>CM076971.1:3140776-3413276 GCA_039105355.1 Benthosema pterotum | reverse complement strand
TTCAGACAATCCGAAGAACCTATACGTGATTGGCTGAAAACCTATTGAATGTTTTTGACCTTTGATCCCTCAGATGTCTTCTGCATTGAAACCAACATCACCGTGTGAGGGATATAACTGCAATTGACTCAGGAACATCATATTGGCTGGCTGACTGACTGACTGACTGACTGACTGACTGACTGACTGACTGACTGACTGACTATTGTAACATACTCCTCCCTGACGTTGTCACTGGGACAATTTACTTATTTTTGTACCACAATTCTTCTATTAGACCACTTAGCCTAAACGTGTGCAAGGAGACTGGCACATATGGACCCAGAGGATGAGAGAGTGGCATCACATACGTGCAAGTGTTATAAAGGGGCCTCTACTACTCTCTTCTCCCATCAGGCTGCACCAGGCTTCATTAGGCTGTAGAAGGCAATACTGTACCATGGTCAACACATGCCATGTAAAACTATTGAATGTGCACACAAATAACTGCCTGTGTACACCATGGTTAGTCCCAATGGTATGACATAATATAGACTAGTACTCCCCTCTACTACTCTATTCTCCCATTGGACAGGACTAGGTTAGACTTTGGCATACTAGGCTGTACTGCACTAGTGGTGGACAGGACTAGGTTAGACTTTGGCATACTAGGCTGTACTGCACTAGTGGTTATTCACAATGGTGTGACATCACATAATATAGACTAGTACTTCCCTCTACTACTCTATTCTCCCATTGGAGAGGACTAGGCTGTACTGCACTAGACTCAAATGGGCTCTAACAGGGTGTAGGGGGGTTTGTTAGGCTGTACTAGGTTTCATTAGGTTTCATTAGGCTGTACGAGGTGATACTGCACTATGGTCAACACATGTCCAACTAAAAGTATTGAAAGTGCACACAAACGACTGCCCGTGTACACGGTGGTTATTAACAATGGTGTGACATAATATAGACTAGTACTTCCCTCTACTACTCTATTCTCCCATTGGAGAGGACTAGGCTAGACTTTGGCATTCTAGGCTGTACTGCACTAGACTCAAATGGGCTCTAATTGGCTGTAGGGGTGTGTGTTAGGCTGTGATAGGCTTCATTAGGCTGTACGAGGTGATACTGCACTATGGTCAACACATGTCCAAGTAAAAGTATTGAATGTGCACACAAACGACTGCCCGTGTACACGGTGGTTATTCACAATGGTGTGACATCACATAATATAGACTAGTACTTCCCTCTACTACTCTATTCCCCCTTTGGAGAGGACTAGGCTAGACTTTGGTATACTAGGCTGTACTGCACTAGAGTCAAATGGGCTCTAACAGGGTGTAGGGGGGGTTGTTAGGCTGTACTAGGCTTCATTAGGCTGTACGAGGTGATACTGCACTATGGTCAACACATGTCCAAGTAAAAGTATTGAATGTGCACACAAACGACTGCCCGTGTACACGGTGGTTATTCACAATGGTGTGACATCACATAATATAGACTAGTACTTCCCTCTACTACTCTATTCTCCCATTGGAGAGGACTAGGCTAGACTTTGGCATTCTAGGCTGTACTGCACTAGACTCAAATGGGCTCTAATTGGCTGTAGGGGTGTGTGTTAGGCTGTAATAGGCTTCATTAGGCTGTACAAGGTGATACGGCACTATGGTCAACACATGTCCAAGTAAAAGTATTGAATGTGCACACAAACGACTGCCTGTGTACACGGTGGTTATTCACAATGGTGTGACATAATATAGACTAGTACTTCCCTCTACTACTCTATTCTCCCATTGGAGAGGAGTCGGACTAGGCTAGACTTTGGCATACTAGGCCGTACTGCACTAGACTCAAATGGGCTCTAATTGGCTGTAGGGGTGTGTGTTAGGCTGTAATAGGCTTCATTAGGCTGTACGAGGTGATACTGCACTATGGTCAACACAAGTCCAAGTAAAAGTATTGAATGTGCACACAAACGACTGCCTGTGTACACGGTGGTTATTCACAATGGTGTGACATAATATAGACTAGTACTTCCCTCTACTACTCTATTCTCCCATTGGAGAGGACTAGGCTAGACTTTGGCATACTAGGCCGTACTCAAATGGGCTCTAATAGAATATAGGGGGTTTGTTAGACTGTACTAGGCTTCATTAGGCTGTACGAGGTGATACTGCACTATGGTCAACACATGTCCAAGTAAAAGTATTGAATGTGCACACAAACGACTGCCTGTGTACACGGTGGTTATTCACAATGGTGTGACATAATATAGACTAGTACTTCCCTCTACTACTCTATTCTCCCACTGGAGAGGAGTCGGACTAGGCTAGACTTTGGCATACTAGGCCGTACTCAAATGGGCTCTAATTGGCTGTAGGGGTGTGTGTTAGGCTGTAATAGGCTTCATTAGGCTGTACGAGGTGATACTGCACTATGGTCAACACAAGTCCAAGTAAAAGTATTGAATGTGCACACAAACGACTGCCCGTGTACACGGTGGTTATTCACAATGGTGTGACATAATATAGACTAGTACTTCCCTCTACTACTCTATTCTCCCATTGGAGAGGACTAGGCTAGACTTTGGCATACTAGGCCGTACTCAAATGGGCTCTAATAGGCTGTAGGGGTGTGTGTTAGGCTGTAATAGGCTTCATTAGGCTGTACAAGGTGATACGGCACTATGGTCAACACATGTCCAAGTAAAAGTATTGAATGTGCACACAAACGACTGCCCGTGTACACGGTGGTTATTCACAATGGTGTGACATAATAGTAGTAGTAGTAGCCAAGTACACCCTAGTCTAGTCTAGTCCAGTCTGATCCATCGTAAGTAGTAGTAACTGCATACATTAATATGCTTTTCACATAATCGACATTTCTTGTCATGTTTTCTTAGTGGTCTCAAAATATTCTAATTAATTGAGATGTGGGGGTTTTCATGAGCTGGACACCATAATCAAGATTAATACATTTTTAAATATTTCACTTAATGCACAAAGGATTGAGAATATATTCAATTTTGGCTTTCTATTATACTACGGAAGAAAACGTTTACAAATGTATTTAACGGTGTATTTCCACAGTCCACACTGTTGCACTGCTATCTTAAAACTGTGTATGTAGGGGCTTCACACTTTCAGAACTGCCTAGTTGACTGAGAACTGACTAGCAGCAGGTGCCGTCCATTGCACTTAACGAGGGTTTAATCCAGAATGTGCTGTGGGATGAGAAGGGGGGGGGGGGGAGTGCTCTTTCTGTTGCATTCTGTTGCATTTCTATTTGTAAGTGAGTCCAAACCAAACGGTTAATCTAAATGGTGTTTAGATTAACATGTTTTGAAATGGTTGTTTATTCATGCTTCATGCAGATCCTTAACCTTGTAGATCTGCTGATTTCAGATTAATTACTTCATTATCTCTGTATTGGTAGGATCCTCACCTATAGCACATTGTAAAACCAGAGAGACAAGGTTCATAAAGTGTGGTTCAGGGACCTCTGGGAGTTCAACTATGTATGCAGCCCATAGTTTGTGAGCCGGGCCAATACATTTACACAAACATTTCAAGATATACAGTATGTAAATCATCAAAATATAAATATTAATAATGATAATAATACTGATTACTAGGGCTGGGTTCAAAAAATCGATCCAGCGATTCGATATCGATACACGCTCAAAAACATGATATCGATTCAAAAATGTGTGGATCGACCTTCTCCAGGCGGGTGGCACTATTTTCTTTTACGTGCGTGCGTTACAGCACAAACACTGCTCGACAAGATCACTTGTAACGCAGCGATCGCCCTGTGCATGTGTTCTGAGAGAATCGATGTTAAATTAGGCTGTTACTGTGTACCTTTTGCAGTATTTTATCAACTATATCCATCACGCGCAGCGATGGTCGAGGGAGAGGAAAGAGTGCGTGATCGCCTTCTATCTTGCTTTCTTTTAGGCTCGTGTTTGCAGAGCCGGCTATACAGCTGGGGCCAGGGGGGGAATGCCCCCCCAAACGCTCTTAATATAAGGACGCTATAATGACGCTGCATCATAAAGCCCCCCCAATTGTGAAATGTTAGATCCGGGCAAAAAAAAAACTTTGATCGCACGCTCCGCTCCAAAGACTTTTACTTTCCCATTACTTTCACATTAGAACGGTCAGTCTCAGTGCAAGATTTACGCACACGCAGCCGTGCGCACACACAATTCAATTCATTCAGTCTCAGTCTCTCACCGAATGAGTTTTCATCCGACACACGACGTTCTCCAAACATATAACACAGACGCGAGGCCGTCTTGCTGCGGAACAAATCCATTGTCATCTCCCATCTGGACAGGAGTATTTGTGCCTTTTTAGCCAAGTTTATAATGTTCTCTCACACGGAGCTAAGTCCCACTCTCGGCATCCTGCGTATAGGCTACTGTATGATGCAATTTTAACAGCTGTGCGCTGCGCGATAATTATACAATCTACAAGCTCACAGAGCATTAGCCTATAAGTGAGAGTGAAAACTAGGTGAATTATGCCGCGCGAATACGGCAGTATAATATTTATTTTACAACGTAGAGGTGGAGGGGGTAGAGGGGTTTTCAACAGGTGGTCCGGGGACCACCAGTGGTCCTTGAGAGGGTTCCAGGTGGTCCCCAGGCTAAATGATGGAAATTTCACTAGATGTAACTCTTGAGAGTGTGAAAATGAAACCAGATGGACCCGCAAGGGTCCATTTGGTTTCATTTTTACATTCTAAAAAAATAATCACCATCTGAATTAGCACTATTTAATTAAGAAGTTTACACTGTTTAGTTTGCAAAATCCAGCCTGGAATTGTGAACAAAACCAAAAGAATTCTTTAGTTTTAGGTCTTTGTGGCTGAAAATCAAATGGTGGTCTGTGGCTCAAATGCTGAATAAATGGTGGTCCCTGGTGTCAAAAAGGTTGAAAACCACTGCACTAATATACTGTATGTTGCAGTATTAATGCTTGTGTAAAATGTTACAGCATCATTCGTCTCCCTCTATTACTAATTCTGTCTCACTGTGTATTCATTAATCAGGGGTTTTCAACAGGTGGTCCAGGGACCACCAGTGGTCCCTGAGAGGGTTCCAGATGGTCCCCAGCTAAGTTGTTTAACCAAATTGAGAACGTAAAAATGAAACCAAATGGACCCTTGCGGGTCCATTTGGTTTCATTTTTACACTCAAAAGTTAAAATATCCACATGCGAATTAGTCCAAATCTACACAACTAGAAGATTAATGGTCGTGCTCACAGAAGCAAAGGAAATCTTTAGTTTCAACACATGGGGCCGTCTTGTCTATTGGACAGTATTTATTTCCATTATGTCTGTAAATAGATCGATATCGAATCGAATCGGATCGAATCGTGGATCGAATCGAATCGTGACCTTGTGAATCGAAATCGAATCGATCTAGGGAATTCGGATCGATTCCCAGCCCTACTGATTACCCGTATATTTGTTTTTTATCACACTACAACATTTTCAAAAATGTCTAATTCAATTTTGGCTTTCTATTATACTACGTAAGAAAACGTTTACAAATCTTTCTAACTGTGTATCTCCACAGTCCACACTGTTGCACTGCTATCTTAAAACTGTGTATGTAGGGGCTTCACACTTTCAGAACTGCCACACTAGTTGACTGAGAACTGACTAACAGCAGGTGCCGTCCATTGCACTTAACGAGGGTTCAATCCAGAATGTGCTGTGGGATGAGGGGGGGGGGGGGGGGGGGGGGGGGGCTCTTTCTGTTGCATTCTGTTGCATTTCTATTTGTAAGTGAGTCCAAACCAAACGGTTAATCTAAATGGTGTTTAGATGAACATGTATTGAAATGGTTGTTTATTCATGCTTCATGCAGATCTTGTAGATCTGCTGATTTCAGATTAATTACTTCATTATCTCTGTATTGGTAGGATCCTCACCTATAGCACATTGTAAAACCAGAGAGACAAGGTTCATAAAGTGTGGTTCAGGGACCTCTGGGAGTTCAACTATGTATGCAGCCCATAGTTTGTGAGCCGGGCCAATACATTTACACAAACCTTTCAAGATATACATGTATGTAAATCATCAAAATATAAATATTTATAATGTAGCATGGAAAATACTGATGACCCGTAAGTTTGTTTTTTTGTTTTCTTGTTTTTTATCACACTACAACATTTTCAAAAATGTCTAAACAATATGGACAATGAAAAGTTCAGATCAACTACATTTCAAAGCAATTCGAAACAATTTATACCATGAAAAATTCAATCATACACTTTAATGTAGCCAGATAACCATAAGGCAGTCTTTCTGACATGAACAAATAATAGTTCACAGTAGGCAAATAATAGAACTTTTTTTCTGTCAGATGCTGATCTGCAGCATCTGGTTAAATCAATGCAGGAGGATGCAGCAGTTGTGCGGTCCTGACTGATGACCGCTCGCATTTCGACCATGTGATGTCAACATTGTAGCCCTCACTCCATAGTCTAGTTATCATCAGTCATCAAACATCTTTGTACATTATTTGAGGGTTATATTTTACCACTCACAGATATGGAGAAAGATGATCTGTGTGTAAAAATCCTTTAGTGTAATTTCTAATAAGAAAAAAATCATAACCTCGGGGAAGACAGATGGCGTTCCCGGGCAGGAAATTAAGTGCCCTGTGCCCACGCATCTCGGGATCCCGAGTGTAGTTCGAGGACCTCTGGGAGTCCAACTATGTACACAGGCCATAGTTTGTGTGTGTGACCAATAGTTTCATGTGACCATTTCTAAGCTATAGGACAGCTCAGCCATGGCTAGTTGGTTTGGGGACATCTGGCTTCCAACTACCATGTTCATAGGCCATAGTTTGTGTGGACAACCGATACCTTTACATAGACATTTCTGAGCTATAGTACAATCCAGACATGGCTGGTTCTCAAAGTGTGGTTCGGGGACCCCTGGGAGTCCAAACATGTACACAGGCCATAGTTTGAGTAAACAACCAATACATTTACATGAACATTTCAAGGCTATAGTACAATCCAGCCATGGCTGATTCCAAAGGTATTGTTCGGGAACCTCTGGAAGTC
Source organism: Benthosema pterotum (assembly GCA_039105355.1). Classification (NCBI taxonomy): domain Eukaryota; kingdom Metazoa; phylum Chordata; class Actinopteri; order Myctophiformes; family Myctophidae; genus Benthosema; species Benthosema pterotum. The sequence continues at coordinate 3,406,201 of CM076971.1, read as the reverse complement.
GATCTATGTGCACAGGCCATAGTTGTGTGCATGACCAATCGTTTTAAAACAATCCAGCCATGGTTCGTTCCCAAAGTGTGGTTTGAGGACCTCTGAGGGTCCAACTATGTAGACAGGCCATAGTTTGTGTTCATGACCAATAGTTTCATGTGACCATTTCTAAGCTATAGGACAGCTCAGCCATGGCTAGTTTGGTTTGGGGACATCTGGCTTCCAACTACCATATGTTCATAGGCCATAGTTTGTGTGGACAACCGATACCTTTACATAGACATGAACATTTCTAGGTTATATTACAGGACAGCCTAGTACAGCCACGGCTGGTTCCCAAAGTTTGGTTCAGGGACCTCTGGGAAACCAAGTATGTACACAGGCCATAGTTTATGTGCACAATCAATACTTTTACACATACATTTCTAGGCTATAGTACAATCCAGCCATAACTAGTTCCCAAAGTGTAGTTGGAGGACCTCTGCCATCCAACTGTGTACACAAACTAGAGTTTGTGTGTACGACCAATACTTTTACAAGAACATTTCTAGGTTAAATAATAAAGGAAGTCTAGTACAGCCATGGCTGGTTCACAAAGTATGGTCCGGGGACCTCTGAGAGTCCAGGTATGTACACAGGCCAGAGTTTATGTGCAAAAACAATAGTTTTACATGGACATTTATAGATTATATTACAGGACAGCCTACTACAGCCACAGCTGGTTCCCAAAATGTGGTTCGAGGAGCTCTGGGAGTCCAACCATGTATACGGGCCATAGTTTGTGTGCACTACCAATAGTTTTATATATTTCTAGGTTATATTACAGGACTGCATAGTAAGTAGTAAAAGCTTGGTTCAGGGACCTCTGGTCCAATTATGTATGCAGGTCATAGTTTCCATGCACGACCTATAGTTTTAAATGGACATTTCTACATTGTATTACAAGACAGCTTAGTAGTGCCACAGCTGGTTCCTAAAGTGTGGTTTTGGTACCTCTGGTACTCTATGTACATGGGCCATAGTCTGTGTGCACGACCAATAGTTTTACATGAACATTTCTTGGTTATATTAAAGGACAGACTAGTACTAGGACATGGCTGGCTCCCACAGTGGGGTTTGAGGACCTCTGGTGGCACCAATATGCACATGATCCATTGTTTTTGTGCAAGACCAATAGTTGTATATGAACATTTCTAGGCTATAGTACAGTCCAGCCTAGTAGAACCATGGCTGTTTCCCAAAGTGTGGTTTGGGGAAATCTGTGGGGGCAACTCTGTACAATAGTTTTACATGAACATCTCTAAGTACAGTACATCCATGGCAGGCTCCTAAAGTGGGGTTTGGGGATTTACAATGCTGGCAGGATCCTGGAGCTAGCCTAGCTAATAATGCAAACTGAATCAGCTGTTGGCAAAAAACATGCTTGAATACTTACTGTATCCAGATTGGCCACCCCAGTTCTAAAGTAGGGACATTTTAGAAAACTGGAGTGGCCAATCAAGACACAGCATAACCCTAGAAATGTATGTGTAAAGGTATTGGCCGTGCACACAAACTATGGCCTATGTACATAGTTGGATTCTCAGAGGTTCCCGAACCTCACTTAGGAACCAGCCATGGCTGGATTATACTATAGCCTTGACATGTTTGTGTAAAAGCATTGGCCGTGCACACAAACTATGGCCTGTGTACATATTTGGCAACTCAGAGGTCCCCAAATAAAACTTTGGGAACCAGCCGTGGCTGTACTAGGCTGCCCTGCAATATAACCAAAAAATGTTCATGTAAAACTATTTGTCATGCACACAAACTCTGGCCCGTGTACATAGTTTGATTCCCAGAGATCCCCGAACCACACTTTGGGAACCAGGCGTGACTGTACTTGGCTGTCCTGTAATATAACCAACAAATGTTCAAGTAAAAATATTGGTCGTGCACACAAACGCTGTCCTGTGTACATAGTTGGAACCCCAGAGGTCAACACACCACACTTTATGAACCAGCCATGGCTGGATTGTACTATAGCATTGAAATGTTTGTGTAAATGTATTGGCCGTGCACACAAACTATGGCCTTTGTACATAGTTGGACTCCCAGAGGTCTCCGAACCAAACTTTGGGAACCAGCCGTGGCTGTACGAGGCTGTCCTGCAATATAAACTTGAAATGTTCTTGTAAAACTATTTGTCATGCACACAAACTCTGGCCCGTGTACATAGTTTGATTCCCAGAGATCCCCGAACCACACTTTGGGAACCAGGCGTGACTGTACTTGGCTGTCCTGTAATATAACCAACAAATGTTCAAGTAAAACTATTGGTCGTGCACACAAACACTGTCCTGTGTACATAGTTGGAACCCCAGAGGTCAACACACCACACTTAAGAACCAGCCATGGCTGGATTGTACTATATCATTGAAATGTTTGTGTAAATGTATTGGCCGTGCACACAAACTATGGCCTTTGTACATAGTTGGACTCCCAGAGGTCTCCGAACCAAACTTTGGGAACCAGCCGTGGCTGTACGAGGCTGTCCTGCAATATAACTTGAAATGTTCTTGTAAAACTATTGTTTGTGCACACAAACTCTGGCCCATGTACATAGTTGGTCTCCCAGAGGTCCCGAAACACACTTTGGGAACCAGCCTTGGCTGGATTGTACTATAGTCTAGAAATGTTTGTGTGAAATTATTGGTCATGCACACAAACTATGGCCACTGTACATACAGTAGTTGGACCCACAGGGGCCCCCGAACCACACTTTGAGAACCAACCATGGCTGGACTGTACTAAAGTATTGGGCGTGCACACAAAATATGGCCTGTGTACACCATAGATCTCTGCTGACCCCCATTGATAAAACAGTGTCAACACAGCCGTGTTCACGAAAGGCACTAATTTGTGATCATTAGCCGTATTTTGGTATGGCAAAAGTACAATGTGTGTTCACCGGCTTACTTGCGTACACAAAGCCTATCAATTTGAATTGAAAATGCCTGCCGTGAACGCAAAAAACTATTGTTCAATAACATATTATTATTATTATTATTTTTATTGTTATTATTATTATTATGTTGTATGTTTCTTTTCTCTCCAGCTGTTTGGAAACAACTCTAGGTCAAGATTCAGTAGCAATTTTATCCAGAACTGGAAGTGACAAACAGATCAGAGCTTGACACTAACACTTGCCCGCTTGCCCGGGGCAAGTAAAAAAAATGGTGGGGCAAGTGAAGACTGCTACCTGGTTGCCCGATCGGGCAAGTGTGCAACTTAGTGCACTATAACACAACACAAGATAAATTTGTCTTGAAGGCAGTCATTGCACTCTGCCTCTGTGTCTTTCCCTGCTTTTTAGCTATCCACAATTCCAGGCTGGATTTGGGAAACAAAACAGCCAATTTAACTTTCACATCAAAATGACCTAATCTTCTACATTCTCTAGTTGTGTAGACCTGGGGTAATTAAGATGATGAACTCTTGAGCAGGGCTTGACACTAACACTTGCCCGCTTGCCCGGGGCAAGTAAAAAAAATGGTGGGGCAAGTGAAGACTGCTACCTGGTTGCCCGATCGGGCAAGTGTGCAACTTAGTGCACTATAACACAACACAAGATAAATTTGTCTTGAAGGCAGTCATTGCACTCTGCCTCTGTGTCTTTCCCTGCTTTCTAGCTGTCCACAATTCCAGGCTGGATTTGGGAAACAAAACAGGCAAATTAATATACACATGAAAATGACCATTCTACATTCTCTAGTTGTGTAGACCTGGGCTAATTAAGATGATGAATTTTAACTCTTGAGAGCGTAAAAATGAAACCAAATGGACCCGCAAGGGTCCATTTGGTTTCATTTTTACGTTCTCAAGAGTTACATCTGGTTAACCAACTTAGCTGGGGACCACCTGGAACCTGGGGGGCAAGTGACCATGACCTGAGGGCAAGTAGAACCTGACTTGCACTTGCCCGATGGGCAAGTGCCTCGGAGACGTTAATGTCAACCCCTGCTTGAGAGCCTAAAAATGAAACCAAGTGGACCTGCAAGGGTCCATTTGGTTTCATTTTTACGTTCTCAAGAGTTACATCTGCAAAATTTACAATATATTTTAGGGGGCAAGTGACCATGAGCTGAGGGCAAGTAGAACCTGACTGCAGAGACTCTGTCCGTGGTGCTGAAATGAGCTTTCTGTTATGGTAGCTGGTAGTGACTCTGTCCTTGGTGCTGAAATGAGCTTTCTGTTATGGTAGCTGTAGTGACTCTGTCCGTGGTACTGAAATAAGCTTTCTGTTATGATAGCTGGTAGTGACTCTGTCCGTGGTGCTGAAATGAGCTTTCTGTTATGGTAGCTGTAGTGACTCTGTGGCTGTGTCCGAATTCATTCCCTATTCCCTATATAGGGCACTACTTTTGCCTTTCGCCATTTTGTTTGAGTGTCCGAATCGGTAGTGAGCGTTTTTGTACCCTAATATAGTGCACTGAAATATCCCACAATGCACCTGGATTTGTAGGGACCATCGGATGGTCACTAGAAAAGTGGATCTTGCCCACAATGCATTGCGCATTGAGCAGGACATCCACATGAAGATCGAAGAAGAATAATAACACACGTGTAGTCGGCGGGCGGGCGCATGCGCACGTGCCCGCACATGCACGCGCATATTACATAATCGGTTTCTAGCGAAAACATAACTATATAACTATAATATAATATAACTATGACTAATTGGTCAAACTTTAAAAGTGCATAGGCCCGCGCAGTGGATTTATAGCGTCCTCTACCGACATTGACGTCATATCCGGTGCTCCCCACATAGGGAGAACTGTCCGAAATCACCACTATTGTAGTCCACTAACTCTGGTGCCCCATATAGGGAGTAGGGAACATCCCTATGCATTCGGACACAGCCTGTCCGTGCTACTGAAATGAGCTTTCTGTTACTCTGTCCGTGGTGCTGAAATGAGCTTTCTGTTATGGTAGCTGTAGTGACTCTGTCCGTGGTGCTGAAATGTATATTTACTGAAATGTATATTTACTTGCCCCCTATACATTTTAGGGGGCAAGTGACCATGAGCTGAGGGCAAGTAGAACCTGACTTGCACTTGCCCGATGGGCAAGTGCCTCCGAGACCTTAGTGTCAACCCCTGCAGATGCCCCACAGGTTATACAACATCGTACAATACCGATTGTCAGACTGTAGGTCAGTCCTCTCGCAATCGTCATAACCGTCGCATTGCCGGCTGGGACTGGTGGCCATGTGCCAGCTGGTGAAATTCAAAACTTAAGACCAAATTTCGTGTGACCCTATATCTTCAGAATATGGGCACTAACGCCATTCCCCAGGATGACAAACAAGAGTTGAACACCAGCCATCTGCCGGTTTGGCAACCCACACGTTTAGCTACTCTGATCCCTGCACAACATGCATACTAAATGTGACTAGTCAGTGATTAAAACAATACAATATACCAATTGGCATTAATGGTGGAAAAATCATTTCCCAAAGTTAGGTTTCCCGAACCTTTGTTGTCCAGTACATATAGGCTACAGTTCGCCAACAACATAAACATTCTAGAACTAGTAAACTGGATCTGAGTAGTTTCTTGCACGCTTGCCGAGTGTCCCTAATTTCAAATAATTACTACAAGTAGTATGCGGCTATTTGCTATATTGTATTTTCAATACAATAAATAATTCCTCTCTCTCTCTCTCTCTCTCTCTCTCTCTCTCTCTCTCTCTCTCTCTCTCTCTCTCTCTCTCTCTCTCTCTCGTTAACAAATTCAAGAAAAAAAGGAAAAAAGCAGATAGCGCTGACCTTTTTTATTTTCCAGCCTCAAATTGGTTCGTTGGATATTTGGGGGGTGCTTTTAGCTAAAGTCGGCTGAGCTGACCTTAGCTGACGACTGCAAAAATACATATACTCAACAAAAATTTAAACGCAACACTTCTGTTTTTGCTCCCATTTTTCATGGGAAGACCTAAAATTCATTCCAGATATACAATATAACCATTTCTCTCAAACACTGTTCACAAATCTGCATAAATGTGTGGTATTGAGCACTTCTGCTTTGATGAAATATCCACCCCACCTCACAGGTGTGCCACATCAGGATGCAGGTGTGACATCATGATTAGTGCACAGGTGTACCTTAGACTGTCCACAACAAAAGGCCACACTGAAATGTGCAGTTTTTTGTTTCTTTATTGGGGTTCTGAGGCCTCAGAAACAGTCAGTATCTGGTGTGACCACCATTTGCCTCATGCAGTGCAACACATCTTCTTCCCATAGAGTTTATCAGATTGTCAATTATGGCCTGTGAAATGTTGGTCCACTCCTCTTCCATGGCTATGTGAAGTTGCTGGATATTAGTGGGAACTGGTATGCACTGTCAAAATGGTACTAATGTGGTAATATTGTGTTATTACCATTTTTACAGCGTGTACCAGTTCCCACTAATATCCAGCAACTTCACATAGCCATGGAAGAGGAGTGGACCAACATTTCACAGGCCATAATTGACAATCTGATAAACTCTATGGGAAGAAGATGTGTTGCACTGCATGAGGCAAATGGTGGTCACACCAGATACTGACTGGTTCTGAGGCCTCAGAACCCCAATAAAGAAACAAAAAACTGCACATTTCAGAGTGGCCTTTTGTTGTGGACAGTCTAAGGTACACCTGTGCACTAATCATGATGTCACACCTGCATCCTGATGTGGCACACCTGTGAGGTGGGGTGGATATTTCATCAAAGCAGAAGTGCTCAATACCACACATTTATGCAGATTTGTGAACAGTGTTTGAGAGAAATGGTTATATTGTATATCTGAAATGAATTTTAGGTCTTTAAGTCCATCCCATGAAAAATGGGAGCAAAAACAAAAGTGTTGCGTTTAAATTTTTGTTGAGTATAATTGGCTACGGCACTGGTTAGAAAAGGAATGGTGCAAACCTTGACCAAATTTTAAAATAATATAGGAAAACTGGAGGGGGGAAGTGGGAGTGACTGATTGGATCGGTGAGATCCACTCAGGTCGATCTTCCATACATCCCAACGTGTACGCATTTCTCGTATCAGATACGTGTTTTTACCTCATACTACGCTGCTACGATTAATCACTTAAAAATACGCAAAGAGCGCAACCAAACTCAAACTCCGTTCACTTCATGGGGCCAGTCCAATGGCGACTTTGCTACGTCGTAAACAATGTATTTCAACTCCAGCTTGTCCCTATTCAGGCTGCATGAAGAGCAGCTCCAGCGCTCAGTGTCTGACCCCCCAATGTCGCATCTCTGACACTACATGGCTCTGCCCCGACTGGCCAATCACACCGTGTCTTGTGGATACATTAGCCGTTGTAGCCCATAGAGTAACATAGAGACCACATCTGGTCTCTATGTTGTGGGTGGAAGGGAAAATCAGAATACGTCTCTTCTATGTTTTGTTACTCTATGTTGTAGCCAAACAGAACAGAGTGCATATGCTCTGAGTGCGTCCTCCCATGCAGTTCGCTAGGCTATTACTGACACGTTCATCTTCTAACTTAGCCAGACTCTCGTCAAAATGTCAAAGAAGAAAGCGCCATTAAGGAATTATTTTTGTGAACTAAACGGGGACGGGGCGGCGAGTCTCTCCGATCCAGAGGTCTCTTTGGTCGGGGAGGCACGGCATGTACTCCCCTTGGCGAACGCAGCGACTGCGAGATGTGCTAAATGGGCTATGCCGCTAGCATCCAAATCTAGTCGATAAAACTGCATTTTCATACAGGGATAAAGGATTTCGGTCAGCCAGCTTTTGATAAGCACGAGAAAAGCAAAAGAACTTCAAGATAGTTGAAACAATAAATAACGATCGTGTGTGTGTGCGCGCGCGCGTGTGGGGGAGAGAGAACCCACGTTGATTTGTCTATAGCTGAAAGCCAGGGGAATTCCACCCAGAGCCTTCTAGTAGGAGAGTTACGATATTGAGGGGTCAGAAAGCAGAGCAGAGCACCGTGCACGAGACTACAGAGATTCGTCTATGAGTGCAGTCCCAGTCCTAGCTGTCATTGGGAGTACATTGTTTTCAACGAAAACGGCGCAATAAGAGCTATTTTAGGTACGTATGCAAAAAGACAACTGTTTTAAAGTATTGTTCAGTCACGGCTAGAGTCTCTGTAATGTTTATGTTGTAGTATTATTAAAGAACAACTAAAATAAAGTCATTAAAGCTGGATTAAATAACTGATTAAATAACTTTCTGCATACTCCTACCCCCCCGCTGTTATCGCGAGAATCTTAGCTTTTCAGTGAATTCTCGCTATATCGCCTGCTTTGAAACCAGTTTCAATCAGCACTAACACTTTCAAGACGTCAATATAATTATATACTATTTGCAAATCATGTGAAAAAGTATTCGAAATCAACCTCCGGAAGGCATTCTTTAATTTGCCTGCATCGATAGTTTGTTTACGAGGTCACCGCCAACAATACATGTTGTTTTCGTGCCTTCTTTGCTGGTCCCTGATTAAATCCATAGAGTCCCATTCATATTCATCGACTTCCGGTTTTCCGAGTGCACTCAAACGGCTTTTACATCAGCGCTGCTGATCCTCCAGCACCGCCATTGCCCTGACGCACAGGAGTGAACGGGAATATCGCAACTCTCCCCTAGAAGGCTCTGATTCCACCAAAAAAAGGGAATTCCACCCATTTCCAACATATTACTATGTCGTTAAATACACCTGATTGATGTTGTGTTGTGTGGTTCCCCCATTCTGTCTCCTAGAAATGGAGAAATTAACATGGTGAAACCTATTTTACCATGTTAATATTCTTTCTTTTAGGGCCTTTTTCCTGAGTGTGTACAAATGGAATAGGTACATTTGGACACAAAGGTGTGTGTGTGTGTGTGTGTGTGTGTGTGTGTGTGTGTGTGTGTGTGTGTGTGTGTGTGTGTGTGTGTGTGTGTGTGTGTGTGTGTGTGTGTGTGTGTGTGTGTGGATAGAGATATAGTTTGGAAAGGCTCAGGATTTTTTTTGCTTTAATCCCTGTTATTAGCACGTTGGTCCAAAACCCTTAACAATACTTTAAGAAATTCTCCTTATTTAACAGCATTTGATAACTTTACTGCTGCAGGTGGATATGCTGTTTGGCTAAAACACTATTCATTAGGGTTTTAGTCAGTAACATTTTCTCATGCTATTACAGCTGATTTAATAGTATTGAATCAGTGTCATGGATTTCAATGTTTGGGGGCACCCAACTTCTATTGGGCTAAAATCTACTGAAACATACCTCCATGATAAGTGAGAATGTAAAGTTAATATAGGCATACAAATGTGCCTTGCAATGTGCGCTGCACTGCCGTGCTGCCGCGCTGTCGGGCCGCTGCGCCGCCGCGCCGCCACGCCGCCGCGCCGCGGTAATTTGCTACTCCAAAACATTTTCAAATGTTGGCATGTATGATCTTCCATCTGAGTCAGTCCCCACCACTCTGAACTAAACTACTGTATACTAGTGATATCCCAAACCAGGTGGAAATGGGATCTATAGCTATGAGTTGAGCGGCCGATCCACAAACAGTGGATTAATCCCTTTTCGCAGTGTTGTTTCCAAAAACAACCGAGATACAGTTGAGGCAGACATGACATTTATAGTCAGGGTTAAAACAACTGTCCAGTGAATACCAGTTTGCATGCACAGTATAAGATTGCTTTGGGGAAACATGGTACTGGCTGACAAACTACTGTGCTGTTATAGCAGTTGTTGGATGTAGTTCTCCAACAGCAGGAGGGAGAGTACCCTCCCTCCTCTGAATACATGAAGGCTGAGTACATGAATAATACTCAGACCAGCCGAAATGTTGCGACATTGAGGGGAGGGAAAAAACATTAACATTAAAGCTACTTGATGATAGAGCCGCCATATAGCCTGATCCCTTGAAGTGAACGGAGTTTGCGACAGAGTAACTCTGTCTATACTCAGGGCCAAGTTATTTGGGCCGAGCCTCCTTCAAAACCCCACTCAAAACCCACCTCCTCAAGATAGCTTCCACCAGTTGAGGTCAGAGAAAAGGCTAAATTTGCAGTATAGAGCTCAATAGGCCTATACACCTGTATAGGACAATTTGTTAGACAGAAACATGGTTAATAATCAACAACCAAAAACATACAAATCAATCAAATCAACTTTGGTACAAATTTTGGTAGAAGAAATGAGAAGCATGTATTTGGCCATGAGCTTTTATTTGGGGAAAATATGCATGTACTATTTTGTATGTATATCTTTTTAATTGGGGTAGTCCACTGGACCAACTGCACGCTGTGAAATCTTTAATTTATTACTCTGAGGCATAGCTTGCCGACGCTCGGTAAAAATAAACAGCTATTCAATCTTGTCCATATGGTGATTTGCATACAAAAATATTTTGTATATTATTCAAACATAAGTTTCAATTCCGCTCACTCGTGTATAGACACTAAAATTACACTACACAAATTAGTCCCATTGGGTCCTTTTTTGAGTTAGGTTAGACTAACAGATGATTTTACTCTGTAGTAGTCCTGTTGTAAGCTCTTCAGTGTCGCTTTTCTTGACAAAGCTTCTCATATATTGTTAATATGGACATGTGGAGACACTTTTGAACTCTGTCAGCTAAATAATGTAGGCTAGCCTGTCTGTGTTCCATATTTAAAAGGCGAACACTGAAGGGGAGGATGTTGGGTGAGATACACAAGGTCTGAGAAGTTATTATTTGACTTCATGATGTACGCACAGAGGTATGAATGAATATCAATTTGTAAAAGTGTTTCTTCGTCCCGTTTTTTTTTTTTTTAAGATTTGTTTTGGGCTTTTCATGCCTAACCGTCTGCCTCAAAAGAATGGGGAAAATTATGTTTGTGTTAAATTGTGCATTTCACTTTCCCAGCGTGACGCAACTGATAGTTTTGCGCTCCTGAATTTTACTTGTCATTGCCAATAATGTCAGTGAGTTTACTGCAGTTTTGCTACTAGTCTAATATGAAACCACCTGATCCATTACATTGTTATACCCCAGGGCACAATTTCAATTTTAGGTCTGGACTGTGATGAATTAGACCTCTGTAAACCCCCCAAATGCAGGAAGGGCGAAATAAATTTGCGACTGCGGCGTACGTTGCGACGGGTGGCCAACAGTCACAACATACATTTGTCACAACTGTTTTTCAACGGTTGTGACCGTTGGCATAAAGGTTGGGGGTTAAGGCTAGGTTTATGCATAGGTTTTTATGTTTAGGGCTAGGTTATAGGGTTACTCTTAGTAGGGAAGGGTTGCGACTGTTTTGGCAAATGGTCGCGACCAATGGCCAAAATGGTTGCGAAGGTTCACCGGTTGAGACAAACTTTTAATGGTTGCGACATATGTTGCCATTGGTGGCCAAAGGTTGCGACGTACACCGTGGTCGCAAATTGATCTCGCTGTCTCTTCCCAAGAGTGAGTGTGTGTGTGTGTGTGTGTGTGTGTGTGTGTGTGTGTGTGTGTGTGTGTGTGTGTGTGTGTGTGTGTGTGTGTGTGTGTGTGTGTGTGTGTGGTGTGTGCTTATGCGCATGTTGAGGTGTCTGTGTGTAATAGCTTGTACTTATGAAATTCCCTTCAAAACTAAAGGCTCCCTTTGATGTGTGGCAGTATAGTCATTACTATGCTAATAATAGCTTGGTTCCCTGCTGTTATGGGTCCATGTTCATCCAACAAAGGGCCCTGACTGCTATCAAGGAGAAAAAAACATATGTTCCCACAATCCAATTTGTTCAACATTGACAGGCACCTGGAATAGACCAGCTAGGATGACTTCTCTATGGCCATCCCCATGTGACATCTGGAGCTATGTAATCACAGGCCTCTGACCTACAGGAGAAGTAAACCCAATTTACCTCTGACTGCACACCTGTGCTCACTGGCAGCTAGTTGCATAAAAAGTTCAGAGAAAACTTGTTAGCTCTGACTGTCGTACGCCTCCTGGTGGTTGTAAGTCCACATGACAAACAAATCACTGGAATGTGCCTAACCGAGTCTGGATTAAAACCTTGTGTTACTTGTTAGACCAGTGGTTATCAACCTTTTTGATACCAGGACCCACTATATATTCAGAATTTGAGCCACGGACCACCATTTGATGACATTTTAGCCCCCAAGACCCCAAAATTAGATTAGTAGTACAGATCAAAATGGCCATTAATCTTCTCAGGATGAATATTTTAACTCTTGAGAGTGTAAACATGACCCGCAAGGGTCCATTTGGTTTCATTCTTACGCTCTCAAGAGTTACACCTGGTTAACCAACTGTCCATCATTTACCCTGGGGGCCACCTGCATGGAGCCCTCTCAAGGACCACTGGTGGTCCCCGGGCCACTGGTTGAAAACCACTGTGTTACACAACAACAGAAGACAAGACAGTTCATTATAACCTTTCATGGAGATTGGTTGATCTGACAAATATTTCCAGTTCCGTAGTTACATTTTGTTCATGCCGTTGGAGTATAGGCTAATAGGCTATATACTCATATGAATATGAAAACAATATACATAGTAGACTGGGTATGCAGTTATGCACATGCATAAAGTGAATGGGAAATTGAGTGGCAAATTGAGTGTCAAAGTGACTTGACAAAGTTTAACGTCATTTAATGTGTAATGCAACCAAAAATGTAACGCAAATAGGACTTTTCTGTCTGGATGTATGGGATTTCTGGCCAGGAAGGTAGGTTTTCTTCGGTAGGCGTTCCTGCATAACTTCCCTGTATGATGATATCACATGCGTAACCAGTATTTAGGCTACTGTACAGGGATCGATAAAGGTTTATCTTATGTTGTTAAATTGTGACGCACGGCCAAATATGGATTGTGTGACGCATGCCGAAATAGGCTATGGAGTGGGCGACGCACAGAAGTGATGGATAAAGAGACAGCCTTTGGCTTACATGGTTACATAGTAAGTGGCTCACTTAACACATTGTATGTACAGTATATGGCTACTACTGCTACTTTATCCAACAGTATAGTGGCACACACACACACACACACACACACACACACACACACACACACACACACACACACACACACACACACACACACACACACACACACACACACACACACACAGAGAGAGAGAGAGAGAGCTTGTTAGTCTGTGCCAGTCAGATGATTTAACACAGACATGTGTACAGTGTTTGGCCTTCACCGTGTGTTTGTATATACAGTAAGCTCTCAACAAGTCTCTCCTCCTGCTGCTCTCTCTCTCTCTCTCTCTCTCTCTCTCTCTCTCTCTCTCTCTCTCTCTCTCTCTCTCTCTCTCTCTCTCTCTCTCTCTCTCTCTCTCTCTCTCTCTCTCTCTCTCTCTCTCTCTCTCTCTCTCTCTCTCTCTCTCTCTCTCTCTCTCTCTCTCTCTCTCTCTTCAACAGCTTAGTTGTATTCACTGGTGCTCTTCTTGTCTATCCACTTATCCACCCTTCTTTTGGTGCATTCTCTTTCCACCCTCTATTTGCCTTACTTAACCCTGTATTTCCTTCTGCATATTTCCATCCTTTTCATCCTTTCAGAGAGCTCTTTCTCTCTCCCTCTCTCTCTGGCTTCATGAATATAATATAGAAAGCTTAACCACTGATGGGCAGCTACTTATATTCTCTCTCTGGTTTGAGTCTTTCATCCATTTTTGAGTGGTTCAGCCTCTCCATTGCCCATCAATGTGTGTCCCCCAGCTGGCTGGGTCTGAGCACGGAAATAGTGTTTTTTCACCGCCGTGACACTGTTGTTCTACATACCAATGCAGCATTTGTACAGCTCAGCCCCACAATTCTCTAAGGGCTGGTGTTGGTGAAAAACACATCAGCCTCACACACTTTAGAGGCATAAACCACCATCTCTGCTGGTAGATTTGTGTACGAGACAGTATTCATCACAGACCAGAGAATGCTTTTAACAAGGTTAACAAAAACACAGGGAAAGGACCCAATTAAGTGCAGACGGCCAGAGAGACACAGTAGCTTCAAACACTGCATGATGAGTTATATTCGTAGAAAAGCTATAGGTGAGGCAGGCAGGTATTAGCAAGGGTCAAGCACAGGGACAGGCAAACCAATATGACTCAGCCGGGATAAGGCTGTGGTACAAGTATTCAAAAGCGGGCAGAAAAGGTCGAGTCCGCCACTGAACCTCCAAAAACTCAAGGAAAACTCAAAGACAAAGAGGTAGTATATCAGTGTTGTGAAATCAAATGCCTTTTTATACTGAATTATCTTGCACTGTCGCTGTTAACCAGTCTGCATCCAAGACCTGTCTCTGTGACTCTCTTCTAGTCTAGATCATCATATATTATCTTGTTTACTCATCTTGTTTGCCTTGTCTTATCTTTTGCTTTTGCTCTCTGAACATTATCAAACATGTCATTTTGTTGTATAAACGAAATGTCTCATCTCATATGAGGTGTGTGTGTGCCTCAATGTGTGTGTGTGTGTGAGCGCGCGCGCCTCCATGTGTGCGTGTGTGTGTGTGCGCGCGTTTGTGAGTGTTGTTCAGGTGCAAGTATTGGCTGGTCTCTGTGGGTGCCATTGCGTGTGCATGTGTCTTCCAGTAGTGCTGTGCTGGGTGTATTTAGTCATTAGTATGGTAATGGTCCTATTGTCCGTCTAAATATAAAAGCTCATTTATTCCCAGGTGCAGCGGGTCAGCGATGGGTGAACACCGGCTGTCTCTAGTGATGAATGACTGTGGCGCTCCTGCCCAAAAGGAAGTTCAAAAGAAAGTTAGAATGTAAATTATTTTCAGCTCCAAAGACTACTACTAGTGAATACGTTTGTTCAGTTGAATTTACAGTAATGCTTCACGGTCACACTGGCATGCTACAACCGTTTGTTTTCAACAGAAGCCAGTGACGTGAGAATACATCGATTTGCTTCTCAAACACTTTGTTCAGTGTGCTCACTGCTGCCCAGTGTTTCTGGCTCCTTAACGTTTCATTATTTGAGCAGGTTCATTTTAGAGATTGGTGCTAAGTGGGAGTTTTGTTTGTTTGTTTTGGAGAAGAATGCTCCAAAGGTAGCAGTTTAAATACTTTCAAATACTTTCATTTTAAAAACATTCTTAAGTTCTCTTGCTTAGTTTCCCCACTCAGCTGTCTACAGATACCTGAACTGGAAGAATGATTCTGAAATATTACTTCACGTTTATCATGAAAGTAATTGTGATGGACTGACAAAAAGGACTGTTAGCTTTTTAGGTTAACACACTATACTTCATTGCATTTTGGGTGTATGTTTCTGGGTGGGAGCATGAGGATAAATTATGTCAGAATTTCCAAAAATAATTTCCAGCATGATCATTTAGGAACTACACAATAAAAGCATTGACCTAGCATAAATGGAAAAGGAGAGAGAGCAAGATCATTTTGCAACCTGGACACTTCAAACTGGACACAGGACATGTTCACCATGCCATAAAGGTAACATAAAGGAACTGAGGGTTTAAGTATACACAGGCATTAACAATACACAGATGAACAGAAACACAGGGATTGGCTGCAGAGACTGACAGGACACAGGTGGAGAACTAGTAATCACAAAAGTAATCACAAAACACTAGGACATCATCACTACATAATTATAATAAAAGAATACAGTAGTACACACAGTACAAGGACAGTGACATTTTGTGTGTGTGTGTGTGTGTGTGTGTGTGTGTGTGTGTGTGTGTGTGTGTGTGTGTGTGTGTGTGTGTGTGTGTGTGTGTGTGCGCGCGTGCATGCATCCATGCGTGACCATATACTGTACTTTGGCCACTTTTCCATCCACCCTACTAACTTATGAAGTTGAAAACGATTTAAGAGGTTTAGAAACCCCATAAAAACGTCACTTTGCTATTTTTCATTACAAGCTTAAAGAACATTTTAATTTGTTTCAAGGAAAACCGAGCCAGAAAGTGAAGACCTCCTTTCGTCTTGGCTAGTGCTCTTCATTTGAGTCTCTTGAGGGTTCTTGATAAGGAAAGAAAATCCCGGTACAAGTTGAACTACTTTAAATCATATATGCACGCACGCACGCACGCACGCACACACACACACACACACACACACACACACACACACACACACACACACACACACACACACACACACACACACACACACACACACACACACACACACACACACACACACACACACACACACACACACACACACACACACACTATTTCTCTTCATTAATGTTTTATGTGAAACAATTTAAACTGCCTTGTTGTTGAAATGTGTTAGATTGCCTTACCCATTAGTTTGACCAGCGTCCCATGGGGCTCTAACACTGGATCCTTTACACCTTCAACTACTGCATCAAATATCTGGTGAATGGTGCCGAATGTATGTTGTTATTACATTTCTCCATTGACATGAATTGGTGGGTTTCTTAAAGGGGTAAATAGCTGGCTGTTTGTGGTGGCCATTATCAAAACATATGACACTCGATTGGTCAGTTAAAATAGAAGATCTACAACGTGACACGTTAATACAGTGTCTTTACAGTGTGCATGGCCATTGACGCATGTACAGTATGCAGTTTTGGTGAGGTTGACAACTAAACTTAAATCCACAAATTGATTAGTTCATCAAATTAATTCTATTATTTGATAACGACTTTACTAGTGTGTGTACTGCCTAATTCATAGTTAGATGTTCACCATGTTGTGCAGCTAAAATAGCTCATAGAGATACAAACTCCATACTCATTGTCACACTGTCACTGCACCCCTCTTAGCACACAATACAACAGACAAACAAAAGGACGAATGGGTGCGAACGAGAGGGAGATGGGCGTGAGATAAAAATAACAACGGGGAGGTAAGACCAGACCAACTCTATTGCAGTGATTAATGGTGCCCACCGAGTAGGCACAACAGTTGTACGCGGAATAGGTAATGCCCTGGCTGTCCCGAAGTGACCTCGGCCATGGGCAGTCACCCCCTCACAGCACAACACCCTCGCTCTCGTCGCAGTCTGACCTGCTGTTTTTGTGATTCATTGTAGGACACACAGCTGCCTGCCTGCCTCACATTATTAAGGAAAATGGATGCAAGTGGCAGCCGTGTTGTTTATGATGCTGACGTGATGGGTTTTTTTTTTTTTTTTTTTTTTTTTGCGACTGTGTGCTTTTCAGAATGCAGATTAATGAGACAGTGGTTTTCAACCACCAGTGGTCCTTGAGAGAGTTCCATGTGGTCCTCAGCTAAATGATGGAAAGTTGGTTAACCATGTGTAACTCTTTGAGAGCGTAAAAATGAAACCAAATGGACCTGTGTTTCATGTTTACGCTTTCAAGAGTACTAGAGAACTAGAGAATGTAGATTGAAGACTAATGGTCATATTGATCTGTGTGTTTGACAACTGATTTGTTTCCCAAATCCAGTCTGGAATTCTGGTACAAAAGCAAAATAATTCTTCAGTTTTGGGTCTGTGAGGCAAAAATGTCATCAAATGGTGGTCTGTGGCACAAATTCTGAATAGTGGTATCAAAAAGGTTGAAAACCACTGGTGTAAGACAGTAACCGCAATTATAAGGTGCCCTACGAGATTAGCCACGGTTTCTATGGTATTTACGGCCACAGAAAAAGTTGGAGATCTAAAGACGATCCCGTCTGCAGGTCTCAGACTCATCCCTGGTAATTGGAAAGAAACAAAACGCTTCACAATGCTTTGCCTTGCATTCACACGTTAACACATCGACACCGAGTTAACCAGGCAACAACCTTCACAGATGTGTTGAGTTGGAGTTCAGTGTTTTGCTCAATGACACAGTAGCTTCAAACTCTGTGTCCAATATAAGCACACTAATCTCTCGAAAAATTGTGATTTAAATACCTTCTCCTCTGCACATTTATACACATTTATACACATTAAACTCTCATTGACCAAGAGCAGCGTGGTCAACAAGAGTCAAGCGTGTATAAATTCACTTGACTTGACATTTTACACACAGTGGTGAAAATCTTATCATTGCACCCCAGCCTTCAGCCTGGCAGAGATTTTGAAAGAGTCCTTGAGCCTGTAGCATCACTGCTTTATGCTTCGTCCAGTACAGAAGGCTTCACCCTCATTGCATCCAGCTAACAGGGTGAAAACCTCTGGTATGCTGGAATCCGCGTTGACAACACTATAGGCGGCGCATAACAGAGTTCAATACAATCCCACACAGTATGGCTCTTACAACTGTGCTTACCATTTTCTAACAATGAATTGCATCATAGTGTGAAATGAGCTTGGGTGACCACTCCATGCGACCATGAGGTTTATAAGGGCCATGTGACGCAATTCTGGATTCCTTTCAATTTACAAATTGAATTATACATTATAACTGAGAACAATCAGAACATACTGTATTGCACTTGCTTATATCACCTTGCTCACCACCTCTCATAATTGAGAATGAGTGCTCAAGGTATAGATGTGCACTGGATGTGCTCGAAGAATGTTCCTTCAAGCACTGGACTAACACAAAATGTAACAAGATCAAGTGTTGTGAGGTTGTAGGCTGGCTATTTTTGATACATGACACCACCACGGAGCATAAATTAGGCTTAGGCCTATGGCGGAAACTTTTCTTCTCTGGGGACTGGGTTGACATTAAGCATATCTGACCTACTTACTTATGGTTCATCCATTGGCGCTGTGCACCTGTATCCTGCAGCACCCTATTGGACCAAGCACAGTGATAACCACACAGGAAACTAGAAAATGTGACCTTCTTCTGGTCTACTGGTGGTGTTATAGTCCAGTGGTTTTCAACCTTTTTCATACCAGGGCCCACCATTTGATGTTGAGTTTAGTCTCTCGGACCCAAAACCAGGGATTTTTAAGTTCACAATTTAGGAGAGATAAACTGGCAAAACATTGGTCAAAACAACAATTCTTCTACATTTTCTAAAGGTGTAGATTCTTGACAATTACGTAATTCAGATGTGTGTAAATATAATGTTGAGAGTGTAAAATGAAAGCAAATGGACCCTTACGGGTCCATTTGGTTTCATTTTATGATCTCAAGAGTAACAGATCCATTTGGTTACCAACATTTTGCTGGGGACCACCTGGAATCCTCTCAATGTAAAAGGTTCAAAACAGGCAAATCCTGCAAACTTTGAAAGCCAAATACACACAATCAGGATGGAAAATGAAATATCGGTCAAATCCATCATGAGCACAGCATGACTGTTTAACCTGTGTAACAATTTGCAGGGTTTTTGAACAGAAGCTGTTTTCCACACATGCTAATCATGTCATGAAGCATGTAATTTAATTGATTGGCAGCCTGGAGTTATGCTTATAACCAGTGGAAATAACATAATTGCCAAATATTCCTTGCAATTTTAATGTGAGGAGGTCTATTTACTGTATTTAGACATTCATTTCTGGACAAAATAGTAAGTAAATCTGGAGATGGTCCTATGCAGAGTTTCTGGATGACAGATACAAATGAGTCTGTCTAATGAGCTGTTAAAATTCAGCTGTCAGCTACAGTACAGTAGCTCTGGCAGGGTTTATTTCTCTTCTCGGTCATTAAACATCTCCTCCTCTTCTATACCTGCGCTTGTCCTTGCGTTTCTTCATCTCAGCATGTGGCTCTTTCATCCCTCCATATCTCCATCTCATGTTTTCATCATTTCACTCCGAACCTGATAGTTGAAAGTCCTGCTATTTTTAACTTTTTAACTAACCACTTGAACCCGGTAGCATTCTTATTCTGTGCGGGGGGGAACATGTGCAAAACATTACTGACACATAAGAGTAAAGTACCGGTACTGAGTAAACCATGGGTTCCTTTAATTGATTTGGATTTGATCAGAATAGTAGCCTTCAGCAGCTGAGTAAAATGTAAATGTATGTATGTTTTTCTTTTCATTTTTGAATTAATTATTCATCTTTAATGTATTTTTTAAGTTAGAACGTCAAAAAGAACCTAAAAGTAAAAAAGAAGTTCTGATTTATGATTTAAATAATCAGCCAGTGAATCGATTATAAAATAATTGTTAATTGCGGACCTAATCATCAGCATAAGCCTTAAAACAGTGAGAGGGTGGTGGCAGTGACTCAGGGGTAGAATGGCCGGATGGTAAGCGCAAGGTTCGAACTCTGACTTCCCCCTGGTGTCCTTTAGCAAGACACTGAATTGCTGCTGACCTGCTTGGTGCCTTGCATGGTTTTCTCCCTTCATGTAAAAAGGTTTAAAGGCGCCATATAAACACACCATTTACCTTCCCATGTCTCTGCAAATTGAGGCGAGCTGAACAGCGCTTTTCAGGGTAACAATGTGGTGTTGCAGAAGCGGAAGTTTTGACATGATGATTTATTAGACTACATTCTGTACTTGTCTTTCCAGACAGTCGAAGGTGAACTTGTAACAACCCCTACCTCCTCATCTTCCTCCTCAGGTCTCTCTCTGGCACGTGCACACATGCATGTGCATGTGTGTACAGTACACATGCTGTAATGGTGTCCAGTGAAACAGACATGGGGTCTATTAGAAAGCTCATTGAAGTTGTTTTTAAAGGGATGTAACCTTGAATCTAACCATGTTGGATTAATCAAAAACACCAAAACCCTTTCTGGTGACTGATATTGTCCTTCTAATACATGAGGGAGGGTGGGGTGAGGGTTAGTTTTATTGTTTTGTAAAATGTGTCAGCCTCTGTGCCACACTGGTGGGGACTAAAGAATAAAACAAGCGTACCTACTGTAAGTACCTGTACACTTGTCCCTAGTGAACAGAACAGATTCATCGAACACTCCATCTCCTACCCATCAAACTCTTAGAAACATTAAGCAACATTCTTAAATAATGGAGTTATACCAGAATACAATATATCAATTGCCTGGGACACCAAGGCCAAGTTATCCAAGTGTATGACACAGATTATTCTAAATATCTCTACATAAATAAATTAATAAAGTTTTATTCACTTTAATATTCACTTGGCCTATTTACAGTAGCTCCCTCCCTCATGTGTTGAAAACATTTCAAAACGTGACTTGATGAAAGTGTCAAAAGATGAATACACAGCCACGAAAGGAAAAACGAACGAGCAAGTCATTTGAAAACGTGTATGTGATCGTTTTTCTAAATATGGGACACACAGTGATGCATGAACTGTAGTAGCAAAAGTATGCCCTGTCCTTGACGGTGCAGGCGAGGGGGTGATTTTGCCTTTGTACATTTTTAATAGAGAACGTATTGCAAAGAAAAGCAGACGTATTGCAAAGTGTATTGCAAAGTGACATGTGAGTGTCAGAGCGTGTAGAAGGTTTTGTGACATGCTGTTGTCTGTACAAGTATAAAATAGGGATCAGGTTGATTAAAAGCATTTCAGTTTATATTGACTAATGTGAAAATAACTGAAACGTACAAACAGCTTACAGGACACAGCTATAGTAGCGAGTCAGTGACCTTTCCAACTTATAGTGGCCTCAAAAACCTGGAGTGTTCTAAAGCTTTTTTTTTTCAGTCCACAGATGTGATGTCTTTTCTACAGGGTCATGAACAGGGCAACGCTTGCTCTTCTATCTTTTTTTGTTTTCTTTATAGTGCCATGTTGTTCACCCAGATCTCCTCCAGGCTCTGTATAGTGAGTATAAAGAAGCCTAGCATTTTCTACAGCATTTCATTCCGGCATATTTGACACAGTGTGACACAATTCATAATCTACCCATGAGTACACTTACTTTTATTTTTTATTTGCTTTAGAACTTTTACAAAATACAGAGTCTGCCGACAGGGTTTATGTGTTTCGTCCGGGACAATACCCAAAACCCAAACCCTAAACCGAACCGTACAGGAAGACACTCACTTTTAACCACTGGTCAGTTTTAACCTGCCTCGTGGGATAGTTTGAACCTGCCACTGGTTAGTTATCACCTGCCACTGGGTAGTTTTAACCAGCCACTGGTTAGTTATCACCTGCCACTGGTTAGTTATCACCTGCCACTGGTTAGTTATCACCTGCCACTGGTTAGTTATCACCTGCCACTGGGTAGTTATCACCTGCCACTGGTTAGTTATCACCTGCCACTGGGTAGTTATCACCTGCCACTGGGT
The DNA here is from genome assembly GCA_039105355.1 of Benthosema pterotum. NCBI lineage: Eukaryota > Metazoa > Chordata > Actinopteri > Myctophiformes > Myctophidae > Benthosema > Benthosema pterotum. The sequence goes on along the minus strand of CM076971.1, from coordinate 3,384,123 downwards.
AGTTATCACCTGCCACTGGTTAGTTATAATCTGCCACTGGTTAGTTTTAACCTGCCACTGGTTTGTTTTAACCTGCCACCGGGTTGTTTTAACCTGCCACTGGTTTGTTTTGACAGGCCACAAGGGTTCGTTTTAACCTGCCACTGGTTTGTCTTAACCTGCCACACACAACGGGAGCCACAGCTATAGTTGTGACCAGCCAGGCTGAAGGCTAGTTGAGGAGCTTGACTTCCCGTTCAGCTTGCGCCACCCTCCAGGTCGGGAACAAACATACGATATGGCCTTGCATTAGTCTCCCGCTACAGCACTAACACTTCCATCAGGCTTGACGCACATTGCAGTAATGAAGAGATTGATGGAATGGAATGGAGGTGTGGAGGAAAGGGGGGATGAACTTCAATGGGATGGCACTGAAAATAGCACGGCAATCCCTAGAGCTCTGCTGATGTCACACTGCCCTTGCCCAGAGCAAATGTACTGTACACATGCAGGTATGCACTCTCACAAAGAGTCGACGGTCACTCAATGTTACGTCTGTTTCACTAATGATGACAATGGGACATATAGTACAGACACGTACACGCAAGCACATGCAGGGAGTCAGGGACATTTCCCTACCTTTGAATGTCTCACACTTCGAATGTCACCTTTGAATGTCTCACACTATACTTTTCAGCATTCAAATTGAAAAGTAGCTCAAATTTTAAAGAAGCGATATATAGCAATATATATATAAGAACTTTAATTTGAAATATCTTTGAAATTTGGGTTGTTTGAATGCCATCATGTTTGGTGGGGCAGTCAGGACATTTTGGGGACATTGCCACCTCCATGCACGTGCCTACATCCGGCTAGTGGTATGATGAATGTGCCGACAGCAACAACATTACATGACTGACATGTGCAGGCTATACTCAGTGATGCTTTAAATAACTGTAATGAGTGTACGAAAAAAGACAAGGGGTTCATTGTGAGTTCACCTTCGATCGTCTGGAAAGACAAGTCTGGTTTATGTAAAAATCCCACACTTTTCTGTATGGCAGCGATGTCACGGCAGCACTGATTCCTCAGTGACTTCCTCTGAAGCACACATCGACCACCTTGTGAACCTGAGCTGCTACAGGGGTGGTTAGAAAGAATCACTCGCCTCAATTTGAGGAGAGACACGGAAAATGAAATTCTAAACTCAATGTTCATTCTGTGATGTGGTCATTTCTTCAACTTGAACGTAATGTCATTTTGACCGTGGTCAAAATGACCGTCTGGGTCAAAATGACTGAGAGCTAGGTGTCCAGAGAATTTGTGACCTGAACTGAAAGAATCAAGTAATGGAAATAAAACCTCCAAAACGGACTATTTTCTTGTATAGCAGAATGTTGCCATCTCTGTGTATCAATTGGCTTACCTGAGATAAGCCAATTATATTCATGAAGAACATCTAAAAACAACCAAAGTTGACAAACATGCAGTACAACATAATAAAGTTTCTGTAGTACCCAGTACTCTATGTACCCACAGCTGCTACTATCTATCTCTTTGCACATGGACAATACCAAAACCTTTTCTCACCAACAAAAGTGATAGACTCTGTAGTGTGTTCCCAACTGCTGCGATCTCAAACTTTTGAAATGAACTTTCTGTAAAATACTATTTATTTCATACAATTAGGTTTTCATGTATAGGTTTATCAAGCAGGTTATTGCCTTTAACCTGTTGCATCTACTGTTACTCGTCGTCGCATTGTTTGTTCTATCGCTTTTATTACACTGCAGAAGAGGGAACCCACATTTCATCCCATGTCATGACATATATTGGTGTGACAAGAAAAGAACCTTGAACTTGAATTTATCTGTGTTAGGCCTGAGCATCTACTGCAGAAAGTTCCAAGACACTTCAGCTGTCCCCATACAGCCTTACTACCCAATTGGATCTAGCTCACTTATATTTTTTTTAAATTTCCTTTCTCTTTAAATGTATTATCCAAGGTGTGAGGCAGTGAGGATTACCTGGACAAATAAAGATGTCAGATAAATATATTCATCGAAATGCACACACACACACACACACACACACACACAAACACACACACACACACACACACACACACACACACACACACACACACACACACACACACACACACACACACACACACACACACACATACGTTGTATATTGGGCCGGCTGGGCAAACCAAATTTTCATGAATTCAGTAAGTGGAATCTAATTGTTTTGTGTTGAGTTTATTTGCCAAGTCAAGCATCTCAATACTTTAAACCTCTACTCCACATTCCACTACAATTATCTGAAAACTTTTCTATTATGGGTCGAGGCCAGGAGCGGATTGGCCATCTGGAGAGTCTGGAGTTTTCCCGGTGGCCTGCGCCACCTAGTGGCCTGGACGTTTTTTTTTGTTTGTTTGTTTTTCTGTGCACCAGGCCCAGGCCAGGCAAACTAGTGTGTCTATCTTTCAAAAAAGAAAAGGTGTCCTACACCAACCAGGCAAAGTCCAGATGGCCTGGCAAAGCCCAATCCGCCCCGGGTCGAGGCTAACAAAGTTTTACGTCACTATAGAAGCTTATATTATTAATTATTATTGAATTTTTTGAGGAGAGACACGGAAAATGAAATTCTAAACTCAATGTTCATTCTGTGATGTGGTCATTTCTTCAACTTGAACGTAATGACATTTTGACCGTCTGGGTCAAAATGACTGAGAGCTAGGTGTCCAGAGAATTTGTGACCTGAACTGATTCACGAACTGATTCATGAATTCAGTAAGTGGAATGTAATTGTTTTGTGTTGAGTTGTTTGCCAAGTCAAGCATCTCAATACTTTAAACCTCTATTCCACATTCCACTACAAAACTTTTCTATTATGGGTCAAGGCTAACAAAGTTTTGCGTCACTATAGAAGCTTATATTATTAATTATTATTGAATTTTTAAATCAATGTATAAAATGCATTATTAAATAATGTTATCTGAACTCAACAGCAGTTGCAGAGTTTGGCGTAATTAAGTGAATCACACTCCAAGTGTATTTCCTCCAATCACTCAGCACTAGAGGAGCACTGCGTTGCTGATTCATCAGTCCAGAAGTCGTTTGTTTTGTTCGACCGATGGAGGGGACAGCTATCAATAATGCATACCCCCATGCATTGCTCCGAGCCAATTAATTATGGATCAGAGCTCAGCTGACGCTTCAATGCTGCCAGTGCTTTCAAAGTGGGCTCTGCCCTAGGGGGCGCCAGGGGGGAATTAGGAAAGTCAAAACCCAAAGGAAAACAAATAAGTTATAACTCTAGTAAAGCAGTGTGTCTGGGGCTCTCAACCCATGGGCCCCAAAGAATATAACAGTAGCCCCCAAATAAGTGATAAAATACTAAGGCGAGTCAAGTCAAGTTTCATAAGATATGTAAGTAAAGATAATGTAACATTAATGTGTGTTATGTCATGATTAGGGCTGTTGAATGATTAAAAAATCTAATTAAATTAATCACAGCTTCAAAATTAATTTAATCATGATTAATCACCATTCGAACTATGTCCAAAATATGCTTGTTTTCCTTTACAGGATTTGAACATTTAAAAAAGAAAAATAATCTGGGAAAAAACATATGTTTATTTCTTAAATATTTATCAAAATAGGTGATCTACAAGACCCTAATGCTTGAAGATCTCTCGAGTAATGGCTCTGGTTACAGGGAGACACACAGCTACAGTATGTCTGTAAAACCATGCTCTACCGTTTTTTTTTTTGTTTGTTTGTTTGTTTTGTTAAAGAGAATATGTTCAGTGGGTTGAGTCAGTGTGCACATGAGTTAATTGCATTAACATTTTTAATCAGATTAATCAACACAATTAATTTAACTAATTAACTTGTTATTTTCAGCCTTAGTCACGATATGTTTCTTTAAAACATTAAAAAGTGAGGTTTTATTGTGATACTGAGTGCATTCATTTGATGAATCCCAATATAAACTGTAAAATCGTCAGCACTGGAAACATGGAATGGACATCTAGGATACTGAGGCGCAACGCGTGTTCGACTCCTGATCCCGATGGTCTTTAACGCAAGCCCCCCACCCCCCATCTCTTTCCTGTCAAAAGATTCAACCTGTCAGAGAAAAAGTCCACAAATATCTTAAATATAGTTACAGATCCACAAGGATCCATTTGGTCCCCTGTTGGTTCTCAGACGTGACTTTGAGAAACAGTCAGGGTAAGCAACTCACAGTATACAGCATTCATAAATTCAGCATCTTTCTTTTCGCTAAGAAGACCTTGCTTTGTGTTTATTCCAGACGTCATTTCAATGAGTGTTGATGAAAAAACACTGTTTTTTCTTCTCAAGGACGGGGGGATGTTTACTGCTTGGAGGCCTTGTACACACACCAGCACACAGCAGCTACACAGTGCACACGCACTCCCTATCATTGCGAGGACATCAACACCAATGATTAATTCATTGAAACGAATTATCCTTCATTAATCTAAACCTAATGCCTAAATGTGTAATCCTAAACGGAATATTTCCATAATTTATAAGACAGAAGACTGTTCCTTTAGTTGCTACAAAGATACCTATCTATTTAACCATGCACAAATGCGCATGTGCACCCCCCCCCCCCCCACCCACACACACACACACAAAATATGAAGTGCTAAAGTTGCCATTGCCACTTTTACAGTCTATAAACTACAGTATATGTTGTTGCTGTTGCAAAGACTCCAATTGGAATACAAGTTTGCAAATTAATATGTGTAGTTCATGGCTATGGGTTTGAGCTAATCGATTACCAATTACCTATATCATTGAGTTGGTATGGATAGGGCTGGCATGTGGTATATAACGGTGGTTGGATATGGAAGTGCTGAAGCTTTCTGTTGGGCTGGCAGTGAGGGAGAGAGCTGCACCAGACACATGCACACACACTGTAGAGATAATCAAGGCTTAAGCCCAATCTGTAAAACATGGAGCTATATAAGATATTCAGATGTTACATACTGTAGACTACTTATGTATAATTCATGATAATTATTTTATGTACTTATATCATATAGCTTACTATGTTTGTGTTCTTGGTTAATGTAAGTAACTCTGGATTAAGAGTGTCTGCTAAATGCCCATTATATCATAAATTCCAAACTCTCCTGAACTTGGACGCAGCATTGTGTAGAAGTCCACGCCTCCACGGCGTGCACGTCACATCTCAGTAAAAGGCACGGTGTGTGTGTGTGTGTGTGTGTGTGTGTGTGTGTGTGTGTGTGTGTGTGTGTGTGTGTGTGTGTGTGTGTGTGTGTGTGTGTGCGCACACGCGTCAACAATTATGTACGTGCAACAGTTATGTACTTGGGCCTACAATTACCTTATTCCAAGGCACACTAGCTTTGAATGGTCTCTTTTACAATATTCCAAAGCTGGTGTGTCAAGTTGTAATCAAGGCCTTTGTCCGAGGCTCTGTCCAAAACTCGCATGTATAAAGACACTGATTATCATTGTGGGCATGAATCAAGCTCTATTGTCCTCTCCTCTCACCTCCAGCCACTTTCTTCTCTCATATAGATTGTGACTCTGACAAGGGAGGGACGCTATTGTAGATGCTGAATGTCAACACAGAAAAGCCTCTTTTCTGTCGTAATGGAAGATAAGCCCTGAAATCTCATCTCTCTGTTTCACCATCACGGCACGCTCCAGCCCATATTTCTTCCTCGTTCTTCTGTGAATGTATAACCTTCAGCTTGGGAAAGACGTACTGTATAGCCATATGTACGCGTGCATATTTTAGAAGCAGAGTCCTTGTTATATTTGCATAATGGACATTGGAGGGCAGACAACCATCTCTATACAGTGCCTTACACATTGTCCTACTACAAAGGAGGAGGTTTTCAGAAGCACTTTGCGAAAAGTTGATTCATCTCCGTGCCATCTCTATGACCACTCAGTAGTCGGATATACAATGAATCAAAATATAATTCAGGTCACTCAATAAATATGTTTTGTTTTACTTTTTGCATGCCCCAGGAAAGGGCTCTTTATTGGGCCTTTATTGGAACAGTAGTCAGACAGGAAAGCGGGAAAGAGACAAAGGCAGTCTGGCTCGAGAGTCGGCAGACGGTTGAGCTGAAAAGACTCCCTTTGGTTGGATATAGCCAAAAATAAAATAAAGAATTTGAAGTACGACGCTCCTTGTTTAATTATTTAGGCCAGTGGCCACTGCCACAAATCAAGTTAATTGATTTGTCATTATCACATTATTTCATCATTATAACATTATAATGTATTTCAAATAGTATAAAACATGTGAAATACTAGTGGAGGTACAGTGTTTCTTTGGCCTCTTGTCAGAGCGCATTTGGACCCATCAGCAGCAGAATTGCAAAGAGCTGAAATTTACCAGATTAGATCCAGACTAACAAAGAGATACTGTGTACAGACACTTATCACGCTGTAATAAGAAAAAGCTTAACTAACTGAAAATGTAATTACTTAAGGTGGCAGCATTTTTTTTCCTCCAGCTCACATGAAATCATAAAAAACATATGCTTTCTTTCATCAAACTTTTCTCTCATCCCTATCTGTTCTTCAGCTGTTCAGTATCAGGCCAATCATTTATACACATCACATTAGTGCCTTTAATGACAGGTACAATGAACATAGAAGGATTTATCACAGCAACATATTGCCAGACAGTGGTGACAGTGGGATACAAGGAAAACAAAATGTCACAAATTCAGATCAGACATATTAGACCTATCAGACATATCGGAGATATCAGATGGGCAGGTTTTATAGGTTTTCATACATTCGAAATGTGAAATATGATCGCAATTATGTTCCTGTTCTGTGATCTTTCTTGTCTTTCTTCTTATTTTTAATGGGGGAAGAGCGCAAAGCCTCCCCACTGAGCATTAGATCTAAGAAATGTCTAAATGTTTTTTTTAGGTCAGATCTTAGATTAGGCGTTGAGATGTAATCAATGTCTAATCTAAAATTAGACCTCTAAAAACTTTCATTTTTAGAGATTTTTCCATTTCTGTCACAAATTCCCCTCACTGAGATCCAAGGTTGAATCTCAAAGTGTTTTATTTTCATGGGACTGGATATGGCCACTGGGTTCCAAGATGAGTGCCTCTTTGAAATCTGAATCCTGAAGAGGAACAGATATATACAAGGTTTTAACCTGACAGCATACGATTTGCTGGTTCATGTTTACAGCCTTGGAAAATGGACAGGGACAGAAAATAAAGGCGGATTCACATTGCGATGTCAAAACAGCTTTCTCTTTAGTCTATCTGTGTCATCTGTGTAAACAAGCAGTCTACTTTTAAGTTGAGCTGACACATAACTTAGCAATACTATTTATTGGAAAGATCTTTTTTTTAGGTGTTCCTTGGCTTTATTAACCTTGGGCTGATCACTGAAGAAGTGAAGCTTTTGTGAACGCTGTTATTAATTATTCTGCCTGCTTGATGTGTTGCCATTTAGTTTTTTGGCTATTTTAACATGGCTGCCATGTGAAAAATGAACTAATAAAGTTTTAGAACCACTTCAAGTGGCTGCAGAGTAAAACACTAAATCAAATCGAAATCAAAGGTAGACAAACGTAGATCTATCACTAGTTGGCGCCACAGTGCGCTGGCCTTGTCCCCATGGGCGCAACCTGTGTGACCTGACCTTCACGGTGCAGCTGCCACATTAGATGATACAGTGATGCTTTCTTATCAAGCCATCACTCTCACCTGTCGACTGCAATACGAACAGTGGCCTTGTCCCCTGAAACTACAAGAGTAAGATGCATAATTCACAGATAGGGGTGGGGAGGGAGAGAGAGTGTGTGGGGTTGCTGAGGTTGGAACCTTTGTCTGCAAGATATCCTAGGCGTTTCCCATTTTGCATCAGCAGTCACTCACTTTTCTTTAGGATGACATTTGTCCTTCACAATCCATCCATCCGTCCGTCCGTCCGTCCGTCCGTCCTCCCCCCCTCTCCTCTCTCTCTCTCTCTCTCTCTCTCTCTCTCTCTCTCTCTCTCTCTCTCTCTCTCTCTCTCTCTCTCTCTCTCTCTCTCTCTCTCTCTCTCTCTCTCTCTCTCTCTCTCTCTCTCTCTCTCTCTCTCTCTCTCTCTCTCTCTCTCTCTCTCTCTCTCTCTCTCTCTCTCTCTCTCTCTCTCTCTCTCTCTCTCTCTCTCTCTCTCTCTCTCTCTCTCTCTCTCTCGTAAACTGACATTTGAAAGGTGTGGCATACAGTACCTTGAGTGTGACTTTCTCTACTCTAGCTCTTGTTATGTCATGTGTCGTGCGACACATGACAAATCCTCACTCACTGCATAGGAATGGATGCAGCTTGAGTGGAGCTGTTGTAGTTTTGCATTGGTATTTACAGCATAACATAAATATTTGCAAAGGTTGCAAGCTGACAACACAGTGATGACCTTCTATAGAGCCCTGCAGAGCATGGCTAACACAATGTACACCATCATTATTATAAAACTAAATGCCCAAAAAGTTTAAAAACATCATTTTTGAACAATAATGTTCGAGAACATTATTGTTCTTAAACACTGCCAAAATGACAGATGTGTATGGGTAGACATTAGACAGCATAACATTTCTTCTCAGTAACTCAGTAAGTCAGGTGCTTTCAGTCACCTGACATCTCTTTTTGCTTTAATATACTTGGCACAGTAGCGTCTTTAGAGGCATGTATGATTTTCCTCTTGTGAATGTCACAAGGCCATATATTGGACTGCGGCGGCTCTATTGCCCGCATGTTGGACTTTAATACAGACACAACGATGCAGCAATGTTAATCACAAGGTGCTAAAAGATATTAGAGGCAGTGCAGACGTTAACAGGAGTACGGAAGCAAACTAGACAGCGGCACCCACACACATACACATACTGTAGTTAGACAGGTCGCACACACAAACACCCCCATCACCACCGCTTACAGAATGTCACATCATCTTGCAGGGCGAGGGCTCTATTACAGGAAGGCCAATGCATTTGCTGAGTGATAGCACTTAATCATTCATCACTTAGATGCTGTAAGGTCACACTGCCCGTGCCCGCAAAGTTGGCATGAGAGAGAGAGAGACAGAGAGAGAGAGAGAGAGAGAGAGAGAGAGAGAGAATCCATCTACTGAATTGATTCCGAATGTGGAATTGAACCCCTGACCTCAATGTCAAAAGATCAGCCAGAAAGGAGATGACAATGGAATTATGGATAGACACTGCAGAGGTAATGTATGCTAATAAGAGAGAGAGGGAGAGAGAGCCTATAATGCTGTTTAATTCTATGTAATTGTCCTTATACTTTTGAAATTATGTTTTTAGCTTTTTTCCTTGTAGGTTGTGTCATTCGGATGCTTTTCCTTGTCCCCCTGCCAGGGCCAGATCTAGGCGGGGGGGGGGGGGGGGTGGCAATGCCCCCCTAAATGCCCAGACTGCCCAATCAAACATGGTGGCATGCAAAACAACCCACATTTCCCAAAGATATTTCAAATTCAAAGTGCTTATATTTAAAATGATTTGAAACACTACTACTGCTACTAACTAACTACAATTGTCGCATCACTAAACCAACACCATTTCATTCTGAGTCAGATTTTGAGCTTTATGCATGCTGCGTGCCTGCTGCAACTTCAACAACAACTGGTGTTATTATTGATGCTTACTTGCCCAATATAAATCCTGAATGACAGGGACATGAGAGGCAAGCGTGGACAACACAAACTGCAACTACCTACAACAAAGCCAATCTGAGATCAGTGGACTGTGCCGAGACAAGAGCACTGCGTGGTTCACAGAAATCTGCCAGATGGAAGCAACATACTGACAGTGACAACAACGGTACGGAAGACATCACAACAATTTCAACATTTGAAACTTTGTGAAAACAATTGTAACAAATTGGAGGTTCTTTGCATGGAAAAGAACTACTGGACTGCAGTTTACTATCCTGACCCGATAAGGGCTATCGCCGTCTTTCTCCAGTGGTTTAATAAAAAAGGTCTATCTAAGTACTAGAAAAATGTAAGCACTAGAAATTTGAATTTTCAATTTGGCGATACATGGTGGCCACATCCTTCCTTCTCTCTACGCCAAATCCTCCTGAAAATAGTTGTATATAGTCTTGTAGGCGAGAGCTGTAAGTGCATTTAGTTAAAAACCCACATGTGTAAAGACATTAACAACACGACTTTGGTAGTCATTATTTTGTGAAGGTGATCCAAACAAAGAGCTCATCATGCCTTATAGCCTGCAGTATGGCATGGCATCTGAAGGTTGTGGTGTGATCACTGTGACCAATTACTAGAGAGGATGGGATAGACCTTTATTGATCCCATAGGGGAAAGTGAGGATCAATGTGAGTGGATATAGCAAGCTTGACAACAGCCTTCTTGTGGGGGAGCAACGGAGTGCCATTAATTCACATGCTCCAACTGGCAGACAGTTAAATTGCAAGATACTGTAGTGTGTGAACTACCGTGTCACGCACGCACGCACACACGCACGCACGCACACGCACACGCACACACACACACACACACACACACACACACACACACACACACACACACACACACACACGGTATTCCCTTTTCCTCTGTATAAACAATGTTATTGGACGTACAGTATACCATGATGTGGAACCTGTCTTTATCACGTGAAAAACACTGAGCACTGACACTGAGCAGCATGCACATATGTGTGTGTGTGTGTGTGTGTGTGTGTGTGTGTGTGTGTGTGTGTGTGTGTGTGTGTGTGTGTGTGTGTGGGGGGGGGGGGGGGCAGGGATGTAAACATCTCGTGCAGGGCTGTTTCTCCCACAAAGACATGGAAGCTGTGAAACTGTCAGTCGTTAAGTATAGAGCGACGTTTACTGCTCCTTTCACAAAAACAACGGAAATCTTCCCCTTTCTCCCACCCTCCCTCTCGTGTGTGTGTGTGTGTGTGTGTGTGTGTGGCGGGTGGCTCTTCAATGTCTCTTTATCTCTCACAAGACAGGAGAAGGCAGGTTACATCTGCCGCAGAGCCGTCCGATAACCACAAGGCTTGCAAACCAGTGATGCCAACTGCTAAACTGCACTAGTACTAAAAGGCACTATAATGTGTTAGAGCAGTGGTTTTAAACCAATTTCATACCAGGGCCCACTATTTATTCTGCATTTTAGCCACAGACCACCATTTTTGAACCTTGTATTTTGGGTCGTTTGAATATGCCATCATGTTTGGTCATGTCATGTCACACACACACACACACACACACACACACACACACACACACACACACACACACACACACACACACACACACACACACACACACACACACACACACACACACACACACACACACACACACACACACACACACACACACACACACACACACACACACACACACACACACACACACACACACACCTACCTACCTACCTAGCTCACGGCAGGAGCCATATTCCTGACATGTATAATTGAAGCCTCCAACCCATAGAGCAGATGTTTCCAGATTGCATTAAGCTTCTAGGGCTGCGATTGTGAATGTGATTATAGCGGTGGTTCTCAACCTTTCCTGGATAGAGCTCACTTGAAATGAACACAAAACGCGTCACAGGGCAAACTTCTGCGGTGAGTCACCACAGAAGTTTGCCTGAGTCACCGCAGAAGTTCTGAAAGTCACCGCCGGTGACTCTCAGAACTTTGTTTGACACGTGACAGATGACCAGATCCTGGAGTTTTTTTTTTTTTTTAAACAAATACAACATAAGTAAAAGTATCAATAGTGCATACTATATTCCATTTACAAGAAAAAGTCAGGACAAAATGTACTGCAAAAGTACAAAAGTAGGCTATAGGCTACTAAAATAGAATATACTCATTATGTAAGACGTAAATATAAATTGTATAAAAACTCTCTTGAAAATTGCAGATCTACAAGCTCACTAAGCGCCATATCATGGCACATTGTGGGAAAGATCGTATAGACGCGTTGGCCGAAGCACGTTGGAGAGATAATATCCATTAAAAGCACTGTATAGCCTATACACACACGACTTCCTCAGAAATCAAGGACTCTCACAAGTCTATAAATCTCTGTATCCATCTTCGCGTCATTAAAAAACAAAATACATGAAAATAAACAAACGCAACACATTGCATGTTATTCCAAGATGTCTGTTTTGTATATTCTAAAGCGATCTTGGTAGAAAAAGCAGTGTGTGATCAGATTGGTCTGTGGTAGTCACTAGGCACTGTACTAGGCACGCAGGCGTATTATGCCCAATTTCTGCCCAAAGATAAACTTTTTCCAACATCAGGGAAAATTTGTGTTGTTAGGTCTGTTTGTTTCGTGATGTCAGACCACAGCTCATTACAAAAGTGAGGGAGAGAGAAAAAGTTAGGTAGAGATAGATGAGGGAGAGGGAAAAGAGTTAGGACAGTTATTTACCCCTGAATAACCCATGGGAAGTTGATAGTCAGAGGGAAGGGGTGGGTGTCTGGACAAATATGCTCATGTATCATAATTATGTAAATATGTCAGACCAGCGGTCAATCAGAGTGACAGAGAGAGTGACAGGAAAGGAGAATGAGACTTTAGCCTCACAATAGGAAACCATTTGCTAAAACTTTCTGTGAAAATCTAGGAGAGGGGGGTGCCATGTTATGAATGAAGGCATGGACCACGTGGAGGATCACGTTAGCAATTTTAGGATTGTGAAACCTAACTGAGCAGACCAGAGCCGAGCCATATGGGTTGCCACATTTTGGTACAGATACAAGCGCAAAAATCGTTAAAGATAGCTAACTTAGTGATGGCAAGGTGCGGGGACATACGGATACATACATGACAGACAGTGTGCATGTAAAACTGCTCAATGAAAGTGGTTGGCATCACTTCAAAAAGTAGCCTATAAACCCTGACCCCCATGGGGGGTATATTGTAGGTTGGAATAAGCAAACTGAGAACTATAATACAAAAACAAACAAACATAAAAACATACTCTCTACCCATGCCCTTGATTGATGGAGAGAATCTACAACGTATAATGTTCTATTCCTTGGCTATACACAAGTAGAAGATGCTTGGAGCGCAAGTCTTAAGCCTTTATCCAAACCGAAGCCTTTAGCAGGAGGACAGTCCGTGCTGGGACACATTGGATATAATGTCTGTTTGATTGAATGCTCCTCTCTCTGGTTATATAAGAGGCAGTCACCTAGACTCCCGTCTGAGTTTGTTTGAAAACACAGCCCTTTTGGAGATACGCTGGCATGCTTTAAAACCCCCCTTTTCTAAACACGGGGATTATTACACGGGAAACGCGCACATACACACAGAAGGAGAGAGGGCTGGAGAGAGAGGATATGCTTGAGATGGTGGATTTACAGAAGAAGAAAACAGTGAATATGGAGAGAGAGAGAGAGATGTATACTGAATAACACAGCCAGAGGTAGACAGCAAGACAGAGAAAGCGATTGGCCAGTAGTGGTGGATAGTCATAAAGTAGCCTACACAGGTACAGATACAAGGACTGTACAACAGTGGTTTTCAAATAGTGGTCCGGGGACCACCGGTGGTTCCAGGTGGTCCCCAGCTAAACGATGGAAAGTTGATTAACCAGATGTAACTCTTGAGAGCGTAAACATGAAAACAAATGGCCCCGCAAGGGTCCATTTGGTTTTATGTTTACGCTCTAAAGTAAAGTATTCATCATCTGAATTAGCCCACTTGATTAATAAGTGTACACAATTAGAGAATGTAGAAGAACGGTCATTTGGATCTCTATGTTTTGCCTGTTTTGTTTGCAAAATCCAGCTTGGAATTGTGGACAAAAACAGAGGAAATATATAGAAAATCTTTAGTTTTGGGGTCTGTGGGGTGAAAATGTCATCAAATGGTGGCACAAATGCTGAACAAATTGCTAGAAAAAACAACATGCATGACCAACCAGCATAATTTTGTGTTTTGTAGCTGGTATGCTGGTCCACCAGCTAGACCAGCATCACCAGCTAAACTCATGCTGGTCTACCAGCATGGTCCATCAGCTAGACCAGCTTAGACCAATTTAGACCAGCATAAACCAGCAAAGACCAGCATGGAAATCATGTTGTTGTTTTTTTCTAGCAGGCTGGGCCCTGGTATCAAAATGGTTGAAAACCGCTGCTGTACAAGACTGCGGTCTCCAGATACTTTTACCTCTCCTTTAATGTAAAGTGCTACCTTTCATTTGTCTCATTACTTATTTCCTATACTATACTGCACCTCAGAGGGAGAGAGAGAGAGAGAGAGAGAGAGAGAGAGAGAGAGAGAGAGAGAGAGAGAGAGAGAGAGAGAGACCTTTGACCTTTAAGAGCACCTTTATTAAACCACTACGTTACATTGCCAAGATTCTCAATTACAGTTAACTTGCACTACTCACATAAAGACAAAAATAAAATAAATCCACCTCTATCAAAAAGAAAGGCACAAATCACCATCCTGCACCACACACAATACATTTCCTTGAGCCCAGAAGAGGCTAAAGGCCTCTAGATTGTCCACCAGTTTGTAATAGGCAAACTCTACCCTAAGGCGAGCTGCCACCAGTCCTCCCAACACCTGCACTGGGTCTGTGCTCCCAGCTCCCTCAGTTTTATTTTTGCGCGTCAACCATATTGCCATTTTCGCCATGCCAGAAATAAAATTAATCAGAGTATGCTCTTTCTTTTTTTGGAAGGAGTATTTTGGTCCATACACAAATAATTGGTTGGAGAAAACTTCCCCCAGCCCCTGAAACCAATGAGCCAACCTAGCAAAAAGGTCCCTTAGCCTAGAGCACTGCATAAAAAGATGTGCCACTGTTTCGGACTCTAAACAAAAAAGACAAGAAAAGAGAGAGAGAGAGAGAGAGAGAGAGAGAGAGAGAGAGAGAGAGAGAGAGAGAGAGAGAGAGAGAGAGTTGTGTGAGTTGGGGTCTGTCCAGCCTTGTAGAAGACAGGAAGTGTTTATGCTCTTCACTGTGTTCCTGTATAACTAGAAATAACAGTGGTGTCAGAGTGACCCATGGAGGCCGAGTACTTTAGCACCAGCACACACACACACACACACACACACACACACACACACACACACACACACACACACACACACACACACACACACACACACACACACACACACACACACACACACACACACACACACACACACACACACACACACACACACACACACACACACACACACACACACACAAACCCTGGAGGAGAAGAATAACAACGGTAATATTTCGTACAATATAGAGAGCATGCACTGTAAAAAATGCTTGTCGGGGGATTACGGTCTGGAATAGCTCAATTGCATGCCCACTTCCTACTCCAGAGAATTGGTGTGGCCAATCCAGACACAGTATGCAAATATCACTTCAAAGAACCATTGTTTTGAACCCACCCCCTGGGAATCCACATGGACACACATCCACAGTGTGACTATACAAAATATCATATAGGCCTACATGAATAATAAAAAAAAGTTTATGCAGGTTTCCTTTATGAAACGTGCTATACAAATAAAGTTTTGATCGATTGATTGATTGATATACTGTAGGCTAAGTGTGACAGCAGTTGCAGTGTCTTGAGTATACAAGATTTTATGAGGGACCAGGTATACGGTGGCACAGTGGTTAGTGCTGTCGCCTCACAGCTAGAAGGTCCTGGGTTCGATTCCCGCTAGGGGCGCTGCTGTGGGTGCTGGCGGCGTGTCTGCTCCTCCACGTCATCAGTGCCCATACCCGAGGCGGGGTTGGCGAAAGGGCCTTTCTGTGTGGAGTTTGCATGTTCTCCCCGTGTTCCCTAGGGTAGATACCCTCACAAAAACATGCTGTAATCCTGGACTCTAAACTGCCTCCCCCTGGCCAGCCGGGGCGCCTGATGGAGGGGACAGGAACTGGTTGGAATAACGTGTTCCTTCCACGCGCTACGTCCAACCAGGGAAACTCCCCCCGGTCAGGTGAAAAGAAGGCAGCTTGGACTCCTCATGCATTGAAGGAAGCATGAGGCCAATCCGCTGCCTCCCCAGGTTGGTGGAGGGTGTGTAGAGCCCAGGATCACATTAGGAATTGGCACTGGGTGAAAAAATGGGTTGCAAAATCGTGGGCTAAAAAAAAAAAAAAAAAAAAAAAAAAAAAAAGATTTTATGAGGGACCAGGTATAGCTGGGGCTTGATTTCTGGGCCTATCTGAGACCTTGTGATTGATGATAGTGCCAATTGAGGTTATGAATCTTCCTCAACATTGTATTGTCTGGGTGGGTTTAGGTGAGTTTTAGCAATTTCCTACAGTATGCTGGTGGTTTTGCTTTGTTGGTGGTTCTCACACCACTATATCTCTTGAATTCCCCCACTGAAAAGGGGTTGTTGGAGTTAGTGGTGCCAATATAAACCGTGTCATCAGAGTACTTGACGAACAGCAGCAGTCGTCTGTATGCAGCGCGAACAGGAGTATAACTCCCATGAGAAGTCAGTAGAAACAGTGGACAGAATGATGGAGTGGCTCATTCACTAAACTGTGGCTAAACTGTGAGTGGCGACAGGACCAGTCACCAGAGTATCACTGTCAAAACTAGGTTTTGTCCAACCGGGGACATTGGTTAAAACTACACACGACAACATAAACAAATGACACTTATAAATCACTTATATATTGTTTTTGTTTGTGCACAATGAGGGTGTGCACACCATTTAGACACGATTTAGTCGTTTATACATTATAACAACAATATTTAGATATGACATGACATTAAAAATGCAAATTTAAAAAATAAGTACATGACCAAGATTCATTTTCACTTTAGTTACTTTCCCAGCCCTCATACTTTCCCTTTTTTGATTAGGGATAGATTGCTGTTCAAAAAGTTTTTTTCCCCCCAAAATAGTTAAACAAGGAAGTAACATCTTATATTAAGATCGCACAATGCTTCATAAGCTCATTCATAAGACATAATAAATAAGTTTAGGGAGGAGAGAAATAGACTATGGTGTTTAAAATAAAAGTAATGTAGCTGTTCATATAGACCAAGGACTACTCAACATATGCACAGAGTATAGTATCTTGGGCAGTCAGCCTTCATCTTCCTTTGCAATCCACCAATGTTATATGCAGTACACCAATGTTACAGTATATACTTCTCATGCAAGGGCCACAAGGATTGCTGTGAAATGGACACAGACATAATGCCTGCTGCACAGCAGGCCCAGATGTAACATTTCCCAATAGGGGGGCAAGCGAAAATGGTATGGGGGCGGCGCCATCGGTGAAGCCGCCCCCATTCATTTAAATTCTTTAGTTCTGTGATCCACAAGATTTACGTATATCTTGTACAGGACTGATATGATGCAAGTAAGCATCAATAATATCATCAGGCACGCAGCATGCATAAAGCTAAAGGTTTCACTCAGAGGGTTTTCTGTTTTGAATGATGAAATGGTGTTGGTTTAGTGGTGCCACAGGTGTAGTTAGTAGCAGCAGTAGTTTTTTCCAAATCATTTCAAATACCTTTGTTTGGGTTTGTTTGCATGTCATCATGTTTGGTGGGGCAGTCAGGGCATTTAGGGGGCATTGCCCCCCCCATGCCCATGCCTAGATCCGGCCCTGCTGCACAGACCTCCTATAGGCGGATGTCTGTGTTCCACTGCTTGTCCCTGTGGACATAGAGCAGACACAGAGCAGACATCCACCTATAGGTGCACACGCTCCACCACACTCCTGTTACAGCATGTTTATTTGGCACTACACCAACTAACGCTTCTCCAAAGGACCAGTGTCAAACATTAAGAGCACTTTGCCCAACCTTATCTTCATATAATTAGTCCTCTATAACAGGGGTTTTCAACCAGTAGTCCAGGGACCACCAGTGGTCCTTGAGAGGGTTCCAGGTGCTCCCCAGATAAGTTGGTTAACCAGATGTACTCTTGAGAGCGTAAAAATGAAACCAAATGGTCCCTTGCAGGTCCATTCTTGCTCTCAAGAGTTAAAGTATTCATCACCTGAATTAGCCGAAGTCTACACAACTAGAGAATGTAGAAGATTAATGGTCATTTTGCTCTGTATGTTAGGGTGTTTTGTTTCCCAAATCCAGCCTGGAATCGTGGCTCAAATGCTGAATAAATAGTGAGCCCTGGTCTCAAAAAGGTTGAAAACCACTGCTCTATAATGGTACAGGCACACTATGGCGCCAACAAATGCCTTGAGCAGACATTTCTTCCTGGCTGTGGACACTCGGAAACCTGATGACAGAAACTACAGCCTTTCCTAGAAAGTGAGTATGCTGAAATAGAAGCCAAATAATAAACAAACATATAAACAAAACAATGAATGCAAATACTGTATAACGCATTAGTAAAACAAACAAATAATGAAATCTGTTTCACATGGCCAAACCTGCCTCCCGATGAGGTCACAAACATGGCGGCAGAATTATGATCTGTCCACTACGAGTTAATGATATTAATTAAATTTGTTGATGAATCTGATTTTTTATGCTCTAAATGCTTAGTGGGTTGAGGGTGTGCATGTGTTAAACATGCACACACTCAACCCACTAAGCATTTAGAGCACAGTTTAATGGAGACATATAGCTGGAGTTTAACTGAATCTTTATTCCACCCCAAGATTTTTGCTTTTTGATGTAATCTGCTCTTGGCGGTCGGTTTGAGGGGTTACACAAGGGCATCAGTTTGCTCTTTGGAGAAATTACTTTTCCAGGGCTTTTCTTAGTACCATCTACAACGTAAGAGAGTGTGTTCGTCTGAGATTGCAGAGGTCGGGGTTCAAATCCCCAGGCGAAACATGCGAACGTATAAAATGGTAGCCAATGCTTGGCATTCAGCATTAAGGGTAATTGAGTGTAAGTCCCTGTGACAAGTATGACTTACTAGCGCCATGTCCAGGGGGTTGACTTTGGTTCCCAAGGTTATGGGGTTGAGTGCAGCACACTGCCCTTACGTGCATCAAGTTAATCGATGCGCACCTCACTTATCACCCTGCCATAGGCCTATGGAGACACAGAGTGTTCGTTCATCATGGGAATTGCATATAAAGTTGAGCCATTTTGTAGAGAGTCGGTAAAAATGTAGGATAACCTGTAAGTAAGTTTTTGTAGAGTTCACTGCAGGTATGTTGTATTGACTGGCACTGTCAGTGTTGCCAACTTGGTGCATTTGTCGCTATATTTAGTTTTTTTCCAGACCCTCCTAGCGCCAACTCCTGGCGGAAAATCTAGTACTTTTTTCGCTGGTGAGTTGGGGCAAAATTGGTTGACAGGCGCCAGAGATAAAACCCTCATTTTTAACTATTTTTTCCTCCTATGATAAAGTCCTCCTTCCTTCCTATAAAGGACCATTGGTAGCCAAATGAACCCTGTAGGGTCCATTTGTAGCGTGAAATGAAACCAAATGGACCCGTAGGGGTCCATTTGATTTCATTTTACGATCTCAAGAGTTAAATTATATTTAAACATCTGAATTACCTAATTTTCAAGAATCCACACATTTAGAAAATGTAGAAGAATTGCTATTTTGACCAACATTTTTCCAGTTATTTCTCATAAATTAGTCCAAGAGAGTAAACTCACCATCAAATTGTGGTCTGTACCTAAAATGCAGAATAAATAGTGGGCCTTGGTATGAAAATGGTTGAAAACTTTTAGAATTAGTGCATTCTTGTGCATTTTAGAATTAGTGCATTTATTGGGCAGTGGGCAACATACTTGCACACAGAACATGTATCACAATGTGTAGGCACATTGAATCTGTAACTTATGGCTGGCCCTGTGCTTTGACCCTCAGAAACCTCTTATCTCCGTATTTGAACGTATATTTTTGTTTGTTGGGGGGCACAAAAACATAAACAAGTATACAGGTTAGAAAGTCCTTTTCATAAATGTTAGGGCAAGGTACACATAGGCCGACACTTTCATTCACTACTAGCCGGCGGACTGGACAGTCCAAGGGCAGCCATGAATGTAATTTGAATGAATGAATTAAGGAATAAATAAATGACTTGCATTTCTATTATATATCAGTATGGACATTTACCGTACAATGCAAGTACAACTATACAACAAAACTGATCATTGTGAGTGGACACACGCGTCAAGCATTACTGCTTGTTTACAATAGTGGCCACCATGAACATTTCATCAGGACATTTAGAGATGTACAAATATTCACTCCAGAAGCAGCAAATCATAGTGGAGGTAACGACAAATATACAAAGAGGGGAAATAGGGTGGGTGGGGGAATCATATCTTTTACAGTGGTCAATTTTAGCCATCCGTAGGTGGCCTTGGAGAGTGGCTTTAAAGGAGTCAAAAGATTTGCATGTCTTAATGACGTTGGTGTACATGTTCCACATTTCGGTGGCATAGGAGCGAAAAGAAATTAAGTCCCTTGTTAGTGCCAAATCTGGGTTGTATTCACATGGTTAGTTGAGCTCCCTCTGGTGTTGTTGTGAGAGTGGACCTTTCTACTAGTGATTGATGCTGATCCTCATCCCAGCCATTTCACACTCAGCTGGAAAACAATCCAGAGAGGACTGCAGGTCTCTGAGCAGTCAGGACGCATCATCTGCAAAATGCAGTGAGGCAATCCTCAACTCACCCAACTGTAATAAACTCCTCTCCTCTCCAAGACATCCCCAACATTACAATGAGTTTGTAAATAGGCCATTTTCAAAACAAGATATTGGAACTTCTTCAATGCTTTTTGGTCATTGAGAATCACTGAATTACAGCATACAGGGGCGTTTTTGCCATTAGGCAGACTAGGCCATTTGCCTGTGGCGCCATGGGGGAGGAGTGGCACTGGGATGACCACCAGACTAGAGTTTTCAAACTCTGCCCAAACGCGACCAGGACCGGGGTTCGGGTTCCGACATTTAGGGCCAGGTCGGGCCTAAAATCTATGCTAATCAGTAGGGCCGGGTCAGGCCTTGGGCTCCATGAAAAAAATATATATATTGAATTATTTTATTGTAGTAAAAATAATAATCCTTTTCTGCATTTACCTCTTACGAACAAGCTTGCTGATTAGCATTTCATTTTTTACTTTGTGGTGAATTCTCAAATTCTGCTCAAACCTGACATGCTTTAAAAGGATCCCAGGCATAAATGCATTATACTTGTCCTCTATAACTAGAATTGAACACGTGGGCTAAAACACATTTCTTTACTTTAAAAATAGTTCATATGTTTATCCCTTGGGGGCGCCATTTTACTGTGCCTGTCATAGGTATGACATCGCGGGCGCGATGTCGCGGGCGTGTTTCTAAGTGGCGTTTCTAAGCAAATTGCTTAGAAACGCCACTGGATTGGTGCACAGCCCTGGTGTAGGTAGAGCTCCCCCACTCGGTGGATTGACAATATAATATACATAAAAGGTACATGCACGCAAACTCGAGTCGAACATGATTACACACATCGTTACATACATCACATACAGTATGTGATGACACACATACTGTATCCCATGCACCACCCTGCTGTGTTTGGACGGATCCCCTGCTGCTTTTTGAAGGTCATTAGAATGTGCCAGGGTTAGGTGAACATCATATTTTATATGGAAGTGAAATATTGAGGCCATACTGTATATACTGTAGATCGATGTGAATCCCCACTGTCTGACCTGCATATGTAATGGGCGTTGTAGATTGTAGCCTAGATCTATTTTTCGGCTTGCAACACTGTCAAAGGATGATGTATAAAACATGTCTTACACGGTTGTGGTTCTTTTGGTATCAGGTCAACTGACAGTATTATGATATTCGCTATACATTTAATAGTTTATTGTATAATAATAGAGTGTGTGACACACACACTCTGTTATTATACAATTTTCTTTAGAGAAGAATTTGTTGAATTTCTGGCCAGCTTTCAAACTTTCCTGCAAGCACGCGCACGCGCACACGCACACGCACACACACACACACACACACACACACACACACACACACACACACACACACACACACAGTTGCTCTGCTTACAGTATACACGCTTTGCACCACTCAAAGGCAACATGCAGTAGCTCCCTCGCTTTCTCTCAGTCTCACTCACTGTTTTACAATTTGCTTTCTCTCTCTCTCTCTCTCTAGTTCTTGCTCTAGCTCTCTCTCTCTACCCCCCCTCTCTCTCTATAGCTCTCCCTCTCTCCCTCTATAGATCTCTCTGTCTCTCTCTCCCTCTCTCTCTCTCTCTCTCTCTCTCTCTCTCTCTCTCTCTCTAGTTCTTGCTCTAGCTCTCTCTCTCTCTCTCACTCTCTCTCTCCCCTCCCTCTCTAGGATCTCTTCGTCGCTCCCACTCCAGTGAGAGCTCAGTAGGCTGGAATACCTCAGTGAAGCACAGGGCTGATACTTTGTCTCTCTGTCTCTCGGTGTGTCTTCCAGACAACAACATCTGGAGATAACGGAGGACTTTGAACGGATCAGCGGGGAAAAGAAGAGACAACGAGAGAAACGACCCAAGGTAAGAAATTATCACTTTTCTGTTTTGCCTCTAAAGGGTAAGTATACCAGAGGAGGAAGATAAGAAGCAGTTACATCTTTTTAAGTGTAAAGTTGCAATACCAGTAGAAATACATAAGTATGACATCAAGATAACTTTACTCTTTATAGAGAACCATACACATTGTAAGCATGTAGATCTGCTATAGTAAAAAGAGACTTAAGTGGTTAGGTAGATCATGTATTAGCCTAATAATCTGTATAAATGAGAAAAGAAATGTTGTAAAGAATATTATAGTTGAGAAAAGAACAAAATTTGCATCTGAGGTGTAATGGAGTGGAGGTATAAAGTAAGGAAATGGTACCTCAGTATACTATACTTAATATATGTTCCATCTGCGACAGAATTTGTCTTATTAGTCAGGGTACTGGTGTTGGTCAGTTTAGTCCTTATAAAATATCAAATAATTACAAAAATATAACAAATAAATAGAAATATTGTTTTAATTGATACATTGATCTAATCTGAAATTCTCTCCATTGTTGAAGTTGCTGAAGTTGTTACCATTAATACATGCATGTCTAAATTCCCATAATTAACTTTCATACACCTGACTTTGTTGCTGTCAAACTGGTACTTCTCAGGATTTAAATTGAAAGATTGCAGAAATAGCAGTGACATTTTGTATTTAGTATGGCGAAATATTGGGCAAGGTGTTTCCTGCACCACAGCAACAACATGATCTTGTTTTCCAAGGTCAACTCATCTTAGAATAGAAAACAATGTGTATTATCTGCGTCTTTATGAGGGGTTGGGACATTATTTAAACTGCTCAGTAATACCCCATCATATGAAACCTCATACAGGTTTTCCACTAAGCAGTGAGGATTTCATAGTGTAGCCCTACTGTGATATTTCTGCTGTCGGAAAGAAACCATGACTTTTTAGCATTTCTTAACTTTTTTTTTCCAGAAAATGTAATGTAACATGCACAGTATATACTAATATATTGACTATAGCCTACTATATATGAATATATTAAGAAGTATATTAAGAAAATCTTATATCTTATATTTTGAAAACAAAGTAATTCTGCATCATCAAATTGGTGTATGACTTTATACAGTATATTGTCAATTTCTTGCATAAGAGGAGGTGGAGTTAGTTTCTCTAGCAGACAGTTTGAGGTTCCAATGGCAATGGACGATTTCCTGTTGTCTATAGAAGTGTATATTTGGAGAGTATATATATGTGTGTGTGTGTGTGTGTGTGTGTTCTCCCAAAGGCTCACTTGTGTAACCCAATGTGCGTTAGCCCACTCATCTTATGAAGTCCGTTTGACTTGTGAAATCCAAAAACTGGACGCCACAAGTTTTTTTTGTTTAAATCAAGTTATTATGCCCACATGGTGCTATGGTGTGATTTTTAGGTCGGAATTTATAAGTGCGATTTTTCTTAGATTCGAGTGTGTGTGTGTGTGTGTGTTTGTGCTCGCGGACCCCCCTGGAGGATCGACCATGCTACTGCAGAATCTGTGTGTTCTACACACACCTAGGGGTGGAGCCAAACGGACTTCACAAGATGAGTGGGCTAACGCACATTGGGTTACACAAGTGAGCCTTTGGGAGAACACACACACACTGTACTGACGGTCCACAACCATCTAGTAGAAGTGTTGCGACATTGAGGGGTCCGAAAGTGAGCGCACGAGCTGCTGTTCATACAAACTGGAATTTCAATGAGGGTAGCGCAAATAACAGCTATTATAGGGCATACGTGCGACAACTGTTTTAAAGTCGCCTCTTGTAGAGTAACTACTAAAGACTCCGTAGCCTAGTTTTATGTTTATGTATCTAAAATAAAGGGATTTAAGAATATTGAAGCTCAGGTTGTCCCCATTGTCTATTCAATAAGTAGAAGAGCCGCCATTGGACTGGCCCCATGAAGTGG
Organism: Benthosema pterotum; assembly: GCA_039105355.1. Lineage (NCBI taxonomy): Eukaryota > Metazoa > Chordata > Actinopteri > Myctophiformes > Myctophidae > Benthosema > Benthosema pterotum. The sequence continues at coordinate 3,359,691 of CM076971.1, read as the reverse complement.
ACGGAGTTGTCGTAACTCTGTCTATACTCCATGTTTCTGATGCAATCGGAGAATTGAGAATTGCATACTGCAATGGAGGCCAGTAGGATATTCCACATCGCACAAATGACTTACTATACCTTTTAAGAATCAAATGTTCCTGTTTGGATTAACTTTTTGAGTTTGTAGATCTGCTGCTTTTTGGTATTTTTGAATTCGAATCCTCTCCACAACAAGGAAGGAAGAACTGAGCAGTAGAGAATCTGCACATTTAAGCCTGGAGACAGTACAGAGTCTGACCGAGACGAGAGGAGAAGTCTGCTGAAGGTAACTTTCAAATGATTTGTTTCTACAGTTCAACTAACTATTAGAATGTGACACATTTGCTGAATGTGTTGCATTGTAACACTTAGAATGTCATTTAGATACCATTTAGACACTGCTGACCAGAGCCTTAGATATGTTTTGTAAACTCTGTTCACTTCATGGGGTGAGTGCAATGGCGGCTCCTCCTCATAGGCTTCTATAGAGAATGGGGACAACATAGGGAGTCCTGAAGTAGGCAGAAATGCACTGGATGCAGGCGACAGCCGCAGTTTAAAACATTTGCACATCTAAAATAATTCTTCATGTTTCCCTTGCTGGAAACATCATTGTGTCCCTCTTCGAGCTAGCAGCTCAAGCACTCATTTTCTGACACCTTAATGTGCAAAGCTTACTACAGTCGGAGACCTCACGTTGACAGAGAGGTAGGAGGAGGCTGCCCAGTAGCCTAAGCAAGGCATGGTTTAACTTTCTCATTTAGTTTTCATGTTGTTTAGGCCAACAGTGTTTTTGGGCACCGTGGTATAATGTAGTCTAGAATTAAAATTATTGCATATAGCACAGAGCAGCTGAATGTCCCTTTTCTTCTACCGCTCTGAATGACTTTGTTAAAACACCTCGTCGGATTCTACGGGTCTCAAAGCTGCTGCTGTTCAGATCTGCAGTAAATTAATGAGAATGACGCGGACAGAAGCATGCGTCCCGTGCGGGGCACGGGACGCATGCTTCTGTCCGCACGGGACGCATGCTTCTGCCCCGCACGGGACGCATGCTTCTGTCCGCAATGATCAGTGGAACGCCGCGCGCCCAACAGAAGACATGATCGTTTCATCAGAATACGATCCATTTACATGAAGCCTCCTCCTCCACCACCACCTCCACCACCACCACCACCACCACCATATCGCGCCGCGTTTCTTTTCTGTTCTATTCAGTAAATTAATGAGAATGACGCGGACAGAAGCATGCGTCCCGCATGCGAAACGAGGAACAAGACGGTCACTGTAACATGGGGAGGTGGAGCTGCAGGCCCGGATATACATTTCCCCGTGAGGGGGGCAGCTGAAATGGCAGTTGGTTTAGTGGTACCACAATTGTAGTTAGTAGAAGTAGTACTGTTTCAAATCATTTAACTATAAGCACTTTGAAATGTCTTTGAAGTTTGGGCCGTTCCATTATGTTTGTTGGGGCAGTCAGGGTGTTTAGGGGGCATTACCCCCCCCCCCCCCCCCCCCCCCCGCGCCTATGCTTAGATCCGGCCCTGCTTCTTGCGCGAGCGCAACAGAATCAGGGAAAGGACAGCCGTGTCTGGATTCTATTATGACTGGTGTAATGCATGCTGATGCCAGTCACACTTCAGGGGAGTAGAAAGAACATCCGCGATTTTAATTTTTATTTTAGAGGATGAGGGGGGGTGCAGACAGCACGAGTCTGATCAGAGCTGCCGCCGCCGGTTAGGAACAGAGTCATCTAGTATTATTATTACATTATGGATTTGGAAATATGTTGTATTAACGCTGTATTCAGGGCATGTGGGAGAAGCCAGTATATATTTCCCAGTGACAATGAGAAACTATATTTATAGCGTAGACTAGATTACAGAGATGAAGTGAGTTAAATTAATGTGTTGAATCCGAGAAGAATCACGCCGTTTTCAAGACTTTCTTTGGAGAGTAGCCTAAGGGTTAATAGTGTGAGCCGCTGCGCCGATGGCCCTTAATGGCCGTCTATTGTTCTCTTAACGAGCCTCTTTTGTTCTGTCTGTAAACACTGCACGCCCCCCCCCCCCCCTCCTCCTCCTCCTCCACGCTCTGAGCTCAGTTTTATCACACAACTATTTTCTTGGGGATTCTGATTCCCCTAGAAAACTTAGCGCTGAGCTGATGTTTGCATGCAGCCCAAATTAGTGGAGCAACAAACGCTCAAAAAGAGGCTTAGTTTTTGAGGTACCCCTCCCTGGGGTATAACAAAACGGGATACCGTTTTTTCATAACTTTATGATGTCCCCTTATGAAATGGATTGTCCTGAGATTTACTTTTCTGCAAAGGTCATGAAATTGATCCATGAAGCTACTCAACACCTAAGCAAAAAACGCCTAAACTAAAAGTTGTCAATACTTTGCCATTTTTACCTGATGCTTATTTTTACATCATATTTGCACAGATTGTCTACAGGTAGTGTGCCTACATCCCAGAAGAGCAAAAAAAAAAAAAAAAAAAAAAAAAAAATCAGCCTACTTTGGGTCCAGGACTTTTACCTATATGCTGTCCCCGTTCTCACTAGAATCCTATGTAGAAAAGCCTCCATAGGACTGACCACTTCAACTGAACGAGTTTGTGTGTACTTTCTCTGGTGTGGCTGAGTTGTGCAGCCAGTTGTATGTTGTTGTTGTTGTGAGTTTGATCTTGAAGTGAAGCCAGTCAGGTAGGCTATGTAATGTCAGATGTGTCATGTGTGGACATTAGACAAAAAAAAAAAAAAATAAATAAATAAATAAAAAAAAAATATATATATATATATATATATATAATATATATATATATATATATATATATATATATATATATATATATATATATATATATATATATATATATATATATATATTAGGCTTCTTGTTGTTGTCAAAGCTCACACATGGATGTACAGATCGTCTCTGCAGAATTGCTCACATAGGCTATATGATCAGATTTTGGGCCAGCCAAAACTCTTTGTGGACTGACACTGCAGTCAGTGGCCTTGCTGCTTTTTTCTTTTAAGTTAAAGGGGAATTCCACACATTTTAAATGTGTTACTGTCATTAATATACCTTAGAAATGTTGTGTGGACACAGTAAAAAGGTTCCCCCATTCTGTTTCCTAGGAATGGTCTGAAGAAAATCATTAGCATGGTGAAACACAACTTGATGACACCATCAACGTGTTTCATCATGTTAATGATTTTTCTGTGTATGTATTTTCCTCAGAGTGTATTAATGGAACCCAATGGACCCATTGAGGTTCATTTGGTTCCATTTGTAGCCTACACAGAAAGAAATCGTGAAAATTGGTGGAATTCCCCTTTAAGAGGCTGTAGATTTACAGTACAATTTAAGCACAATTGAATACAATAACTGATAACTGAGTGGATGACACTAAAGCTTACACTTGTTGATATCAACTGTAGATTCAACAAATCTACAGTTGATTTAGTTGATTCAAATGTATTTTGGTGGACATTGACTCATTGTATTGAGTGATTTCACACTTGCTAAGGGTGAATGAACTGCTGTGTTCACACTGCATGAGTGGATGCAGCAAGAAAATGATTAAAATATTTAACAGCATCAGCGCTCCGAACTACTGCAGCTTTGCATTGTTTGCAACATCAAAGCGGATTCCAGTGACTGCACATGTTTACAAACAGCACTTGTTGTGAAAGTGGCCATGTGTACAGATTTGTGTTTGTTATCTTTTAGATCAGCTATTTTCAAATGGCTGTTTAAATTGCACATTAGTTGAGGTGGAGTGTTATGGCAAGAACAGTTTTCAGAAGAGATTTAGTTTCAGTCACATTTGAGTCACAAGTGTTAGTCTAGTTGTAGTCAACAAATCTACAGATGATTCAAATGTAATTTGGTGGACCTTGATGCCATCGTACTGAGTGATGGGTGAAGGGTGTTTTTTCCACCCTTCTTTATGCCTCTTAACTCTGGTCTTACTCAGGGTTGCTGGTTCGAACCCGGGTTCCCCCAGAGTTAGTGTTTTTGTTTCTCCGAGCAAGACACTTAACCCTTAATTGCTTACGATGTGCTGTTCTGCTGCCATTGGTGTGTTATTGGTAATTAGGATCTACCTGTAAAGCACCTTGTATAAAGGTGCTATACAGTATAAATGCACCACTTGCCATTGATGTTTGTTTGTATGTTTGAGTGTCGGGCTAAAATGTTATCAAATGGTGGTCTGTGGTTCAAATGCTGAACAAATAGTGTGCCCTGGTATGAAAAAGGTTGAAAACCACTGAATAAAGCCAGAAACAGATGTATACAATCTATAAGGTTTCTATTGTTAAGTTGTGAGCTTGCAGGTTGGTTATTTTCACTGAACAAAGTTAACTTAAACATTAATAGGCTACCAATGATAATAGAAAAAATGACAGACAAGGTAGGTCTGTTTTTATTGTTAATCTTGTCCTTATGGTATGTTGAGTCTCATCTTTCATTAGCTTTCCATGCAAACTTCAGTCTGCAAATGAGCATAAATTTACAAATTAAAAACATGTGAATTGTCATTCATGCTGGTGGGCAAGCGCATGAATTGTCATTCATGCTGGTGGGTATTCAATTACGGTTCAGCTTGCCCACCAGCATGGCGCACCTATGACACGCCATTGTTACCTTATTGTAGGCTTTTGTTTTGGCATGAACTCATTGAAATATTTGACTATTTGCATTACTGTATGCACTGTTGAATTTAGGCTAAAATTTATAAATTTAGGCTGTCTTGGACAGTCCATACTTCCTATTAAGTGGTACTATCTTGCTTATAAGGTACAATTCCATCACATTCTGGCAAAAAAAAAAAAAAAAAAAAAAAAAAAAAAAAGGCCTTCTGTCCAAAAAGTCCAGTTCATCCGTGTGGTGGGGGGCTCAGAGTGTTTCCACTAAGGTAAATAGGCTTTCTAATGACACAAGACGTATTTATTTTGGTGAGTAGGTACAACATTCTTTATATATCCATTAGACTAAAATGAGGAGTCCGAGAGAAAGAGAGGAAAAAGAGGAGTCCAGCTTCACTGCAGCAGTTTATTCCTGTTGTGTGACGGACCTGCGTGCAACAGATGAGATTCGAACCAACAGCCCTGTGTAACTAGTGGCATAGTGACGTACATGCCCTTGTATGTACGTTGGGTGGTTCAATCCCCACTGCTGGCATGGAACGCATAACATACTGTACATGTCACCCCATTTTAACTATACTCAAGCAAGTGTTGTTAGCCCACAGTTCGGCATAGGTTTAAACTGTATATGCTTTCTAATCTGATTTATACTGTCATGACATCACTGTTTTCGGCCACGACATGCGGGAAGATAAAAAACATAATAATAAACATGATTGCTAAATCAATTAACTGTATACTGTACATTGGTGTTTGGCTCTACTGTCAATGTGCAGGATATCAGCAGGCTTAGATAAGAATTAACACATTGCTTTTTAACCCAGCATTGTTTATCAGTGTGCTGGTTTGTTGTTCTGTTATTGCTTAATGGTTAGCAGTGTAAATGGCATCTCATTAATCCATATAGGCCTACTAAGGCCCAATGATTGCTTTATTTATTTAAGTGCCAGGAAAGGCCACAGCTATAAAAGCTATTCATTCTGAGTACCTAAATACATCAGAGCTATGCTTACTATTTTATCATAATCACCGCTACCAGATTCTAAATCAATTGATTTACCATGCCTGACATTTTTAGAGTATATACACTAAGGCTGTGTGTATGAAATGCAGCCTAAAGTAAGCAACAGTCTAAGACACTGACTTATTGAATATTTCTACAGTAAATAAATTATGCAATACAATAGCTCAAGAATCTGATAGTCTGGTGCCTGGCCCTGGTGAGAGCAGGATTGAACCTGGTGAGATGATGGCCTGGGACAGAGGTCAACAAACAGAGCAGCTGTCATCACCACCATTATGTTTGCTATAAGATAGTGAAATGAGTCTATTTACAGTTTGATGTGTTTAGTTAGAGCTAGTGCTCTTTGTATGAAATGCAGAGGTAAGCTGCGCCTATCACTGTTGAAATTGTGAATTTGATGTAGGCTAAACATGCATCATGATGCAGGAGAATTTACACCACATAGATTTGCACTCTGTATAAATAGCAGAAGCTGGCTATGTTTTGTGACATTTTGACCTTACTTGCATGTGAATAAGCCTACAGTTTAATACAGTTATTGCCATGTACATTCAGGATAGTTTGCACAGAATCCACCTACTTTCCCCTCTTTGTACTGTATATTTCTCCTTTTCACTATGGTTTGCTGCTTCTGGCTTTATAGAAGTAAATGTTTTGTACATCTCTAAATGAAATTAACAAGTTGGCCTTAAGTATAATGCATGGTGTGTAGATTCAGTATTTTCAGTTGACTAGTAGGCCTACTGCATGCATAAATAAAAATTCATTCATTCATTCATTCATTCATTCATTCATTCATTCATTCATTCATGACATAGTCCTCACATCAAAATAATTATAATTACCCCAGCTATATTCTTTAACACTAAAATATATATTCATCTCATTCAAGTCATCTTTAAGAAGCAAGTATTTGGCTGGAACATACTATTGTACACATTTCACACCCCATATTGATGTATACATGAATCCATCGTAGTGACTAATTGCCCATGATAATAGTAGCAAACGCTGCATTGTAATGCACATTGCTGAAACGATTGAAGACAACAGGGTATAGCTCTGTGTGACCACATTACTCTTGTGTCTTTAACCAGATCAACACGTATATATTAAACATACTATATGTAGTGCTGTTATGTTGCATTATAAGGTAAATGCCTCTGTGGTGACGTGCTCACCACGTTGATGCACATATAAAAAACGAACGTGGACGTTGCTGTTCGCGTTCATTTTTTATATTTACAGAAATGGTTCCAGTCGAGTATCCGACCAGAACGAACCTTTATAAGCAGACCTCTTGCATAAATAAAATCGCGAATCCAACAGTACAAGAAGAGACTGCGAGAAAAACCTGTGTGCTAGAATACATCAACGGTTGCACTTTCTTAGAAGACTAAGGCCCTTTCTCAATTCCTTTTTTCAACCCTACCCCTTAACCCTCAACCGTAGCCCTTGTCCCTTGTCCCTTCCCCTTGCCTCTACAAAATGAGTGCCAAGGGTTAGGGGGATAAATCATCCCCCTAGGAATTGGAATGTCCCTAGATATCGATTGCCCCTTATACAGTACCCCATGATATAGGTGATATTCTCAGAATATAGCTGATCTACAAGCTCACTATTGGCAACTGGTTCCCAAACTTTATGTCAAGGACCCCCAAAAAACGAATTTGCCCATGGACCAATAAAAGAAGGCTTTAGCAGTGATTCTCAAATCGTTTTACTTTAAGGACCCCGAGTTTGACATGCATTACTCTATGGACCATTTGTTTACTCTGAGTTACAGACAGGGATAAGGGTTCATTTTGTTAATTCAACCGTGTCCCCAGGCCCCACTTGAGGAGTTCCAGGGGGTTGCTTAATGAAAATTATAGGAACCAAATGGACCTTTATGTCTGTTTCTCAGAGTTAAATAAATATCTTCCCTTATGGGATCCTCTAGCATATTCCTTCGGGGTCCACAGGCAAATTAGTGTCCATTTGAGGGACCTTCACCACAGCTGTACATTACAGCTCTCTACAGTTATATATTATATTAATGATTCTTGGACAGTTATTAACCAGGTGTTCTTGCTAGCTGTAAGACATTCATCATCTACTCAATGCCTGAATTGTAATTGTAGCCTACTATGCAAAATGCCATACAGGGTTAGAAAAAGGAAAACAATGTACAGTATAGAATTAAGGGCCTGGGGTCACTGTTTATTGTTTTTAACATAATTAAGAAGTGATTCATAACTGGAGTCATTTTCAATCATTTCATATGTTATGACAAGCTAGTGTTGTGCTTTGTACAGTATGGATGAAACATTTCAAATTCAACAACATTCAATGCTGTTGAATTCATCTCCAGGTTGCACAGTAGCTTGCAGTCTGTTCCATAGCTGGTTTGCCTGCAGGAAGAAAAAAAAAACATAATTTATAATACGTTTTGCAACTTTTACAACTTGCTACAACATTCAGGGATCGTTTGTGCGTCCATCCACACATGACAGAGCGGTCAGGACATGCGGATTTGCATAACATATCATACCGAGTAGCCAATATTAAGCAGCATCATGCACGTAATAATAGTTCAAAACTACAGAATGTTGACATCGTAATGGGTGTCGAGGTCGGACTGATACGTGCTGTTAGCTTGCAGAAGAAAGAGTTCTTTGACCACGAGCACCAGAAAATAGTAAAGCCGATACAGCTGATAATACAGTCAAGTTGTATAGCGAGCGACCAACGCTGTAGAAATGCAGCGCGTCGGCCCGTATCGTTAGTTCACATTAGGTAAACATTAACCACTTCTAGAGATTGCGATATTTCGCAATGCAGATTGATAACACGTTGGAATAGCATCGGCTATTGTCATATTTTTCTTAAGAAAAAAACGCTTCTTACCGCGTCTGACTTCCGCACTCTGTGATGTCCCTTGGTTTTAAGTCGGGTCGCCGTTTGGCTCCGTTTCAAGGGGTAAAATCCCCGCCCTAGCCCTTCCCCTCGTCCCTTGCTAAGAGAATTGGGATAACACTACTTTTTCACGGGAACGCGCATCAGCGAGGGTTAGGGCCAAGGGCGAGGGACAAGGGTAGAATTGAGAAACGGCCTAAGACTATTTGGAGTAAGTACGAACATAATGCTGATATTCTACAGAGCTAGTATTGAGTCAATAGTGAGATACGGTATCGCCAATTGGTTTGGAAACCTGACGGTTAAGTTTAAGTCAGAACTCCTGAGACTGGCTAAAACGGCGGGGAAGATTATGGGGATGTCAACACCTCCCAACACCCCACAGCAAGCCACCCTAGGGCAGGCAAAGAAAACTGTGTCTGATCCCTCTCATATACTGTACCCTGAGTTTAGGTTACTGCCGTCAGGTAGGAGGTACGAGGCTCCAAAATGGAGATATAATAGAATTAAATACTCTTTTGTACCTATGTCCATTTCACTCCTCAATAACTCTCTTGCAGAGGGGGCAAGGGGAGGAAGGAGAAGACTGTGAATGTTGCTATGATGCTGCTGGAACTGTACTAGTTTTTTGATACCGCTGTATTTATTCTATTTATATTCTTACTACTACTTAACGAAGCACTACTTATGGAAGGTGCTATGCAAGCCTCATGGGGTGCACGAGTCACTACTATTGTGTTGTACTGTATTGTATTGTCCTGCATTGTCTTACTTGTTGCTGCAAGTCTGTATGTCCAAGACAAATTTCTCTCACATGACTAAATAAAGTAACCTTGAACCTTGAACCTTGATCCTATAGCCCGGGGAACCCGTGCCACGCGATTGGTCGGGGGCGTAGACAATTCTCCCCCTCGCACGCCCAATGGTCTAGAATTTTTCTAATGTTTTAGGTGGGGTTTCCGACGGGTGGAATTTTCTAGGGGGGGAGACCGCACCGAGACGCTATTGGCCAATCTCCCCCTGATGTTTTAATGTTGTGGAATTTTGTGTCGGACGAACGGCTGGCAGCGGGTGCCCTATTGTGGGAGTTCCTTCCATAGTTAGGGAACAGGTCATCTTTTTCATCACAAAATCGTACACGTAAATTATACATTTATAAAAAGTAGAGGATGTGATTTGGTCTGTCTTGTCTTTTACCACTACTTTTGACTCGCAATGAATATTTCATGAACATTAATGAGTCAAAATTGGAGTATTGCCAAATAGGCTCTGACAAGTGACTATCCTAAGTCAAGTGTGTAAGAAAACTAGAGGATTTCATAAGTCAAAAGAGAGGAGGGTTTCATAAGTCAAAAGAGAGGAGAAGTGGGTGGAGCCTAAGAAAGGACCCCACAAGTGACGATAATTTTAAGAAGTGGATTTTCGCTCATTTAAACATATTTTTGTCAAATCTGATAGTTACTAATGACACCTGATTTTTTTGGGAGCTGTACGAGCTCTGGAAAGGGTGGATCCCGGAAGTGAGTCTACAGACTAAGATGTCACAAGTGACCCCAAGGGAGTCTGTGTGTGTGTGTGTGTGTGTGTGTGTGTGTGTGTGTGTGTGTGTGTGTGTGTGTGTGTGTGTGTGTGTGTGTGTGTCAGAGAGGAGAACGAGAGCACGAGAGCGAGAGATGGTAACTTAGAAACAGTATTGTACAACAAAACATCCACGGCACCAGATGAACCATGAGAGAGAGAGAGAGAGAGAGGTGGGGGTAATGAACAAGATACAGGGAGAAAAGACCTGAGAAATGCTGTAGGAATTAGGAAATGCTGAAGGATATACTATGACACTAGCAACATAGGGCTAACAGACACACCAGGAATGCTTTTATATTCCATTGTACAGCAGTCCTTAAATATATATTTTAAACGTGTAGTAATTCACCAGGATCATTTTAACATCTACTCACCCCAGACCCAGAAGTATTTTGAAAGCGATTCTAAACGTGCCTTCTAAAACCTAAGGTTTTTAGACACATTTGCATATGCCTGTAAGTTCGTCAAGGCTGGTGCAAGTGCTACGGCAAGTGCCATGGGCCAAGATAGAGTCTGCATGGGCTTTCAGTGGGGATGTCTGATACTGTATCGTTATCGGGGAAAAAAATCGGATCGGCCCTTCTTTGTCATATCGGTATCGGCAAATACTGGGTATCGGAAAAGTATTAGCATTATCGGGTCATATTGGTATTGTAAAATATGCCAGTGTAACTAGTGATCAGACACAGGGCTAAGGAGTTGACACTATAGCAGGTAAATAAATTGTTTGGTCATGTGGAATTTGCTTTGGAGTTGCCATGTGCATAAGTGAGTGAGGAGTCTACTATTCCCTGTTGGTGGACTCATTTAAGTGACATTTTTTTCTTTTTTTTAATATTATCAGACATACATATTATTCTCTGGTATCGGTATCGGTATTGGCTACAGAAACGTGACTCACGACTCGCGAGGGATTCTGTTCTGAATGCATTCCAGATTTTTGGAACGTCGTTCCTAATTTTAAACCCACTGAACTTCAAACTCCATATTAACCACGTAAAAAAACACACATCCCTGCTTCTGGTGGCCGATATTCTCCTCCTTAATTAATGTCAGACTCTTCGAATGCACTCCCGACCTTAAGCCAGCATTTTTTTGCCATGCAATTATAGTAAGGATTCCCTGTATTATTGCCATCCAGTAGCGCTCCTCTTCTCAGCAGCCAAGGTTTAATGTGTTTCAGCTTATTGCGAACACAGTGAGCCAGATAACTATAAGCCAGGCAGATACAGCATGTCTGTGTGTCTGTCTGTGTGTCACACTGCATATTTGTGCATGCCCAAATATGGAATGTATATGGGAAGCGAACAGCATGCACACAGCGTCTTACTGGTAATAAGTGGACATGACGAAACTGTAGGGAAGTCACATTTGATCCCCCTCACCATGTGTGATAACTTTGTCATTGTCATGGAGGTATGAAAAAAAAAACATCATCATGGTGAGACACAGCTTGACGACATCATCAAGTTATGTTTCACCATGTTAATGCTTCTTTTAGGATCTTTTTTTCAGAGATTATACAAATGGAACCAAATGGACCCGAAAATGGGTGGAATACCCCTTTAAGGTGATACTAAATAAGAATCATAATCAAATTAACCGATGAATCAGTTAAATGATCGACCGATGAATCGATTATGAAAATAAATCGATTCAGGGGCAGATATATAAACAACCATGAGAAGTCCACCTTCAGCAGTGGAAGTACAACCATACATACATTTACTATATGCAAATGCCCAACAACACTGGCAGTTTTCGTCAGATGTTCACTAATTATGACCAATTACATCCAGAAAAGGGACACTATAGGGTTCAAGGGGGTAGGACTGCAGGGAGGCGATGGCTTGTTTGAATATCAGCGTTGAGGGACCTCTAATTTAAGTACAGGTTCCATTTTTAGGACGTTACATGACACCTCATTCCTCTCCTGCTGATAAATGCATTATGGGAGAGCACAAGGGGGCCTGGATTAATGAGCATGATAGAATTTAAGCCTCATCTGTGTGTGTGTGTGTGTGTGTGTGTGTGTGTGTGTGTGTGTGTGTGTGTGTGTGTGTGTGTGTGTGTGTGTGTGTGTGTGTGTGTGTGTGTGTGTGTGTGTGTGTGTGTGCATGCGCGCGTGTGCACATGAGAGATAGATAGTAGTAACTAGGGGCAAAAGAAAGACTTACGACTCCCCAGAGATGGAGTAGAATGGCTTTTAGAGTGCAAGATATAGCCTTTCACTGATTATCTATTTTGTGAAATGTTATGAAATATTTCACTGTAATTCCTTCTTTCAAATGTATCTCATATTATGAATATAGTCAAAACACACAGATGATCGATAGATGTTACTCCACTGTCAGTAGTGGCAGCCATAGTGGACATAGTGGACAGTGGAGAGAGAGAGAGAGAGAGAGAGAGAGAGAGAGAGAGAGAGAGAGTCAACAGGTGTTCAGGAGAGGGTATAGAGGTCGGAGAGAAACATGTGTACACAGCAGGAGAAGTCAACACAGCTCCACAATTACTGTTTTAAAAGGTTTTACGAGAGGGGGGTCCTGGGGGTGATAGTGTATACTGATACTACTATATATACTTGACTTAAAACTGCTAGTATCTCATGAACATTTAAAATTCAATAACTGGTCAACCGTAGATGGCATATTTTTTATTTATTTTTTTCTTGAGAGCCGAGAGTGTGCTCTTTCAAACGGTATATAATATGTGTATACTGCCATAGGTCATGTTTTTCTTTACGGAAGCATTTGTGCATTTGTGCCATAAGTGCTCTAGTAGGCACATCTTTATAGCATTATTTTAAATGGCAATTACTGAAGAACGGGAGGTGGGATGAATGTGTTTTTTTTCCTCCCCAAAAGCAGACAAATGGAGGTTTAATTTGGTGTATATTCCATATAGGATGTTCATTTGGTTCAAATTTATATTTGCTTCTCAAAATATCTCTCATATAAAACGCCCTGTATTTTGGGTTTTTGGTCAGAAACGGCACCCCCAGCTGGCCGGCAGGTGTTATATACAGGTCAATATCTCCAGAATGGAGGATGGTAAAAACTTGATTTTTTTTTTTACATTGAAGAAGACAACCACATATTTCTTTTGAGGTATGCGGGCTAACTTCAGCTACAACACAACATTAGCTCTGGGGCTTCAAAGAAATTGCAATTAACATTGGGATCTCTTAGCACCCTGGTTCTCAGTGCCTATGGAAAGCCTAGCAGTCAATGAGGCTGAACATTTTAAACAAGAACAAGAACAGTGTGATCTGAAACCACAATATGAATAAAAGTACAGATCTACAGTATAAGCTCTACCGCCTCATGATGAGATGCCAAATAGTCCTAAAACGGAATGGTTTTGGACATCCAGACAGTACAATGTATCCACAAATGTTATTTTGATTATACATTGGCTCCAGTTGCTCACTGTTTTAAGTCATTCTAGGTCCTATTAATGATGCATCACTTTGTCTCCATTTGCCTTTCTAAAGTTCCCCCAAACATTTCCTTGCTTTGTTTATTTTTCCTTCATTTTTACTTTGTCCTTCTGTCTGAACGAAACTAATAGAGCTCCAAACAATTATTAGATGTTTCTTTCTTTTCTTGTCTGAGACAACCAGTTTGAAAAGTATATTCAGTGATATTCAGGCATTTTTACACTCTCAAGAGTTAAAATATTCACCATCTGAATTAGCCCAAGTCTACACAACTAGAGAATGTAGAGAATGAATCTGTAGGTTTAACGGTTTTGTAATCCAGCCTGGTATTGTGGACAAAAGCAAAATAAATCTTAAGTTTTGGGTTCTGTGTGTTCTGAGTCCAGCAGAAACTCATGTCTTATTACTTAAGTCGGCTATTCCCTTGGAACTCTTTATCGGCTGCAGCCTCTTAAAGCCTTAGCCTACAGTACTTTTGAAGCGTCTCACGTTATGTTCGCACTCTCGTTCCGACATCCTAAACTGATTCATTTAATCATTTTCCGTTGTCTGTCGTGGCCCTCAGGTGCTCTTGCAACCTCTCTATTTGGAAGGAAATGAGTTTTCAGTTCTTTAACGTTCAAGGTGCTGTCTGGGGACTAAAGCGGGTCAAAATGGACCCTTAACTCATTTGCCAGTGTGCAAATAGTTGAATAATATTTGTGTGCCTATATAGAACATTTCTTTTCACCAAATAGCGGTGTGGCTTTCAACTGTTTTCATATCAAGGTCCAATATCTGTTTGGTATTTGAGATAGATGCCGATACGGATCACCCTTTCATGAAATTGGAGGCTCTCAGAGTCAGACAGAAAATATGTTGTCATAAATGTTTTCCATAAGCAGGCCCGGATGTAACATTTCCGAATTGGGGGGTTGGGGCAGGCAAAAATGGCATGAGGGCGGCTTCATTGCGATCTGTGCACCACAAGATTTATATCTTGTACAGGACATATTATCCAAGTAAGCATCAATAATAACATCAGCTGTTGTTGAAGTTGCAACAGACACACAGCATGGATAAAGCTGAAGGTCTGACCCAGAGTTTTCTGTTTTGAATGATGAAATGCTGTTGGGTTGCATTTGGGTTGTTTTTCATGCCATCATGTTTAGTGGGGCAGTCAGGCATTTAGATCTAGTCATTGGTATGGGGCGGTCCACCGGGGCAACCACCAGACATGCTTTAAAAGACGGGTTGAGAGTGGGAATATGTCTATTGATATTTGCATATTTGCTTATATAATGCTTGATGACGTTAGATATACATGTAGATATACATTGTTACAGTATGTGCACATGATGAATGATGCCAGTGTAGCTTCAAGGAGTTATTTTTGGGCAGATGTTGCAGGAGGCGGGGCCTATCCTCACATCACATCTGTTGACGAACACCTCCCATTTATAGAGCCAGATCCACTCCCCGGGAACACACTGATGATGACTCATTGATTCATGATTGCAAACACTGTGCGTGTGTGTGTGCGTGCATGCATGTGTGAAATAGACAGAGAGGGAAGACGGAGAGACACACTGGACAGAAGATGGAAACAAGGTAGGATTAACTAGTACTAACAAGTCTCAAATCAAAACAAAATCCTGAGCATACATTTCAACTCAAGAGTATAAACAACATCTTACAGTTAGAGTTAGAAGAAGTGAAAGTGGAAGTATAACATTCTAACTGTTATAACTCCACGATGAGACTCAGGAAAAACGGTGGAAGCTAGAAGAATAAACCCTACAGCAGAGGTTCCAGTGAAGATCATTAGAACATTACATCTGCTGATGCTGTAATATCTGATGCTGTAATATCTGTACAGTATTATGAAGAGACATGTGAACAGACATATGAACATTATATAGCCTGGCCTAAGCTGAAATGATTTTGGCCTTGGGGGGGGGGGGGGGGGGGGGGGGGGGGGGGGGGGGGGGGGGGGGGGGGGGGGGGGGGTGATGGCTAACAAATTAGTCCAGGCTTTCCGTTTTCGCACAGTGCAGACGAGAATGAAAGGAATCGAGGCTATCGACTATATAACACCACCATGGGATTTTGGGACAGAATCTGGTGGAATAATATGAAACAATGTGTTCTATAAAGATCCCCCTCTTGGAGGCGCTATAAAAAGCAGACATGAAAAATACACACCAAAGGTTTCGTCCATGTCCTCTACAGAGGGAGCATGTAACGTTTCATGGAGCTTGGTTGCCTTTTTAGGTAAGAATGTGAAAAGTTTGGCATCAACCGGGTTAACAGTCCCGGAGTTAGCTGGTAACAGACGGACGGACGGACGGGCAGACAGACAAACACAAACAACCATGACTTGGGACTTGTGGACACGAAAAACGTTTGACAACAATGAAACAGATGGCAACAAAATGACAACTAGATTAAAATGTTATGGAGGAGACATTATCCAGTAGAACTGTAAAAGACAAGTCATTGTATGCCGTATTTGGCACACAACCGAGTGTAAATCAAGCATTTCAACCACATCGTGAACAACCCCAAAAAATGTAGTTGATTTAGTTGACTAATAGTATGGTATTTAGTCACCTACATCTAAACTAATTTTGGATGTCTAAAACGAACAAACAAAATTTTATTGAAAAGACTACTGACTTACTTGCTGCCAGAGTCAAGACTGGGGCTAAACCATAATTTAGCTAAATAACAGAATACCTGGGTGCGTCCCAGCTGGTCCCTGTTTGTTCAGTATAACAAACATGATCTGGTCTCTCTCATACTCTGCCTGCCTCTGTCCATGTGCGCTGTTTAATCATTCATGAAAACCCCTACGCATTATGAAAGATGTACGATCATCACACTACACACCGTGTTACACACACAGTGAAATCTTCATTGTTCATTTATACACCGGGGGAATCGGGTGGCGATACAAATGTAACCAAATGCACAAAAAAAAGTATTTTTTAAAATATTCGTTTCTGGCCTGCAGCAAATCCGTCATGAACTGGACTCGAACACGCGGCACGCTGCCAGATGAGAGCCTATATTATGTGGCATGCGCCTAGACCATTAGGCCCCCAAAATTGTACTTCTAATACGCAAACTTTTGCTTGGCTTTTGTGGCTTTTATGCTTCTATTGACAGTTGCAGTGAAGACAGACAGGAAATGGGCAGAGAGACGGGGAGAGACATGCAGCAAAAGGTCAGCATGAACGGGACTCAAACTCGCAACATGCTGCCAGGCCAAAGCCTGACTGTGGTATGCACCTGCACCACGAGGCCAATGGGCATTGCCATACATTTTATTTTAATGCGTTATTTAGATTTAAACGGTTTGTTTTTTCACCCAAAACAGGACAGGAGGACATCGTAGGGCCTTTGTCCTACGGTCCTACTCCTCCTTCCCAATACTTGTGCTGACAGGTGCCTCCCCAGCCTGTAAAATGGCCTACCTTCCTGCCTGGTGTCCCTCCACTGAACACAGTTGTTCTTGTGTAGCGTAGATGTGAGTTCTAAAGCCTGAAGCAGCAAGCTTGACTCCAAAAATAATAATCCAATAGGTCCAAAACAACTGAATGTTTAACTTTTTACATACAAAAAAGGAGGTGTACAAATACAAAACAACATGCGACAAAAAAAGGTGTTCAAAAATCATTCAAAGTAGTCAAATATTTTAAGGGTGCCTACATTCTTTCAAATGTGGTTACTATTTTTCTCTGTGGGTCAAAAAACTGTTGCTGCTCCCACTCAGGCCTCCAGCACTGAACTAACTAATTAGAGCCTGCTACCACAGCTGCTGCATGCACACTGAGTAGTGTGCTATAGAGGGAGAGTGGCGACACGTTTTGATTTTGCCGCAAAGCATGTGCCTATAGCAGCGGGTTCCAAACATGCGGACCATGATTGGAACCATCCCATTGAGATAGAAAGAGCATGCACACAGTCCAGTGTTAGAATGGGATTCAAAGGGAGTGTCACCACTCTCTTACAAGTCTACTCTGACACTGAGTTACCTGATTAAGAGGCTACCCACTCCTATTGGCCAAAACCTCAATTGGCTCATTGACGCTCTAGGCTGCACACTCAAGACTTGTCATTCAATAGAGCACACAAAGCACACAGTAAAGCTCAATATACAGACATTTTGAGTTGTAAATGGCTCTCAAAGTAGACGATCGACAATTAAGCCAAATGCACCATTCGCATTTCGAACTTGCAGATTGGTTATTTTCTAAATAAAGAACTAAATCTATTGCGCTAGTGATTTTCAGAGGGTTGATTTGGGGACAAAATAATGCATATTAATTTGAGGATCTTTGTTTGAAAAGATTTGAATTTGAATTCTTGGTGTACAGTACAGTGGCTTCTTCAAACCATTAAGATGCTGCTTGGGGCTTGAGTACAGCTGTGTTTTGGCAAATATTGCTGTTAGTATCTAATGAGAACCATGCCTGTTGTTTTTTCCTCTCTGACTGACTGTAGCCATCGTTATGATTGGTTCAACATCTGTGTAGGTTGTGGACGTTCATGCAAATGCGGTATGTGCCCACTTTCTCTCTCGCTCTCTCTCTTTCTCTCGCACACAGGCAAGCAAGCTATCAGGCAAGCAGGCAGGCAGGCAGGCAGGCAGGCAGGCACACACACACACACACACACACACACACACACACACACACACACACACACACACACACACACACACACACACACACACACACACACACACACACACACACACACACACACACACACACACACACACACACACAGCAGTACAAGCAAGCATTATATGCACATACTGTAGGCCTAGTGCAAATCATGAATACGCACACACACACACAGACACACGCACACACTCGCGTGTACACACACACGCACACACACGCACGCACGCACGCACACACGCACACACGCACACACGCACACACGCACACACGCACACACACACACACACACTTTGCTATCAAGAATCAGGTTTAGCAGAGTGGAAGCTCACTATGGTGAATTGGTGATACACACAGGAACCCACAAGGCTTGTGTGTGTGCGCGTGTGTGTGTGTGTGTGCACGCGCACATGTGCGTGCGAGTGTACGCACACAAGGCAGGGAGAAAAAAATCGGAAGAGAGAGGAGGGAGAAGGAATGGAATGGAAGGAAAAGATTGCATTGTGTATCGATTCAATCCACAATGCAACCTTTTGTGTATTGATTCCATCTAATAGGAGGTGGTTGGCAGCCCTGACTGAGCCAACTAATGTTTAACAACTCTTGGAAAAAAGAGACAGCCGCTGCAATCCCGGTGGAGTACGTGTGAGTGCATGTGTGTGGGTTGTCTGTACAGTACAGTGACTGCTGTGTCTTTCATCAACCCACAGGTGTGTGTGCTGATTAAACGACCGCACGGGTCGATAGCATGGAGGGATTCTGGGTACCTGCAGCTACAGCTCAAAGAAAACCAGGTGAGCAAAAGTTTCAAACAGGGCCGGATTTAGCCAGCCCTACTAGGGTGGGCTGGAAGAATGGCAAGGTGGGCAACTCCAAAGTTTTTCATATGAAGCAGTGCCTCAATTAGACTTGGGGCTAATTCAGATGATGAATATTTTAACTCTTGGGAGTGTAAAATGAAACCAAATGGACCCGCAATCGTCCATTAGTTTCATTTTTACGCTCTCAACTTTCCACCATTTAACTGGGGACCACCAGAACAAATGGTGGTCCCCAGACCACTGGTTAAAAACCACTGATATTACCTTTCATTGAGTGGGCAGGTTGCACGTTTGGGTGGGCTCTGCCCACCCCTGCCCCCCTCTACATCCGGCCCTGATTTCAAATGAAATCAGATAATATAATATTTTAGCCGGCGTGAGGTGGAAACGATTATACCATGCCTGTGGGAATATTGATAATGGCGCCAAATTCTGTTCCACGCAGGAGGAGGCTGCATGGATCTGTGCTTTAAAAACACTGTTTACTTGAATCGGTCGTCTTTTAACTTTAAAAGTTGAGCCTCTGAGCCGGTGTGAAAAGACAGCCAGTCGGCGCCTCCGGATGTTGATGCTGCTATTCCGCAACAACTCCGAGCCATGAGCCCCAAATTTGCAAACCGCAGATCCCGAAAGGAAGCATGAAGCGCAATACCACCTTGCAGCTCTGCTTGCTAGTGCTTAGACGTATTGGATTAGCTGTCACCCCGCGGTATTTCCACCTCAGGCTTTCAGAAAAAGAAAGAAAGAAAGCAAGAAAGAAAAACACCAACCTGAATTTGAATATGTTTGAAGCTGACAAAACCTGCTTGATTTATTTCACAGCACACCCCGCACCCTGGCTGTTTCAGCCCATATAACCGAGTCGAGCCCATAGGAGTGCCGCGACGACGAGACTAAACCTCCCGCCGAGACAGAAAAGTCAAGACTGCGGCTGGATTCAGTGTCACGGACACTCACAACAGGACGCTGCTGTGTGGACCTTCCAGCCGTCCGTCCATCCATCTTCAACCGCTTATCCGGAGTGGACTGGATCCCAAGGCGTTCTTAAGGCCAGTGTGGAGACAGACCCCCCCCCCCCATATGGTCCTTAGTCTGTCCCTTGTCCCAGTGGGACATAGACGTTCACCAAGTCCCTCCCTACAAGGAGACACTCAGGAGGCGTCTGCGCTAGATGACCGCCCTAGCCGACTCCTATCCAAGTGAAGGAGCAGCGCCTTTACCCCCGAGTTTCTGGTGGACGACTGAACCTCTACTCGCCAGAATCTGGTGGAGGGTATACCTGTACCTGTATGTCCAAGGATTTCCAGACATAAAAGACAATAGATAGACGAGGGTGCATGTGAGTTTGGATCTTTAGAAGAGCCTGCTCCAACCATGAAGATCTGAAGGTGACCATGACCCAGCATTGGTCTGCTCATGTCCAGGTGGTTCTGTTCCTCCTGCTAACAACCGCAGGTAAAAAAAAAAGCTATTTTGACCCATAATGACTTTGCCTATAATTAAAATAGGAACGCCATCGTCAATGAATTATTGTGTGCGTTGTTCCCTCCCTACCTCCACTGTTATGTACTTCAGGAAATCATTCGTCCTCTGTTCTCAGGGTCTCTCTCAGCCTGACTCCTCCGCTCTCTCTGCTTGAGTCTTGGCTTAAGTTTTCAGGCTCTGCAAAGGTTACTATTTGGTCATACTCTTTCCCCTTTCATGTCCAGGCAGGTCAATTACTCCTTTTATCTGCCGTGGATGCACGGTTGTTCCATTATTGTATCCTTTCATCATCTAATTCCATCTCCTTTCATGCCAGGGTGTCTGCGTTCATTCTGCACTCCAGACCGCATCTCGCTATCTCCGTATCGACCTGTCCATCTGTCTTTCTGTCCATCTGTCTGTCTAACTAGATAGAGGAATGTGAGCACAACTTGGCGTGTTTTGGAGTAAAACAGATTTTTTTGGGCCCATGCCTCCAGCTTAATGAATGTGCTTACCTGAAATACAGATTGTGAATGTTGGCATCATTTTCTGCCTGCCTGCCTGCCTGCCTGCCTGCCTGCCTGCCTGCCTGCCTGCCTGCCTGCCTGCCTGCCTGCCTGCCTGCCTGCCTGCCTGTCTGGCTGCCTGGCTGGCTGGCTGTCTGTCTGTCTGTCTGTCTGCCTTTCTGTCTGTCAAATTCCATCTAGCATCTACGTTTGGAGACCAGCAGTAGGTCTTTTGCCACATCACCTTTTAGAGTACAGAATAAACTTTTGCGCCCTTCTTTGTAGTGCAGGGTTGACTACAGGTGCACTATAGGCTCAACAACATAAAGGGAAAACTGGCAGAAACAGACCCACTCTCTAACATGAAACACCTCTTCATAACCTGCTCATAAAGTGCTCTGTGCTCAAAGTGAAGAGTGCAACATCATAACTCTAACCACTTTAAATCCTATATACTGTACGTCATTGACTGGGCTCCCCAGGGGTCTACATTTTGTTCTCCTCCTTTGTAGATTAGTGTCTGGATTTATTGAATGTGCTACAAATCATAACCATTCACAGATTCTTTTAGCAATCTGCACAGGAATGATGATTACAGACAGTTCCAGTGCCAACATTTTTTTTTCTTTCATATTGCTCATGTCCTTGGCTCTGACAACTGTCTGGGAAAAAGCTCTCCTAGAGCCTTGAGCCCGCACAAACCTCTCGCACATGCCAGTCTGCATGATATCAGCCACTTTGGAAAACTACAATACATGCATGCAGATGGAACAATTCTAAGTAGAGATATATTTCCTTAGCCAAATAACCCTTGCTGATCATTCATTCAGTCTTTCACTCATTGGCATTTTTATGTCACAACATGCATTAACGGTACATTTCAAACAAAAGCACAAGTCAGTAGTGGTACATAGTGCATTACATTCACCTGCATTCACACACACACACACATCATCATCAACCAGCACATCAGGAGCATGTTGGGGTTTAGTGTCTTGGCCAAGGACACTAAAGGCCTATTCAGAGATGGATTTTCTGTGCCCACCGCGACCACCGCGACCACCGTTTCCTACAATATGACGTCATACCACCGCAACCACCGCACCTCCCAGCCCTCCTCTCGGATTTTACTAACCACCGCACCACGGTGGTTCCAGTACTCTAGGAGCACCGGTTGCTTGTTTTTAACGGCTGCCAGCTGGTAAAAAAAAGAAAGAAAGGAAAACACACCACAGCACGACGGCCAGGAGGAGAACGAAGGGATTCAATGATAGACACAATGACATAAACAGAATACGAAATAAACATAAAAGCAGCAGAATTTATTATAATTGAGGGAGGTAGGAAGTAGAGAGAAAAGCAGAGGGGAAAATAAACAACAATGGACGCGAGGAGAACATGTGGGAGGGGGAGGGGCAATGCGGTGGTCGCGGTGGTGACAGACTATATAATAGCGCGCGGTGCGGTGCTCTGAGCGGTGGTCGCGGTGGCCACCGAAATTCCACTCTGAAAGAGCCTTAAGAGGAGACCCATGGATCACTGGACGACCTGCTTTACCTCCTGAGCCATAGTCGCCCCATTTTAAGGCCATTCCCAGGACAGACTAAAGTGATAGGATGCAGTACACATTCTAGACACAAGTGGAACAACGATCCTCTCTCCAGGGTAGTGTTGCTGTGAATGAATGTTCTTTTTCAGCAATGCCCTGATTCTCTCTCACTCTGTCTCTCTGTCTCTCGATATCTCCCTCTCTCTCACACTCACACACACACGCACGCACGTGCACGCACGCACGCATGCACGCACATTTCCACCTAGGAGCTGCTCTGTGGCCAACACATATAACTGTGGTTGTACTTCACATTTACACACAAATGCACACGTGGGAGCTGCCCAGTAAAACAACACGTTTTTAAATACTTTTAGCCACTGAGCAGCTGGGGGTTCCATGCCTTGCTTAAAGGTAATAGAGGCAACTTTAGTTGTGTTTGTAAATAGATTTGCTTAAAAACAGAATCTAACTCCACCTCGCCTGCACTCTATTGGTTTGTTATGAATCTGTTGGAGACTGCTGTGCTTGACTTTCCTGAGCCCGACGAATGTTTTGTTTTCATAATTTGTTGACAACAACAAAGTTCTGAACCGTCTGCAGGACAAAGCAAGCGTCTGTCTGCAGGGAAGCAACATAGAGGGAAAGGCAAAAAAATATAGCTTATATCTATTTTGATTTTTGACTAAAAAGTTGCTTCTATCAGCAGAGGTTGTTAAAGGATGTTGATCATATAAGCATTACTCCCTAGCAAATTTCTCCTGAATTGAACCGGGAACCGCTAGTACTGTTGAACAATCTACGAAGCCATACATAAAATTGACTTAACTTTAATCTGCAGCACATTATACAATTATGTGGGGCTTAGATTATCACTGCATGAAGACTCTTGGCTATAAGACTAGTTGCCAGTGCAATACTGGATCAGATTTTCCAGATCCGTATCTTCTTCCTAAGTGTGCAGATGGAGGGTATAAGTGGTTTAACTGTAGATGGCAGGTTTGACTGAGCTTTGTTGCCAGCTCCACCCAACTCTTTGCCTTTTCCAAGGTCTTTTTAGGACAAAGACGGATCTAAAACATATGGGCTTTTAATATCTGAAAAGCCCCTATTAACTGGCTCACCTAATTGGTGCTAAGCCTCGCTCTCTGCCCGTGTGCACGCTCACGTGCGTGTGTGCGTGCATGCGTGTGCATGTGTGTGTGTGAGAGAGAGAGAGAGAGAGAGAGAGAGAGAGAGAGAAAGGGGGAGCATGCATACAATTGTTTCTTTTTCTAGTTTGAGAGAATAGAGAGGTTAGATTGGGCTCTCACACACAAGGCTAAAATGAAGTACAGGTATGTGAAAGTCTCTCTCATTGAGAGAAAGAGAGAGAGAGAGAGAGAGAGAGAGAGAGAGAGAGACAGACATACAGTAGACAGACAGTCAGATGTGTAGAGGTTTGGTATCTTCCAGTAAGTCCTCTAGAATCTTACTATCAATTCAAGGCCATACTGTATGTGCATCCATTGTGTAGTTCTATGAGCGTGTGTGCATTGGTGAGGTGAAGAGGTATGTGTGTGTGTGTGTGTGTGTGTGCGCGCGCGCGGGGCGGGCGCGGGCGTGTGTGTGCACCCGCATGCAATTTACTCCAGTATTTTAGTACAGTTTGTGTACATTTGAAAAACTTTAAATATGGGACATTCTGCATAATGAGTACCTAAATTTTTATTACCAATTATTTCCATAGTACCATGCAGAGTATTTCTATATTGCAGTATTGACACAACAAATGTAGTACTTTTTCCAGCACAATTTGTCCCCCTCCTTGCTTATAAATAATTAATCTTTCAAGTGTCCTTGTGTTGGGGGCTAAACAAAGCATGCACACTGCACAGTGAAAGGAGCGTGCACAAGTGCCTGCACCAAATGGACCATTTCAAAACTGCACATACCTTCATTGACACAAGTTCAGAAATCTTGACATTCAACCTACAGTACATGATGTGTTGAAACAAGCATGTGTCCGTAGGATGGTTCTGAATACAAGGACACTTCTCATGTATTATTCACACTTTCCTCTGCCATCCTAGGGGGACAAAATAGGACATACTGTACAATCTGTTTATCTTTGTATTCGTGTGTTCCACGTATGGTATCTGTTACACAACAAAAACTTAATCTAGGTCATGTAAAATGTTTCCTCTTGTATAGTGCTGTGAGTAGGGGTGGCCAACAACTAATCTATTAATTAATCTAAATTAATTTGCCAGATAATGTCAGAAATTGACTTTATCTGGCTGCATTGAAGTGTATGACATTGTTTAAAATTGTTTTAGTGTTTATGTTCTACTAGTATAACAAAATCAAAGTAATTTGTGTGGGGGGAAAAAGTTGTTGTGAGTGGAATGGGAAGTGCTACTTTGAATGAAACACAGTGCTACAGTATGTTGAATGAAACGCAGTGCTACTGTATGTTGAATGAAACGCAGTGCTACTGTATGTTGAATGAAACGCAGTGTATGTTAAATGGAACGCAGTGCTACAGTATGTTAAATGAAACGCAGTGCTACAGTATGTTGAATGGAACGCAGTGCTGCTGTATGTTGAATGAAACGCAGTGTATGTTGAATGGAACGCAGTGCTACTGTATGTTGAATGGAACGCAGTGTATGTTGAATGGAACGCAGTGCTACTGTATGTTGAATGAAATGAGTGTATGTTGAATGGAACGCAGTTCTACTGTATGTTGAATGGAACGCAGTTCTACTGTATGTTGAATGGAACGCAGTGCTACTGTATGTTGAATGGAACGCAGTGCTGTACTGTATGTTGAATGGAACGCAGTGCTACTGTATGTTGAATGAAATGAGTGTATGTTGAATGGAACGCAGTGCTACTGTATGTTGAATGGAACGCAGTGCTACTGTATGTTGAATGGAACGCAGTGCTACTGTATGTTGAATGGAACGCAGTGCTACTGTATGTTGAATGAAATGAGTGTATGTTGAATGGAACGCAGTTCTACTGTATGTTGAATGGAACGCAGTGCTACTGTATGTTGAATGGAACGCAGTGCTACTGTATGTTGAATGGAACGCAGTGCTACTGTATGTTGAATGGAACGCAGTGCTGTACTGTATGTTGAATGAAATGCAGTGCCATGTTGGATGGAAAGCAGTTGAATGGGAAACAGTAGGTACTCTTGAGTGGAAAGAAGTGCTACTGTGTTGAATGGAAAGCAGTGCTGTGTCAAATGGAAAGCAGAGCTACTGTAAGTCGAATGGAAAGCAGTGCTGTGAGTTGCTATTGACTAGCAGCCAGGCAGAGTTGTTCCCTTACTTAAAATTCTATAAGGTGTTAAGTTAACAACAAACAGCCATAGCAAAGAAAGCACATGCTCTGAGCAGTGTATCCCCACCAAAGAGTATGTGTGTGTGCATGCATACTGTGCGCGCATCAGACAGGCAGACTGAGAGGGAAGAGAGATAGTTAGATAAGAGATAGGGGGGAGGAACGTAAAAAGCTAGAGAAATAGACAGTGATACATAGCGATGATAGACTGTGACAGAAGGGAGGGAGGGAAAGGACCTTTTGTTTGTTTATTGCTACGTGTTCCACTTTCCTTGCTTTCTTCCTTTCCTTCTTTTTCTTAGAACTGGCCAAACTTTATACTTCACTTGTTACCTACTTGGCCAAGTGTGTATGTGTGTGTGTGTGTGTGTGTGTGTGCGCGCGTGTGTGTGCCCCGTGCGCATTGTGACTCAGACGTTTTATGAGTTCAAGATTAGGCTCTGAGTGTTCTTGGCCACTCAAATTGACAACCCTGCTGATTTACTCAGCCAATTATGGCTTGCAAGCTCACCAGCTATTGGCCCTCGACCAGTAAGCAGTCACATGAAACAAAGAATGAAAAACAAACGTTTCGTTATCGATCCGCTTCCTATGAGAACACATACCTCGTATAATAGGAAACATTCGTTGCCTGATGTCATTTTCTTTACATCTTCAACTCAAAACACAAGGACTTAATAAATACAACAATCAGGTTTCCACTTATGATATTCATTACAGGGGGGAAAGAAAGTAGGTTGGTAGTAGTTGGGTTGGTAGGCTAAAAGTCTGCACACACTCTGTCTGACACCTCACCTCATCTATGCAGGATTATTGTGCTGAAAAAATGGAAAAAATGGAGTTGATTTGCAGTGCCGCAATTTACAACACTGCCTGAATCAAAAAAATATTATCACAGAGATGTCAACCAATTAGTGTTTGTGGCATGAGATGTAATTTAAAGCACTTTGAATGGCATTGTTGTAAGATGGGATGCAAACACACTTCCATTGCCTACGATTATTAAATATAAAATGGTGTGGTGCCTGTGTGTGTGTGGGATGTGTTTTGAATATCTTGGCACGTAGTGCGTGGGATTATGTCCGTGTACTGTATGTTGTGTATTTCATAAATGTGCATACAGCGTGTTAGGTTTGTGCAAAGTCTCTATGGAGGGAAGCCCATAGCGGATGCTCTCGTACAATTTATTAGTCATTTACAGAAGCAGATGGTCTTATCCAGAGCCACTTACAAGTGTGAAATTGGAATAAAGTGTAAATAAGAGTAAACATGAACTGACTATTCAACGAGGCAAATAATCACTGAAGCAAGTAAACAAATCTGATTTAATAGTTTATTCGAAAACATCTTTTTAAAAAGCACATTCAGTACTAGCAGAATGAGAATTTCCCCCATGTTTGTTCAGGTCTGACCTGACAAAAAACAATCAGAGGCAGGCAAGTCATCAAATCAGTTCGTTTTGGCGGAACTAAAGCTTAGTTTTTCTGTGACAAAATGTTTGAGATGTTTGACATTCAAGATGGCATTGAATGAGGTTTCAGCAAGAGAGGACTTTCTTTGTCAAAATAGTTAATTCTGACCAAAAATATTGATATTTTACAGACTTAGGAATACAGCCCAAATAGTAAATTTCTTTGCTTGAGGTCACTATTAGCCTAGCTAACATCATGCCAGTGGTTTTCAACCTTTTTGATACTATGGCCCACTATTTATTCAGAAATTGAGCCACGGTTTGTCCACAATTTCTGAATTTGGGAAACAAAACAGCCAAATAGACCAAAATGACCTTTAATTTTCTACATTCTTGAGTTGTGTAGACTTCTTTTAAGAGTTACATCTGGTTAACCCACTTTCAATCATTTAGCCTGGGGACCACCTGGAATTCTCTCAAGGACCACTGGTGGTCCCCAGACCACTGGTTGAAAACCCCTGCATCGTGCTATCCGATGTTAAATGACATTCTGTGCGTTTGTGGTCTAGGCGAAAAAAGCAAACGTAATGTTGTGCGTTAGTGTGTTACATCATGTCTCCTTATCGCTCTCATCCAGTCAGCATCATCTAAATGCAAATGATGTGTGCTTTAACACCTGCAGTCTGTACCATCAGAGATTTAGGAAACATTGATGGACGAGTAACGGTTATCTCCCTCGATTCTTCTCTAATGCAGCCAGGAAGCCTGTCTGTCAGTTTGTCCTTCTGTCCTCATCCAGTTTCCTACTCAGTGGGAAACTAATCGATATGCACTTGCCTATTGTGTATTGACCATTGGCATAATGTCAGGGATGAAAGAGAGAGAGAGAGAGAGAGAGAGAGAGAGAGAGAGAGAGAGAGAGAAGCACAACTGCCAGTGACCCCCCTCTCTCTGTCAGTTGGGCGAATTAACATTTCTTTCAAATACTGACACATATTCTTCTTGGGCCTGAATCTTGTTCGTTATTGTTTGTTTTCTGATTAGTAATATAAACTAATATTCTGAATTAAGCAGGTGATTTGGGAGATTCCTGTCTCTAGGTCGTCCTCAGACGATGTCCTATAATTTAACTCTTGAGAACATAAAATGAAATTTTACGGTCTCACGAGTTACAGATCTATAAGGGTTCATTTGGTTACCAATGGTCCATTTTCAGGAAGGAAGGAAGTCTGTATCATAGAAGGAAAAATGATGAAAAGAGGGTTTTATCTCTGGTGCCTACTGTCAACCAATTTCGCCAGCAAAAAAGCACTGGATTTTCCACCAGGAGTTTTTCACTAATTTTGGCGCTGGGGGGTCTGGAAAAAAGATAAATATAGCGACAAATGCACCAAGTTGGCAATGCTGGTTCTGCGCTCCTGCATCTTTCTTGAGCACAACCACATATGCTAGTTAGTATGGGACATCCTCGTGATGGTGCCCTGCCCATGCGTTGGTTCCCACAACACCAGTTTGCTGGCTGGCAGCTCTTGATGTCGTTGTCCTGGCTGCTATCTTGTCACTTACCCTGAATATCCGAGCATATAGATTCTTGTTTGTAACATGTGCACTGTTGCTGATGTTGAGCACTACTACAGAAATACTACAGAAATTGCACTATTCCAGTGGTTTTCAAACTTTTTCATACCAGGGCCCACTATTTATTCAGCATTTGAGCCACGGGTCACCGTTGATCACCGATGATATTTTAGCCCCACAGATCCAAAACTGAAGATTTATTTTGCTTTTGTCCACAATACCAGCCTATATTTAAGAAACAAAACAGTCAAACAATAGATCACAATGACCATTAATCTTATACATTCTCTAGTCGTGTAGACGTGGGCTAATTCACATGATGAATATTTTAACTCTTGAGAGTGTACACATGAAACATGGGTCTATTTGGTTTCATGTTTACGCTAAGAGTTACATCTGGTTAACCAACTTTCCATCATTTAGCCTGGGGACCACCTGGAGCCTCAAGGACCACTGGTTGAAAACCAGTGCACTACAAGATTAATGGTCATTTTTGATCCATGTTTGCCTGTTTTGCTTGTGAAATCCAGCCTGGTGTTGTGGACAAAAGCAAAATAAATCTTTAGTTTTGGGGTCTGTGGGGCTAAAATGTCAAATGGTGGTCTGTGGCTCAAATACTAAATTAATAGGTGTCAAAATGGTTGGTCTTACTCTTACTTTTATCTTGAAATTAAATTATTATGCACACTTTAGTTTAGCCTTTAGTCTTGGCCCTCCACAATATTTTATGTATCTCATTTGGCCCCTTGGGAAAAATAACTGCCCACCCCTGAGTTAAACAGAACGCTGTCTTTGGCGATTTGGCTTGTAACACCATTGTCAAACACCCTCTCTCTCTCTCCATAGCCCTCTCGGCCCACTTCCGTGTGTGTGAGCCCTACACCGACCAAAGGGGGCGCTATCACTTCGGCTTCCACTGCCCGCGCCTGTCCGACAACAGGACCTACATGTTCTGCTGCTACCACAACAACACTGCCTTCAAGTACTGCTGCAACGAGAGCGAGTTCCACAGCGTCACGCAGGTCAACCACACCTCTACGTCCGATGGATTCACACACAAGTAAGCCAGGCCTTGGACCGCAGTCAAGTCGATTACACTTTTTCATAGATACGGTCTTACAATGTATCAGCAGCCACATACAGTATGTGGCCGGATAAGACTCACCTGTGCCTTTGAAATACACCGGGCAAGTTAAGACTCATCCATCTGTCACTTGTGTGTGGGGTAAGCTATAGGTTTAAGGTTTGGGGTACCTGGTCTAACCTGCAAGGATTTTGGCGGGGATCGGGTAGATCTGTTTTGATCTCAGAAGCGTGTCGTCAGCCCCTCCACTGCTGTGGTACGTCACATCATTTGGAGCGAATCCAGGCTTTACGTTTTCGCCCAAACCAAAATGAAAGCCATGGGTGTCGAGGCTATGGGTATAGAGTAAGATGTTGTCCATGCGTTAGGGTTGCAGCGAGTATGATGGTGTGTTTTCAAATATGGTTTCATGAGTAATCTCCCATTAGCTTAGAAGCAGCCCAGAGGCCGCCAATCAATCAAGGAAAAGTGTCCACTTAGTCACTAATAGAAAGGTACAGTACATATTTCAAGCACCTGGTAAAATCACACAAAGATTATATGCCACTGAGTCTAGTAGTCAGTAGCCAGTCTCCAAACCCTGGCTATTTCCACCATTTTTTAAAAATAGGGCTGGAGTTATTTCATACAGTATGTTTTTTGTAAGTTTTGGGACCAGAGGCAGTTCTTTTCATTAAATATAGACAGTGCAGTCGAAAGTTTTCCGTTTCATAATGACGGACCGTAGCCAGATGCTACTGTACAGTTAGTTAGCTATTTTAGGCCTGTGGACTCCTGCATTAACTCACTCTTCCCATGAGCCTGTCACTGGCTGTCATTAGTTAAGGAAGCTAGAGACACAGATTACAGTTTAGATTTAGTTCCCATTACGTCTGCAAAAGGGAAACTTCTGTTTTGACTGATGCCACTTTTTGTCTCTTTGAGAGAGATTTGCACACTGCAGTGTCTCTGGATTAAGGTCGTCTGCTAAAATGATATCATTTATTTCATGGCAGTGTTGTACTTGACAGTGTTAGCAATCATATAGCTGATCTACAAGCTCAGATGTGATACGTTGTGAGCTTATACAGGTGATTTTCTGTATGTAAAATGTCTCTCTCTTGCTCTCTCTCTCACTCCCTCCCTCCCTCCCATGCTGTATCTCTCTCTCTCCCCCTCCCTCCCATGCTGTATTTCCCATCAATAGTAGAGCGACAAAGGGAAACCTTGACAGTGAAACCTAATTAGGTGCAGGTCTGCCCATTGTTTATTTATGGCCTGTTTGTTTTCAGGAATGACCACAGCTTCTCAGATTATCTGCTCCACCCGACAATAGAGTTAATGTATTTATAGAAGAGAGAGAGAGTCCATTCTGTTGACACAACAATAGAAATGCCACGTAAAGAAAGAAAGAAAGAATGACGCTCTGACGTTGAGACAGTGGCAGTTATCTCTACAGAGCGTGTCATTTTCAAATGTCAGTGGAAGCCATATGGGATACAGACACAAAGTGAAGATTCACACAGCATTTGAAGGCTGCTGTTTTTTGTCTCTCCTCTCTCCACACCAAATGCTTGTAATGGAGGAAAAAATCCTCATTGTCAGCCAGTTAATACTTGACCGATCCATTTTCACTTGGTGAAAGTGGTGGAGTAATATTGTATTTAACCAGTATATAGGCATCTCAACCCCAGCATTTGTGTATAGACTACACAAATACTGGGGTTGGGTTTTCTTTATCCCTTCACTGCTCATGCATGTGAAATTCTGTGAATGTGTGTACATGCCAGCAAGTTGATGGCGGTTTCAAGAGGGAAATCAATTCACACCTTCTCACAGGATTATATCACGCGCTCGACGTACGCTCCAAAATGTCACAGACCGCATGACGGAGCTCAAATAAATGTTTACACCATGACACGCAACGCACACTTGTAATGGATAGCCCCTTCCTGACGCGGCACCGTTCAGAAGTCAGTGTTTGTTGCATGTTCAATTAATAATCTTTGTTTAAACCTACAGCCAGTCTCTGACCCCATCCATCTCCCTGTGTGTCCACTTGTTCAAACAATGAATTCTTGTTAGGTTAACACACACCGACCCCCCACAGACTGTATAATTGTTAGTGTTCAATTTACTCTGGGAATATACAAAATGGACCCATACGGGTCCATTTGTCCATTTGTACACTCTCAGAACTGCATTTTACAGTGCACTTCATAGCAAACGCAGAAAATGATAACTTTCCTTCTAACACTCCAGGCCTCCATCGATCAACCCAAAGGTTTACGTGACGTTGGTGAGATCAAAATGTGAGAAACATCTAAAAAGGCAACAGCAAAGACATTTGATCAAAGAAGTTTGCGGTATAGTCTCATGAGTCAAACTGTGGTGCCACCTCGATCCCCACTTCCGTTTTGTCTTAAACAAACACGAATGTATCCTCAAATAAATCAAAAGCACGAATAAAAGCTTGCTGCTCAGCAGAAAAAGACACGCTCCTGTGAAGTGTCGCAGCGCCCACTGTAGCTGCCACACGACGGCATGGGGAGCATTCATTCATTTCAGATTCGCAAGGTTACAACTCTACGAGACATAAATCTAATGTGTTATTGTATAAAACGTGTGAATCCCCCTTAAAAGACTATGTCCTCGAAGCCAGGAAAACAGTCATTTCCATTAGAAGCCCTTCATTTATCCTCCCTGTTGTTAGATGAATGGGCTAGAGATACAAGCTTTTTTCCTCTCAGAAGGATTTCCTAGTACCTTGCA
The DNA here is from genome assembly GCA_039105355.1 of Benthosema pterotum. Classification (NCBI taxonomy): domain Eukaryota; kingdom Metazoa; phylum Chordata; class Actinopteri; order Myctophiformes; family Myctophidae; genus Benthosema; species Benthosema pterotum. Next base: position 3,326,895 of record CM076971.1, on the reverse strand, counting down.
TCCATCCCTTATAAGTTCATTTAACAATCCATTGTCAGTAGGACTTGACGCATGCAGGTCAGTGCATATGCTTGAGGGCGAAAAACGTCACTATATGGGGCAAACATGAAGGAGGAGAGTATATAGGAGTTTTCTTACCGTCGCCATGCAAGCGCCAACCTTCCCCCTAGAGAGAGCACCCTGTGAGGAGGAGGACAGGTTTGGATGTTCAGGGTGCTTCACGCAGGTGGGAAATAATCAAGCTGATTAAGAACAAGCTGCGGAATGTATCTGTGATTGATGACGTGTCCCAGGCTTCTCTCTGGCAGTCCCCTGGGCAGGAGACTCTACAAGAGATACCAGGGTTTGCGTAAAGGGGGGAATGTTCTTGAACAATAACTTCAAGTCATCATTAAGCCCAGTTGTTCTCATACCAGGGTCCACTATTTATTCAGCATTTGAGCCACGGACCACCATTTGAGGACATTTTGGCCCCACAGACCCCAAACTAAAGATTTCTTTTGTCCACAATTCCAGGCTGGATTTCGGAGAAAACTAAACAGCCAAATATACAGATCAAAATGACCATTAATCTTCTACATTCTCTAGTTATGTAAGACTTAGGATAATTCACATTGGGCTATTTTAACTCTTGAGAGCGTAAACATGAAACCAAATGGACCCTTGCGGGTCCATTTGGTTCCATGTTTACGCTCTCAAATAGTTACTGTACATCTGGTTAACCAACTTTCCATCATTTAACTGGGGACCACCTGGGACCACCCTCTCACTGGTGGTCCCTGGACCACCACTGAATTAAAGTGCATCTGAGTTACCAAGGTCTGGGTTACACACAGGTGCTATAAATGGGACAAATCAATCAATAATTGAAAGTGTACTGCAGGCATGGCGTCGGTTGACTTAACCGATCGATGCAGAGCTGGATTGTTTAAGGGCTGGAGAGGAACTGCAGTGCAGCTCACTGTAGCTGGAACTGGAGAGTCGAATATAATCTTCCGTTCAGGGTCAGGGAAACAAATGAAACTAGTATTTCGCACTTCAAACGTTTGGCCTTGTGAACTAGGAGAGAGAGAGATACAGTCTAAAATATTCATTGATAAATAATTCAACTCTGACTTAAACATGCATCCATTTTCATGATTAGAGACATGGTGTCTTCAACAAGAGGTCCAGGGCCCCAAGGTGCAATCTCTCCATCTCCAACATCCAAAGTTACTGTGCCTGTTTATTAGGCGCTGCTTTGCAGCTGCCAAAAAGAAGTTGACTACTTTTTGAGCAGAAAAGCTAATACAATATGTAAACTAACAAAACACATGCATTGATGTCAGACAAATAGCAGCTCTCTAAAGGTATGGTTATAAAAAAAAACACTGAATATTAGCAACACCATGATTTACAATTTGTTGGGGTGGTCCCTGCTTCATCCTCTCTCTCAGCTAATGGGTCGGGCGGAATAAAGGATGTTTGGATCCCTGATCAGACATGAACGTTAAAACCCAGGATTGTCCTGTGTGTGTATGAAACCGTTGAGTGCTAAGCAAAGTACAAATGTTATTACACGCCAAAGACTGTCACAGCTGAGCTCACTGGCAAGCAGATGGTGTAGCAGCACTAATGGCACATTTAGATCTGCTTCCTGCTGTTGATCTGCCTGCTTAAGAATTTTGTTGAACTGCTACAGGTCTGCCTGTCTGCCTGTCTGTCTGTCTGCCAAGATCAAGATTTGTGTGAGATGATGATCCTTTGTCTACAAGTTTAGGATTCTTCATTAAAATGTGCAAAGAGTTCCATGTGTCAGTAAAGCCCAACACACAGGCCACAGAGGTGAAGAAGTTGCACTCAGATCAGTTCAACACCCGAGGTGAACTCTGTAGGCTACAACAACTTCACCAATTAATGCTCTTTCCTCTGGCTGACGTTGTGTCCTGGTGGGGTTGAAGAACATTGGAGAGTTCACTTCGTTTTTCTTTGATGTGCGAGTAGCTTTTCATCTTTGGATGCCAGATTCAATTTTAATGACTTGTTGGCGTGAAAAATGAACAAAAGCCAGCTAGTGTTGGGTTTTTATTTGGGATGGGGTTACACGTTAATAAAACCACGAAACATGTTCGGCCCTCTTTGGCCCATGTCAGTGTCTGTGGACAGAGCATCGTTATTGGTTACTGTCAGGTTGTATGTCCAGAACTGTTTATCTTTTCAACATTCTGGTAACTTATATTCAGGTTCATATATCATTGACTGAACTACACCTCCTGAACGCTACATGAGCACCAATTCATTTAATGAGATAGAACATAATTTAACATATAAAAATAATGAGGACCGTACAGTTGAGAATGATACAAACTTTAAAAAAGTTATTTTTCCTTGTCCGATGATTTGAGGAAATGTGACAAAAACATAGCCAATTTGTATATATTTTGGCAACCTATTCTTGACCCTCTTGTACAATGCAAAAACACAAACATTTGAAATAACGAGAGACTAGCTTTTCTGCGACTATCCAACCTCAACACATGAGGGGAAAATTTGCTTCATTATTTTCTTTCAAGTTTCTAGCGTCTGTCATATCTACCAGTTACTCGGAAAGCAAAAGTTACGGTAGATAACAAGACACAATGCCACAGATATGGTGCATGAAAAATAAATTAGTCAGATTATCACAGAGCTCCTCTGAAAGTACACAGTGAAAATTAAAGCTGCAGTCAGATATGGTCACGATTGGGCCTCCCTCACATCCACCTCTTCAGTTCCGAAACAACCAGGCTCTCTCTCTCTCTCTCTCTCTCTCTCTCTCTCTCTCTCTCTCTCTCTCTCTCTCTCTCTCTCTCTCTCTTTGTCTTTCTCTTGCACTGCTGCTGTCGAACTTCCATTCTCCTTCCAGTCTGTCCATCTCTCCTTTATCCTGCTGCCAAGTCTATATGTGTTGCCAGTGAAATCCAATTACCCGCTCTGGACTATCTGGAGACGTGCGGCCCTCCCACTAATTAGACCAATTGATTTAAAGTGCAGAAGCATTAGGGTCTGTTCCCACCCGCACTGCCTGTCTGTCTGTCTGCATCTCTGTCTGTAAGACTGCCTTTTCCTCTGCTATTTTATGTCTTCCCCTATCTCCCTCTAAACCAGTGGTTTTCAACCAGAGGTCCGGGGACCACCAGTGGTCCTTGAGAGGGTTCCAGGTGGTCCCCAGCTAAGTTGGTTAACCAGTCAGTTGGTTAACCAGATGTAACTCTTTGAAAGCGTAAACATGAAACCAAATGGACATTTGGTTTCTTAAAAGATTCATGGTCTGAATGGTCGTTTTGATCTCTGTGGCTTCCCCGTTTTGTTTCCCCAAATCCAGCTTGGTGTTGTGGACAAAACAAAAGAAATCTTTAGTTTGGGCGTCTGTGGGGCTAAAATGTCCTCAAATGGTGGTCCGTGGCTCAAATGCTGAATAAATAGTCGGCCCTGGTATCAAAAAGTTTGAAAACCTCTGCTCTAAACCTCTAAAAACTTTCTTCAAATCATGCATCTTATCTTCTGTATCTTATCTGTCTCCAGCTTCTTTCCTCAACTTATCGAACCCCCATGTCTCTCTCTCACACACTCTCTCTCTCTCTCTCTCTCTCTCTCTCTCTCTCTATCTCTCTCTCTCTCTCTCTCTCTCTCTCTCTCTCTCTTGGTTTTTATTGGGTTTTGTTTGCTCTGATGGCTTCAGCAAGCAGTAAAAAACTTTTGTTTTTTCGCTAGAAGTTAATTATTGATTAGCCTAGTGGTTAATTAGCTGTGAATTGGCTATTAATTAGTGCCATTGTGGGTGTGGCTGTTGGGAGCGTGTGCCTGTTTGAAACAGACGGATTGCGTTGGCCCCCAGAGGTGGTGCATGTTTGGCTCGCTGGTACTGTGGTGCGCCTCAGGGATGTAGTGCTGCAGAACCATCTCTGTGGTCTTTTCACTGTTTGTTTCCATTGACCAAAAAACACCCCTGTCTGTATAGCGAAGGGAGAGTTGCGTTTCCACAGGTGAACACTGATACACTGCTCAAAATGTAAAAAAAATAAAAAATAAAAAAAACTATTGTTATGAGAACATAGAGGAAAGTTCCACACTATGCCCTGACACATTGTTAGCTTGTATAGATCGGATATGTTAGAAGATTTGCATACATTTAAAAACCGAGATACTTTTGATACTTTAAGTACAGTTTGATCCCGATGCTGTTGTATAATAGTAATTTGATATTTAAGTAATTTGTTTTTAATTCTGGACTTGTACTTGTTGTATTTCTATATTGATGAATACACTACAGAATAGACCTTTCAGTAAGCCCCGCCCTCCACGCAAGGCCGGGCTCATTCATTTCAATGTAAATATCATGGACATTACAGATTAAATACTGGTTCATTTCTGGAACCAGACCTTCAAAATCTCTTCCAAATCCATCAACAAGGCAGTGGAAAAATGTTTAATCATATCGGAAAGCTATTTGGTGCAGAGGTTTGTCCATCACATGTTATGCTTAGCTGTGATTGGACCATAGCAGCTTGGGGAGGGGCTTACTGAAAGGTATACCATGGTTTCAACAAGACAGTTGTAATAAAGGGTTTTGTAATAAATCAGTGACGCCCACTGGCCTATATGCACGTGTGCGAAAGTGTGTTAATACAACAAGACAGTTGTAAAACCATCCCTTCTATAATATGGACTACATCTTTTATCAGTGCATGTACAACTGATTGCCCTGTGACAACGGTTGTCTTTAGGAGTCTCATATCAGACATCACAGAAATGAGCAAGCTATATACAGTATACTGTAGATAAATTGGTCCTTTCAGCCTCTCTTGTTATTTGTGGAGGTTCTCTCTGGAACAGGCTCTGTGCATGACTTTACAGTAGTTCCCTTGTCCAGAAGGTGCCTTTCCCATGTCCTGTTCTGGGACATGGGTCAGTATCTCGTAGCTTCATCATTGCATTGGCTCAGCAGCTGGATTTGAACCACGAGAAAAACATGAAAATGTCGTCATGCTCCTGGTTCAAATCTGCTGCTGAGCTGAGATATGATGACAAACCGACCCGGGACAGGAAATGAGAATGGCAATGGCAGGGAACATCATAGGATATGGAGGGGTGGTCAATAAAGAAAGGGCTTTTTTGGGGAGTATTACAATATGTGGGGGAGAAAATACTTGACTTATGAGGATGCCATATAGGACATGTGTAATAATGTGTTTGTTTCTAATCCTTTCTCTGTCTGTCTGTCTGTCTGTCTGTCTGTCTGTCTGTCTGTCCGTCTGTCTGTCTGTCTGTCTGTCTGTCTGTCTGTCTGTCTGTCTGTCTGTCCGTCTGTCCGCCTGTCCTTCCATACAGTAACTACACAGCCCTGGTAGGCGTGTGGGTGTACGGTTTCTTGGTCATGGTGCTGCTGGCTCTGGACTTCCTCTACTATTCGGCCATGAACTATGAGCTGTGCAGGGTGTACCTGGAGAGGTGGGGTCTGGGAGGCCGCTGGCTCAAACAGGTACTGCACTGTATATATACTTTAGTTTTCATCCTGAATCAATAGCAAAAACAAAAAATATACCAGAGTTGCCTTTTATCAATACAACATTGACCTTCTATATAGTAGAGTTGGGAGACTGAGCAAATAACTAACAATAATGCTAGTTTCTGAGGTATAAAAGGTATACCTTATAGATGGTGTGCCATAATATTTTTCCACCCTAGAACATGAACATCAGGTGTTATTAATATACTAGGATGAGGACAAAAAAGTGTACAGTATTTGTTAAAATGTCATTTTTATGTGGGCACCTCACCAGTTCATTAAGTATGCCTGGTTTACCTGGTGGGTGGTGATCGCGTAAACTGAAGGCACACCCACAGGTTTAGTTGTATGATAAAAGGGGAGGAGTTAGGGGAGGGGCTGATGTGTGATGTCACTATATTACAGTTTTTTTTACATTGGCACGTTTGGCTGAAAGGGTTTCAGCCGACCGGGAAGAAACCCTAAATACAAAGGGAAGATGGGATGGCAAGGGAAGTTCTAACTAAGTACTGTCACCTCTTAAACATGTGCAAAATTGGAAGAAATACAAAAATCAGGGCACTCACTCTTTAAATACAGTAATATAAATCAATCGATTGGGATCTATTCTTGTGTTTTGTATTTATTAAATACAAAATAGATTCATTTTGTGATTTTTATTATTGGCAACTTATCTGTGAAATATTTCAGTTCTGTGAGCACATCTCGCAGTGCAAGTGATCAACTGTTTACTCTGTTGCATGTCTCAGAAGGGTTCAATAGCAGCAAAAGAACTTTCAGCCGTTCTTTTTGTGCATGATGTACTTATGATGTCTCTCTCTCTCTCTCTCTCTCTCTCTCTCTCTCTCTCTCTCTCTCTCTCTCTCTCTCTCTCTATGTCTCTTTCTGTGTCCATCACAGGCACGGAGCCAGTGGAGGCAGCACCAAGCCACTGCGAGCCCCGGGGCCACCACCAGGGGGCGCTCTCTCTCGCTGGGGGGCCTGGCTGGCTCAGGGCCCCCCGGACCCCACCAGCAGCTACAGCAGCCCCTCCGGCAGCAAATCGCCAAGCAGCAGCAGCAGCAGCAGCAGCACAGGCTCAGTCTGAGGGGAGACAGTCTGCAGCACAGCCCCACTGTGCAGCACACGCAGCAGGACCGCACAGCATGGTGAGTACTGAATTGAGTACACAGGGGCACACTTAGGAATGGTGTTGCAGTGGTTTGGGATCACCAGTGGTCCCCAGCTAAGTTGGCTAACCAGATGAAAAGTTGGTCAACCAGATGTAACTCTTGAGAGCGTAAAAATGAAACCAAATGGACCCTTGCAGGTCCATATGGTTTCATGTTTACACTCTCAAGAGTTAATATGTTCATTTGAATTAGCCTAAGTCTACACAACTAGAGAATGTAGAGGAGTAATGGTCATTTTGATCTGTATGTTTATAGCTGTTTTGTTTCCCAAATCCATATTGTGGACAAAAGCAAAAGAAATATTTAGTTTTGGGGACTATGGGTGGCTAAAATGTCATCAAATTGTGGTCTGTGGCTCAATTGCTGAATAAATTGTTGGCCCTAGTATCCAAAAGGTTGAAAACCACTGCAATAGGGCATAGCAGGAACTGACTGCTCTGCCAGGTGACTCTGCAGTCTGCACTGAAGGAAGCATTAGCTTGGTTCAGCGATCTCCCCGGGTTGGCAGGGGGGGACCGTAGCACTCAGGGTTGTTAGCTTAGTCAATTTGGCACTGGGTGAAAAGCAGAAGCGGAAGATGGCAGACCAGTTCCAGAGTTCCATCAGCGGACACAGCTGGCTGTCTCACCATGGATTTGAACTGGGGACCTTTCATTTAAGGACAGACACACACACACACACACACACACGCACACGCACACGCACACGCACACACACACGATCATGTTCCAATCCTATGCTCTGCAGAGAGAGATGTTAGAGGGATGTGGAATTCAGTATTATAAGCAGGCTTTGTTGTTGCCATCACAGTTGAAGCCTGAGGAATCTGCTGAGGTGAATATCGTGTTCCCTCAGTAATGCCTGGTTGTGCGCGTTTCTTAGTGCTGAATGGTAGTCAGCCTTTTAAGAAACACGTGCGCGTACGCACGCACGCACACGCACGCACGCACGCACACACACACACACACACACACACACACACACACACACACACACACACACACACATACACACTGGGGTGGGGCATAGCATAACAAATTCTCATTCTACTGCTCTGCCACCAGAATGTGGAATGCCCTGACACCATCCAAATTTCTTTCAAAACACGGGAGGTAAATGCAAATTCCATATAAAGAAAAAAATATCACTTTGTGTGGGACAAAGTTTGTGCTTTTGGACAAACTTTGGATGGGCTAGCTCCCCTCAAAAAAAAAAAAAAAAAAAAAAAAAAAACTATTTGCCTTCATGTATATTGTTGAGGTATTTTTTCCAGTATTTTGTCAGTCGTGACTCACCGCCTCTGCTCCGGTGGGGGGGGGGGGGGGGGGGGGGTGTTGTTGCTCTGGTGGCAACACTATGCCAGTGGGAATAGGAAGGTGATATACTGAAGAGCTGGTATTGTATCCTCTTGCCAATAGCTGTGGATGGGAAGGATCCCCTGGTCCCTGAGGGAATTCTGCTGCTATACAGGTCCCCAAAAAATGACTTCCACACACGAACAACTACAACCCCATTAGCATTTGTTGTTTGTTGAACCCATCTGCAATAGTTGTTTTTGTTGCTAATTCCTAAGTGATCCTGGGCTCTACACACATCCTCCGCCAAACTGGAGGAAACAGCAGACGGTTGGCCTAATAATAATTATTAGGCCATTAGGCCAATAATCAATAATAATTTAGGAATGATTCAAAATGTGACACAAGCCTGCAAAGTGATATATGCTGGAGCAAGACTGGACCTGTCCTTGAAAGTGAAAAGAAAAAAGTAAAATCAATTCTAAATATGACAGGCAGTCAGTGTAGAGTAGCTAGAATGGCAGTTATGTGATCAAATTTTCTGGATCCTGTTAAGAAGTCTAACTTAAAGTCTGTTGACAGACTTCTTTTTATAGGAGTATAGGTAGTTGCAATAATCGATGCAGGAGTAGATGAAGGCCGTGAATAACTTTTGCGAGATCAGGATGGGAAAGAAAGGGCTTGATTTTGGGGCTATATTTTGGAGGTGGAAGAATGATGACTAGACAGAAATGCCTGTTCGCCAACCCCTCCTTGGGTATGGGCACTGATGATGACGCAGAGGAGAAGACACACAGACAGCACTCACCAATAATGACCAAAGGATTATAGTGGTTCAAAAACTTTACCCAGGACCTGAATACAAAGAAGACTGCAAGGACTTTTTTTTCAGGGATATCCTTTTAGACTAATTGTTCGACTGTACGCTGTACTGTATATATTACTGACTAATACATTATTCATTCAATCAATTATCTGTGAAAAATATGTCTAGTTAAGAAGTGCCCATTTTATTTTACTAGCTATAGAGCTATAGAGTAGCTATACCACATTCAAAATGTTACTTGAGTAACAGTGTACAGGTATCAAATTATTAAAAGTAAAATACAACGTACAGTAGTTGTCATGCCGAATGCCACATTTTTTCTGCGGCCAATTAAGTTACAATAGATGTACAACCTCACAATGCGTTGATTTGTTGTGAGCTTGCATGATAATGATCATACATTGTATGGCGTATGAATACCAGTTGTTTAATGGTAGTAATGTATTATTATTATAATGTGTGGCTGTCATAAAATCCCAAGGCACAACCGACACCTGGACTTGTTTCACGGCACACTTCTGGTCTTGGGGAATGGGTCTGCTGTAGTCTACATGTCCTAGGTAATTGAACATGCATCTCCTGCGATGACAAATACGTCTGACCTACAAAGTAGAACTGAAACACATTCATATGTGGTGAACTGCTTTCCCCTGCACTGAGAAGGAACGGCTATAGTTTAGCTGCTAAACTAGATCAGCCATAACTAGATCAGCTATAGACGACTACTAAACTACTGTAAATCAGCTGTAGTTTAGGGTCGCGCTATAATAATATTCATCATCATCATCATAAATATAGCTGCAAGCAGAGATAACAGGGGCCAAGTAATAGGAAAAAATCACACCTGTGTGAAGTGAGCTGAACATTTCATTGTAATACTGTGCTGTAATGTACGGCATTGTAATTTACTGTGGTCTGTACTTATAATTCAGGAAATGACAGCATGCATGGGGGGTCCCACATGATAGCACTATATACTGTACACACACACACACACACACACACACACACACACACACACACACACACACACACACACACACACACACACACACACACACACACACACACACACACACACAGTCAAAGTCAAAGTCAAAGTGAACTGAGATTTTAATGATCATGGCTTCTGAGCCTTGGTTGTTTCACCCATCATTTTTGCCTTTTGCTGCAAAACAACAACAGCAAAAACAGTTTGGTGCATTGAATTCACATAACTTAATTTTTCTAATTAATGTTCATGCAAATTGCAACCAACTGTAATGAATTTGATTCAGATAATCTATGCGGCATTAAGATGCATAATTGATATAATCTGTCCTGGCCTGTCAACGTGACATTGATATTTCAGGATTATGATCAACAACTAAATAATTCTTGCTCTAATGTGTGGTTTAATGTGTAATGTGTAAATGGCAATGCACTGGAGAGTCACTTTTCAAGCCTGGGGTAACATTTTTTGTACATGGATAATGTGCCTTTAACCTAAAGCTCATTTCTTTATGGCATCACCAAGAGATATAAATGAAAAAAGTAGAAGAAAATGTCAGTGAAAACTATGGTGTCACTGTCGTGGTGCAGTCGGCAAAAACAGCAGATCTACAATCTCTGAACGTTTAGATCTGTTTTCAATGAATGAATAGACTTGAAATAGAGAGGGGGAAAAGTTATACTGTGGGTGCGTGTCTTCTCCTCCGCATCATCAGTGCCCCTATCCAAGGCAGGGTGGCAAAGGGGAATGGCAAAAGGGAATTTCTTTCTCTGTGGAGTTCTCCCCGTGTCCTCCAAGATAGGTACCCTCACAAAAACAGGAAGGGACAGGAACTTGTTCCTTCCACGCACTATACGTCCAACCAGGGAAACTCCCCCCGTGAAAATAAGGCAACTTGGACTCCTCACGCATTGAAGGAAGCATGAGGCCAGTCCACTGCCTCCCTAGGTTGGTGTGTAGAGCACAACAGGTAACTGACAACGGGTGAAAAACATGGGTCACAAAATCATGGAAGACGCTCTGCTATTCCAAGTGGCTCAAAGCAGAAGAGGCTGAAGATGGACCATGGCAGATAAGTCTGAACCGATGGTCCATCCGTCTCAGTTCGGAAGGACCATGTACAGTATTTATGTTCTGCAGTTTCGAATGCAACAAGTGCTGCATGGCGCTCACACTCCTACTAGGTGGGTGTGCTTTAAACAACCAACCTACCAAATATGGACACTTGTGAGTTCATTTGGTTTCATGTCTACACTCTCAAGAGTTAAAATATTTATCATCTGCATTAGCCCAAGTCTACGCAACTAGAGAATGTATAATTTTGATCTACAGTATGTTTGCCTGTTTTGTTTGAGAAATCCAGCCATCCAGCCATCCAGAATTGTGGACAAAAGCAAAAGAAATCTTTAGTTTTGGGGTCTGTTGGGGCTAAAATATCATCAAATGGTGGTCCGTGGCTCAAATGCAGAAAAAATAGTGGGCTCTGGCATGAAAAAGGTTGAAAGCCTTTGACCTATTGCATGAAACTTGGTTTGGGGGGAAAAAAGGGTTCTTTAGCTCATCTAGAAAATCGACTGTAGTATCGTACGTGGTCCCTGGCGACTTTAGCCACACGGCAAAAGGTTCACTCCCATTCACGGTGACCTTTTTTTAAGGACCCCGCGTGATATTACTTTTAACGCTTTCCAGAACAAGCAAAGCTCATAAAACTTTATATCCAACAAGGAATAGGGTTTAAGTGGGCCACATAAATCCACATCCAGGAACCTGCCAAGGAAAGTCTTTGGCAAATGCATCATTCCTTTCTACTCGGCCTCCTCGGAGAGACATACAGAACCTCACACTGAGGTACCATCTGGATCCCCCTCAGAAACCTTCAGCTGGGACAGTAGACGGCTAATTGGACCGGGCCTCGGCTATAGTTATATGTTATGGACGGGCCCTCGGAGGAACTGAGCCAGATGTCACTTGTTCCATTATACAGAAATATTGATAATTAGTGTTCGGGACGAAATGACCAGCAGCTTTCCGCGGGCAGGTGGCCTCAGTGTTTCCCCCCTTGTCTTGTTACACGGGCCATCTGCTCCAGGCCCGGATGTAAAAATGTCCCAATTGTGGGGGCAGGCGAAAATGGTATATCATTTGAAGTTACAACAGACACGCAGCATGTATAAAGCTAAAGTCTGATTCTGAGTTTTCTGTTTTGAATGATGAAATGGTGTTGGTTTAATGGTGTGGACAACTGTAGTTAGTTAGAAGCAATAGAAGTACTGTGTTGTACAATCATCTTAAATATAAGCACTTTAATTTGAAATATCTTTGAAATTTGTGTTGTTTTCTTTTGCATGCCATCATGTTTGGTGGGGCAGTCAGGGCATTTACGGGGGCATTGCCTCCCCATGCCCAAACTTAGATCCGCCCCTCATCTGCTCTGTCCTTTTCCCTTCCTAGAAATGTAGTAGTCAAGAGTAGGACGGACCTACAATATATGTACAGTAAAAAAAAGCAATTGTTTGTTTCTCTCTTACTGTCCACCACTGCTTGCTTACTGACTTAACATGTTTATTACTTATACTCAGTTTCTCCATTTCATCTCGACAGAAATGCCTTGCTTGGATGCACAGACTTGAGGGATGGATGGTGACAAGGATATCGCGGCAAATAGAGACTTCGATGGACCATTAAGGAATCTTGTGTCGTGTCTGGGACTGGAATGAAATAGACTAAGCATTCTGGATCATCAAGAGAACCCTCTCTTTCCTTTCTGCCTTATCGGGTCTTGTTATGTAGGGTTTGGCTAATTTTAGCGTACGGTACATACATGTCTGTGTACATCCATGTGTATACACAGAGATTAGACCAGATTAGCATTTTAGACCTAAGGGTTTTTGGAGTTCGTGGATGTTCTCTGACCTTTAAGAAGTAATTCTGTGATGTTGTATGACTTAATCTGTGCGCAAAAAATGATGTTCACACTACACACCGACGGAGGTCGCGAGGAGTTAGCGGCGCCGGACGTCTCAGTGGGCAGCACGGCTGTTGTAAAGCACCAAGGATGTATATGGAATGGAACAACAAAAGGTTTATACTTCATCGTATGGCGTGTTGAAAATGCGAAATGAACCTGCTACCTGCTATTTTGGACGCGCAAGCATAAAGTAAACAAAGGCTATAACCCGAGTTGTACTTTGTTGCACGACCATGTCATACAATCGAAAAATATCCTATGACCCAGCTGTGATTTGTCACGGATCCAACAAAGTGTGAGCTTTTATAGGAGGACTATTTTCCAACAACAAACACTGTCAACGACCAACCATACAGTAAATGAATAGCTTGTGTGAACGTGGGCACTGGTGCGTGCGTGCGAGCGCATTTCACAACTGCTTTCAACAATGTGTTTCTTTCAATCTCTCACTGTTTCTTTTTTTTGCCTCTTTCTCTCCTCGCTCACACGCAGTCTTCAAGCTTATAAATATATCCTTGGCCCGTGCGTTTAGTCTGAACCACTACAGAGCCAGAGATGTCTGGCTTCTGTCCCCGAATCGCTATCTTGGGTTATTTATGGCGGCTCTAATTGGCGTAATGGCTCGTTTATTGACGGGGAGCTAGAAATAAACACATTAAAAATGGATCAGTGGCATTGGATGTTGATAGCTATGGACTGAAGGCAACATTTCCATTTGATCGATCTGCGTTTGATTAGCCTGAAGGATTATACAAAAAGAGATGGTTATACAAAATAAGATGGTTCCAAATTGTGCATAATTGGAGGTTAATAAGCCCATTTGTTTGGGGGTTTATATTAATAACACATTGTGTATTAAAGTAGAGGCTTTGTCATGTTTATGTGATGGGAAACTGTGAAACCAAGGATGAAAGCATTATTCAGCTAACTCGTGCCCCTTCCACTAAAGGAGCACTTTCGCCTATTTTTCAACCTTATCTTTCGTATAATTGGTTCTCATTAATGTTCATCATTTCTGTCCAATCATTGTGTGTCTGATTGCATCTGCCTGTGGACAGTTTCCAAAAACCTGCATATACCAGTGACATGATTGATGAGGAGTTCAAGCAAACAGCCATTCTCCCCCTGGAAAGCTAAGCATTCCAAAATAATTTAGAAGCCATTGTTCTTTCTTTTTTTGTCTTATCTATCCACTGATGAGGCCACTGGCAGGCAGATTACTGATCTGTCCACAACCATCCTCTGCAGAGACATGGAGTGAGTACAGTGACGTTTCTAAGCAATTTGGAGCCCCAGGCAAGATTTTCCCTGGAGCCCCCCTTATGGGTCCATTTAATAAGAGGGGGCTCAAGGGAAAATCTCCTGTGATGTCATACCTACGACAGACACAGTAAAATGGCGCCCCCAAAGGGATAACATTATGAACTATTTTTGTTAAACATATATTTGCTTTAAAGCTAAGGGAAGTGATTTGAAATTCATGGTGTAGTACCAGCGTGGTGCACTAGGGGCGCCCAAGAGTAGCTACACTATGTGAACCTGCTGCTCGATCCTGATGGGAGGAGAATTCACCCTCCACCTGGGGAACTTTTATTAGCTCCTCTGCTAACGTGGGGGAGGGGGAAACTCCATATATGGTCTGCACACCTTATAATAGAGCATTTTAACGGATTTTTTGGGGGGGTGATATCTGACAAAAGTGAAATCACGTCCCCTACCTTTAAATGTTCAATTCTAGTTATAGAGGACAAGTATAATGTATTTATCTGGGATCCTTTTAAATCATGTCTGGTGATCGCCCCGGTGCCCCCCCCTCCTCTCATGGCGCCCCAGGCAACTGTCTAGTCTGCCTAATGGCAAAAAATGGCCCTGAGTGAGTAGACACAAGTGTTGCTATCTTATAATGAGATGAGTTAGTGAGAACCAATTAGCCTATAAAGATAGGTGGAAATGGTTGAAGTGCTACTTCAGTGGTCAAGACAGTTTAATAGCAAAAACACATAATGAGTCTCAGGCATACAAACTTGTGCGCACAGATGGCGGGAAAACACTAAAAGAGTGATAAATCCAAACAGTCTACAAAAAGTATGTTGCACTATGGTCATCTTTGTAAGGCCTATATCGTGTCAGCTTATTTCTATACTTTGCTGTAGATCATGAGGATTATTTGGTATAAATTAAGCCTAAAACCAAGCCCTGGCTAGTTTAAGCAATATGGTGGTAACAGATTATATTCTACTTTAATTTTATGGATTTTTTTTATTTGTGGGTGATATTTTTGTAGCTCTGCACCTATAGAACAGGTGAAAAACATGATATAGTATATAAATATCTGTTTAGTCATGTTAGCAGTGTTCTGCACTTAAACCATATTCAGTAGGCCGGTAGGCCCATTCATTCATATATGAAATATTCCATAGCTGCTATGGAATATTTCATATATGAATGAATGTGTAATGCTATGGCATAGCATTACAGTCAGACAGATGTATAGAGGTCTTATTTACCAGATTTTTCTCCGCAATGTACTGTATATGACAATTATTTCCTCCTCAAAGCCACGCACATTTGTGTGTGAACTTGTCCAAAATTTGATGACCTCATCACATTTGATGATAACACAGGTTATAATATGATGTTTAATGGCTAAATTTAGATCAATCATATTTGTCATAATGTGAAGTAGTCATTGTGCAATGATTTAAACATGCAATATCGGCTTTATAGTAGATCAGTGGTTTTCAACCTTTTTCGTGCCAGGACCCACTATTTATTCAGCATTTGAGGACATTTGCACTTATTTTTGTTTTTTTGTCCACAATTCCAGGCTGGATTTCGGAAACAAAACACGCAAACACAATGTAGATCTTGAGAATTCTTCTGCCTTTTCTAGTTGTGTAGACTTCTTAATTAAGTATAGTGATAATTCCGATGAATATTTTAACTCTTGAGAGTGTAAACATGAAAACAAATGGGCCCGCAAGGGTCCATTTGGGTCCATTTTCATTTTCACGCTCTCAAAGAGTTACATCTGGTTAACCAACTTTCCATTTAGCCTGGGGACCACCTGGAACTCTCTCAAGGACCACAGTTTGGAAACCACTGATATAGATCATTTTATGAGGAATATTATGGGGAAATTATTTCTGCGGGACTGTTCTATAGTTTAGGTTTTAAAGTTTAAAACAAGTAGGCGATGGCCTACTTGTGTGTGAGAGGAGCGAGCGAGCCGAGAGCAAATACACGTCCACGAGATAATGCTCTCGACAATACTTAATACTTAACTGCGTCACCATTACATCATCACCTAAACCAGCCAATCAGAGTACTTTGAGGGTCGGTCTATGACCGAACCAAGCATTTAACTTGTGCCCGCTCCAAGTAACGAGAACAACTTTAGCATACCTGACAGCCGCCATATATAGCATAAATGAACTAGAGACGTGTGGAAGAGGGACATTGAGCTGGGATTGACAGGTGCAGGTAATCATGTTAACTGGTTTGGTACTGTCCATGCAAATCACATTACATAACATTTTTGTCTGAAAGGAAGCAATTGGGACTTGGGGATGGGGGGGTTAGACTCATTTTCTTTAGGATATTTTTTTTTTTCCCACAAATGTGTCATAAGGTTAAAGGTGGAATGAACAGGGTTTTTTTCTTAATTATGGATCCCACCCGACTCTCTGGCACAGAGGGTTTCTGAACCAATCAGAAGCAGCATCCAGGTGATGGGACGGCAAAGAGCGAGGGATGGCTTTAATTCCAGCTATAAGACACACGATACATGGACTGGTTGTTTACAATAGTCGCAGTGAAGGCCCGTAAATAATGATATACTGTATGCTTTACCGATAATGGTTTCCACACGAGCTAAGATATTTAAAAGAAATTATGGACTTGATCATAAAACCTCATTTGATATCATTTCCGAATTAGGGTCCAGAGTGTTGTTTCTGAACTAGTCTAGCTAGAATGTATTTGGGTGTGTGGGAGTGTAAAGTATAGGCATACTGAGTAGTAGGTAATTGCACTTTGAGATTTGTACCGTCTGTCACCAACAGGAGGGTTTAATAAAGTTCTATCTTTTGCAGTGTGAGTCATTGGTCTCTGAATGTCAAAATATGTTTTGTACAAATGCATTTCTTCGAGCTTTCATAAATCATAATTCTCTCCAAGTAATGAGTGGAGAGAAGTGGAAGATAGAAGGAATTGTGTCTTGTGATGCATACAAGATAAAATGTAGCATACACACTGAGATACCTCAAACGAAACACATTACAGTTAAATCATTCTCTAATGCAACTGCCATGATTTCTAAACCACAACTCCCAATGACTTCCTAAAGCAACTTCCTTAGTGAACAGAACACATAACAGACAACATTTTGACATCGACTGTAAAACAAATTTGGGTTCTCATCCTGGAAGTGTATTTATGTTTTGCACACAGCAACACCTACAGTACAATACCCAGAGCATTAGTATGCACATTATGTCCCATTACCTCTAGCTGTCCTTTATCCATCTGTGAATAACGTCTCCTTTCTGTCAATCTTAAGGGGTGTTCAGTCAATGAAAAAAGGTTGCTACATGGTTGCTAGCTATCCTGTCAGTCACTTTCGATCTTAATGGACATCACCCACTGTGAAATTTGCTTCACATTTACATAAAGAACTTTATAGAATCACTTCAGAAATCTCCTGGGTCCAACTCTATGACTGTTCTCTATGACTCATATTTGATATAACTGCCAGGCATTTTCCAAAACACTTTTTTAAAGGAGTCCATTAATTGCACTTTGAAAATCAGCTGTTAGACTTTAAATTTGTTTGAGATTGGACATCAAAGCAGCAGGACCAGAGGGCTGCAGGCTATCCTGGTATAATGTGAAGTGTGCAAGCAACTACCATAAAGGTTTCAGAAATCTTATTGTAAATGAAATGTTGGTTGATAGCAGTATCAGCCCAATCCTATGTACAACCCCCAAATACACTTGCAACGAAGTCCCATGACTGCGTTGTCAAAATGTCTTCAAGCAAGACACCAACCCCCAACATCAGTATATTGGTGCCTTGCATGCAGTGTAGATTGAATTTAGATAATTCAGATGTTCAGATATTTAAATATAATTTAACAGAGAACAAGAATTACAGTTCTATAAGGGCAAGGCAACACTTGTCTGGTTTCCTCTTCTGTCAGTATGTGAATGTTATGCACATAACTATATAAACCCACCATTTCCCAATTAAATACTACACATACATATACAGGAATAGATTGGTTTAGCTTGTGAACTAATGATGTTCTGCAACAGTCGGTCGGGTTAGAGGTTAATACCTCCATTAGTCCTTGCACTGTGCTTCACCCAAAATGAACTCCATTTTTAGCTATACCATGTGCTTATTGATGAGAGCGAAATCTCTCTGGAGAAAAAAAGCATTATGATAATGTCATATTCCTCTCGGCTGATTCCTTAATCACTTAAACCCCACACTTGCTCTTATCAGACGTCACACTGATTAGCATCCAGTATGTGCAGAGCCTGGAATAACCCGCAGATACCTACGTTTAACTGAATACTGCCATACAGTAAGAGACGATTAAATAAAACGTTTTTGTAATGTATTTGCGTTCTAGGTTTCCCCTTTAAGAGACCGGAATTAGATTGAAGTCCATTAATTCCAAAGGGAGAAGTGAACATGGATGTCACAGCTTCTGAACCATTCTTTGGTCACTGAAATATTGGACCCATTCACCAGAAGCAACATTTTTAAAGTCTGTTTAATCATTGGTAGCTTTAATGTGGTCCGACAGCTTTATTGTGTTTTTATTGTTCATTTGCAGAAACTAAGGCTTTGAACTTAATTACACTAAACAGAGAAAGGAAAATGTCGCTTCAATTTCACACTGGAGTGATGGGGGTTGATTGGGGTTATAAAGCAGTTTCATACCATGTGTCTAATTATTTAACATCCCTTATCTGGTGGGTCAGAACAACTTCAGCAAAGACCAGCATTTTAGAAGTCCATCACAATTGTTAGAGTTCTAGGTTTAACACGGCAAGGAGTTGAGGCTTAGTTTTTTTTTCTTTTTTTTCCGACAATATACACGAACTATGATTTGTTTTATATAATGGGGTGAATCTAGAGTTGCAATACCCTCCATTGACTTCCTACTAATAGATTTCCATCTGTGATCTGTAGGGAAAGCATGAATGACCCTCTTTCAATCTGCAAAAGAGTTTGATAAAAATCCACGTTATGAGCTACTTTGTCTCTGTAGCTGTATCTGTAGCTGATTATTTTAAGTGTTGGACTTTGGAAGCACTCATCCTAAGTCACTCTACAGCCCTGCCCCTGTGTACCATCTGTTTAGATTTTGCACATAAAAGCACAACCCGTTAATAGAAATGAAGGCTTCCAAACTCCAGTACTACACCAACATGTTATTATCCAAGGATTACTGCATTTCCACAAATACTAAAGTATCTAAATGTACACTGTGCAGTACACACATTTTTAGTTTCAAGGCAACCAGGGAGGATTACATGCATCACAAATAAGTGCACCACCATCATGAACTGAACAGACTTCACAACCAAACCCTGCTCAGGCCCCAGGACAGTGCCCAGGTGAGTTGCTGCGGCCAACCTACAGTAATTGAATGGCACTTATAGTATATCTAGCCAGAAAGTAATGTTTGGTTCCGAGTCGCAAATTAGTGTAGAGATCCTTCATGACTTGAAGGGTTTTTACTGGGATTCAGGCCTGTTCCTTCACACGGGTGAAAGGTCACAAGGCAATGTTTGACAGGCGGTCTCCTGAGTTTCCTGTGATATAATTGGATGTTAACGCCAAAAGGTGAGTCTGAGGTTTTAGAAAGTTGCGCTCTTCATTCTTTCAAGTCTGTAGAGCTGTGTGCTGCACATGCATGCACTGTGTTACTAAGAACTTGGCTGGAACAGCAGGACCACTCATAATAATTTGACAAGGCAGAGCACTAGTCTACGAAAGATTGTTTATTTTAAAATTGATGTATGAAAATCTAATGCATTTAACAACAAACAAGCAGCAGATCAAGTGAATAAATGAATGAACAAATGAATGAATGAACTTACAGGTCTAAAGCAAATCAATACAATTAAGGAAAGACTCTAAAAGGTAATGCCAATCAATAATATAAACCAACTAACTTAACTAAAGATCCTAAAGATAGTGAAAGTCTTGGCACATGCCACACAATATGTGCATGTGGGACTGCCCAAACAAAGCAAAAGCAAACACCAAAACATACTGTATATACTCACAACCTGCCCATCTATAACTGAGATCAAGAGTAAGGCCTATAAGATGAGAAGAGTCTAAACTTTTGCTCACAGCTTTTTATAGCCTACTACTAAGCACCCAACAGGAAACAGCTTGCAGGGGGTGTGGCCACCAGTTGATCGACAGGGGGTGTGTTTTACACCAGCAGAGGTCAGCAATGTTGCCATAAAGTAAAAGAGCAGAGACAACTATATTTAATAAACAGAACTGTTAAATAACACATTCTAAGTAAATGACGGGCGGCTAACCTGGCAATGTGACATTGCTGTCGGCAATGCAGACGCTGGTGATTGTCCTTCTGAGCTGAAATCTTTGTTTTGATCTAACAGTGCTGGTTTGAACCAGTTTGTTTATCTGTGGTATAATTTATCACAATTTAGAGGTTTAAGTTTATTTGTGCGCTGGTGCTACAAAAATGTGTTTGGAATATTCTGCTCTGAGTTCTGACTTCCCTCACCCTTCTGAAAATGAACATTATGGCATAAACTATGCCAAAATTCTCAAGCTTCTGTACAAAAAGTGCAGTTTGATCAGCTTAACTTTACTAATGCTATAATTTGCTAGTGTTGGAGGAAACTTTTTGACATCTATCTATGATTTATTCATGGTTTTGTGTCACGTTGTTGCATACTTAACCAGAGACTTAAGATCTATTGAAGATTAATATTATTGAAGACGGTGCTGAGCCATCTTCAAAGGAGGACTAAATTAAGGATATTGTGTGTGAAGACTTATGTGACGTTGTCCTGTGTGTTTACTGTTTATATAACAAATTCAACCGTCATTATAGCAGCAGACTGTTATCATCTGCCTATAGTCTGTGCCTGTAGAAACTCAAGGCCCACTTTATCCATTTGTTCACAACAACAGTCAACCAAACAAACAGTGAAAACACCAAAATACAGAGAAAGGACAAGGTGTTTCTACAGGTAAACACTACAGCACTACTCCTCTGACTGATAAATGCTGGAATATTGGTAAAAAATATAGATCATATTTATTTATTTTATTCATTTGTTTGTTTATTTATGCAAACAGTGGGGGGAGGGGAAAGTATCCAAAGTATTATGCCAAGTCCTTGCATTTCTCATCCCAGAGGCTGTATTCTCGCTGGTATTTCTTTTTGTATTTTACTTTTTTATGCATAAACCATAATCCTATTGCCTGCATGGCCAGGGGTGGCACAGCAAATTTTGGGCCCCCTGAAAATGTTTATCACAGGGCCCCCACTGTGCAGCCTTGCGGTAGGCCTATAAATACATATAAAACCCTATTAATCTGAGCTTTTAGAGAGCTCACCTGGCTTTGGGATGTGGGCCCTGGCTTTGGGATGTGGGCCCTGGCTTTGGAACTTGGGCTTTGGGACGTGGGCCCTCCACACTATGTGGCGTGACTTCTCCATTCATTGTAAATGGCATTTAATGCGTCTCGTGTAGTGAAGCTGGCCTGAAGGATGCATATGCTCTGATTGGTTCAGAAACCCTCTGTGCCATATAATCGGGTGGGATCCATAATAAAAAACCCACCTTTAAGTAAGGCACTTGAGTACATACTTAACACTGGTAGACCTATAGCCACTTTCCATCACTGCATTCCGGCATGCTGTTTTGGCCATATCCATATTGACACTCCTCAAGTCTCGTGTGTGTCGCATTCATTCCACTAATCCCAAGTAAACCTTTCATGGCCCGAACACCGCAAAGCTTTTGTCATCACATGAATCATTGCTTTCACCTTTGTGCGCGCCCTACGGTAGCGCTGAGAGACCCTTATCTCCCACCGCTGTTCCACGGCCCCCAGAGATCCCCATGGGCTCCACAGTGCCATTAATCCGCATTCATACTTCGCCGCGCTGCGGTGTCTCCCTCCAGGAACAGCCGCTCTACAGGCTCACGTGGCATCGCGGCCCCGATTCGATGTGAGCTTGTAGGTCGACTGGCTTAGTCTCGGTCGTCGTCCTTCTGCACACAATACGGTTGTCCGCCAGGCCATAAATTCGGCTTTAATCCCCTCTGCTTCCTCGTTAACGTCCCAGAGGCAATTTCCAGCCCGGGGCATTAAAAGACTTATTCCCAGTTAAATAATTGATCGTTTCAGGGTAAAGGGTCGAGTTAGATAAAGTGTTGTGACATGATGGCACAGTAGCGGCAGCCTAGCGTATCGCCCGGCCTTGTAGGCCGGGGCGATATGCCCCCATTTTATAATTTTTGTAAATTACTCTACTGACTCCTACCCTACTCACATGATCATACAAGCTCATGGCAAAAAATGTAAAAATAGCTCAGGCTATTGTACAATTTTGCCATTTTGCCATTTCTGATTCTTAAAAGTGGTTATAGGTATAGGTGACATACCCCAGAGGAAAGCAGAATCCAAGTTTGAGATCTCCTGTAGGCCTACAGCTCCATATGAGACATACTATTTCTCAGGAGAAAACAATGAGAAACATAGCTTTGAGATACAACAGAGCAATATTAAGCCATAGAAGAGATTGATGTGAGGCAAATAGGAGATTTAAGCTCATGGGAGCCCTTTCATCGTTTTCTCCTAAGAAATAAACTTGGCATGTCTCAGATGGATGCTCTGATGAGCTATACAGGATCTCTCAAACATGGATTAAATATTGCTCAATTGTTGTATCTCAAAGCTGTGTTTCTCAATTGGTTTCTCCTGAGAAATAGATTTGGTATGTCTCAGGTGGAGCTGTACAGGGGATCTCAAACTTTCTGCTTTCCTTTGGGACTGTACATAGCGTGGGTGTTATATTTACCCAATGAAAAGTATTAACAGGAGATCTATTGGAACACAGATTCCTTTTTCTGAAAAGCCTATAGTTTTAGACATACAAGGTTTCCATCCGACAGCAACCGTATCCTTCAGGGACAAGGATTTGGTGGAGTTGGAAGCTGTAAAATTGTCCAGGCACAGATACAGCCCCAAAAGGCCCGAGTTTTGCACTTTAAATTAGCACTTGGATTGTGTACAAAAACGTCCTGTGCAGTGGAGCGCCAAAGACTGCAAAGTGACACTCTCTGTCCTTGGAGCAATCTTTTGAGGACTCTCGAATGAATCCACACTAGCCAATGTTTTCATTTCCCTGAGCATTTTGAATAGGGGCCCCGCTCGGCCATTATTGGCCTTTTTCAGTGACTTCGAGATTGGAAATTATGCAGCAGATTTTATGCACTTTCAACCAACCTGGTTCCCCTATTGCATTTTCAACTTGGCATTATAGTTTGGAAGATTTTGAAAAGCATATTAAAATCGCACTGATGGATGGTGAATGTGAAATTACTCCAATCCACACAAACATGGCACAAACGGTGTTTGAAAACAGTCATGACTATACGTTATTTTTGAAAAATGTTTGCTAGGCAAAGTTCAGTAGTGTATTTATCATGTGTGCACAGGGCAAGCGCTCCTAGCAGGCCAATCCATTTTTGGATTCTGTACAGTAGGCCTATGTACAGCATTCAATTTGTTTTGATGCTGATACATACGTTTTTCAGAAAACTACGGTCAGGCCTAAATGGGTTAATGTTTTTCAGGCCAATATGGCACTCAGGACCAGATCTAGGCATGGGGGCAATGCCCCTTTAACTGGCCCACCAAACTGTGTAGTTGTTTCATGTCAGGCTGTGACTCTTCTTTCAACCAGCATCGCCTGTGCATCTTACGCTTATCGGCTTAAGCTCTACGGTGTTGTGTGCGATAAATTGCAGATCCACAAGATCGCGACATTTCGCCTCACAACACGTTGTGAGCGTTAAGATCTGCCATTTTTTATGCACATCACCATGGCATGAGGTCAGGACTTGTAAATGGGGCTTTATTCGCTACATCTGAATGTCAGTCTCTTAGAGAGGGAGTGTGGCATGCTCCAAGGAATGAACCGAACGGCTGCGAGATTAGATGCCACTCCTGATGAGATTTGTCTCGCAATGTGTGATGATGTTCAAATGAAATGGGATGAATGCTGCCTTCAGATAGCCAGCAAATCATTGAGCGACTAAGCTTTGATGTGAAAGATGAAAGTAATAACCTCTTCAGGGGAAGGCTTTGGACAACAAAGTCTCTTTCATGCACGCTGCTGACTCCCACCCCACCGTCCCACTCCCCACATTCAGATCAGTTCTATATGTGACGACCTGGAGAGAGCGGCTCTGGTGGCACAGTGGTACATAACCTGCCCACCACAGAGTGCAGAGGTTTGAAAACACTGTGATGCACAGCGCTGGATTAGCACATCTGAGGGCCCAGCGGGGCACTGTAGCTAGAAGGAAATCATTTCATTTTTTGGGGAGGTTTTATGCTCTTTTATTGGCCTATTCCCTCCCTTCCCAGAATGACAGTCAATGGCTCTTGGCACGCACACAAAGTAAAGTGTCTGTATACTGTAGGTGGGAGATGCAGCCCTGGCATTGCCTCTAGCTTTGTCTAGCATCCATTTATCTTAACCTTTTTGAGAACAAAGAAAAGAACGCCCCGCTTCATGTCATAGCACAGGGGTTTTCAACAGGTGGTCCGGGGACCACCATTGGTCCCTGAGAAGATTCCAGGTGGTCTACACTAGAGACTACACTAGAGACCTAGAGAATGTACAGTATAAGATTAATGGTCACTTTGATCTGTATGTTTGCCTGTTTTGTTGTCTCCAAAATCCAGCCAGGAAGTGTGGACAAAAGCAAAATAAATCTTTAGATTTGGGGTCTGTAGGACTAAAATGTCATTAAATGATGGTCCGTGGCTCAAATTCTGAATAAATAGTGGGCCCCTGGTATGAAAAAGGTTGAAAACCACTGTCATGGCAGACAGAAGTGGCATGAGCTCTTATTAGGCAGGTCTGATTCACACTGGCAGCCAAATCCAGCCTGAGTCAGTCCTGTGCCTCATCGAGCTTGGAATCTGTGACCTGTTCCGACCAATCGGATTTCTATTTTGAAGTGACACAGATCTGATTCAGGCTAGATTTGGCTGCCAGCGTAAACCAGGCTTTCCTGCTACCTTGTTTCCTGCCACAATCCCTTCATCCCTTCAAGCTTCATTTGGGACCATGAGAGTTGTATCTCCAGATTCAAACTTTTGCGTTATTTGTAAGTCAAATGCTCTGATGCCATAGTGTGCAGGTTAGAGCCTATGCCTCTCATGTGGAAGACTGTGGGTTCGAGTCCTGCCTGGGTTCAACGTCAGCATGGGCATACTGTTGCAAAACACCAAATCCACTTCTCCTGAGGTGAATCTGAAGCCTATGCTGGATGGAGCATCCGGATATAAAAACAAATCCACTGAAGACACCCCAATCGTTCTTTGTCACACAAAAATAGCAGATCTGTAAGCATGAAACTCTGCTCGAAACGTGATATGAGGTGAGGCGTTTTAAGCTTGTCGATCTGCTACTGAGTTCTGAAAAGTAACAGTTTGGGACATACAAGGTTTCTATCCAACAGAGAGGCTGCGCTTTTCCTTGATCTTTTTTATCTAGCCAAGTCAGCACTTCACACTTTCAAGACTCTGAGAGCGGGCGTGACATTCACTGCTTTCCTATTGACCCATGAAAAAGGAGATATCAGGTTTGGAAAAAAATCCCTTACAGAATCGGGCTGAGAAAAGGCTCTAATGGATCCCGTTCACTGATGAATGCGTATGTGTACACAGTGTGTGCGTGTTAGGTTGCGCGATATACTCGGATGGACACACAGGCACATGCATAGCTATAGGATGTTGGTGCCACATTACTAAAGGAGTGACTGACTCCTATTTCGATTGATTTATTAGTGTCCGCTCAATAGACCGCTACACACGCCTCCACCGGTGTATGAATGTGTGTGAATGGGTGAATGTAAGGCAAGTAAGCCATGGCCTACTTGTGCGTGAGCGGAGCGAGCTAACAAGCTAACTTATGACATTAGTTATAAAGGTCTTTTACTTACCCCAAAAAAGGACAAGCACATTCTTTTGAACAAGACAAACTGGACATCATAATGAATGAAATCACAGCTCAAACAAACTTGGAAGAATTTCTGTTAGAGAAGAAAAAAATACAGCCAATAGTTAACTTGTTAGCCTTAAATTAGAAGCCTTGCTGGTGTGATGATGTCAGTATCTAATATGAAGAAATATGTGTTTCTTTATGCTTATGTCTATAGCAAAGACAGCCCAACATGCCAGATTATATTTTTATTTTATGGAGGCCAGTTTCAAATTGCAGCCATCCGTAGGAGCCCTTTGAGAGTGGTTTTGAAGTAGTCAAGGGATTCACAGGTCTTAATCACTGTTGGACAGTAACTAATTTTAGATTACATATTACTGTAATATTATTACTTTTGCTCCAAAAAGTAAAGTAACGAGATTACTCTGCAAAAGTGGGTAATAAGTAACGCATTACTTTGCAAGTAACGCCAAGTTACTTTTTTAAAATGAGCTTATTGTTGCATGCAAAAATAGAACAGATTTACAAGCTATCGACAGGTACTGTAACAACGGAGATTGTAGATCCAGTCCACATTCTACATCCTGTGCACAGTTATGTACACTACAAATCGCTTGCTGCTTCATTTTGTATTTTATTTTTAAATACAAAACCTCAACTGTCTTTGAAAACAATTGTGAAAAAGTTTAAAAAGTCAAAGAGACAGATTTTGTTGGCTTTGTTTTCAGGTGCAGTTTGTGGGATTGGAGACTATTATTATTCCAATAAATTGGATTCAGTTCTAAAAAGAGCTCGCTAAACAGATTATGTTGTACATCTCTATTTTTTCAAAGGCGGTGTTGAGAACTTGGGAAAGTAATAATGTAATATGTAATATATTACTCTTCGATTCCAGTAATAAGTAAAGTAATGATATTACTAAGTTTGTCTAAGGAGTAACGAGTAAAGTAAAGAAGTTACTTTCCTAAGTAATATTGACGTAGTCAAGGGATTCACAGGTCTTAATCACTGTTCGTAGGGGTGTTTGTAACGAATCTGGGCTGCACATGGTTAGCAGCACTCCCTCGGGTGTTGTGGGAGTGGACCTCATTGACATTGAGGAAGTAGGGAGTATTTGGACAGGTACATAGGGTATTTTGCTAGTAGTAGCAACACAGACAAGGACAGGGGGCTTGGACTACCACAGGAGGAAGGCTGTTTTTGCTGTTGACAGGGGAGCAGCATCATCCTCCTGGGTTTCTGTTCTTGCTGTCCTGCAGCGAGACCAAGATGTATGATCCATATTAAAACAACACATTTTCCTAAAGAAGGCCACTCTCACAATATTTCATTTTAGGATCAACTAGATGGGCAAAGACAACACTGCCATCTAGTGTTGTCTTACTTATTTTGATAGACTGGCTATTCTCACTTTCTTTCATAAACACAGAGACACCACTGGATTTTCTTTTACTCAATGTGTTGGTTATTTATTACATTTTCAGGCAGTTATAAAAAAAGGTTTTGTGAATGTATAGATGAGATTATTATGTGAAAATGTATCACATATTAGGAAATCTAGGTCTATAACCCTATTTCATTCTGTATACATCTGATCAAGTCAAAACATCAAATTTGGTTGCCTGCCAGTGTTGTAAAGCATGCAGGTCTTAAGACATGTTATACAGCAGTCCCTTCAATTTCTGGAAGCCACAACCACGTTTCAACAGAAAAATAGACAGCTTTTTTGTCCTCTCTTGCATCTACAGCCCCAGTTTGGAACAGTTCCTTTAAATGATGTCCAGACTAAAAGAATGGACATTTCAGAAAGGGGCTTGCAAAATCAGATATGGCCGGAGGTAGTAAGGTTTTAGTTTTTAGTGTTGCATTATAACCTGATGATGATGGAAGCTAAATTAACACCAAAATAGATTCAATATAAATATTTTTTCAGGAAATCTATCAGTCGCATGAAACTACAAAGCAACTAACTATACAGAGCAACTATCCTGAAATCCATTCGTATCCAAATGCATTTCACAGGTTCTGCTGAGGAAAGGTCAAACAGCTATGTAATCTAAGAACGTATAAAAAACTAACCAAAATGGACTGCTCACGGGTACAAACAAGCATTCATTTCCATTTGTACACTTGAGTAAAGGGGGTCCATGGTCTAAAAAAAAATAGGGCATATAAAACTGGCCGGCCCTTGAATTAAAAAAAAAGTTTGAGGACCACTGGGCTACAGTGACAGTTTGTGGGAAGAATATCTGTTTTGATTTCCTCTCATCGGCTGTCCCAGCTCTCCAGGACGGGTAGGAAGGGCAGGTCGGTGCTGCCCAGGTAGGTCCTGTCTCTGTGCTGGAAGACGTCGCTGATGGCCCAGGTCAGACTGCCACTGGGGTCATGGTGTGTCCCCACCAGCTGGCCGTCCTGCCCCAGCTCCAGAACCAGGGCGTAGTACGGCAGCAGAGCATTGTACCAGCCCAGAGGGACCACCTGAGGAGACAAATGGATCATCTACTGGATATTCTGATAGCGATCATTGCATAATACACAATACAGCATAATACAGTAACATGAGTCATCTCTCGGTCTTTCCAGCTTGTTGGTAAAAGAAAAATCCAATCGGGAGAAGGTGTACTTGTAAGTTACCCTTTTGGTTTTGGCCCATTCTATATGGGAAAGGCGTTTGGTGTTTTCAGCATTTTGTGATATGTTGAAAAATAGCAGATCCACAAGTTGATAGTGCCACACTCAAGTGTTGCCAAATGCCAAAATGCACTAGTGGCACTCTTGAGGGCATAAAATGAAACCAAATGGACCCTTCCATTTGGTTTCATTTTACGATCTCAAGATCTATAAGGGTCCATTTGGTTACCAATGGTCCTTTCTAGGAAGGAAGGAGGACTATCATAGGAGGAAAAATGGTGAAAAACAAGGGTCTTATCTCTGGTGCCTGTCAACCAATTTCCCCCCAACTCACCAGAAAAAAGCACTAGATTTTCCGCCAGGAGTTTTTCACTAATTTTGCCGCAGGGGGGTCTGGAAAATAGCTAAATATAGCGACAAATGTGTCACCTTGGCAACACTGGCCACACTACAACCATGTAGATCTGACTGCTATTTTTGAAAAAATATGAAAAAGTGGCGCAACACTTTGAATATATATTCCTTCAGAGCAATTGTTTGTAACCCTAATCTTTGCTTCTGGGGGTCCCTGGAGGAACATATTTTCAGATGACGATGAAGACACTGACCTTAGCCAAGAAGCGTTTGACAGCTGGGTAGGGGGCGATCAAATCCAGGAAGGGAGGCATCAACTTGGGAAAGCGGGTGGTTGTTATGCCAACCAGGAATGTCCCGCGGTTGCTGAGGCGGATGTTATCGGGGTAACCAATCATGTTGTCCATGATGATCTCCTTGGTGCCAGCACTGGGGCCCTTTAACCAGTACCTGATGGTACAGAGACAACGGATCAAGTCACTGATTCTACGGTAAATATGTTTTCATTTCGAGGATACCAGTTTAGTTTAGTTCAGAGGAGGATTCCAAGTGTCCCCCAGCTAAATGATGGAAAGTTGGTGAACCAGATGTAACTCTTTGAGAGCATGAAAATGAAAATGTTTAGACTCTCAAGAGTTAAAATATTCATCATTGAATTAGCCAAAGTCTACATAACTAGAGAATGTAGAATATTAGTGGTAATTTTGATCTGCATGTTTGCCTGTTTTGTTTTCTCTGAAATCCAGCCTGGTACAAAAGAAATCTTTAGTCCTTGGGGGTCTTTGGGGCTACAATATCATTAAATGGTGGTCCGTGGCTCAAATTCTGAATAAATACTGGGACCTCGTATGAAAAAGGTTAAAAACCATTGATGTAATATTGTGGGCCCACTTGTAATGAATAACCTTGCTGCCCAACAGTGGTTCCTGGCCCGCAGATTGAGAGGTAGAAAGTGTGTGTGTGTGTGTGTGTGTGTGTGTGTGTGTGTGTGTGTGTGTGTGTGTGTGTGTGTGTGTGTGTGTGTGTGTGTGTGTGTGTGTGTGTGTGTGTGTGTGTGTGTGTTTATTTGTTTGTGTGTGTACCTGAGGATCCGTCCGATGCTAGTCTCGGCCAACAGGATGAAGTCTTCCTCAGGCGACAGTGCGATGCCGTTGGGCATGTAGAGAGAATCCAGCAGCACTTCAACACGTCCCGTTTTCGGGTCAAACGCCAGCAGACGGCCCAGGCTGTTCAGCTCTATCACCTATATAGGTCACAACGACACACGACAACACACCAAATGTTTTTTCACAATCAAATCATTTATAAGAAGAAAAAACAAAACAGAAACTGTTGTACCCTGCCATTTTCTTGGTACTAATTAGATATTGTATGATAATAGTGTGTGTGTTGTCATGATGTGTCACAAGTTCACAACCTGAGTTGGCTTAGTCTGTGGCGCAATAAAACATAAATAATTTTCACAAAGTCTATGAGAAAAATGAATGGAGAAATCATTTCTGGACCATGAGCGATGTCATGAAAGGGGTGGGACTGCTCGGCTCTATTACCACCTGAACTCCATTAGCCAATCCGCAAGCTTACTTCACGTCATGTCACATAGTGAGCTTGTAAATGTGATGTTTTATTTTATGTGCATATTATTTTACTTAATGTGAAACTACGTAATATTAGACCGACCATACGTCCGTATTTCCCGGGACATGTCCGTATTTCACGTCCTGTCCCGGGTGTCCCGGTTTATTTTTAGAAATTGAGGAAATGTCCCGGTTTTTGTAAAATTACTTTCATTCAGTTCCTTTCCGACACTCCTTTGCTTACATCGGACCAGTAAATCGACAGGCACTAGGGCACGTTCGGAAATTGCGCACTGAGTACACTGAGCAATGAAAACTAATAGGCGAGTGCGCTCCGGTGTGGTATTTCCGAACGTCCCCCTAGCGCTGCGCACGATGACGTCAGCCCTAAGCAGTCAGTGCAGAGCAGCAGCAGGCAGCCTTCGTCAGTCAGTTAGTATAGACACTAGACAGCGTGGTTGTCAGTCTCCGCCACCATGCCCAAGCGCAAGTGCACGTTTACAGACGAGTTACAGAAAAAATTCCCTGTATTCAGACCGGGGCGAGACAAAAGTGAAGCACTGTGCACTGTTTGCAAAGCAGGCACATATGTTTCGCTCTGCAATGGTGGTGCAAGGGACCTAAAATTCCACATTGACACAGAAAAACACAAAAAAGCTGTTCGAGGCGATAGTAGCACCTGTTCGATATCTGAATATTTCGTGAAACCAGGGAAAGATAGGGTGACCATACTAAAAGTACAAAACCAGGACACCTTGGGGGTTTTATTTAAATGCATTTATTCAAAAAGTCAAAAGTGCTTTACAATGTGCTTTACAAAGAAAGAAATAATGTCAATCAACTTCTCTCAGACATAACTCTGAACAGCAACACTGAAACTCAGCCTCAATTTCAGACATGAATGCAACAATGTCTGTTGTAGGCTATTGAAAAAGGTTAACAATTGTCTTCTGGAAAAATGAAAATAAAATATCTAACAAAAAAATCCTCTTGTATATTAACAACTTAGAAAGTAACTGTAGTAAAATGTACCAAAAACTAACCAAAATATAAATTTTGGTTATTTTTTGTTGCATTCATGTCTGAAATTGAGGCTGAGTTTCAGTGTTGCTGTTCAGAGTTATGTCTGAGAGAAGTTGATGGACATTATTTCTTTCTTTGAAAAGCACATTGTAAAGCACTTTTGACTTTTTGAATAAATGCATTTAAATAAAACAGAAATAATTTGTAATTGAAGTTATTTTTTTGTGTGTGGGACCCGTGGGACCCCCCCCCCCGTGCGCTAAGGTGTCCTGGTTTTGCACTTTTAGAATATGGTCGCCCTACGTAATATGTGCTGCCGTCTTGGCTGGGCCACACTTGGAAAAGAGATCTCTCTGTGGTTCTACCAGGGTTGAATTAAAGATACACAACAAACGACAACAACAAAGTGTATTTGTGGGCCACTGACATGAGAGTGTTTGAGCGGCTCTGTGTGAGGCAGTAATCATTGGATGCTTAATTTGTACCAGAAGTACTTCTGTGCACATCCATCAACAATGTAAGGATCAATGACAATTCACGGCCTGACAGCGGACATGGCTTTGAGCGACGGTTCGACAAATTGCTTTCCAGTGGCCCTTTACTTCCATTACTGAGCTTGTCAGGAGGCAAGTGTTAGTCAAGTTGAACAGGTTTACAGGAGGGAGAGCTGGTGTGATGAGCAACAGAGGCAGCAGCCGGAGAGAGCTGGAGAAAGCCTGAGAAACATGCGGTTGCCACGGAGCCTGAGACAAGACTCATGAATAGATTCTGTGTGCATCTGTCTCCTCCTCCTTTCTTTGCTGAAATGGAGCATGGCAAAGGCCCTTTCCGCCATGCTTTTGACCCTGCAGCTTGGGATCTGCCCCTTGAGTATTTTTGCCAAAGATATTTGGTGTTAGAGAGAAAAAGGATACTAATATAGAGCCATGGGGGACCCTGTGTTGAACAATGTATTTATAGAAGTATTGCAAATATATAGACATCACTCAGAACGAAACGAGGCTGATGAAGAGAAGACATACTGTGCAGTACTCATGAGTTACACACCACTGCAGTGCCTTTGGCCTCACCTCCAGTTTGACGTGCCTGCGTCCCCAGCGACTAGAGGAGTCAGTGAAATAGATGATCCCCGTCTGAGCGGAGATCTCGAGGCCATTCAGGAATGCGAACGGTACGCCCTCAGCACCTGCAAGACAGGGGGTGGGGGAGTGGGGACTTTTGGATTTGTTGTGGGCTGTGGCTCAATTGTTCTGGGCCATGGCTCAAAAACTTTGCAAGCCATGGCTCTTAAACCCTTGAGGAAATGGTGCTCAAGTCGGCCTGCATTACAGTTATGCAAAAGACTGTTAACGGAACTTTAGTTACAACAAATATCATAATTGTTTAGTTGTTACAGCACCAGTGGGGAAATGAACATGAACATAACTCAACTCTCACACACACATGGGAACACAAACCACGTGCACGCACACACACACACACACACACACACACACACACACACACACACACACACACACACACACACACACACACACACACACACACACACACACACACACACACACACACACACACACACTATACACAGTACACACCTTCTGAATTAGCCAGCAGAAGTGTCTTTTGTCCAGATTTAGGGTCAACACTGTGTAAGCCAAAGTAGGAGTCTGCTACTATCAGCTGACCATGTCTGTCCATCCGTATTCCATGAGGACGACCACACAGAGGCTCATAGTCTGTACTGCTGCCTAGAGAGAGAGAGAGGGAGAGAGAGACACAGACAGACAGACAAATCTGTTGGGTAGCGTGATAAACCGGGTAGTGTGATAAACCAATTACAACAAACGATTTCAAGAAACGATTTCAAAATGAAGGTTCTTAGCTTGCTCATGACTAGTGTTGGGACATGTGCACTACGTAACTTAATATATTACATAATATATTACCAAAATGCAGTAACTTGTAATATAAATATATTACTTAACATAAAAATTCTAATATATTATACTTTTCTTTCTGCATTACTGCATTACTTTCAATATTACTTTCTGTTTGCATACTTTCGTTGCAAGTGTTCTTGTGAAATTATCTTGACAACTGCAGAAGTTAAATAATTTTTATAATTTGTCATCAAATAATTTACTAGCTTTCATGAATTCAAGGAATACATTTGTTTTTTCAAGTTGACTTCATATGGATTTGGCCAGATAGCCAAGTGCGCTTGCTTTATGTATGCCACTGGACTATGTAATATTTGATTAATAGTGATACTAAATATTATATAGTATATATTATATAGGCCTATTTTGTAAAAGGTTTTTTTTAAGTAATATGTAATAGTAATATTAATATATTACACTTGCTCAGACAGTAATATTGTAATATAATATATTGTTTTAAAATGAGGGTAATAATTAATAAGTAATATATTAACAAGGTAAAGTAATATTCCCAACACTGCTCATGACTACAAACATTCCATGTATTGTTCTTGCACACACACGCAGGCATGCACACACACACACACACACACACACACACACACACACACACGTGCGCATGCCAGAAAATCCAACTGTACACATACCACACTCTGCCAGATCCTGGCCCATCTGGGTGATGAGAGTCAGGCTGTCATCTGTACCGATCCTCCACAGTTTACCATCGACTGTCCCTGTATATACATTACCTGACACACACATAACCAACACGTGCACACAAACACACACACACACACACACACACACACACACACACACACACACACACACACACACACACACACACACACACACACACACACACACACACACACACACACACACGCACACACACACACACTTAGAGCAACATGCCAAAATACTGTCTTGTCTTGTCATTGTCAGGTTTATAATCTGAGATTGTACAGATTGTGCTGGAGTAACAAAATGTATAGAAACTTGCACGCAAGAAGCAAACGCATGCCCAAAGGGAGGCTCTGCAGACTCAAATCTCTCTAGTCTCTACTACTCTGAGATTGCCTCTTTTGGTTTAAAAAAAGGGTCATACCCTCCTGATCAGCAGTAAAGGATTCTGGTCCACGTAGTTTCCCAGTGAACAGCCTGTGGCCCCCCTGCAGTCTGGTGTTAGCTGCCAGCATGCCCTCAAGAGGGGGAGGGGGCCCTGGTAGTCTGGGGACAAATGGATATTAATTAGTGAGAGCAAAATCCTTTCTTTGTTTTGTTTTTTTTGCAATTATTTAAATTATTTAAAAAATATTTAACAGTGCAGTGAAAGGTGTTTGGTGTACCGTCCAACTGCAGCTTTCATTGTGATTTCACTACAGCTGAATTCATTCATAGGAACAAGTCTTCTGTGTGTGTGTGGTGTGTGTGTGTGTGTGTGTGTGTGTGTGTGTGTGTGTGTGTGTGTGTGTGTGTGTGTGTGTGTGTGTGTGTGTGTTACATACATGTGAGGCTTAGGGTCTATAGGAGAAGGCAGCAGATAGACTCCCACAGCGAGTGCTGATACAGCCACTAACACAGCTCTTCTCATCGGTAAACCCCTGTAGAGAGCAGGGAAACAATAAGCACACGCATACACGCACGCATTCACACGCGCACGCACGCACGCACGCACACGCACACATACACACACACACACACACACACACACACACACACACACACACACACACACACACACACACACACACACACACACACACACACACACACACACACACACACACACACAAACACAAACACACACACACGCACACGCACACGCACACACACACAGACACAGACACAGTTGCTACTAAAGCCCACTGCCTCACAGCAATAAGTCAGCCATTTGTCACACATGTGGCTGCTGAATTAGGAGTCCACCTGTGAACTTTGACATCCATTTTACTGTTTGGGGTGGGGGATAAGACTGATAACACAAGATGTGTTTTGCTGATTGTATCTAAAGGCTTACTTTCAAAAATCACACCAGCGTGAAGTAAGTGGTGCAACTCCATGTGGGGGTCCCTGGCACATCCGACCCACATGTCCCCACAAGTTATCCCAGAGCCATCTAGAGGTAGAGTTGCGCCAATACGCAGTCATGTGGATTAGTCAAGTGATCAGTGGTCACTGAGAACCTAACAGTGACAAACTATAGTGGTAGCTGGAGTCTGAAAAACATTGTTTTAAAGTGGCGCAAATAAGAGGTACAGTCTCTGTAATGTGTATGATGTGCTATTATTTAAAAAAGACCTCAAATAAAGGGATTTAAAGTTTTTAGGATTTAAAGCTGGGCTGTTGCCTGAGTCCAATGCATTTCTGTCTACTTCCCAGTACTTCCAGCACAGAGTTACAGTCTCGTGGGAATATTGTGAGAGTGACGTTCACAGGACTGTCACTTTGTGAATGAGGTGCTATTTCTCATGCCAATAAAGCTCCTTTGAATTGAATTGCTATTGAAGAAACTGCTAATCTCTTTCAAGGCATCAATAAATGCAAACAAATTATCTGAAACATGTCTTTTTTCTCTTGTATGCACTGATTGTTTTCTACAAAGGCATAACCATTATTACAATAATACAAAATGTTTCTTTATACCGTCGTTTATGA
Source organism: Benthosema pterotum (assembly GCA_039105355.1). Classification (NCBI taxonomy): domain Eukaryota; kingdom Metazoa; phylum Chordata; class Actinopteri; order Myctophiformes; family Myctophidae; genus Benthosema; species Benthosema pterotum. The sequence goes on along the minus strand of CM076971.1, from coordinate 3,290,674 downwards.
CAACATTAGAATGTAACATTCATCGACTTTCTGTTTGGAGAGTGTTACTAAGTATTCACCTCCCCCAGGAGCATGAGCGGCCACCATTGGACTTGCCCCATGAAGTGAACGGAAATGGCGTAACTCTGTCTCTAGATGGCTCTGAGTTATCCAGCCCCTTGAAGATTTCCCCCCAAAGTTTTGTGCTCAGACAGTCATACCAAACTAGGAACCCTAGGAGGAGCCTAGGAGCAGACACCCAAAGCTCCTTAATGAGTGGGTGCATGGTGCACCACATAAATTGTCACATTGTGACATTGTCAAAGAAAAGTCCATTATAATAATGAGCTTTTTATGAATTTAAATCATTTTACGAATTAAAATAATGATTATATCAAAAAATGCTGAGGCCAATTACTAGAAGTATACCACACACACATAGTTATCCCAAGATTTGGACTCTCGTAAAGAGGTGTTTGCGATTCACCTATCTACAAGGGCTGCAGATCTTGGGCTAACACATAGTGATAGTAAAAACGATTTATTTTCAACAGCATTACGGGTCTCCTTAGAGACCTTCAAAAATTGTCATGTCGACTATATTTCAAGTCGCCATGACGGGGTATTGGGTAAAGTTTTCAACTAGCAATAATCACGCCTCGGTTAAGACCTCATAGGCTATGATACTGCCGCTGCGCAAGAATGACCTGTGACACCTCAAACACAGATACCCTAGTTGAGGACATTGTTATCTCAGTGGCGGTTTTATCCAAACATCTATTCTACAAATCTCACCACTACATAGAATACTGTGTTTAACTGTCTTTATTTGGTACCTACTTTAGACATGAGGTATATGTCTAATTATTTACCATATTTCAACAAAGTTTCTACTTTCTGATATATTTTCTTCTAAGTAACATGCCGCAATGCATCATGGAATGCAAAGGCAATTGATATGTAAATAAATGTGCTAATTAGGTCAACGCAGCAGGAGGCCTGTCGTCACTAGAAAGAGTTCTACTTCTACAACAGTGGGTTTCAACCTTTTTGATACCAGGGCCCACGTGTTTATTCTGCATTTGAGCCATGGACCACCATTTGATAACATTTTAGCCCTAGACCCCAAACTAAAGATTTATTTTAATTTTGTCCACAATAGCAGGCTAACAACTATTTATAACTCTATGGCTAAAAGTCAAACATAGATCAAATCTCTACATTATTCTGTTGTGTAGAGTTGAGCTAGTTCAGATGATCAATATTTTAACTCTTGAGAGCGTGCGTTCTCAAAGAGTTACCAACTTTAGCCTGAGGACCACCTGGTACCTTCTCAAGGACCACTGGTGGTCCCGCTCCCCGGACCACTGGTTGAAACCCACTGTTCTACATTGACCGGACAGCTGAAATCAGACCATGCATGCAAACACTTTTACGGGGCATTGATAATTGCTAGGGAAATCTGACCAGCAGTGATTTGCAAACCAGTCGCTTGCAGTGCTACTGGACATACTCCCGTATTCACGTGGTTGAATGAAAACAATAGTAGTCCACGTGTGTGTGCGTGCGTGCCTGCGTGTGTGTCAGTGTCACCATAACTTACATTGTTGAAGAAGCAGCAGTCCTGCCGACTCCGCGTCGTTGTGATTGATGTTGATGAGGTCTAGTTATTGTTGTGTCGGGCTGCTGTCCCTTTCAAAAGTTTCTCGGAGCTTTCTGTAAAAGTAGACTCCGTGGGAACAGTTGAACACAACGTATGGTGCGACTGTGTGTGACGACATTGGTGGGTGGGCATTTAAAGAGGTCACCTGGAGGACACCATAATATTGAATGGAAAGGGAGGGGGCTGTGCACAATCATAAACACTCCTGCTGTGCTGCATGTGGTGGAAGAAAAGTACTGTTTAGAGTAGCCCTGAAACATGACTGTCATCATGACAGTCATATAGCGTCTTAAAAGAGTTTTTGGCGGATCGCTATATTTGCATCAATATTATGTACATAAACATTCCGTTTTCAAATATGAAGTACTCACACATGTGAGTAGGCTGCGAGTGTTAGACAATTATTGCGCCCGAAATTAGGATAGCTGCGTTGTTTAATAAAAAGCATATCAAAACGGTGAATTTACATATATAGGTGAGGAACTCCCTTATGTCTTGATTTGAATGTCACATGCTCTAATTTGATCCATTCCATCCATCTTCAACTATTTTAGAAATATAATCCAGGGCCCCCATCTCATCTTGGTCACCAAGATGGGGCGAGCATCAAGGACCTCCATAGTAAGGATGTGCTCGTCAGACATCCTAATCAGATGTCCAAACCAGCTGGCTGTCTTAGTCCTTTCCAAGTGATGCTTCCAAAGCAATTAGTAGGGAATATGGATCAGACAGCTATGTAACTGTTCAAAAGTGTTAAATCAGGTCAGGTCTCTTCAAATGGTGTAATAAACAAAGACATCACTAGATGGTGGTATTGGCATTGCTAACATCAGACTATGAGACATCTCAAGAGATACATTTCTTGAGATGATGATGCTCAGGTTGTTGTCCCATTGGCTGCATGCTGCAGTGCAAGCTACTGTATATGAATATTATTGACTACTGCATTGTTATACAAAATCTGTCCACAGCTTCACTGTGTCCTGAGTTATTAGACTCACTGGTACAAGTGTGAGAGAGATGATTTTTCTTTTAAATTTAAGTATAAAGGTGTGCACTTAAATCAGTCCACTCTCATTTGTATGTAAATTATAGGCTGCACATTCATTCAAACTCACATTCATTGAACTCTACCTGGGGAGTCTAATAATCATACATCCTGAAGAAAAGTGTTTCTGAAGAAGAGACAATCAAAATCAGATGGAAATATCATTTTGATGTGGTATCATAAAACATGTCGATATGGCACACAGACTATCAAGGAAATAAAGACACAGCACTTGAAAAGGTTGACTGCCCCTGCTATATCCAAATGAAAAACAAATACATTAATATCTACCGGTAGGCCTACATGTGGTAAATGTAAGCATCCATTTGATTTTAAGAATTACTTTGGCATGATCTTAATTAGGAGTAACCCATCACAGAATAGGAAAGCTGGGGTTCAGTTCGTGTGGTTACAAACTTTTCTCTATTTTGGTCTTGATCCAATCTGGCTTTGCCTTTAGAAACTGTGTCAAGACCGTCTCAAGAACAATTGTTAACCACATGAAGCCAATCATTCCTTTAAAGTTTAAAAGATCTTTCTTGTACCATGCTACTGAATCATATCAAATGTCACACAGAGATTAAGATGTTTAAGGCATTTTATATTATTGTGTGTGACAATAGCACTACACCGCTTACACAGATTAATAGGTGAAACTTAAAATGAAAAGAACAAAATGTATGTGATAACTATTCAGGGATCTTTGTAAGTTAATATCAAAGAAATAATGTTCAAGAAATAAAATTAAATTAACTTGTAACTTTCCAACTCCAACTCAATGTTAGTAATTCCAAACGCTGTGTTGGCAAATTCACATACAAATGTCTCAAAGAGGAAGAACACATTTTAAGTTTCAACTTGTATTTTCATCATAAATATGAATAAATGTCATATTTCAAGTGGTCTAACCGTCTCTTTGGGTCCTCTCAATTTGCTTTGCAAAGTCTTTTGGAGTTTTTCCATTGAAAATTCGTACAGGACTAAGTAATAAATACATAGCCCACAACTTATACAATAGATTACATATGAGAGATACGACACCATATGGCATACAGTGTCGATACAGTTCCATGGGAATATAGTTTCTTTATGTTGATTGGTTGTTCTTGGTTATGAAACCTCCATATGGCTGTTGGCCCCCTGCAATGCTGGGTTGACCACCAGACGCTCTCTGCTGCCAAATGCCTCGGTCACTGCACACAAAATTAGTGTGGTCACATAACTTAATATGCACGCACGGTACACAACAATTTTAGTAAATGAACACACAATAAAGATTTCAGATATTTCATCATTTCAGAGCAAGTGACAGTTTAAGTGACAGAATAATGCAGAGTACATAAATCATGATCAGATGAGAAAAAACCTGTACAGCTGTACAGCAACAATTTCAGAACAAAATCAACTGTACCCTCTCTAACGCAAAGAATTTTAACAGGATCTGATTATCACTAAAATTAATTTGCATATTTATTTGCAACAATACTGAAAAATGTTCTGGAACTAAAAACATCCTGAATAAGACTTGGGGAATGTTATCTACAGCATAATGCCCCTAACCTCCACTCGAGCTATTGCAAGGTTACAGGGTGCACTGCAGTGTATAGAAAAACCTTACCTGCAGCAACATCACTTATGTCCCAGACCCTTAGGCCACCCGTCTGTCCACCAAAGGCATAGACAAAGGGCAGGTCAGGGCAACAGGCAGTACAGAACAACACCCCCTGTGTGTAGAGAAAGAGAGGTACAATAACATGGAATTACATGCACAATTTAGACAATTAGCAGATGTTCTTTATCCAGAGTGACTTGCACTAAGCTTGGTAAACACACAACAAATGCATACACAATGTAGTGGCTCAGTAATCGAGAAACATAGGGGTAACAAGAACTTTGCATCAGTCTAACTCTAAACAGTATCATATAAAAATGATACTGTTTAGTGTCTAAATAAAAGTAGACACTGGTTGCAAAATTAACCTGGCATCCATCTAAATAACATGCTATCTAAATTCAATTATAACTGTTGTATAGGGCTGTTCACTTCGTCGTTAACTTTAGGTCAAGTGCAACTCTCCACAATGTTTGAAGACTTTTACCCCAATGGGGTCTTCTTGGTGATGTGAAGAACATAGCCACCTACCATCTTCATGTCTCGTGCATGTATGAGGTTGGGTTTGTTGCCCAGGATGTCCCAGATCTTAACATGTTTGTCCTCTGAGGAGGTGACCAGACATCCTTTAATCTGGCTACTAAGCTCCAACCCTGCAGAGATAAACAATAAGAAATCTATTAGAGTCACACTAGGTTTAGTTCCCAGGGTCCCCAGGACTCTATACTAGGCTCACAAGTATTACTTTCTACATCAACATCTTTGCTGAATATATATCAGCCCCTGGGTCATGTTTGTTTTGGAAAACATTTGACTGTCATGACTAAAAGTTATCCTACCTGTCACCTCTCCATCATGTGCTCTTAGTGTGAAGACAGGTTTGTCTGCGCGAGCATCCAGACAGTAGATAAAACCATCCTCTGTACTAGTCTATAACACAAGAGTCTACAATTTAGTCATTTAGTAGACACTCTTATCCAGAGTGACTTACAGGTAAACTATGGATCAGTGTAAACGATATGCAGTCAAAACAGCAATCTGCACAGTGAATTTATAGGTGTACAAGAACAAATGTAACATTTTTCTAAATTATATTGACTTCTGACTATATTGGTTTGATTAGGATAGACATGTTTTTTTATTATATCTGTATTTTTTTTTACTAAAGCTAAGTTGTGTTTGATTGTAAGGTTTAATCAAAAGAACACAACACCTGCTAACAACAGACACTGCTTCACCTAGGTAAGTCGTGGACCTACCAGGAAGTTGTTGGGTGAGAAGTGGTTCCACACCACCCTCTCCACCTGACCGCTGAACCTCCAGGTACGATTGCTGTCAGGACTGCGACAGTCATGCAGCATAGCTGACCTGAGGACAAGATGAGACTGCGGTTACTGAACCCAGTAGTTTACTCATTATGAACCCGAAGTTTACTCATTATGCCAAAACAGATAGGGCCACAATAATGTACATCCGGTCATCCGCTAATATATTTTTTTACTTTTTGGGTTGGTGGCAAAAAACATGAACTTGTCTTGTAGATTTATTTTGGAATGCAGAAGGCAACGAATCCCACAAACTGTCTTCACCAATAGAATACAAACTTCATTTGCAAATGTTCGGTCCTACATCAGACCTTCATCAGGTGTTTTTGAAGAACCAATCAAATTCTATCCTAATTTCAATTTCAGTCGAACTGAATCAGCAATATGTTATGAAAAACATTGAGTATAGAAAATCTCACTTTGGCATGGGAAGCCATTATGGTTACAATTCATGCAGTATTGAACAACATACTGTATATAATAAATATGTAATATAAACAAATACACAAGTTAACTAGAAAAAGCATTGAAATATATTGGCCTTAATGGAGGAAACTTACTTATCATAAGACCCTGAGATGAGTGTCTGAGCCTCGAAGGGATGGAATGCTAAAGTTTGAACCTGGGGGAAAAAAGTTAACATGAATTATGACTCAACAGACCCACAGTAAAATGCTTCTGTCAGTCATGGTGTTGTCAAATTGGACATGTTAGTAAAGCTACAAATGAACGTGTGAGGAATGGAGATGGGAGAAAAAAGCTTGATTGAATGAAGGCTATAACTGACAACGTATGAAACGCACAGTAGATAATTAATTGCCGTTTTAAATGAATACCTTGTCGGTGTGTCTACGTAGTGTTGTGGCTGGCTGGCCTTGAGACATATCCCACAGTATGACGGTTTCATCTGCTGATCCACTGGCCAACACATTCCTACAAGAGTCACAAGATGTCCTTAAAATCTTGTTGTGGCACCAGATAACAAAAACACCTGGGATTCAGGTGAGTTCAGTAATTCAGTAATGTAGTGTTAAGGCACGCGTTTAGGCTCACTGACGTGACGAGTTTGTTCCATGACAAGTCCAGCACTGCATCTGTGTGTCCCACTACAGCTTCTGCCGCGGCCTTTGAGTTCAACAATGGCATCAGAAGATCAGAAAATAAATTATCTTTGTGACAATCCTATCAATTTGAATCCTTGCATACATTCACTCATTGCTTTTACATGCCTGAAGGAAGCGAGTAAAATCACACCTTTTTACTCTTCTTTTTCTTCTTGCCGGCCTTTTTGCTACCAAGGGAGAAGACTGGCTCCAAGCTGTCAACCATGTCCAGGTCCCAAATGTCTATCTTAGGAGTCATGTTCCCGACAGCAGCATAGTTTACTGAAACAAACAGCATGCATGTTAAATTCATGTGTGTACACAGTGAAAGTGGTGTGTTGGTTATAGACTTGGTACTTTCTTTCTCTTATCTCAAGTATAATTCACGTATGGATAGTCATAAACAGAAAATACATTTAAAGTTATAATTAGAACAAGAAAAAATATGTGAATGTGAATTTATTTTATCTCAGAGATTAAAGCTCCTATATGTAATTCTATCATTGTTTTTTTTTTTTTTTACTATATTATTCCTTCCTTTAATTAGATCATCTAAAAAATCTCGTCTTTTTGACGCCTCTAGGGTCTGCAAAAGGCCTCCAAAAATCCCTATAAGCTTTGTCACGGATATGATGGTGGTAAAATGGGACGGGTATGATGGTGTAAAAATGGGACGGGTATGATGGTAGAAAAATGGTGTACGGGTATGTTGTGCTTGGGGGTGAAGGATGTGGCAAGTGAAAAAAGGACAAATGAAAAGGAGCTTACCTAACCCTTCTCCTGGGCTGGGGTCAAAGTTCATCCACTCTACACACAGGGGATATGCTGGCAGCAGAATGTGATGGTGAACGTACTGAGAACTCTCCTCAGAGTTGAAGACTGTAGAGAGAAGGTAGTTACGTGCAAAGGCAAGGACTGATTAATGCCATAAATCAGATGTGTTGTGTTCAGAAGTTTGGTAAGGTTTTGTAATCATGAAATGTGAAAAATTATATTTACAGCACAACTTATCCAGAGCTCAGTTTTTCAGTTATCCTTCACTCAGTGTTCTATTATATTATGTTTATTATCATCAATCATTATTAACAATCAGTTATATTACCATAAACCTCCAGATTGCAGCAGTCTTTCTCAGCCCGGCCAGCAAGGATAAGGTTATCTGTAGGTTTGATTTGGAAGTCCTCTCTCTCATATTGGTCCTGAAGATCAAAATAAAAGGACAAATACTAGTCAGCTTCAATGCAAGATTATTTGATCAGAAAACCATAGCTGGGCCATTTCAACACTTCAGCACTTGAACCTCAACACTTCAGCACTTGAACCTCAGCATCCTTATTGTGGCGTGGCAACATTTTCCAAAAACAATACTTTTGCATCAATGTAACATGAGCTTGTGTAGATCAGCTATTTGTGGTGAAGAGGTTTGGTGTAGATTGAAGAAAATAAATGTACAAATTTCTAGAGGGCGGTTGAAGCGATAACCATCATGCAGAACACTCACTGTATCTTTGATGGTGATGTAAGGGTCCTCATTGTTGGAGCTGAACACCGTGAGACCAGCCAAACTGTCACCGAGGTTAGCCGTCACTGCACAAAGATATTTCCAGCTTTAAATATGAACTGAGACATAGCGAGCTACAATTAGCCACATCATACCTCGTATAATTTGCATGATCATCCTCAAAGTTCAAGGTACAGTAATCTTTACAGTTCGAAGCAGTATACATGGAAGCAGTATAATTGAAGAGTAGAATGAAAAAAGTAAATAAAGGAATAATCCTAAATCACTTTTGGCTGTGTAGCAATACAAGGAACAGAAATATGAGATTCCAGTCTGAAACATTACAGGACAATACTGTTTAAGTATTAAGTAAACAAACAATCTTACCTTCATCTTCATCGTCGTATTCATCCATACGTGTCCATTCGTCAAACTTCTCGTCGACCTCTTCCTCTCCCTGTCCTTTCTTCTGATCCTGCTGGGACTCCGTCTGGGAGTCACCGTTCTGCTCCTCGTCGCCAGCCATGCCCTCGTCTTCCTCTGCATCCTCTTCCTCGGCTGCTACCTCTCTGCCATCGGAGGACAAACATAGTGGTACTCAAAAAATGTCAAAATCTCTACCTGTTCTGGATGCGGGTCCAATTGAAACCTTTAAAGTGTCTGTGGCCCAACCATCTGATCACCAAGAGTGATAAGTGCAATATGATATTGCACTTATATTGTACTCTCAAAATTTGCTGTAATATCCTTAACAACCACAAGATAAAACATGTGACATTTATGTTTGACACTTATTTTGTCTTCTCAATCATGCCCACAACATCTACCTTTATTGTAATACCACGCAAAACAATTGCCAAACACTAATCCTCAAACTTAATTTGTCATTCCAATAAATGTTCATGTGACGCATAAAATGTAAGCATTTATAGTTGAGCCAACATACCCCAGCTCCTCTTTGGCCTCAGCAATGATGCGCTGCAGCTCCTCTTGACTCAACTCAACCTGAGGTCAGGGTCAAAAGATCACATCAGAAAGACATTCTGCACTATGTATGCATATAAAAGTCTACTACATACTGTATGTCTGAGATAAAGAGGTCCATACAGTGTTCGATTGCTTGCAACCGTCATGCATGATTTTAATAGACAATTGAGAATAATAAACACATGCTCATCAACACCCCCTTGGTTACAGTGTGTCTATAATCAGTATACAGTAAAGTCTACCATATATTGTTTACTAATCTGTGTATGCTGTAGTCTCCGGGGACCACCAGTGGTACTGCGCAGGGCTTGACACTAACACTTGCCCACTTGCCCGGGGCAAGTAAGAAAAATGGTGGGGCAAGTGAAGACTGCTACCTGGTTGCCCGATCGGGTAAGTGTGCAACTTAGTGCACTATAACACAACACAAGATTAATTTGTCTTGAAGGCAGTCATTGCACTCTGCCTCTGTGTCTTTCCCTGCTTTCTAGCTATCCACAACTCCAGGCTGGATTTGGGAAACAAAACAGGCAAATTAACATAGACATCAAAATGACCTAATCTTCAACATTCTCTAGTTGTGTAGACCTGGGCTAGCCCTGGTATGTCTCTGTATTCCGTCATAAATGACTGCATATCAGTGATATGCAGTCATTTATGACGGAATACAGAGACATACCAGGGCTAGACCTGGGCTAATTAAGATGAATTTTAACTCTTGAGAGTGTAAAAATGAAACCAAATGGACCCGAAAGGGTCCATTTGGTTTCATTTTTACGTTCTCAAGAGTTACATCTGGTGAAACTTAAATGCAAAATTTACAATATATTTTTGGGGGCAAGTGACCATGACCTGAGGGCAAGTAGAACCTGACTTGCACTTGCCCGATGGGCAAGTGCCTCAGAGACCTTAGTGTCAACCCCTGCTGCATACGGACCAAAAACAGGAAGCAGTTGTTTTGTTGAGTTTATCAATCAAGCCTTTAATACGTACTTTGTCTGGTGTTTCCTTTGGAACTCCACGTCTCACCCAGCCCACGCAGGTGATCTGGGAACTCATGGTGGCAGAACCAAATAAATAAAGAATACACTACAATAATGTAAAATAAACTGGTTTTATTTATCTCAGATGATGGACACGCACATTCACGTGCGAGCTGTTGTTGCTTTGGGTCCTGCTAGCGGTGTGTCGCCTGTGTATGACGTAGCTGTACGCTGAAGTTTGGCGCACGATATTGCCTGATCACAATTACAATGAAGCCAATGTTTATTTGGAATCTTTCTTTCTTTCTTTCTTTCTTTCTTTCTTTCTTTCTTTCTTTCTTTCTTTCTTTCTTTCTTTCTTTCTTTCTTTCTTTCTTTCTTTCTTTCTTTCTTTCTTTCTTTCTTTCTTTCTTTCTTTCTTTCTTTCTTTCTTTCTTTCTTTCTTTCTTTCTTTCATACAATAGTTATCAACATAGGCCCGCTGTAGTAGTAGTAGAGCATATGTATTATGTACAGGCTATCATTGCCATCTAGTGACCACATTGACTTACTACAGTCAAAGGCACTGTACGGGGGTAGAGCCTGGCCCTAGAGGCAAGTCTAGCATACATGGCTGGACATGGAACCAAATTAAACCTAACCTGAGGGAGACATGGGCTGTAGATGAGCACTTACAAGCAAACAAATGTTGATACAAATCTGTTTTCTTTGATAGTGTTGTTCTTACTTAATGTGAATCGCCCCAGATTGGGATAATCTGCTATATGCCTAAACTGTGACAGCACAGCTGCACAAAAGGGGCAGCAAGGGCCAGGGTCAAACTGATGCTCTGCAGATATTTTGTTGGTACTTCTTTATTTTTGCTTTTGTCTTTAGTGTATAAATGGTGGAGGTGATGGTTGAGGGAACAATAATAAAAGTGTAAAAGTCCATTTTCCATAGTTAGTGATTGTATCACTAACACTGGATGAAATATACCCAACACCTCTCTCTAGCTCAGAGAGAGTACTTCACACAACCCCACAGAAGTCTAGAGACTTCGGATCTTGTGCCGTTGAACTGGCTTGAACACCTGCCTGTAGACAAAAACAAGGATGTGGGCTGGAGAACACACCTACCTTAATCTATGATGTAATGTTATATCATAAATGATATATTATGTAATGTTGTGGTATATGTTTAAGAAGCCCCACGAAAAGCTAAAGAAAAGCTACTTGTCCAAGCCAGTCTTGGACTGGTGCAGTCATGATTGAGTCAACTAATTGGTACCATGTCCTGCTTCTGTAAAATAGTTTGAACGATATGCAACAGAAGCTACTGCTTGGGTCCTTCTTTTTCATACCACCTTTTTGGAAATAAATGCAACACACAGCATCTGTCCTCACACCAACCGGCACCTGATACTTCAATGTGTATCCTGATTCCTGAAGGAGCTACCCCCTCGGACATCAGCAGCATCAAATGCTTGACTGTAAAAAATAAACTTGGCTAAGCTTGGGAGTCCATGTCTTTAGAAAATGTTTTAATGACAAATGTATAAAACACATACTGTAAGACAACAAAAACTGGCTATATCTTAATGCAATTATGTTTTTTTTGTGTCCTTGAAAGTACCCTTGCCTTTGGTTAAAATTGCAAGGTGAGGCATAGAGCAAGCAAACACAGCTAAATGACCTATACCAGACACATCACATACATGCCATTCTGTGATGTCAAAATGTGCAATGTTTCCATTTGACCATGGGATCAAACATTAAGGCATGGGCAGTTGATACATGTTTATAGTTTTCTTTTAGCATGTATTGTACTACATGCTTGCATATGTATAGGCAGGCACACACACATGCGTGCATGCATGAGTTTAGTTACAAAATGGTGCTTTATATAAAAAAGCATTCAAAAATGTTTAAAGGCATAGGATTATTTTAGATTAGTTATTTTAGTCTTTAAAGGATAGTGGTTAACTTGAGTGCTAAAACAATTTCCCATACTTGTGCAGTTTGTGGGATTATGGACAACTCGCATATATAAAAATGTAAACGTAAAGTGGGGTTAACAACAAAAATCCCCAACAACTTAACAAATTGAATTTAAAAATGTTTCGATGTGCAAACACACTATCTTTTATATACAGTATATGGAGGGTAGATAAATACTCCATCTGAATCCTTTCTAGTTTGCTCAAGCATGTTTAATTTAGACACATTCATACAGTGTAGCTCTAGGCAGGTGTGACAGCTGCTCCTTTTATAGTTTAAGTCACTATTGTAAGGTTGCCAGATTAGTTGCTTAACCTGTAGTAACAATAGGCACAATGACATTGTTGCACCAAACACAGCACATTGCCACAGTGCGTGTGACAGCTGCTCCTTTTATAGTTTAAGTCACTATTGTAAGGTTGCCAGATTAGTTGCTTAACCTGTAGTAACAATAGGCACAATGACATTGTTGCACCAAACACAGCACATTGCCACAGTGCAGAAGTTGTACACTCTATAATACTGCTGTTTGATGACACAAATAGGCACTCAATTGTGATAGGTTTGGTATACTGTGCATCATTATAGAGTTGATCCTGTGTGGCTTTGAGGGTAAAGCAAGGCACAGGTTACAGGTTCTATTCCCTTGGTTTGGGTTGAGAATTTCATCAGCACTGCCATTGGTTAGGCCTGATTTATCCATGGTCGCACTCAAAATAGGAGATCTAGAAGTGCTCAACAGGCTGCGCCACAATGATACTGTAAGATGCTGTAAGACAACTGTTCAACTCATAGCACTAAAGAACTAAACCGTTGACTTTGTGGCACTTGTGATAACGCTTTTTTAACTTGGTTATACTGAGAGGCAAGTCCTACAAGAGATTAGTGGAGTAGTAGAGTTCATTGTCCAGTGGTTATCTAGTCCAAGACTCCAAGTGGAATAGATAAACCAGCCTGCAGCCTTAAGTGTCACAGGTTTGAATATCCCCAATGCTCTCAGACACCATGGACAAAAGCGTTAGTTAAAACATAAGCTCCAATATTGTGATGAAGTTAGGAGGACGGATCAGCATCTGTTTGTGTGAATAAACCATCAGACAGCAAACATGTGGGAATTCCTTCTGTTGTGCCTGGCAGCCCAGGAATAATCCTTGGATGTGCACCTCTCTCCAGGTTGTTTACTTGCAGTGCACATTTTTCCCTTTCACCTTTTTCCAGATAAACATTCCTTAACAGTAACAGACCGCCAATGAAGGGCTCATCTGACGTCGACGACAGTACAGTACGTACTGTAGTAGCATTTAAATGTTGTAGACAGTGCAACACTGTTGACACTTTAGTGGGTCCCAACAATGTGAATCCTCTATACATACAGTGCACATATACCATAAAAATGGTTTAGAACTGAAAGAAAAAAATAATTGGTGTAACTGTCAGTCAACTCAACAGTATGGGTTCTCCATTCCTTGCTGTTCTGACAGCACAAATCTTCCCCGCAGGTCTCTGACAGTTAATTGTCTAAAAGTCCAGATCCAGGTTGTTCTCTTCCTTCTCCAGCTTTTCCTCTGCCTCTCTGCGGACCTTGTCAGCGTCTGGTTTCAGCCGCTTGGTGACCAGCTTGAGGTTGGCCTCGTGGATGATGACCTGCGTCAGGTAGCGCTCGCGCTTGATCTGCTCCTTGACGGCCTCGGGCACGTCTGGGATCACATAGGACAGGACGAACTTCGTCAGGTAAACGATGTGCTGCAAAGGGACAGAGTGGAATACACACTTCCATTAGACATCAGAGATATAATTCATAAGAATTATATATGACATTCAAAACAGTTCACTACTTACCTCTAAAACAATTATAAAGGCCATTTTGGCAGCGACGACATGCCAATAGTAGGTATTGTACTCATATTCTCTGGGATGTCCAGGTGGGTAGCGGAAATCTCGGTACCTGATGGGCATAACATTGTTTGTTAGACAAAAAACAAAGAAAGAAAAAAAAACAGCATCTTCTAGACAAAGGAAAATATATAAGCTAATATTTTATTGAGCCCTGTGGGTAAATAGTGGGTTCATAAGCATAACTGGTCAGGTATTTTTGGCCGGCTAATATTGAACCAGTGGAACCAGAGTGTTTTCACTGAAAACGAGTCGTCTCAGGAACCAGCTGGTGAGCAATGCGCACTTCTGATCAGCCTAGAATCAGGAGGAAGATCCCTCGCAAACAACGCGTCAAATGAGTTTTAACCCTTTAATTAGAGTGGACTATAGTTTTTACTGAGAGACAGACCCTTTTGTGACAGTTTGTTTTCTCTCCAAAGCAAAGAGAACAATCACATTACAGACAATTTAATGACTGTAGTGCACTCAGGCCTACAAATGTTTCTGTAATGTGATATACCCACTAAATTGTGGTTAGCGTTTTTTCTACGAGATGTGCATGGTTCACTGACCACTTGCTCGCAGAGCATTCCTCTGCTTGAGAAGCGCAGTGAGACCCAGGCGTTCCCAGCAAGAACACTGATGTTGTGACGCTGTCTGTGTGAACAGCAAGCAGCTCAATGGTTTTGAATCAAGACAGAATTCTGCCCCATACCTGCAGGTGGTGCTGTTGTTGAACCAGTATGGCGGTGGGTTGATGGGTTTGCTCCGGTTTTTGAAGTCGTCTATGTTGAACACAGACAGGGTGTTGTTGATGTACCCTGCCATGGTGTGTTCGCTGTGGTCTCCGTACGGGTAGACGGAGAAAGACCAGTAGTACACCAGGCGAGGGATCATGTCGGATGTGAAGGCGATGATCATGGCCTGAGTGAGACAGAAAACAGCAGCCTACTGTGAAGGTGGAAGAGAGCAATGAGTTCATGTGACTTAGTTATAAAGGAGTGGGCAAAAAAATCGATATGCCAATATATCGTGATTCGCCAGGTCCAAAGTCGATTTTTTGACATTTATGCATTTATTAATTTGTTCAGAAAGACTGACTGACGTTATTTGGCTGCATTGAAGTGTATGATTGAACGTTTCATGACATATATTGTTTTGAATTGCTTTAAGATGTTTCTAGTTGATTGAACTTTTCATGGTCCATACTGTTTAGAAATGTTTTAAAATGTTCTAGTATGATAAAAGCAAATGTGATTTGTCGGAAAATACCGCAATATATTGATATAACAAATCGAACAACAACAATCGAACAACATAATTAAGATCGCAATACAAATCGATTTGGCACCCGAACAATCAATATTGTATCGTCTCGCGAGGTACTGTAAGTGAATTGTCCCGCTCTAAAAAATAGTAACAAATATACTGTAAGAAATCCAGCTTTTCAATAGACTAACTAAATGTGATGAAAGAGGCTTTGGATAAAGCCAAGAGAAAGAATACACTGGAATGCAAATGACTGAAATCTGAATTTAAATTTGGTCGTCAAGACTCACATTTGTTGCCACAGCCAATATGGCGACACCCTGCAAGATGGGCTGCCAGGCTCCAATGTCCTGGGCCTTCTCTGGCACCATGCGACGGAACTGGGTGGTGATCTTCCAGGCGTCAACCCGGATCTCAAACAGGTTGTTGACCAGAGCCAGCACCGGAGCCAAGGGGAAGGAGGCCACGAACAGAGTCACAAAGCCAAACTGGATTACTAGGAGATGATGAGATGAGATGCCATGAGTCCAGTTTCACATTAACAACATTTGAGCTTCCATGCAGTAGAATCATCGTTTTGACTTTTGACACAATGACACTAGAAACAATTCCATGAGACAAAGAGACATGAGACATTTGCTATAATCTCAGTATCAGGTACGTTTCACTGATGAAAAGCATGCACACACATGCAAACACACACACACAAACACAACCCCGTACCCATCTCCAGGTATTCATAGAACAGTCCCAGTTTTCCCATTGGTTGTAGGCGGTAGTCTTGCTCCCAGCGTGGAATGACCTTCTGTGAACCCGCACGGGTACAGTATCGAAAAATCAAGTTCTTCACCCACCTACAAATGATGACAGAAAGGAAAATGCACAGAGAATAGTATGTAAATTGTATAGATCTTACGGTATTTGTAAGGCACTGTAGACACTAAGACACTGAGCTTTTCATTCCAGGTTACAGTGTTTGCATAATGTCGACAATTCATTCCTTGTCAACAATACGTACGGCATCAGGACCTCCTGGATGTTGTTCCATATGGCCTTCCCACCCATGATGACGGTCAGCTGGGTGGTCAACTCAGTCAGACAGCCTCCAGGGTCACACTGGAACACCAAGATACAGCAACCGTTAGCCCATGTTACTTTATATGCTCAGATATCCGTATTTCTTAATTACAGTAGGATATCTGATTTCTTTCTCAAACAGTGGTTAAAATTAATGAATTAATCGTAAGGAACCTTTACAAGGAAGGTAAGAACTTCACTCTATCCCAGGGATAGATGAAACTGTATTGTTGCATTTAAGCAGTGTAGATAGATGCTGATAGATCGCAACCACAAAAATATACATTACATAGACAGATCACACAATGCTACAGTGTATTGGCACTTTGGATATGAGTGTGTGCGGCCACCTTTGTGTTTTCAAAACTACAAGTTATATTCATTGTTGCACTGTGTGAACACTGTCACTCCAAACTGTGCCAAAGAGGCCAAAGACAGACTTAAGACAGTTAAGACTGAGGACATGGACAATAACAAGGCTAATGGACAGGATGGAAAAATGTACCTCCTCATTTCTGTACCTTCCCAGGAGATAAACAGGGTCTCCTGGGTAGCCAACTGCCTTTCCCTTGAAGAAGGCGATGTAGAAACAGGAGGAGTAGTAGTTAACAAACTGAAACAGGAACATCTTCAGGGTCAGACTGTTCTCGTACTCCGTCTTGGTCCGGGGGAGCTCTGTTATCAGGGGTCAGAGAAGGGGAACACAGTGTGAGATTATGTATTTGAGCACAGACCGTCCGTACCATCTGAAAAGGTTTTGTGCAAGCCTGACAGCAAAATTTAGATGAGAAGACTTGTTTTGTTAAAAATATTCACAATGTTTCCATAGAAATAGATCTACAAATGATACTGCATGTGATACTGCATCAGCATGAAGTGGTTTCCAGCATAATTCACTATGAACTGTGTTGATTAGCGAAGTGGGTTACTAGTTTGTATAGTGCAAATTTAGCTCGGGACCCAATGGTACTGAATCAGGGGTTTTCAACAGGTGGTCCGGGGGCCACCAGTGGTCCCCAAGAGGATGCCAGGTGGTAGATCTGTAACTCTTGCCCTTATAGATCTGTAACTCTTGAGAGTGTGTAAAATGCCAACGGCTGATTCACGTCTGGCTTTAGCCAGGCTAACTAACTCTCAAGAGTTAAATTATATTTAAACATCTGAGTTACTTAATTTTCAATAATCTACACAATTAGAAAATGTAGAAGAATTGATATTTAGACCAAGATTTTGCCAGTTATCTCTCCTAAATTGTGGACAAAGAATTGAAAATCTAAACTCAACATCAAATGGTGGTCCGTGGCTAAAATGTAGAGTAAATAGTGGGCCCTGGTTTGAAAAAGGTTGAAAACCACTGTACTAAATGACAGTATGTAACTTTTTTTGTGGATATGTCCAAAAAGAATCAGGGTCCAATTCTATTACTTATTGACCTATTTTCCACGACTCACAAGTTAGTAAAAGTGCTGCCTCACCAAAGTCAGTGATCCAGATGGCCACCTTCTCGTAGAGGATGTTGAGGATCATGATGACCACAAAGCTGATGATGGAGGCAGTGACGGAGGTGGCCATCTGAGGCGTCACATATTCCTTCAACGGCTCCAACTCCTTCAGGTCCTGGCGCCTAAGTCTCGCGGAGAAGGCGAAGAACACGGCCAGGCGGTACACGATGATGGCCACCACGGACGCCACGATCAACAGCACCTGAGGGGTGAAGCAAGAGAGAAGAGGAAGTCAAGTGGTGGCTGTTGTGGAACACTAGTAGTGATTCAAAGTAAACCCCAAATAAACCACAAGAGAGAGAAACCAAAAAGACAAGAGGCCACCATCACTTGGCCAGGGCATTGGGTTTCAAAAAAAAAAAAAAAAAAAAAAAAAAAAAAAAAAAAATATATATATATATATATATATATATATATATATATATATATATATATATATATATATATATATATATATATATATATATATATATATATATATATATATATATATATATATATATATATATATATATATATATATAGATAGACAGAAACACAAAAAGAATTAGAGTAGCATATGAACAACTTACCCAGAACAGGACAGTAGATATTCCTAAAGATACACGGATGCATTTCCCACAGGCTGTATAAGGCACTTTCTCTCTCACCTGAAACATTATAATAAAATATATATTAAAGTTCTCTATAACATTGCCATAAATTCATATTTTTGTATCAACGGTGTAAGGGTCCAGAAGCAAAACTCTTTAGCTGACATGAAAATTAATCTACAGTATTGTCTCAGATTTCCTATAATCTAATCGAAAACATCCTTTACATAATGTAATATCATGTGAGGCATTAATTACAATGAGGAAACAAACAGAGATGCATAATTCTGGCAGGACATCAAGTAATTTAATCACAGAAGGCAAGGGAGCAGAGTTTAACCCACTACACTCCGTTCTGGTTGCAAGATCAGGCTAAACCCAAACCAGGAACCCAACAATGGTGGTGCCTATAATTTCACACATTAACAACAACGTGTACACCTTCTGAATCTGTTCTTGACAGATTACCCCATGTCACTCCTTGGTCACTCAGATGACATTGATTATTTCAGTTTGTTCGTCCTGTATGTAAGATTTCTATATTGCATGTACTGAGCACACCACAGCGAACATCTTGACACTGTTATTGCGAGGCATTTATCACGGCACCTACCCGTGTGATGGGGTTGATCCTCTCGTGGACACACTTGGCCTCGTACTCTGGGCGAGGCTGCTCCTCCTGTTCCAGGAACTCCACCGTGTCCCACTCGTATTCTATCTCCGCCTGGTATCGCTTCCAGAACTCCAGGAACAGCGTCACTGTGGCAAGGAAATAGACAGACGGGCGAGGTTAATGAGAGGTCTGTGAGAGAGATCCGTTTCGGAAGAGTGACCTGGGATGAAGCAATGAATCAAATCTGAATGCTTCATAGACTATTACTGTAGTTTGCGGGTTTGAATCAAGAGCGGTGAGCAGTATTATTACTATGTTGTTTTGTCTATAATTCTGTGTCCGATATAGACATAGATAACAATGTATACATCCACAGTCAGAGAAGTAAATATGTATTATTATTAATCTCTCAAGACAGACTGAATTCAAAGGAAAAGACCATGGGTTCTTATACTGTATTATAGACACAGAAATCTTTTGAAATGACAGTATGAAAGCATGGAAATATAAATGAATTTGAATTGAATTTGAGCGTCTCACCCCAGATTGACATGAAAACAGCAAACACCAGTGTCCCGTAGTTATCAAATATACAAAGTTTCTGGAAGAAAAAGAAAACAACAGTATTTACACACACATTTTTATAATTCAGCCATCCCTAAATAATTAGCTGTCCCATGATTATGGAAACCATTAACATTCGTATAAGCAGTGGTGTAGTGTACTGTTATAGACAAATAGACCTTTAGGTAAGCCCCGCCCTCTTGTCCACCCTAGGACACTTTACAGACAGTATTTTTTGCATGGACTTCACGCAAAAAAATACTGGTTCATTTTTGGAACCAGACCTTCAAAATTTATTTTTTAAAACAATGTTATATCATATAGGAAAGCTATTGGTGGAGAGGTTTGTCTATCACATGTTATGATTAGCTGTGATTGGACCATAGCAGTTTGGGGAGGGGCTTACTGAAAGGTCTATTGTCGGGTGTTTGGGGGAGGGAAGCTGGGGGAGAAATGGTGTATTTCTCACTGCAGACACTCCTACTGGCTGGGATGGCAGCTGTCAGCAGGGATAGTGTTTGTTGGGTAGCCTGGCTAATAAGCCAGACTAATATCACACTGCCGTGGTACACAAGTCTGAGAAAGCATTGTATCCATCTGGTTTCCCATAGGAACACTGAACATCACTGTACCAAAGCCCAAATTCTGCAGATATATCTGATACGTTATCTTATCTGCATACCATGTTCTGATTGGCCAAACATTCTACTCCAAGTGCTCTGGAGTAGGAAGCGAGCGTACAATTGAGTTTTCCCAGACCATAATCCGGCGGCAGGCATGTATATTTTTTTGCCAACAGCTGATTCACATCTGGCTTTAGCCAGGCTAAGGATGGGGACTCCTCATTGGCAGATAAGTCAGTAGGACAGTGACATCATACAAATGTGTGTGGGGAGGAATTATGTGGTGATAAGTGCTCTAAACAAACATCCCATAGACAAACATCCCATAAAATCCCATAGACCTTGCCATAAGGCATAAAAAAAAGAAATAAATCTTTGATTAGTAGAGAGTGCTTCACTCACTTTAGAGGCTTCGCACGTGCTGTTTAACCTCCAGTAGTCACACTCTCTGTCACACTGTGGACACATGATTATAGTCCCGCCTATCTCTGGATCACACACCTCTTTACTGTCCAATAAGAGAGGAGAACGGTTACACACTGCCCGGTAACAAGAGAGGTTAACAAATAAACATAATTAAATAAAGCAAGTCAGGGGGAACATGGGGAACATTTGTCATTGCTATCAATGTTTACAGTAGGCTACAAACAGACAATGATCATCGGCATAATATTCCATACGGTTTGTATGTAAATGGCTTAAGAACAGAGTCCGATGTAGATCCCCCGAGTCTGGCAAATACCTGCTCTCCGAGGATAGAGCTTGCTTTTAGAGTTATGGATTAGTTAAACAATTCTGAAATGGTGACGTGAGATACTGTCAATATGACTGCACATGAACAGCAGATCCAATACTGTACCTCCAAGTGCTTGTTTCCTGAGTCTTGTAGCCATAAATGAAACAGCCCAGTCCCACAATTGCAGCAAAGGCCAGCATGGCAGTGTAGAATCCCAACCAGGCAAAATATATGCCGATCTTTTCCCCGTAATACTTTCTGTGAAGAGCAGGAAATGAATGAGTTGAAACGTGCAAATTGGCTGTTTTTGTGAAGTCAGGTTCATTAATATGAAATTGGACCAATTCTTGCACGTAAAAGCAAATAAACTGCATTATGTTGATGGGTTAATGCAGCTGGAACTGGATGAAAGATAAAGGTATTTTACATGTCAGCTTTATATGGATTCAGCCGTGAAAAAAATATATACGGTAACTAATAACTATGAAATCGAATATGCACTCAAAGCTACATAAATAGTGTCTGTGTATTGCAGTGTTATCAGTGGTGTATTATGATGTGACTGGCTTTTTGCTTTAGTTTCTGCTGTTTCAGTGTTTCTATTCTATTTTCCCCTGTTCTGTTCTGTTATATTCTATTTCTATTCTGTCAAATCCAGTATAGTGTATGTGTACAGGGTATATCCTATCTGTCCAGTCAATACAGTCCGTTATACATTGATTTGTATTATTGTTGCTGCAAACAGAGTAGACTTTATGTAACAGTTACCAACATTAATTACTATGTTTGCCATAAAGCTTTAAGGGGCACATTCATGAGGTTTATAGTTAGTAGGCCTATGTCTGTACAACAAAACAATAATAAAGAATGAAAGGTTTTCTTCAAATTAGCATATATCCATGTTGAACCTTTAGAAAGCTCACAAACTAGTTTTCTGTCTGCAAGAAAGAGCCACTATAGCAACCACAGCTTTGACCAATACTATTGGTTGGCATAATGCCATCGGTAGTGGCTGGTGTGAATGGAGTTTCTGTGAATTGAAAAGTGAACATTCTGAAGAAGAGTGTTTTGGTCCCAATGTTAACAAGCAGAGCTTTGACTGGGAGCCTTTTAAGCCACAGTGTGCAGACATGAATAGAGAAATAGAGGCCTCCCCACTACCTTATGAGATCTAGCGGTTGCATTTTGTAGAAGCTTTTGGGGTGAGCCCATTCTTGGTAGAGCAAAAACCTTTCGTTGGGGTAGCCATCTTCTTCTGTCTTGTGGTTGAAGCAACACTGAATAGGGAAAACAGCAAATACAAAAAAAATGTATTCCACATTCCACAGAAATGTACAGTATATGATGCTGCTTTTTACAAATGAGCTGGAGGGTATTGGTTTTGTCTAGTCACATCGAGAGCCATGTGCATTGCTTATTTGCTTTTACATTATATTTTGAATGTTGATGTTATATTTAAAAAGCTGATGTAAATAGCGTTAAAGTGGTTACACTGATCTATATTAACCCTCCATGGAGCTCAGCGGTCACAAGACCCCCCCCTTTGAGAACCACTGCTGTATTTAATTACAATAAACCAGTGGTTTTCAACCTTTTTCATACCAGGGCCAACTATTTATTTAGCATTTTAGCCCCACACAGACCCCAAAACTAAAGATTTCTTTTGCTTTTGTCCACAATACCAGGATTGGGTTTAGGTTTAGTCTGGATTTGTAACACAAAACAGGTAAACAAACAGATCAAAAATGACCAATAATCTTCTACATTCTTTAGTTGTGTAAACTTGGGGCTAATTCACATGAAGAATATTTTAACGCTTGAGAGTGTAAAATGAAGCTAAGTCCATTTGTTTTTTGCGCTCTCAAAGAGTTCGATCTGGCAAACCAACTTTCAAACATTCAGCCTGGGGACCACCTGGAATCCTCTCAAGGACCACTGGTGTAGGCCTCACAGATTCACTCACGTCATGAAGAGGGTAGGCAGCCTTGTACACTCCACCGTCCAGCAACTTTGTGATGCCAAACTTTTTCACGTTAGCTCGTACTTCATAAGGCGCACGACTGAGGAGGTAGTACGCCTGCAATACATCGAAAACGAATTCAGATTAGCATGCTTAATCTTAGTGCTCAACAAATCATGCTCACCATTGTTTCGCAGGGTTGTGTATGCTTAATGCAACTGCCTTGTACATAAATGTATTGTATTGTAGTCTCACACCATCCTGATCAACAAAATCTATTATGTTATATGAATGGCAATACAAAACATGAACCTGAACTTGTGCAATGTTTATGAACCGTTTTCTAATGTCTAACTGTTATTAGCCAAAAGTCTAGTACCAGTATCAGACAAGATTCAATGGAATCGACCTTTAGTTAAGCCCCGCCCTCTTGTTCACGCTAGGACACTTTCCAGCTGGGCTCATTCATTCTAATGTAAATATCAATGACTTTACACAATAAATGCGGGTTCATTTTTGGAACCAGACCTTCAAAATCTCTTCTAAATCCATCAACAAGGCATACCCTATGCAGTGGAAAAATGTGTGTGTGGCATTTATTTTTTAAAACAATGTTTTATCATATAGGAAAGCTATTGGCAGAGAGGTTTGTCTATCACATGTTATGCTTAGCTGTGATTGGGCCATAGCAGTTTGAGGAGGGGCTTACTGAAAGGTTTATTATATTATATGAATGACAATAAAAAAACATGAACCTGAACTTGTGAAATGTTTATGAACCGTTTTCTAATGTTGCAAACTATTATTAGCCAGAAGTGTAGTACCAGTGTCAGACAAGATTCACTGGAATTGTAGATATAATTATAGATAAAATGTTTTATACTCAATAACTCTGAGCTATTGTCCACAAAAACTCATTAACAGGACTTCACCATCCTGCTCCTCATAGACGGCGTGAAGAAGGCATCGTGGTCCTTGATGTAGAAGTGCTCCAGGCGGTCCTTCTCGAAGGGGGCGGTGAAGAAGTCGGCCTCCTTGCCGATGAGGTCCTCGCTGGGGTAGAAGTACTTGGTGATCCAGGAGACGTAGTTCCACGGGGAGGGCCGGGAGGACAGGTCGTTGGGCTGGATGGGCAGCTTGATGTGCAGCACCTCGGCGTAGGTGCACAGCACGTCCCAGGGCATGTGGACCTTCACGAACAGCAGCTTCTCGTCCATCACCTGGAGAACCGGAGGATAGGTTTAGGTTTTGATGGTTTAGTAGCAATATCTAATGATACTTTGTACTGTATATCGCCACTGCTGCGTGGAAACCCGAGTCCAAAACTGCTGCACTGCAACTTTCGCTTGGTAGAAAATCAGACCCATCTGAAGTGAGTGGTCATATACTAAGCTTATACTGTACTGTACTGTACTGTACTGTACGATGCTACTTCCGTGCTCGGCACAGCCAGGCAGGGTAAAAGCCAGGGACACACGTATCTGTCTGTAGGAGTGGTTGCACCACTCCAAAACTGAGCAAAATAGCAGATCACAATAGCTCACAATGCAACAGACACTGTGAGCATGTAGCGTTGCTATTGCCACTTTTGTGTCACACATTATTACTATATACTGTATATGTATCGCATGTTCAACCTGTACGGTATAATTGTTTTGCAAAGGGGTATGTACATTGGAAACTGGAAAGTGCTTTGTAGGGTCAAAAATAAATGCAGTTTGTTATGTTTACTATTTACCTTAACAGTGTGTAAGGATACCAACCAACAGAGAGCATTAAACAGCATTCTTTAACAGATTACATCATGGCTGTGTAATGATGGCGCTGGAGGCAAGCTGCACATAAAACTGTTTTTGAACAACTCCCTGCTTCCCTGTCCACATTGGCATGTGGAATCTTGGCCGTCGTTCAAGTCCCATTTATAGCAAAACAACAAAAAATTAACTCCTCTCGACAGAACCAGGGTCCAAATGATGAGGACTTTATGTTGATTCATTTAATCACTAGTGTTCACATTTTGAGAGAATACAGTCTTTTCCCCCACTAAACCACTAAAACCTCCCCCAGGGGTCTACACAAGACCCCCCCTTCCCTCTGCTACAGCAAAACTCTTTGGCATAAACAGCTGATATCCCACAATCACAACTTGCATTGTTCAGAAACATTCGCAGAATGTTTCCCTATTATGGCAGGCCAAGAAAGAGGATGCTAGGGTTCATGTGGTTAACCTTTTTTCTCAAAAAGATTACTGTATACCAAACAATGACAGGAGGACGTCGGAGAAGAGCTATCTTTTTTCCGACAATCTTCATCCGCGTATTAAAAAATGGCCACATTGTGCAGGCCGTCTTGAACTTACTGATCTGGTGGCCTCCAGCTCCATCCCCATCTGCATCAGACTGGCTTCAAAGTATTCTCTCCGTCTCTGTGGGGGAGAGGAGAGAGCACACAGGAAGTGGTCTGAATGAGCCGTTGTCTCCAAGTATTCTCAAAATAGTGAAAATCTATAAGGTCATTCTGAGATTGTATGTATGTTTTAATGTAATGATTTTGAACATGATAGAATGTCATTAAAAATGGCAACATTTTAATACGGATATTCATTTATATTATCATATTATATTTAGGGCTGTTGAATGGTTAGAATAATAGTCAAACTAATCACGGATTCAAAATTAATTTAATAATGATTAATCTAATCACCATTCGAACTATGTCCAAAATATGTCTGTTTTCCTTCATAGGATTTGAACATTTAAAAAGATAAATCTGGGGGGAAAAGTTCTGTTTATTTCTTAAATATTCATCAAAATATGTGATCTACAAGCCTCAAATGCTTGTAGATCCTCCAGCTCTACTCTATGGCTCTGGTTACAGGGAGACACACACGCTATATGTCTCTGTAAAGCTGTGCTTAATTCACACAATCTGATTAAAAATTCATTTTTTAATCAGATTAATCACCAAAATTAATTTAACTAATTAAGCGTTATTCTCAACAGCCTTAATTATATTATATTATATTATATTACATCGTGAAAAGTACTTCAACCGAAGTACCATTTGATTGAGCAACTTTGAATTGTACTTGAGTAACATTTGATTAGCAGATGTGACTTATATGCCTTAAGCCAAATCTCATATACTGTAAGTTACATCTGCTTTTGGCTAGCCTGTAAACCAGACATACTGTATCTACCAGTGCAAAAACAAAGAAATACATTTGTCCCATGGAAATGCAGGTTCATATGTACACAGTTTTTTATCCATGCCAGGCTAAAATTTGATCAGGAGTAGCTATACTTTGGTATACTGGCATTGAGTTGCCTACTTTGTCTACCACTGATTGTGATTCAACTACTGCCCAGGCTGTTCACTGCTGCTATGCACTCTGCAGAGTACAGTATGAGTTATGTGCTACGTCTGCAAGTTAAATAGATGATCATCAATGGGTCCCCAAGGAGTCAGCACTTAATATTACATGTGATCGTTTCAGGTTCTCCGTCTGTCTGTTTAAATGTTCTATTTTTATTATTAGAAAAAAAAAAAATTAGAAGTGTGGAACCACAGTGTATGACTTGTGTATCAATGGTGTTGTCAAACACCAAATATTGCGCCAAAACTTCTGTACCAAACAATGTCTACAAATACATTTTATGGTTTGCTTATTCTGGCGTTTTGTTGACTGAGGCGGGTATTTGAAAATCTATTTGGTAACTGTCATAATGATGGTTGACGCTCTCCGCCCCAAATGGTTCTTTGAGCAACTCAGAAGAACAAACACCACAAATCATTTGCAGTTGAGCTAACATCTGACCCACGTCTGTGTGCAAGAAAACAAACTCAGGGAGTGTCCTCACTGTCCTGGCAGACCGAACTGAATCCTGCAGCTGTGGGATTGAAGGATTCCTGTCGGTCCTGCTGTAGTGCTGCTCTTACGTGCAGTCTAGTCTTTCTCACAAGGCTAAGAGAGGGGGCGTTGTATAATTGACCTCTCTGACCATCCCTTAAACTAGGAATTAGCTATGACTTCATGTACACATACAGTAAGTCCTTCAAGGTCTCGCATCACAATACTTTTACAATTATTTCTAGAACGTTTCTCTATCATTATATTGAGAGCCCGCTAGAAAACAATATGGTGCATATATTTTTTAGAATATAGACACTATAGGGTTCATGTGATTAAACCTGCTAGTAATATTGTACTTGGCACAGGCACCAATGTTAGAAGAATACGCGTTATCCTCTTTCTATTCCTTACTGAGATGTGCCTTTTCTGTAGCCTGGTTTCACTGCTTCTTGGCCTCGCTCATTAGATTACGTTAGATTAGATTGGATTGGATCTTTATTGCCACATGACCAGAGTCTGGTGAGAAGCTGTATTTTGTACAGCATGAAGTAAACATTACAAAACCCATGGAGGCGGAGGAGTCTAGTGTAAATCTTTAAGGATTGATGTATCCTGGCTGGCAGTATGAATCTGCTGGTACCATCACCCTGCACATCTCTCTGTCTGTGTTTGTTGTGACAGTGTTTGCACTACACTGACACACCTGGATGGTTAGCATTCATGTCTGGAGTTTCTTCATTCTAAGCAATTTACAGGCTGGATTTTATTTTCTTTATTTTTATTTTTTTCATGGAGACCCCATGTTCTCAATATGTTATTATTTGCATTTTAAGTACAAAGAAAAGTACTTCTGGATGTATGGCCAAGGACTGCCTGCAATACGCAGACCACTTGGTTGGTCTCAAAAAAACTAAAGGGCTGGTCCTGCTAGTCCAGCCAAAAGTCTGACATAATCCAAAACTCTGTGTTGAAAAATCACTTTCAGGCCAGCCCAAGTAAAGGAATCACATTAAAGCTACAATCTGTATGTTTTCAGTCACTCCTGATGGAGACAGGCAGCGAAATCCAAAAGCGACCTCTTACGCGGGCGCCCGGTTTCAAAAGCGGGCGCCCGCTTTTGAAACCGGGCGCCCGCGGGCGAGGTCGCTTTTGGATTTCGCCCCTGCTGCCTGATGG
The DNA here is from genome assembly GCA_039105355.1 of Benthosema pterotum. Lineage (NCBI taxonomy): Eukaryota > Metazoa > Chordata > Actinopteri > Myctophiformes > Myctophidae > Benthosema > Benthosema pterotum. The sequence goes on along the minus strand of CM076971.1, from coordinate 3,262,653 downwards.
AGACAGGCATGTGAGAATGCTTACTGTACGTGCATGTGCCCATGTTATCCACCTTAAACATTGACATAATGACTATTGTTGTATAAACAATACAAAACATGAACCATCATACTGGTACGGTACTCTAGTAAGAGAGCTAGAGACTCCATGCTGATTATATTAACAGCTCTGAAAGCCTTTTTGAAACATTTCCTCTCTGCCTTAGTATACTGTTATCCTCTCTCATCTCTATCTCTCTCTCATCTCTCTCTCTCATTTATATATTTTCTCCTTATCCATAACCACTTCGGACATTCTCCTCGAATCGCTTCGTATCTTTGCCATCTTTGAATCTTGTTTGAATCCCTGGACCAGCTGGGAAATCCCCACTGGGGATGTCAATATCCAATTCCACTTTAATCGCCCTTGAGCAAGACACATGACACCCAGTTGCAATGCATTGCTTTGTATCAAAAATTACAAGACACTAGGCGAGGCAGCTCACAAGTGTGTCTTCACTGCATATGTTGAAAGCCTGTGTTAAGAGTATTCTACCTAACCTCTACTCTGATTCAAAGAGGCAAAGAATAACTCCCTTCCCTTAACAAATATTTAAAAGTTGATGCTTGAGGTCTAATGGACACTTGAATCATTGTTTATTTATGTTTCATGTTCTATGGCATTGGCAGATGGAATGCTACAAACAAGCTCTGACCTTCTTCCTTTGGAACGTGTGTCGCTTCTCGAAGTCCTTTTTGTCCTCGTCTTCGTAGACCAGGACAAAGTCGATCCTCCTCGTGCCATCGTTGAAGAACAGCGAGTCGGGCTTGTCGTTGAACTCGGCCTGGGTACAGAAAGACAGCTCGTCCGGTAAGTCGGGGATGGTCTCGAACTCGTACTCCTCTTCCTCCATGATGTCGTACATCCCTCAGAGTTTGGAATAAAAGGCAGCTCTGTGCTGTGTAATGCTGTTTGTTATATGGACCGTTTGCGTGTTTCATCTGTGATTGAAGTCACCAGAGAGAAAGAAGAGGGCAGGGTCAACAAACACTGTGTGTGTCACCCGCCCTTCTTCTTGTTGCTCTCCGAGGATGTTAACTGTTGGCTGACATACAGCCCACAGTGGACTAGGTAAACCAAAACACATGTAGTGTGGGAGTCGCTCTTGGCAACAGCTTATGTGTTTACACATATACCATGTGCAGTGTTAATTAAAAAACTATGAATGCTTGCCCATAAAGTGAAATGGAGGATGTTTTGAAGCAAAGGCTTCTTTTCAGGGGGTTGTTAACTTTCAGGGAGACAGAAGAGCCTAATGATATAGTGTATACTAGGCAAATTTGGTTTCATAACTATCCACAGCCCATATCTCAGACAAAGTTGGAGCATGCGTTTTATTAGTCACTATTTTGGAGGGACGAACATGAACATTGGTTGAAAATGAAAATGGTTGGTGTGTACCTTTAAGCCATGCTATGGGTTGGGTTTCCCATCTCCACGTTGTGTAAATAAGTAAATATGAAATGAATACAGTGCATGAACACTGTTGACTCACCTGTAGAGCCTTGGCTACTGGGGCTCCCTCCTCTATAGACTTGTATGTAGGTAAAAACTCCTGGGTGTAAACTAGAAGGCAGACAGAAGAGAAAAAACAAGGGCATCACCTAAACAAGAATGAGACTGCAGGGACCAATTTCACTAGCCATTTATATATAGATGTATTAGTTAAACTCCCATATGTTTCAAGGAGGATTCATTAATAAAAATGATGGTGTGGCACATAGCCACATCCACTAGCACCACCTTCATGTTAACTTTATTGCGCACATAGTGTATATTACCATATTGTCGAATATAAGCTGACTCTGGTTATAAGACGAATTTGTGGAAAAAGAACATTGAATGTCAAATAATTTATATTAGAACCTCCGTCCTATATGGAGGCTTGCATTTAAAATATTTATTCACCATGCAGTGATTACAGCACTGAAAATCTGCGTTATAGAGTATACAAGTACAATCAATATTTCAACTGAAACAAGAAAACAAACATTTGCATTTGAAACTGGAGGCATACCTGGGGTCAAAGCCATTTGCCCTTCCAGGTTAATCCTCCCTCACCCTCCCTGTGAACTTGGCACTTATAAAGCCAACAGCGCCACTCCATGGTCACTCGGTTTTTCCTTACAGTTAGCCTCCGAACACAATATGACACCATTTCTTACAATATTTCTATTGTAAAACACATAAGCACTATTGCATCCTCTGGTGGCCACTATAGTATGCTTTTTACTCTGAAAATCCCTGCAGACCTAGCCTGACCTCACTCTGAGGACAGGCTGAAATTGTCATTTCGTTTCACGTTTTTAAGGTGCTGAGCCAGGCTACTGCAGACCACTTTGTTCTGAAAATGGGTAGAGAGGTCTGCAAGGACCTTTAGTCTTGCTTCAACTGCCAGTTGAAGCTTGGTGGCCTGCCAAGTGGCCTGCAGAGCAGACAAATCCAGCATTCACAACCAAAGACTTAATCACATAGACATACGGTACAATGGAGCAGAATAGGAGATCCAAATTATGGCCGGTTACATTGTTGGAAGGGTTGTGTCAGTCAGTTGTGCCAAAAATCTAGACTTGGCTAGAGGCTGGTGGCAAATTCCTGTACGATGGAAAAAGAAGTAATAGTCTAGGTTGAAGTAGGATGAAGTGAGAACAAATTAGTTTGATGTGATTTAGTGATAACTTGGTTGAAGAGCTGAAGACATTTCCAGAAGATGCCATCACTGATATTAACATAAATAATGTCCTGCCAAGGTCTGTGCCTGCCTGGCTTTGATACCCCAACCCGTAGGCTTTTGCTATAGATGTACCCAAATATATTTAGGTGGCGCTACATGGCATTCTATCTTGACTTTTACTCTGCAGACTGGCAACCTGTCAGACTACTGGACTTCTTTGCATAGAATAAAAGCGTTAAACTGCAGTTGATATTGATAGACCAGGTCTTACCTACAATTAACACCTGCAAAACCTGCTGGTTTGGATAGTGAGGTCAGGTGTAGTCTGAACATTTGATTTAATTTGGCAAATTTGTACAACTTAAAGGTAGGGTAAGTGATTTGAAATTCATTGTGTAGTACCAGCCTGGTGTACTAGGGGCGTCCAACAGTAGCTACACTATGTGAACCTGCTGCTCGATCCTGATTGAAGGAGAATTCACCCACCACCTGGGGAACTTTTATTAGCTCCTCTGCTAACGTGGGGGAGGGGGAAACTCCATATATGGTTTCCACACCTTATAATAGAGCATTTTAACAGAAAAATATTTTTGGGTGATATCTGACAAAAGTGAAATCACTTCCCCTACCTTTAATTCGGGTGATCAATAGCCTCATTTATATTATTTTCCTCAGACAAGGTGACTTTGTGTTCAAGCGTAACTCTTGATAGATTCTGTGTATTATTATCTATATTTATTCAGTACAAAGTTATGCTGGGCAGTGAGCACACATGCACCACCCGAAGTCAGGCGAATGAGGTTACGCAACACAGGTTAGCTAAGGCTACACTGTTTCACAGCTAGTAGCTGTAGCTGACTCAGTGGGTAACTCCACTCTTGTCGTGATCGGCTACACGGTCTACAAGTGACTCAGGCTTAATGCCTTTGCTGAAAAGCCCCCTCATAGCATTTACTGAGGTGTGGTGGGGCACTACTAATTTATTTTCTCTGCCAAGATCTTCCCTGCTGGACCAGGGGGTTAAAAGTGGCGATTTTCCAGGCACAAGCCAGCCAACTATCACCACCCTTAAAAGAATTCTTCAATTTCAACCACAAAGACACAAAGTTGTCCACCCTCTTTTCATGTCTCCTTCTGGAAAGAATAAATCATTCACCAGCTGTTGCAGTTTCAGCAACACTCTTTGGCCATAACAAACAACTACTATCACTCCCTCTTATTCTGCTCCATATTAATCTTGCAGCGGTCACATTGCTTCACTAAGAGCCCTGCATACTTTACTTCCAGTAAAGTCAGTGCAGTGGCTGGGAGTCTGAGACATAATCGCACTATGAGTGTTATGTTGATTTTTTCCCCCAAACAGCAAAGAGCAGACACATCGTTCATCGCTGCGCTTGCATGTTTCCACGACCACGCACTGCATCATGGGAAATCTAACTGGAATCAGACCTTGTTTTGAAAACACTGCCCATAGAGACGGAATATGGAGTGGAATAATTGTTCCTCCATTTTCTTTGTGCACATGCTAGGCAGTTAATAGGTCTGAACTGTACACAATCTGTAAGCCTAGCTTACATGTTATAGTGCCAACTTACAACAGGAAACTTTACAGAGACCCCCCCCCCCCACAGTGGGAACAGGAAGAACAAGAGAGAGAGAGAGAGAGAGAGAGAGAGAGAGAGAGAGAGAGAGAGAGAGAGAGAGAGAGAGAGAGAGAGAGAGAGAGAGAGAGACACGGAGAGAGACACAGAGAGAGAGAGAGAGAGATCTTTCAATGAATCCGCTGATCGCATACCCTTATATGCATGCAGCCTGCAAGAACACTGCACTGTACATTCTTTTACCGCTGTACCCACCCACCCAGCCACTTCCTCCGTCTACAATATCCTTAACAACAGACAGCTGTAAGAAAAACAGCCCATATGGAAAAAAAATAATATATGCAAATTCTTGGAAGTGCACTTTTCATACAATCCTCAAATAAGAGAACAAAGTTAAGTCCATAGTATTATGAAGTGTGAAACAGTGAACAATGTCAATGTCAAGTGTGTGTGTGTGTGTGTGTGTGTGTGTGTGTGTGTGTGTGTGTGTGTGTGTGTGTGTGTGTGTGTGTGTGTGTGTGTGTGTGTGTGTGTGTGTGTGTGTGTGTGTACTTTTGTGATTTATAAGAATTATACAAAACATATATAAGATCCATAGTATTTTTTGTAAAGTGGCTTGTATGAAAGCTGGCACTTTCAAGAATTTGCATATAAAGTTTTTTTCCATATGGGAAATTACTTTCAAACACACTAAAAAGAGGCAATGCAGCATCATTCGAACATTTGTTCAACATTTCTTTGTTTCACTGAATCAGGATATTACTCACAATGACAAACGGACAGTTGTAAAGAGAAGCAGGGTAGGGCAGTTGGTCAGCCACTGGGCCTCACCTGGGGCCATACTGTATAGTTGTAGGCCTACCCCAGTGAGTTCCAGTTTCGGTTTAGATCAGTGGCTTTTAACAGGTCGTCCGGGGACCACCAGTGGTCCCTGAGAGGATTCCGGGTGGTTAAATGATGGAAAGTTGGTTAACCAGATGTAACTCTTTGAGAGCGTAAAAATGAAACCAAATGGATCCTTGTGGGTCCATTTGATCATTTTGATCTGTCATTTTGATCTGTAAGTTTGTCTTTAGCTTTGGGATCTGTGGTGCTAAAATATCATCAAATAGTGGTAGTGGGCCCTTGTATGAAAAAGGTTGAAAACCACTGGTTTAGATTTATTTACATACACAGTATTGCATTACACTGCACAGTGCACACAATTTAAATAACTCTAAATAACTACGTATTCACACACCATTGTTGTTTTGGTTCTGTTTTCTGTTTGGCATGTCTACTCTCTGTTTATAGTATAGTACTTACATAGTAATACATACCGGTATTTGAATTTATTTATTGATTTATTTTTTAACTAAAGAGATATGTCAATGTACGGTATGTAACTCAGAGAGAAGATTATTATGATTTTTTTTTTTTGCGTTTGTGCCTTTAGTGATAGTTACAGGGAGTTGGACAGGAAACAGGAAGGGGAGAGACATGCAGCAAAAGTCCTCATGAACAGGACTCAAACATGTGACACGCTGTCAGGCCAGAGCCTATACGGCATACGCCCGGCCCCGGACCACTAGTTCAACAGGCACTGCCCATTTGCATACCTTGACATGAACGGTTTTGAAAACCATGCAGTGGCAAATGAATTCAAACCAGCAGAAGCCACAAGATTACAGACCAGGTCCATATAACTATGTGTAACCCATCAGTGACAATATAACAATAACACCTGTTCCAAATTACATATCTGTACAAAGGTCTATACTGTAGCTGCTGTGCATATCATGCACACTCCACAGCTGCTAGACTTCCTTGTTGAAAATCAGGCATTAAATTTAGACAGCTTTCCTGTTTAGTGACAGCCACAATCAAGTGTCTTCCTCAGCCTCTGATAGGAAATGACGTAATGCAGCGTGTGTATATGTGTGTGTGTGTGTGTGTGTGTGTGTGTGTGTGTGCGCACGCATGCGTGCGTGCGTGCGTGCGTGCGTGTGTGTGTTTCCACTGGAATACATAACAAACTGAACCAATCCTTCTAAGTCCACTGCTTCCGTTATGGAAAAAAGCGTACTTGATCTAATACAAATCATATTAAAAGGTGTTCTATATTTTGTGGAACAAAGTGTCTATCCAAAAAGTACACCCAGCTAAGCCTACCTGATTTTGTCCCTCTCAATGCATTGATGGCATCAAAAAGGTAAAATCCACACTGTACACTACAGTATCTGGAAATTCTACAGTGAATGTTCAGCAAAAATAGCTGATAGCGTAACGTATTGAATGCCAACTTATAGAGTATTCATTATTATTCTAAAGTAACTCTTGTGATTGTGCACCCACTTGTTTCAGTAACATTGAAACAAGTTGTTGTAGTCATGTTTGCACCTTTTGTAAAAAGATATTTATGATGCCATCATAGCCATGACATTCCATGCTGATGAAAGACTTGGCATGCAAACGAACTGGCTTAGCCACCTGATCTGAGCCCTTTTATTAAAGATATACAGGTATTTGCCATTTTAAAATGACTTTGTCCTCATTGTTTATTGTACAAGTGTAACCAAATGGACCTGTTACACAACAAAAGGTGTTAAGGCATTTGGACCCCTAGTGGTCCACGGAACTGATGTTGAGAAACCGTGACATCGAAGCACGTCTAGCAGGTCTCCAAAAGTCTGTAGTTTCACTGTTTTTACATCTCTTAACGGGCAAGGGACTCACTGTATGACCAGAGATTATTATCAAGTATTATGACTTGGTACTACACTGAAACAATATACAGTACACCATACCATACATTGCATGTGTCATGTAGTCCATGCTTGTTTGATAGTTTCTTTTTTACGACATCAGGACAACATCACATTATTGTCTGATAAGTTATCAGCCATGAATCGTAACTCATAAGACATGTAAGATGTTCACTCTGATGAACAGAGCGACCAAACGCACCAGTCAAGTCTATTACAGCTGAGCACACACCCAAGTGCTTCTGCATAGAATATAACAGAGATTAAGTAAAGTAAGCATCATCACCCAAGGCAAACAAACGAGCTGCCATATGAGCCACATCGCTGGGCAAGGCTGTCTACCTATAGGTTGAGGAAACAAGTGCAAAGACATAATTTTAACTACATTTTCAAAACAGTATTCCCTAAAGGTTTAAGCACAAGTTATAAGGCAGCAAGATATAGAGTCTGTATATCCATAAACAATAGCAGAATGAATACAACTACTCATATCAGAAACAGGAATATTTGAATGTTCTTTCTATCTCTGCTCTTCTTCCCTTTCCTGAAAAGTGAGAACTACAAATGATGGGAGCATTTCACCCACTACTCTACACCTGCAAACCTGTAAAATTTAGCAGAGCGTCTGCTAAATCCCTAAATTGCAAACTGTGAAAACACAATTGGCTAAACTTGGTATGCATGTACGGTGAAGTGCTTGAGAAGTGCAAGTATGGCCAGGCTACTGCGCAGAGCTGCAGTAGAGCTACCTGTGTTAAAAACACAGGTGATTTTCATGTCATGTCATGTTGTTATTTAATTCAAAGATGAGACAATACAGTAAGTCTGTCTGCTCTCCAACTGTTGCTTAACCACTTAAGACCTAGTATTTCATCACATGGCAGGTAGCGAAAATAGACGATCTGCAGGAATGAATGGAAAAAACGTGGATTGTAAATAGCCTACACTCTACAGTCATTTATGCTCTTATGTCATCCTTTGTCCTCTGCCAAGGAGTTTGTGGTAACACACATATTTGGTTATAACTTGCAAACACATCATCCATCCTATATGTTGTGAAAGTCTACACCACGTGATCCAACAAGTGAGCATAGACTATTTTTGTTTGCATGATAGCAATGGAATTTAGGGAACAAAGCTTGTGGCCAATATGACTCAGAGAGAGCGGAATGTCTTTCCACTTTCAGCGTAGTGGGGCTGAATGAATGGAAAACTAACCCTAGCAGTCAGAAAGCCTGCAGCTGTCTGTTTCCCCATGTCCTTGGCGTGTTAAAGAAGGTGAAAAATTTGGAATACCTATCAATCATACAGATAACTATAGCTAGTCTTTCACAACACAATGATAGTAAGTGTAATAACATAAGATGGGTATTATGTGTGACATGGTGTGACATGTACTGTACCCTAGGGAGTTAGACAGAGTATGGGGGTTCCAGGGTGTTCAAAATGATTGACAGGACTGAGTATCCAAATGAACCCTTACAGTCTGTTAACTGTCTAGACACAGGAAGAGCAGCTGTCAGATCACATACCAAGATGGGAGGCTGCAGCACATGCTGATGTTGTGAGGTGTCACTTATACAAAATATATACAGAGGTTGAGTTAGCAAAAGTAAATAGAACTTGTTCAGTAGTTGTGTTTCTCTCTCTCTCTCTCTCTCTCTCTCTCTCTCACACACACACACACACACACACACACACACACACACACACACACACACACACACACACACACACACACACACACACACACACACACACACACACACACACACACACACACAGATGAAGACACAGATGAAGAAATGTTTCTTAGTTGCGACAGATCTAGAAGACTTAAAACTCACCGAGATCTTCTTGTATTATCCCAAGCTCTGTGTCTCCGTCCAGATGATACGTCTCCTCCGTGTCGGACGCACCGTCCATCTCTAGGATGTCGTTGTCACTCATCTTCTACTACGAGGGTCTATCATTCACATCACTTCATTTGGAAGACAATCCCCCACCACAAAACACACGTCCATAAAAAAGCACATTATGGGCTCCCCTACGACATCCTGTGCATATTTTTCAACTCTATTTCCCAACCCTATCTCTCTCTCTCTCGCTCTGATCCGGGGGATTTCGATGGGAGCCGAAACGATTGCTAGATCTAACCCCACGATCAAGTTGTAACTTGAAAGAAAAGAAAAGAAAAGCGGGTGGGGTCGGAGGAGCGACTGGAGGAGGGATTTTAGACGTTGTTAACTTGGCGAGGCAGATTTTATGACAGATTGTTAGTTAAGTTACGCCCACATGCAGTCTCAGCCGCCGAAGAATATGGCCTACTCACAATTTATGAATATTCTTCTTGCCAAATGTCAAGAATAAATAACTTACTAAAAACTACACCGGGGAACAGAACACATTACAATAACCTACAGCAGTGGTCCTTGATAGGGCTCCAAGTGGTCCCCAGCTAAGTTGTTTAACCAGATGGAAAGTTGGTTAACCAGATGTAACTCTTAAGAGCGTAAAATGAAACCAAATTGACCCGCAAAGGGTCCATTTGGTTTCATTTTTACCCTCTCAAGAGTTAAGATAGTCATCATCTGAATAAGCCCAAATCTACATAACTAGAGAGTTAGAAGAGTAATGGTCACTTTTGCCTGTGTTGTTTCCCAAATCCGGTCTGGTATTGTGGACAAAAGCAAAAGAGATCTGTAGTTTTGGGCGTCTTCAATTGGAACTAAAATCTCCTCAAATGGTGTTCCGTGGCTAAAATGCTGAATGGGCCCTGGTATTCTATCTAAACCACTGACCTGATGTTGATGTGGGCTGCGTGGGTACTTTAGCCGTTAACTACGTCTGGTTTAATAACTACTGTTGTCGGGGGGATTCCGTGGTGGTGGTGGGGGGGTCCAAATAAGTGTAGATATCATGTCACAATCAACTTTTAGAAAACCTCATAGGCCTCGCCTCGCCTCGGCCGGGTAGCACTTACCAGTAACCATTTTAATTAACGTTTTCAGTCACATGCATACATCACAAATCACACATACAGTGTCGTTTATCACACAAAGTGCTAATTTTGCCACGCTGTAGGATTAAAACGCCCATAAAGTGCTGCGTTATAAGCAAAACAATTTGTAGTCGAGTATGAAGGTAGGGGTAGAGTTCTATAATAGAGAGTACTGCCACTCCCGTTGACTCCCAATGCTACGGCTGAACAGAGACGCCTATTGGCTCAAAGATACACGTGACGACGGTTATTGGCTGAAAAGCGCACGTGACTCCTGCAAGTTCCAAACAAACCACCTATGGTAGTTCCAAACAAACCACTCTCGCCCATCCACTTGCATTGTCAGCAGAGCTCCGGTGCAGCGCGAAGCGCGAGACAAGAGAGCAAAGTGTGTCAGTACTCTCGTTTATAGTGCTCTAGGTAGGGGTCCCATGCATCCGGTAGAAATGTGGGCCTAGGCTACTGCATTTTTTTAAATAGCTCTTACTTTGTTATAATACAACATCACAAAGTTATAACTAAAGATATATTGAATTGCTAAATGAGTCTCATCTTTGATTTGCAAGGCTCATTCTCTACCTTCTCTAGCTGTTTAACATTTGTGGGAATTCAATATGGAAACCAATATGCCAGATTAAGATATATCTTGAGGATTGTAAAAATGCAAAAGTTAGATAAACTATCAATAGGGTGCATGGGGCCGAGTTACCGTAATGCACTTTAGGCAATAAATGTGTCCTTTTTGTGTGTATTTGGGTTTTTATGCACTACACATGATGGGGCAAACCTTCATATAAATCAATCATGAAGATGACCATAAAATGGGCTGAATGGTTTATGTCAGATGTATACTTTAGGAGCGACGTTGATTCAAAGTTTTTTTTTTTTTTTTTTTTTTTTTTTTTTTTTTACAATTTCCTGTCCCCGAATGTCGCAACTCTTCCGCTAGAATGGCTTTGGTTGTTGCTAGGACCCATTGAACTATAGCCCGAGGAACGCGTCGGACTGTCAAGTGTAACGGACCCACCGGACGTGACTAGCTTAGCTCTCCTCTGTTTTGATGTCGGTGCGAATTATGTTCATTTGACGATCGTTACGAACACGCAAACGTTTAGAATGGAACATACACGCGTTTACTTGGTCTGCGCAGCGCAGAACTAGATGCAAACCATGATGTTTCTTTATTTGTGCGGCTGCGGAAGACAACGGACAGGAATGCTTGTGCTAGCGGTGGTTAGCTAACGGGCTAGTGCATGACATGCCTCCTGTCTTTTGTGCCTAAAACCCTCATTATTGGATGTTTGATCATTTATCTAACATGTTGTCACATAGGACTGATCTCACTGACGACATATAACCAAATATAACTCCAACAACTTCAACCTCCAGACAGATAACAGAAAACGATACAGGGTGAGGCTTCCATTCGTCAGAGAAAGTTGGTTATTTCTTCCTCAGGTAAAACTACTGATACTGATTAAAAGTACTACTGGTACTGATAAAACGTATTATAGTACTGTTGTTGTGATTGACGAACAATTAGACAGCCAGCCAATGAACACAACAGGGTTCTCACTTCCCAATCATAATGTAGTGATTGTAACATTTTTACGTTAACGCTGGTAGAGATTTATACAAAAGGATGCTTAAAGGTATAGTAAGTTATTTCACTTAATTCAAATATTTTTTTCTTTTTATGCTAATCCTCCCTACTATAGAGTGTGGTGACTATATAAAGAGTTCCTCCCTGTTCCCAGTGAACTCCTGGGGTCAAACACACAATTTGGGCTTTGGGATAAAAGCCTTTTGTCCAATCAGGATGAGAGGGACCTTCCTCCAATCAGGATCGAGTGGGGGTGGGCCTTGGTGTATGTGTTGTTGGCATGTACTTCACTGCACTGTAGAGTGTGTGCATATGCACACACTCAACCCAAAGAATACAAGGATTCCGTGGCACTGAGGACTTTTGAATGAGGATATGCAAAACATGTAGAGTCACAGTAATAATAATACTAATACATTTTGCACTTGACCTGTAACTAAGACCATTAACTAGGGTTGTCCCAATCGAGAAGTGTGGCAGCTTACCTCATTTTTAAATAATTGGAATCAGCTCAGGAGCACAAAAACGTTGAATAACATTTTGCAAAAAAAAAAAAAATAAAAATGTTAGTTAATACTGGGATAGATTTATACAAAAGGATGCTTAAATGACAAACCCGACATAATGATATTAGATGTCATTCATTGTGCTATTAGATTTTGTCTGTAATGTTAGGTATTGTACTATTGTGATATACTGTAGTAGGTATAAGAACATATAGGTACATGTAGTATATATACAGGTCCTTTCCAAAAAATTAGAATATCAACGAAAAGTTGGTTTATTTCCACAATTCCATTCAAAATCCCGAACTTTCATTAATTATAGATCCAGTGCTCATATTGTAAATGATTTCAAGTATTTATTTGTTTATTTTTACACAATTTTGGCTTCCAGCTCATAAAACCCACCAAATCAGGATTTCAAAAAATTAGAATATTATATGAGACAACTAAAAAAAATGTGTTTTAAACAAGAAATGTTGACTATCTGAAAAGTATATTAATTTATGCAGTTAATACTTGGTCTAGGCTACTTTAGAACAAATTATTTCATTAATGGGGCGGGGCATGGAGGTGATCAACCTGTGGCACTGTTGAGGTGTTATGGAAGCCCAGTTTTGCTTCAATAACAGCCATAAATGAATTTGTATTTTTCAGTCTTATGTCTCACACCTTCCTCTTGACAATACAACCCAGATTCTCTGTTGGGTTAAAGTCAGGACAGTTTGCAGGTCAGTTAAGTGCAGTAATACCATGGTCGGTACAGCAGCTACTAGTAGTTTTAGCTCTGTAGGCAGGTGCCAAATCGAGCTGGAAAGGAAAATTAGCATCTCCATGAAGCTTGTCAGCATACCGAAGCATAGGGTACTCTAAAAGATGTCTGTGTTGCAACCACTGGTGAGTTTTCACTGTCAGTGGATTAACACCAGCCAATAACATGGCTTGGAGACTGGACATGGCAAAACACATGATTTAGGCCATGTTATCGGCTGAAAACTTCAACAAAGCCATCTTTTTAGAGTACTTTGTGCTTCGGTATGTTGACAAGCTTGATGGGGATGCTAATTTTCCTTTCCAGCTCGATTTGGCACCTGCCCACAGAGCTAAAACTACTAGTAGCTGCTGTACTGACCATGGTATTACTGCACTTAACTGACCTGCAAACTGTCCTGACTTTAACCCAACAGAGAATCTGGGTTGTATTGTCAAGAGGAAGGTGTGAGACATAAGACTGAAAAATACAAATTCATTTATGGCTGTTATTGAAGCAAAACTGGGCTTCCATAACACCTCTGCAGTGCCACAGGTTGATCACCTCCATGCCACGCCCCATTAATGAAATAATTTGTTCTAAAGTAGCCCAGACCAAGTATTAACTGCATACATTCATATACTTTTCAGATAGTCAACATTTCTTGTTTAAAACACATTTTTTTTAGTTGGTTCATAAAATATTCTAATTTTTTGAAATCCTGATTTGGTGGGTTTTATGAGCTGGAAGCCAAAATGGTGTAAAAATAAACAAATACATACTTGAAATCATTTACAATGTGAGCACTGGATCTATAATTAATGAAAGTTCGGGATTTTGAATGGAATTGTGGAAATAAACCAACTTTTCGTTGATATTCTAATTTTTAGGTACATGTAGTATATATAGGTAAGTCAGGTATGAGAACCACTGACGTAGACAAACCTGTACATAGAGAAACTAAACCATTCGTTCGTCTTTCTCCAGCTACGCACCGCACCCTCGCTCCAAGATGAAGATGTTTTCTGTCGCCCACAAGACAGCCTTCGTGGTGGATCACTGTCCCTACATGGCTGAGTCCAGCCGGCAGCAGGTGGAGTGTGATGTGTTGACCAAGAGCCGCGGTCAGGGCCTCATCCCCCTGGCCCCCGTGTCCAAGTCCCTGTGGACCTGCGCTGTCGAGTGCTCCATGGAATACTGCCGAATCCTTTACGACGTCTACCCCACCGGCAAACTGGTTAGCCCCTCAGCTCGATAGAGTTGGTCCAATAACGGTTCTCTGATGCCTCTTGACTGTATGTCTTTGGTGTTGATTATCATTGCCTTGCACAGCGGTGCCGTGTGCAAATGCAAGCCAATTTAAAAGTGTGTATTGAACTTGTAGATTAGTTATGGGTGCCACGCAACACTGGCATACAATGGAGAATAAATCAGTTGCATCGTTTTTGTGCTGCTTGTCTGTTAACACATAGGGCTACATTTTCATCACACGCTAATCCCCTTATTCCTAACTTTTTACCTTTTTTACTATTTTGAAAAACGTTTTGGAATAGTTCAACGTGCCAAGTTATTGAAACGTTGTGAGCTTGAAGACTGGCCATTTTAACTATTGAAAAAATGTTTTTAAATAGTGTAAAAAGGCAAAGAAGTTAATGGATAATTGGTTTAGCGGTGAGAAATCTAGGCCATAGGCTTCACACTGACCACCTACACATTGCGGTCACACACAGGTACCTCAGTGCATAGAGCTAGAAGCCTCAGGGATCTGTAACGGGTTGCCTTTTAAGTTGTTCTGTATAGGTGGGTGTTTCCCATTGTGACTAGTGTCATCTTACGGTCAAATAGAATTGCATTGGATTGCATTCCAACAAAATGGTTTGTGAACTTTGTTATTGCATATATACTGATAAACATCTTATTATTTCAGGTCAATTACATAGTGAGTGACTCAGAGTTCCACATCCTGAATAGTTGGAGGCAGGAAGACCAGAGCACCCACGAGGTAAAACACACTTCCTGTTGTTTACAAGAAAAACAATGTGGAAAATGTCAGCTACAAAACTACCATTGTTTAATAAAGGATTATGATTCTAATCTCATTACTGCAAGGTTGGCTCATGTAATTTTTGTCATCCTCCTGTCCTGTGGATGGTAGCTCATGGCGGCGCTGGCAGCCGTAGGGCCGCCTAACCCCTGCGAGGACCCTGAGTGCTGCAGCATCCTGCACGGCCTGGCGGTGGCAGTGGAGCAACTGTGTAAGATAACGGAGCTGCAGCACGAGAAACGCACGGCGCTTATGGACACGGCAGAGAAGGTCGCCAACAGGGGGCGCATCATCTGCCTGACCAATGCTAAGAGGTAAACGGTGGTTGGAGTTTTGAGAAGGGCTCATTGAGTACTCTCAATGAGCCCTTCTCAAAACTCCACCCTTTAGGGCGGGTTTTATTCAATGTCCAATGGCAGTCCAAATAGTTTACCAACTACCAACAAGATGAGTAAAATATCAGAGACACACAAATAAAAGTCCTGTAATCAAAATATAAAAGTAATGCAAGTAAGTTGAGGATGTACAACATTTGCCGCTGAGATATAGTGCAGTTGAAGGAAATGTATTGACATTTGGGCATACACCAGTAAAGTTAAAGTACCTCAAAATTGTACAAAGTGCATAACTTTATATAGTTACTTTTCCACCACTGCATGGTGATGGAATCGCTGTCCTTTTCTACTCAGGTTTTGGGGCATTTTCACCCCATTTCTTTGGCATCAATGACGCCTGTGGGGACGAGGGAAATTTGTTCCCTGCATTTGAAAACCCATCCTAATCCTATTAACACCCATAGGCTGCCTCTCTACTGTACTCGGGATAATACTTGCTATTGCTCATTGACATGCCGACATGAGGCCAGGAGATTAACAGGAGCATCTTGTTGTTCATCTGTTGCACAGCGACACCCACGTGCGAATGTTGGAAGACTGTATCCATGAAACCATTCAAGACCAGAACAAACTGGCGGCGGGATCAGACAGGTCAGTGTGCAATATGATGTCAGAGCTCTGGTAGAGCAACTAGACAAGCATCAATGAATGAGTTCCAAGAACTCATGTGAGTATAGCCTTCCTTCTCAGCAAAGGGGGAACCATTTGTAAATGGTTGTAAAACTAAAGACGATGGTAATGTGTTTAGCAGAGGACTCAAATTATGGTTGAAATTAAATTAACTGCTCACATGTATAGTTGTGAATTGGAACTGTATTTGATGATAATTATTGCCAGCATTTATTATTGTTGCTGTTGTTTTAGTTGATTGGGATTTAGATTAGTGTTCTATATTAGCACATCTGGTATATACACTTTAATGCATCTGGTTTGTGCAAAGTATATAAGAATAAAAGGTGAGTTTCTTATGCACTTATAAACGTAACAGGTGCAAAGAAGACCAAATCAGGGTCTGGCACGCTGGTTTCAAAAGCAATTGAAAGGTTCTTCTCCTTTTAAATAAATAAACATAGCATAACATACAGTGGATATTAGGATTGAGAATAGTTTGTTATACTACTTTGGGACTGTGTGTGTGGTCTCCAGGCTGATGGCCCTGCAGCAGTGTGAGTTGGTGCTTGTCCACATCTACCCACAGGGAGAGGACACACTGGTCTCTGACCGACCAAAGAAAGAGGTACTAGGAGAGCAACTGCAACTGGTTCAAACAAATTAATGTTCAATGTTAAAAAAGGAAGATTGGTGAGATCGAAATGTTTCTGTAATCAGAAGAGAAATGGGGAGCCATCATAACCTTGTTCACACAGATATCGGGCATGTGACACTATGAAAATGTCCCGAATGGGATTAGCTATGGTTATCATGCTGTCCACAAAATCACTACCACTAATTCAAGAAGAGGCTGAGAAAATATGATCATCCCGAAAACAAACTCTTTCATAAAGAGGGGGTATGAAAAACATTGTTCTCTTCTGCCAAAGGGGCAGCAGAGAGCAGACAGGGTTACAGCCAAGAAATGCTGCTTGTGACACAAGCCACGTTTCCATAAAACCTTTGCGAAAATAGGAAGAGTATGAACATAAGTCGAAAAAAGAAGAGCGAATTGTCCGCTGTTTCCATTAACTGATGAAATGCGATATTGTAGACTACACCATGTCATCTGCAGCGCGACACGTGCGAGGAAAAAGGGTTTGAACTTTATTAACGGAATAATATCTATAAGGGCAGAGCCCGGTCATGTAAAACAGCTGTTTATGTCTGATATCACTTGCGTATCTTAGCTATCATGCATGATGATACAGATCAGATACTGTAAATATAGGACCTGTAGTTGCCTTGCGACTTTCATGAACAAACGCGATGGGAGTCTGAACGTTATTGGCCATGCGTCCCTCGTCCGTTCTGAGCGTTTTTTGTAGAAATATAACTTAAATTAACAAATAACAATGCTCTCATCGGCAGGCCACACAACTCTTCAAATGCGCTATAATGCGTGTCCAGTGCTTTCCAATAGAAAGTCTTTTCGCAAGCTGTTTCCATACCTCATTTGCGCATTAGGCTCTTCCGATACGCTCCGAAATACGGCACCTTTCAGCGAGAAATTATTTTTGCGCAAAATGGAAACTTATTCGCATTTTGAAGTGTTTCCATTCAACATTCTCTTCGCAAGAGCCGTTTTTGCGCAAAAATGGGCCTTATGGAAACGTGGCTACAGACTGAAAGCGAGAAAAAAGCGAGAAAATTCTTTCACCCTCCG
Source organism: Benthosema pterotum (assembly GCA_039105355.1). NCBI lineage: Eukaryota > Metazoa > Chordata > Actinopteri > Myctophiformes > Myctophidae > Benthosema > Benthosema pterotum. The sequence goes on along the minus strand of CM076971.1, from coordinate 3,244,981 downwards.
TTGCTTGCTGCTTAGTGCATTCTGTCATTGCGTCGTAAAGCTATGTAAAGAACATTAAACAAACGTCACTTGCTCCTGACTAACAACAACACACTAACAATTTGCTATTTCAATCAGGATTCAGGATTGGTTGTGTGATGTAATCTTTTCACATCAATGTCTTGTCTCTCTATTAATCATTCATCATGGACTAAAGATAGTTATGTTTTTCGTTCCAGGATTGCCACTGTTATAGCGTGTAATAGAAAGTAAGATGCCGTAAAGTTAGCACTGTAATGTTTCACAAGCTCACTCAATAGAATAGATGATCCAAAAAAGACAGCTCTTGATCTCCCATGATGCCCCATCGATAAAACGATACAAAATATTTTAAACAAATATTTCTCCTAGTATAATCATAGTACCTGATGATCATGATTTAGGGCGGGCAAAAAAAATCATGGCATCCTCTCTTTAACGCTCTGTCCTCCGTCAGATTTCTCCTCTGCTGACCAGCGAGGTGCACAGTGTGCGGGCAGGGAGGCACCTGGCTACAAAACTCAACGTTCTGGTCCAGCAGCACTTTGACCTTGCTTCTACTACCATCACCAACATCCCTATGAAGGTGAGGCTGGTTCTGCATGCACAAACCACAGTAAAGCATCGTCACTCACACACACACACTCACACACGCTCTCTCTCTCTGTCTCTCTCTCTCTCTCTCTCTCTCTCTCTCATTCTCGTGGTACTGGAGATGGACATTATTAACTAATGCATGAACAATGATCTATTAATTTTAAAAGAAATGTCTTCTGGTCATCTCAGCTTTCTCCTCTCATGACCTTTCGATCTTTCGTATTCCTCCTCATTTTTCTTCTTTCCCATTTATTTACTACATTATTTTTCTCCTCTTTTTCTTTGCTCTATTCTCTATTCTTTATTCCCTGCCACACGTGCACCGTGTTCACCACTCACCAATGTCTAATATTTAGAATTGTGTTGTGTTTTTTTTTTTTTTTTTCGTTCATCTGCATGTTGATACGTCTCTTTGGAGCTGCTGCTGCTGCTGTTTTCATGCTGTATTTTCTGTTTTGCTAGCCCACATTAAATGTTTGCGACCAGGTCAGTAGTTTCTCTCTCACACACACACCTACAGTGAGGGAGCACAGCCGTTACACGGGCAGGACATCTGTTATTAGGACAGCCCAGGCTTGAGCAACTTGGTGGTGTTGTTACAGCACAGGATGGGCAACTGTGGTCTGGAACAAGTTGGAACTAGTCTGAGGACCTGCATGCGTGTCCCTGCCTAGCACAATCCCTGCGTACGTCACATTTCTTGTCAAATCTCGCTTACAGTACAACTGTTGCAACATTGCAAACAGTGAAATGCTATTTCAACGTTGCCGATGGACAAATAATCCATAGATAAATGTTAAGGTTCAAAAGTGAATAAGGAAGAGGCATTTGTGTACAGACTGTAAGCTGTGTATTTTATATTATAGTATACTATGATACTGATTTAAGGAAATAAATGGGTCTGTATGACAGATAGCTGTACATTTTAATCTGTGATCCTGTATTATTATTGCCTAACCACATAGACAAATATTAACAACAATTAATGTATATATAGTCATATCACCACTTTTCGAGATAACATTTCAGCAGAACGCGGACGACATGCAGATGCATGTGATGCCAGTGAACAGGGTTGGGGTACACTTCAAGTCTTTCACAAGAGCAATGTGATCTTGTTGCCCCTCCTTGGTTTGTGACAACACCCCATGTCTTCATAAGATGTGGATAGACTCTCCCTCTCTCCGGCCTCTCCTAGCCCAGTCAGCCTCCCCTCCTCCTGTTCCGTTCTGTTATATTCTTGATGTGGTGTTCTGTGCTGTCTTCATGAATAGTCTTCTTTCAATCTGACCCCCCCTGGCTCCCAGACGTCCTTGTAAACCTCTCTGCAGCTGAAACCCCTAGATGCCACTTCCGAGATTTTATATTTAGACATAATCGAACATCCAAGTGTCAGGAGGGACAGAGACCTTCATTATACAAAGGAAGTGACACACATTTACTCTTTAATTGTAGCTTTTTGTAGATCTGCTGCTTCCACTATTTTGTTTTTAATGTTTGAAAATGTATGAGCGTTTATGACGATGAAAAGATTATACAGACTTAAGACGGGCCTAAGAGACTGTGTCCACTAAAGTTAACGGTTTTCTTTCCCTTTACTATGATTTTTAATGGGAACGCCACACTACGACAAAGCAGTGTGTCTATTCTGTACTGCACGTTATTCACGTTTGGTCCTTTCAATTTGTACTGGGCATCCAGCTGGAAAATACATACTGTATCTTGGTGGACACAGTCCTCTAAAGGCAAGCAAGACATTATGGATTATGTCTTATGTGTGTAATATGTATTCTACACACTGTAAGCGGAGCTAGAAACCTTTCAGCAAACCTTTCTATCATCCTGTTCTCCATCACATTCTACCCTTCTGGGCCATGAAAGCAGCAGTGCGTGCGTGTGAGTGTGTACATAAAACGTTTGTGTGTGTGCATGGCGTAGCACATGTATGTCTGTGTATGCATTGTGTATGGCATGTGGAATTCATCCTAACCTGTGTGTGCGTGTGTGTTATTCATGTATTATTACTTTGTGGGTGTACAGGAGGAACAGCACGCCAACACGTCGGCCAACTACGACGTGGAACTCCTCCATCACAGAGACGCTCACCTGGAGTTCTTCAAAAGTGGTGTGTTCACTGGTCTTCCAGGGATTTGGAGTGTTCATCTTTTGTATTTAAATCTATTTAAGATGTACACTGGCTCTCAAAGTGCGGCCATGCAAAATATTTGCATGACCCCCCCAATACTTTTGGGTGACACAGATTTAGAAAGACATGAAACACAGGGTAGAGAGAAATGACTCTCATTCACCAATCACATTCAAAGATGCCATTGCTGTGGTCATTTTAAGCTGATAGCTCATATTGACTCTTATCATTTAGTCCAGTGGTTTTCAAGCTTATTGATACCAGGGCCCACTATCTATTCCCAATTTGAGCCACGGAACACCATTTGAGTACATTTTAGCCCCACAGACCCCAAACTACAGATTTATTCCAGGCTGGATTTGGGAAGCAAAACATGCAAAGATACAGATCAAGTTGACCATTAATCCTCTACTAGCTGTGTGGCTTGGGGTAATTAGAATATTTTAACTTGAGAGTGTAAAATGAAACCAAATGGACCTGCAAGGGTCCATTCGTTTAATTTCTACACACTCAAAGAGTTACACCTGGTTAACCAACTTTCCATAATTTAGCCTGGGGACACCACCTGGAACCCTCTCAAGCACCACTGCTGGTCCCCGGGCCACTGGTTGAAAAAAACAAAAAAAAAAAAAAAAAACAGATTCAGTCAAATTCTCTCATCATTTGCTACCTGAATTATGTCTGGTTTTGTACAGTAGTTTTATTTCTGCTCATATACATTGGCAAGCGCCTAACTGCTAGAATTACCACAGCTCAACTTGCATTATTTATTAGACAAATACAATACAGTGAGTGACAGAGGAAGGAGGGAGCAGAGAGGTGAAGTGACATCTCTCTCTTCGTGAGCTTGTAGATCTTTTTCCTTTGATTCCCAAAGTGTTACTGAGGCATTCTCCTTCTTTGTCTGTGCCCTAGGTGACCTGCACATGGCAGGTAGCACCAGCAGAGACAGTGGACTGAAGGAGACGGTTACACTGAAGTGGTGCACTCCCAGAACCAACAGTATAGGTAGGCAACCGGTAGTACTGCCTAGGATGGAGAGAGGTCATTTGCAACTACTGTATGTCTGAAATGCGACAGTTGCCAGGCCAGTAACCATCTGTTTCAAATAACATTGTTAACCTGTTGGTGTTTTACCTGGTGGCTTTTCTCACTAAAAGAGTGGGGACACTAGATCTTTTGTTAATAGTCGTAATAATTGTCAGTACCATACATTATTAAATGCATTAATTTATTTGAACGGGAAACAAAGTCAAAGCAGACCTCCGAAACAGGTGCGTTGCATAGGCAGGGCTCAAGGTATATAAAAATGCTCAAAGACGATCATTTCCATCCACAGTCCTATGTTACAAATATACCATTTGTAGTTACGTTCTAACAGTCGTCATGCATGCGTCTGTGTGTGTGGTGTTTTCCTCCTCCAGAGCTCCATTACTGTACAGGTGCCTATAGAATCTCGCCGACAGATGTGAACAGTCGTCCATCCTCCTGTTTGACCAACTTCCTCCTCAATGGTAAGTCCAAGTGACTTTACATCTATTAGGTGGATGGTAGAGTCATTCTTGGTGCAGTCAACCCTTTAGTCTTGTAATGTTAATAAATATGACCTATTGTCTTCTGGTGTTGTTGATGCGCATACAGCATTATCGACTATTGTTTAGCTCCAACACCTTTTGATATTAGCGGTAGCATCCACTACCTATCTTTTCTTCTAAGTATAGTTTATATATTTTGACAGGACGGTCAGTGCTCCTCGAGCAGCCCAGAAAGTCTGGTTCAAAGGTCATCAGTCACATGCTGAGCAGCCACGGCGGCGAGATCTTCCTGCACGTGCTCAACATGACCCGCTCCACCCTGGAGGATCCGCCCTCCATCAGCGAGGGCTGTGGAGGACGTGTCACCGACTACCGCATCACTGTGAGTTAGAAACCAGTGGTTTTCAAATATTTTGACGGCGACGATGATGATGTTGATGACCCTTTATTTCGCCACAAACACCCGTTTGAAAAGATGTAGTCATAAGCAGTGTATCAAATATAACAGGTACTGGGATTGTGATGTGATGTTTGAGAAAGTGCAAAGAGCACCACCTAGTGGTGATCACCGGAAAGTAAATACTGTTTTGACCAACAATCTCAGAGCTTGTGCTTAGGCTATACTCTGTTCTCCCCAAAATATACAGTAGATGCTATGGTGGTTAGGCCCTATACGCTTAAGTGAATGAATGAATTGCAAAAAATAACTGATCTACGACCTCAGAATGTGTCAGTTTTTGTTTTACCGTAATTGTACCCAAGCTAGGTACACCGTGACATAGGGTTAATAGTGGTTTCCGCTCAGTAGCATTAAACTTCCTGCATGTTCATGTTTCCAATCCTCAGGACTTTGGGGAGTTCATGAGAGAGAACCGCCTGACCCCGGTGTCAGAGTTGACCCATGACCCCAGTGGGAAGCTGCCTGCGGAGAGAGCCAAGGCCCAGCTGGAGCGATACACGCGCTACTGGCCCATGATCATCTCCCAGACCACCATCTTCAACATGCAGGCTGTGAGAACCTCAACTATATAACTCTAGGTCTAACCCAGGGGTTTTCATCCAGTGGTCCCCAGGCTAAATGATTGAAAGTTGGTTAACCAGATGTAACTCTTTGATAACGTAAAAACCAAATGGACCCTTGTGGGTCCATTTGGTTTCAATTTACACTCTCGAGTTAAAATATTCATCATCTGAATTAGCCCAAGTCTACACAACTAGAGAATGTAGAAGATTAATGATCATTTTGATCTGTATTTTTGACTGTTTTGTTTCCCAAATCCAGGATGAAATTGTGGACAAAAGCAAAATAAATCTTTAGTTTTGGGGTGTGTGAGGCTAAAATGTCATCAAATGGTGGTCCGCAGCTCAAATTCGGAATAAGTAGTGGGCCTTGGTATCAAAAAGGTTTGCACCACTATGTCTAACCCTGTCTGTCTGTCATCCCTCCAGGTTGTCCCTCTTGCCAACCTGATTGTGAAGGAGACGCTGTCAGAGGAGGACGTGCTGACCTGCCAGAAGACCGTCTACAACCTGGTGGACATGGAGAGGAAGAATGACCCTCTGCCTATCTCCACCGTGGGCTCTAGAGGAAAAGGACCCAAGAGGTAAACTACTGCTCCGCGTTGCTGTGAAACTGTGAGACAAATGCGCCTAGTTGGCAACACTGCTACTACTATGTGTTTGTGGAAATAGGAGGTTTCTGCCGATAAAACACACGCAAGTTGACATTGATGTGTGTTGTGTGTGTGTGTGTTGACGTGACTAACAGGGACGAGCAGTACCGCATCATGTGGAACGAGCTGGAGACGCTGGTGAAGACGCACTCTGCGGCCAGCGAGCGCCACCACCGGGTGCTGGAGTGCATCGCGGCGTGCCGCAGCAAGCCCCCCGAGGAGGACGACCGCAAGAAGAGGGGCCGGAAGAGGGACGACAAGGAGGACCGGGCCGAGAAGAATGGCAGCAAAGACACCGGAGACGACAAGAGCTGGCAGGACGCCTCCGACAGGTCAGAGACGAAGACTGTGTGGCGTGGGCAGTGGTTCGGGAATCAGCCCTTCACTAAGCCCCTCCCCAATCCGTCCTTGTGCAATAGGCACCCTAGTAGAGGGAAGCTTGACCTGCATAGCAAGTTGCAACAGTTGCTAAACTACTTGGATTGGCATTGAATAAACCCCGCCCCAAAGGGTGGGGTTTTCAGAAGGGCTCGTTGTAGGGCTGAGGACCCAATGATCGGAGGCTCTAGGGCAGGGGTTTTTCAATCTTTTTGATACCAGGGCCCGCTATTTATTCTGCATGCAAGGACCACCATTTGATGTTGAGTTTAGTCTCTCGGACACCAAAACTAAGGATTTTCAAGTTTGCGCCCACAATTTAGGAGAGAGATAACTGGTAAAACGTTGGTTAAAATAACAATTCTTCTACATTTTCTAAATGTGTAAATTCTTCAAAATTAAGTCATTCAGATGTTTAAATATATTTTAACTCTTGAGCGTGTTAAAATGAAACAAAATGGACCCTTACGAGTCCATTTGGTTTCATTGTAACACTCTCCAGAGTTAAAGATCTTATAAGGGTCCCTTTGGTTGCCAACTGTCCATCATTTAGCTGGGGACCACCTGGAATCCTCTTCAAGGAAAACCCCTGCTCTAGGGTGCCCAGCAATATAGTGACAATGTGGGAATACAATTTCAACCCATAACAATTATTCTCAAATGGAGGTATCTGAGACAAAATCTTTTCAGATGTGTCAGAATTCATACATGCACGTCAATGTAGATGTTCTTGACATGTTTGAAAACCACTGGTCCAGAAAAGCGACACTAAACGGTATTGTGCTCACTTTATCGACTGCAAAAATGCCTTTTCTTAATGTGGGATTAACCCTACACAGATTAATTAAAATGTTGGCCTTGTTTAGTTTTCATCATCATTATCATTACCCAATGCCCTGAGACAATACCAGTTTGAACTACGTTCAGACCTGTAATCATAAGTGTCCACCCCCGGGTGTTTGAACAGGCTGAAGGGGGCGCTAGACAAAGAGGAGGAATCAGAGGTGATCATAAAGGACTCTCCGGACTCTCCAGAGCCACAGATGAAGAGGCCTCGCCTCATCGCCGAGGATGTCCAGCCCACAGAGAAAGCTAAAGGTACAAGAACTGCTGCTTTTTGCTCTTATTCAGGCCGGCATGCTGACCCGTAGCGGTGCAGTGGTGTAAAGATTTCATTGATTAGAAATGTTAAAAAATGGTTGCAATGAAAATAATTAATATTTTCAGCCCTACTAAAGTGTACTGTGTTTGTCTGTCTGTGTCTGTATTCCAGGGCCAGTGTCTCTGCTCAGCTTGTGGACCAATAGGATCACGGCTGCAAACTCCAGGAAGGAGTTCTTTGGGAGAATCAACTCTGTCAACAACCAGGCTGACCTGTACCAGCATCTGAAAGAGGAGAACGGGTGGGTGGCACTTTACTCCAACTCAGTGGTTCCTGAGCATTTTATCCTGAGACCCAAAAGACAAAATTCATGTCATAGATTAAAAAAATGCCTCATTGGCCAGTGACTACTGGTCTTCGTCTTGAAATAAAACAAAGTGAAAGGAACGAAAAAATAAGACGACCCATAATAATGTGTCTGCAACCCAGAAAATGGGTTCTGATGCCAGAGCACAGTGAAGAACTGACAGTAGCTGCCTGGAATAGCCTGCCTTGCCAACCAAGTATAAAGGGGTTTTAACATCATTGTGCTTTGCTGGTTGGAATGCCATGAGTTGGCTGGTTGGAATGCATCTGGTCATGAGATACGTGTAGATGGCTAGAAGAAAAAGGGTGACCGGAAACACATTTGACACAAGATAAGTAGATTAGAGATTGTTGAAGTTGATTAGAGATTGATCTTTGCTTCTTCGTGGTTAATATGAGTTTGAGGTTAAGATTATTTGCACACACAAAACAATAGAATCCCAAATATATTATTGGTACATATTTATTTGATCTATTCTTTGCAGCATGGATGTTCATGAAAACGGCAAAGCCTCCAGATGATGTTGGTGTCCAGAGTCAGACATCTCATTAATGACGATGACGGTTGGGACCACAGACTGTTCTCTGCAACTCTTTCCAAATAAGGGCATCATGGACATAGACCTTGGCAGACTCTAAATATGTACATGGAGATGAACTGCAAAAACAATTACAATATAGGATTTTATACAGGTTTTGTTGTTTTTTACGAAAGGCTTTTGTAGTTGGTTGTGTTGAGAGGGACGTTTAGCTGCTGTTATATTAGGTTAATCTCTGGTCAATGTGTGATCATAATAGGTAAGTCGATCACTTCTAAATGACCACTCTTTGATATTATTATACCCAGAGGATTCATTGGTATGAACCTGGGACCGCATTTATCATGAAATTGAATAAGGAAGAGAAGACCTTTTTTTGACTGAATCATGGCAACAACTTTACACAGTTTGGAAATGTGATAACTCTTGAGACACAACTTTAGATGCTAGAGCTTGGTGTTATCTAATATTAACTATAGACCATGAAATCGAGAAAAGTAAATGCAGTGTGCAGTATCGGCTGATCATAACACCACAATAAATTCAGTATTTCAACAATGATTCACAACTTTGCTTGCTTTTAACTCAAACACCGTAATATTGTAAGACAATCTGTAACAATCTATTTTATAACACCTTTAATGACTTGCCCAAAGAAGCTAGGGACACTGAAAGGGAGTTTTATGAATGTTTAAACAATGAAATGTTTTTCAATCTCCTGTTAATACCTTTCCATAATAATGCTGCATACAAATGCAGTACTTTTTCAATCTTGTGACCTGTGATGTAATGGATTTAATGTATCCATTTTGTGACAAAATAACAACAATGCTTCCATTGGAACATTAATGATTGATTCCTAGATTGATTTTAACAACTCTAGAGTTTTAATCACTCATGCAGAGTTGAACTTAAATTCATCTCTGCATGTCTAATTGAACACTTCCCTCCATGTCCTGCTGCGAGCGTTGTGAGGGGAAACGTCTGTATTGCTTTTGACTACGAAACAGCAGCTCGTTTTTGAAGGTCCCTCCACCCTGCCCATAACCTGAACCAAGCAGCCCCTTATCCTCCGGCGTCAGGCTGATCCACAGTCTGGGTGGTGGTGGAGGAAACTCGGACTGGAACAGCGGAGGCAGCCGGGGCCCGACGGCTCCCTTATCCATGCTGTGAACAGAGAGCACCCTGCCCGCGGGGAAAAACGACACCGTTCTCATCCCTCTGTGCCTTTTGCAGAAGTACACCACCGCCACGACGATGACGACCACCAGAATGAGGAAGCAGACGACCAGAAGGGCTGTAAGCACGCCGGCCATCCACAGTTGGGTGTCTGGTTGTCGTACGGAGGCGTTGGTAGTGGTGGTAGAATTCGGCGTTGATCCTGAGACACTGCTGTTGGAAGTGGGCTTTGTTGGGGGAACACTGGTGTGCGTAACGGAATCGGTTGAAGTCCTGATGCTTAAATTAGGAGTTGGAGCGCTTATGAGGACTGTAGGGCCAAAGGTCGCACCGGGTGTGGGACTGGAATAATTTGAGAAGCAGTCGGGTCTGTAGTGCACAGGTCCTACCTTGGTGATGGGGAACTCTGGGAGCATTGCCTTGCTGAATGTTGGGTTCACCCTCCCATCCTCGGTGCTCATCTCTGACCACATCCTCTGTATGTGACCCACTTGGCACGGCGTCTTTGTGCTGCGACTCCTCGCACTAGGGCTGTCACGATTATGACATTTTACATGATTAATTGACATGCAAATTATTGTGATTCAAAGCACTGATCGTGGGATTTTGTTTGCCTTTTCAGGGTTCGTAAAAAATGAATTTGCTCAGGGCAGACATAACTTCCATATACAAAGAAAATGGTAACTAGCTGGTCTACAGGCTCACAATAGCCCTTTAGGTAAGCCCGGCCCTCTTGTCCACCCTGGGACACTTTTCCAGGCTCATTCCTTCCAATGTAAATATCATGGACTTTACAAAATAAAGAAAGAAAAAGAGGTTTGTCTATCACATGTTATTCTTAGCTGTGATTGGACCATAGCAGTTTGTGGAGGGGCTTACCTAAAGGTCTCAAACATGCTTTGAGCTTGCAGATCTGTTCCGTTTGAACATGAAACATTTTCAAGAAAGTCAGAAAACGGTTAACGTGAAACAATTGAAATTATGAGGACATTTATGTAACAATCGCGATCATGGGCCTACCTCTCGCATAAGCTGAAATTGTACCAAGTCACCACGGTGGAGCCAGGCGTCATGGAGACCACAGAGAGATGGCTGCCACCGGAGTCGTCGAAGAAGCCGGACAGCTTGTCCAGCAGCAGCTCCACCCTACGGCGTTGGCGCAGGATGGAGTGGAGGCTTCGATGGACCGTGAGGGTGAAGAGATGGCAGGGCTCCGCTGGGCTGCGGCGGAGATCGAGGGTCAAGGGCAACCAGGCGCTAAGGCCCTGTCGACATGGGGTGCGACAGTTAACTGAGTCCAATGATTATGCACTCCCTATTGTACACCCATAACCTTGTTATGCCAAGTGATTAATCAAAGGCTACTATAAAGCATTTATTCAAATATTTTTGTGTTGATTCATTGGTGTACAGTTCTTTTAACTCCTTGACAGATTTACCATGACTTTTGGAGTAACAAATTATTCTGTTGTCTGCTTATCAGTTTTACTTTAAATGCATTTATCTCTGAATGAGCCCTGGAAACAGTGAAATGTGAAAGTACAGACTGTTTTGCCAAATGTAAAAACTGAAACACACATTTTATTTTTCCCTGGCTTGTACCCCTTCATTAACCTGCCTTTGGATATCATTCATTTGCACAAATTCACAACAGGATTTTCTATAAATTATTTCATTACTATTCAGTCTAATGGGAGAAAGCCTAGCTTTTCTGCTAATCTGTCAAAGAGTTAAATGCATATTTCTTGAGTACTTTCTTGAGTAGTCCATATAATGAGTACGAAAATAGCTGCACCGCCTTAGACTGCGCTTGAGTGCATTGAAGATGAACAATCATGTCTTGTTTGTCCATTTTATCTTTTTTATTCTCCATTGAGAGAAAATAAATGTAGCTGCAGCGCCACCTGATGGTCGTGAGCGGCCAGAACGAGGCGCTGCGGTGCAAACTGGAGGTCCACCTCCAGAGGCACACCGTGAAGCTCCAGGCCGTCCAGCCGCATCCAGGAGCCACCGTTCAGCGGAGGCCCGTCGACAGGCCTCATCTCCAGGGAGAGGAGGTCGGCCTCCCCATCCTCCGGGTCCAGGAAGGTACCTGTTGTTGGTAAAAAACACTAGCATTTTACGGAAGTTTGCTTGAGAAGTGCACAAGTATTGGCATCAAAATGTACCTAAAAGGTACAGGAAATGTCGATTTGGGGGGGTTAGACAGTTTTAGGGGGCCCAAAGCTAGGTGGGCCCGAAAAAACTCAGATTAATAGGGTTTTATTTGTATTTAGGCCTATACTGCAAAGATGCACAGTGGGGGCCCTGTGATTAAAAAAAAAAATCAGGGTGCCAAAATTTTGCTGAGACGCCCCCTGGCTACATGCTGTATATATGCACACACAAGCCCTCAGTGCAACGCATTGTGAGACTTGTAGATCTTCTATTTTGAGAGATTAATATAGGGATTAGTTTTGTAATAATCAAAACCCACAACGTACCTATAGTAACTAAAGTTATTAAATAAGTAAAAGGAGTAAATGTGTATTATTTCGCTTCAACATGTGGAGTTCAAGTACAAATACCTCAAAAAGACAGTACTTAGGTAAAGGCACTTGGTACTTTCCACCACTGGTACGCTACCTGGTGGGATGGTGTAGTGGAACGGGAAGCCCACAGTCGCCATCAGAGCTGGGATGGAATGCAACACTTTAGGTGGAAGATTAACTGGCCCTGGAATGATCATTATGGGATTTAAAATCACTTAATCATGCCATTATGTTTATCAATTCACTGACATAACAAAGTACTGTCCTACTGTTTAATGATTGTGGTGTAGGGATATAGGCCAATGTACTTTATCCAGATAGACGTGTGTGTGTGTGTGTGTGTGTGTGTGTGTGTGTGTGTGTGTGTGTGTGTGTGTGTGTGTGTGTGTGTGTGTGTGTGTGTGTGTGTGTGTGTGTGTGTGTGTGTGTGTGTGTGTGTGTGTGTGTGTGTGTGTGTGTACTGTATATATGGTTGAATCAGTCATAGTGTACCAATCTGAGGGTGAAACTATGTGATGCCTACTGGTAGATGATGGCAGGATGTAGCTCTGGCTTCTGGATGCTGTAATGCCCAGATTCACCTCTCCTGCATGAACTGAAGTCCTATAATGTGGACTAGTACTTAGAACCAGTGGAGTAAAGTGTCCCCCTGTGAATGGACACACTGGGATTGTTCTACTGCCTGGAACCATTGGCAACTTGGAGGCCGATTGGCTGATTAAGGATGGCTTCTGTGACACAAATCTATTTCCGCTGTGGGTTGTTCCAGTCCATGCTAAGGTGCTTTGTGAGATCACTGAGGAACCATGGCCCACAGAGTGGAACTGTGAGTTTGAGCTCTCAGCTATGTGTGTCTGCACTGCATGGATGATGTTGACATCTGAGAGAGTAGGATCAGTGCCTGTAGAAACTTCCGCCAGTGATGGAAGCAGTGTAGGGATCGTTCCATCTGAAGGGTGTGGTTCCTTGCTGAAATCTGCAGTGGGGTAACCTGAAATATATGTCATGGACAAGTCTGCCCCAGCTTTGATAGAGAATAATTGTCCAGCTTGGTCAAATGTGTTCAGAAGGGATGCAGAAGCAGTCCAGTATCGCCCCTCTCTTTTGGACTCCAAGTCCAAATAATCCATAGAGACAGCTGTAACCACAAAGGCAGAGTGTTCAGAGTAGGTGCTGTCCTGTGGATATGTACACCAATGTACACTCACCATTCCCTGTTGCAGAGAGGTGCCACACTGTGGAAATGAGGGCTTTATGCTCTGAATGTGTGCAAGGGATTGCTCAGTATGAGCTCTTTGGACAGTAGAGGGAGCTATAGCACCAGAATATGACTGGGATGTCATATGTCCATCGCCAATATCACCTAGAAATGACAGTACATCTGTAGGACGAACACTGTGGGTTGGGCCTGGTGTAATGTTGGTCACTGTGAATGCTCTTGCTGAATGTTGCCACGGTGTCATCCCAGGCTCTATGGTGACGAGAGAGTAGTAATCACTTGTATTTAAGGTGATTGATGACCTCAATGTGATAGAATCTGGCAAAGCTGGTGGCACTGAAATGATCTGCGTGCTTCCGATCAGAGTTGAATCTGTCATAAGATGCCAGGATGATTGTGTTGATAATAATGAATTGGGACTCATTGTTTGTGTTACTTCGTTTGGGTCAAAATATACAGGTGTGCTCATCATCATCCCTCCTAACCCTGACAGCAAGGTCACGGAAACCATGTCAGTAACAGAGAACACTGACGTGGACGTGGATGCTGATCGATCTAGCGGCAGCAAGGAGAATGGCGTTAGACTCTCTTCAATAAGCAATGGTGATGCTGAGTTGGGTGGATGGATTTGTACACTATACAATCCAACATTTGACGGTAAAGTTTGTGTAGCTGTCGTCAGAGTTGTCCCGTGTGTTGACAACGGAACTGGCATCGAAGCCTCCAGTTCCACTTTGGTTTGCTGAAGTACTTTTGACACATCCGGTGATAAGCCAGATGACGGTTCTCTTGGGAAAGATGGGGTTGGAGGAAAATAGTGAAGCATGTCTGTCTTTTGGGTTGATGTCTCATTAAGGATAGATGGCCTCACTGTTGTACTTGTAATGATTTCATGTTGTACAGGTGTAGTTACCTGCTTGGTTACCAACAAAATATCTGGGGATTTGTTTTGAGACATTATTTGTGTTAATAACTCAGTCCTTAGAGGTGGGGTTGGGGACAGCTCTTGCGACAACAGAAGAGATTGTAACCTGGACAATGCTGTCACTGAAATCAATGCTGTTGTATTCAGCCTCATATCAACATCTCCTGTTAGAGTTTGACGCGGGGGCGATGAGAACTGATGGCCTGATAATGTTTCTGTAGCTGTAGGTTGGTCTCCTGCCGTCTTTACCATGTGTGTGATGTGATCTATGACGGGGGAAAAACAATTCATGAATTTACCATTTTCATAAAAATGTGGTACAGTAGCCTATAACAAATACCACTTTTATATATAGTTCAGGTTAAAACTATACCAAATATTTTTAAGGATCAGAAGTCAAAAATCTAATTAATGATTGGGTCCCACAGAATCACCACATTTCTCCTTTTGACGTGAATACAAACTGAGGATTTGGCACCCCAAACAATCCTGTATATTCTAGGTATATAAAATATCACAGAGCTTATTCATCAAGCACTGCATGTCCACTTGACAGATAGGTCACTGTACAGTACAGCCACAGATGACTGGTCCTACAACAATCATGTTTAGTCATTCTCATGTGACTAACAGAACTGTACTGTACAACACCCCAAGCCTTTGCCAATGACCATTTTGGCTGCCCTTCAGTCAAACCGCAGTCATTATACACAGGGCTTAGACACAAACATGAATGACTAGGGACCCAGAACAGCCCTACATGGTCATGCACAGGTCAACAACACCCAAGACTTACCCAGTGATCTCACTGAGATCTGGCTTTCTGATTCAGGGTGCCTTGTTCTATGAGGCCCAGTCATGGAGGCGAGTTTTCCCTCTGTACTAGAGTAGAGAGTCTGGGTAGCAACAAGGGGTTCTCTGTTGTCAGGGTCATAGGTCAACATGTGAGAAATGCCGGAGGAAACCAGGGTCCGTATTGTCAGTGAAGGATAAAAATAGTGACCGGTTCTGGTGGTGGATGGTTGTGGCGGAAATGGATAAACACCATCTGGTCTCCAACTTGATGATGTGAGGTTGGCAAAAGGTTTCTCTCTGACCACAGTGTGAAAAATATGACTTGGGTTTGATATCTCCTCAAACTCCCTGGTTCTCCTGAGCGAAAGAGAAGGTGGTTTTGATGGCAAGGCTGAGGTATCTTCCAGCAGCTGTTCGCTCACTTTTGTGTGTTGGGCAGAATGCTGCTCAGTGAAGTGATTTGGCTGGCTGCAGGTCAGTCCCCTGCATGCGGATGCGGACAGGTGAAGGAAAGCACGTGAAATCGCACTGTACATGAGAGGAACTGTCTTGATTGAGGACAGGGGAGTCGCCGATGTCCGGATGCCCTGTGCCTCACCTGACATCACGTCAGCTTTGACGGATGTCTTTTGCATTTGTGTATGCCGCTCAGGAGCGAGAGTGAGCACGTTGAGGAGTGACATTGACCACATGTGGTCCTGATGGGATGGGAGTGGTGATTGTAAGAGTCCCACGCTGGCACTGAATATCGTAACATCAATTAACGCCTGTGTACGCGTTGGCTTCAGGGCCATTGCCATTTGTTTCATACTCTCGTATTTAGATGACAACCTGAGGCTTTGGGAATACGTGTGCATCCTTAGTGTGCTCAAGAAGAAAGGAGCATAGACATGTGAATATTCTGCAAGCTTTGCTATCTCTTGGATTTTACTCAGAGGAGGTGGAACGACCATATGAGGTGTAGGTGTGTTCCTTGGCCCTCTTATCAACCCCCTCCTCACCACATGGTGCGGCCCTTCGGCGGCACAAAGCACCCTCCATCCCAGCACGGGAACTCCCAGCAAGCTGCGGAGTTGTCCCTCGGTGCTGCTGCTGTGTTTCAGAACCATGGCTAAATCCGACAGTTGTTCCTCCCCTCCACAGCCGACAGTCCAGAAAATCTCTCCGGTGCCTCCCGCTGTCCGTTGTGCCTCCTCCTCGGCGCCGGACGTGTACAATTCCTCGTCGGTCACTCCTTGCCTGCAGACTCTGAGGTTCTCCTGTCGCAGAGCAGAGGGGTTTCTCACTGAGAGGAGGCCAACGGTGCTGAGTGGCCGTCGGAGATAGTCGGCCATGGTGCTGACCAACCTGACGCGCTGCCGTACTCCCAGGCTCCCAGCGTTCAACTGGAGGAGAAGGTCGGCCCAGATGATTGTCTCCCCCACAAGGCAGCCATGGCTGTCCAGGATAGGGAAAATGACAAAACTGATTATTGTTAGGATGAAGAAATCACGCCTGTGTGAAGTGAGGGGTGCACTTTATAGCTATACATCATCTTAAAAAACAACTAAATTTATGTGATTGTTTTGCTGTTTTTGCTTGTCTACATATGACGTAAAATTTCCCTTCATGGTCAATGGCATTTAATGTTTGTGTTGCCAACTTGCCATAGATTTACGTCATACTTGACACACACATGCACATTACATGGCCTTATTTCTCCTTTCATTGTCAGTGGCAAATAAGGGACATGTGGGAACATGTCTAATGCCTCTAAAATAAAAGATAATGAAAGCATAGCAAAGAACAACCTTCAAATTCGCAAATTGCTGTGAATTGAATTTATTAAATATATACAGCAGGTATGATTGAATTTCCAGCGGCATACCTTCCAGGGGTGGGGTGTGGATGCCCTTCTTCAGTTGTTGTACGGTTGCTAACATAGAGATAGAAGGAGGCAGTACTTGTACACGTAACTCCAGTGCCAGACACTTTAAAATGGTAGATCCCACGCTCCCCTCTCAGAGCCAGGCCAGACAGCCTGCTTGTCTGATGATCAAACATCCACCACTGGGGTTGCGGAACTGCACCATCAGCCAATGATAGCTGGGGAAGAGGCAAATAATGGTATTATCATCTGGTGTAAGGAATTGGAAACATGCTTAAAGTAATCTATGTGCAGTATATTGTCATTTAGTAAAGCGCTTGAGCACAATTAAATGATTTTGCTATTTTTGAGAGCGAGTGAGTCCCCCGGAGGCTGGCACAAAGTATTTTCCAATGGGGGTCCACTGCCAAATGCATATCAGTTTACGGTGTCCTTAACCACCTAAACCAGTGGTTTTCGACCTTTTTGATATGAGGGCCCAATATTTATTCAGCATTTGAGCCACGGACCATTATTTAATGACATTTTACCCCTTATCCACAATTCCAGGCTGTATTTTTGCAAATATACAGATCAAAATGACCATTAATCTTCTACATTCTCTAGTTGTGTAGACTTCTTAAGCAAGTCTTGCTAATTCAGATGATGCATATTTTTTAACTCTTGAGATTGTAAACATGAAACCAAATGGACCCACAAGAGTCCATTCGGTTTCATTTTTACGCTCTCAAGAGTTACATGTGGTTAACCAACTTAGCTGGGGACCACCTGGAATCCTCTCAAGGACCACTGGTGGTCCCCCTGACCACTGGTTGAAAAAAGAAAAAACACTGTCCTAAACCAAAGCATTGAATAGAGCTCATCTCACCTTGTACCGGTGGGTCTGTGCCATGAGTTCCGGGAGTTGGATGGAGAAGTATGTTCCTGCGTGGACGCTACAGTTTGGGAGCCCACTGTTGAGTTTCATATGAGGACAGAGTTCTGCTGGGAAGGAGCCGGCTGCCACGGCACATAAGTTCTGTAGCATGTCCTCCATCAGGAGCACCAGCAGCAGCAGGGTCTTCCATGGCATGCTGCTCTTACTGGCCCAGTGGGTGACCACAACACTAGGGTATGTTTGGGGGAGCATCCATGGGCTGGGACTGGGGCAGTTTAGCTATCAGACTTCATGTCATGCTGTCATGTTTACTTATGATCCAAGTTCCACTAGTTGATAGACGTATCATGAATCTCAGGGCCAAGTAGACTGTCCCTGAAATGGAACACTGGTGTTTTATTTACAGATTTCTTTGCTTTAATCATAATACTAATGATAGGATTTAACATTTGTTTTTTGATTAGCAAGATAGTATAGGAACATTAAGCTTTTTTTTGCTTTCATTCAGCGCCACCTATTCATATTAGTATCTTTATGTGGTTTATATCCAGCAAACCGTTGGTTCTCAAAGTGTGGTCCAGGATCCCCAGGGGCCCTATGTGGGGTTTCTAGGGCAAATTATTGATAGTTAATAATCAAATTGACCCGTACAGCTCTGTAACTTAGAGAGTGCACCGTATAAATGGACCCTTACTTAGACATTTTGTTAAATTTGTACATTATCTGAGTTATGGCTCCCTGTGGCTTATACTCCTAATGCCTATACGTAATGCCTATACTTCTAAAGCAACCACATTGGGCGTCATTGAAATAAAAAAGTTTGAGAACTATTATTTGCAGTAAACTGTCTTCTTCAACACTCAACCCTGTATATAATGGATGCTTACTTACACAGTCCAGGTGAACAGCTAAGCTCCATTTCTCAATAGGCGTACCACTGCTGCAGATGTTTCACTCATTACAAAAACAAACAAAGAATGGTGAAATGGTGTCCAAAGGTATGCGTGAATAGCAGTCAGAACCTGATCCTGTGGGGCGATGCTAGCGGTGTGGAGGTGGTGCTTGACGTGTGCATGTGTGTCCAGTTACATGGTTGCTAGGATACCATAAATGCTACCTGGAGCAACCAATCAATAGGTTCAGTGAGGTGAGATCACCTTTGTGGTTGTATTCGTATGCTGAGACATTGAAATTATTCTATAAGTTAATTAACGTGTTTGTGTATATTTTAAACTAATTTTAAACTCATCATAGTCCGATCGCTGCTCTCATCAAAGAAAGCACTATGGTGTGTGAAGTCTGGATCAAAATTGCATAGCCTAGCCCTAGAATATTTTTATAACATGAAATAAGTTTATCTGAGAATGTTATTTCTGACAAGAATGTGCCATAGGCCTATACAGTCTCTATATAAAATCTTGTGAATTTTCCCTGTTGTAACCTGATACAATTTAGAACTATTGTTTAGAGCTCACCTCTCTTAGAGTATTTATATTATATTATATCAGCACCTCTCACCATCTGTACTGCCATATATCCCTCCATTGTTCCACTAAAGTTTCTACTGAATCATCATTTTGCTGTAAAAGTAAGCTTTTACATGACTGTCTGTATTTCTATATACATTCCACAAGGTGGTGCTCTTTACATACTTAATTAACTGCCCCTGTCATTGTAAATGGCAGTCACTGAGACTTGAGGAATTTGGCAAGTTCATGTGTGACAATTCCAAACACAGACTTCTAAGCTTATGCTGTCTTTCTATCATCACTGGAATTAAATTCTGCCAAGTCTCCCAAAATGATGATCGAATACTTTAATACTATAATAGTAATACTTTACTAATACTTTGGAAGAAAGTTGTTATAGATTCTATAACAACTTTATTCCAAAATGTGAACCAATAATCAAAATATCCAGATCTGTAAGAACGTTAATGGTAATGGTTTGTCTTTGCGCAAGTTCCAAGGATGAAAATGATTACACCCCAAATTTCTATACCAATGTTTATGTTATCTGGCTCACCACTTATCTATTGATTAAAATAAAGAATGTCCAATAGCAAACATATGAATCTCCAAACATGTGTTTGTGCACAGAGGTCCAGAGCTACAGAGCTATTGTGTGTGTGTGTAGAGACACACACACACACACACACACACACACACACACACACACACACACACACACACACAGAGCATGACCCAAATGCAATCGTCACACAGCGGTGTCAAACAGAGTAGGAGTGCTGTTCTAGGTTAGTGACCTAACCTAGAAGTTAGGAAGGTAGTAGTCGTAAGGGTATGGTCGAGATTTCCTGAGGCTTCTTGGCTCAGATGCCAGTTCCTCAGGTTTTTCAAGTTTGACAAAGAAGTTAAATTCTCTCCCTGTGCATGCAGATATAGCCTAGTCTCTCAGTATCAAGTCAAACTATGTATAGGCCCTCAATTCATTCAGTATTTGAGCCATGGACCAACATTTGATGACATATTAGCCCCACAGACCCAAAACTAAAGATTTCTTTTGCTTTTGTCCTGGATTTCACAAACAAAACAGGCAACATAGACAAAAATTACGATTCTTTTACATTCTCTGGCTAATTCAGATGAATATTTTAACTCTTGAGAGTGTAAACATGAACATGTCATTTTTACATTCTCAGAGAGTTACATCTGGTTTACCAACTTTCCATATTTAACGGGAACTCTCTCAAGAACCACTGGTGGTCCCCGGACCACTGGTTGAAAACCACAGTACCCTTTCACAGGCCGGTCAGAGTCAGCCAAAGGGCCGCATTTGGCCCCCGGGCCGCATAATGCCCAGGTATGCTTAGGCTACTGTAGTATTCTGTGCTGTGTGTGTGTGTGTGTGTGTGTGTGTGTGTGTGTGTGTGTGTGTGTGTGTGTGTGTGTGTGTGTGTGTGTGTGTGTGTGTGTGTGTGTGTGTGTGTGTGCGTGCGTGCGTGCGTGCGTGCGTGCGTGCGTGCGTGCGTGCGTGCGTGCGTGCGTGCGTGCGTGCGTGCGTGCGTGCGTGCGTGCGTGCGTGCGTGCGTGCGTGCGTGCGTGCGTGCGTGCGTGCGTGCGTGCGTGCGTGCGTGCGTGCGCGCGCGATGTTTCTCCCCTCAAAGTGACCCTGCTGAGATGGAAGGATGTCAGGGACAGCCTGGGGCTTTGAAAAACAAACATACACTTATGTACGGTACACACACATTCTGACACGACATACTGTACAGACACAATGCCACACACGGCTGCACATGCATGGCACAAATAAACACACATACATTACTCAGTAAAGCATACTTAATAGGAAAGTGTGGTGAGGGCTTATGTGGAACAGCAAGGGCCCCTTGTTATCATACAACACCAAGCATTATCTAACTGTCTGTGGAGCTGGGGCTAGGGGTAGGGCATCCTGGACAAGTAGATGACTTTGGTTGTAATGATGGTCATGAATATTTTTACTACAGTTGTACAATTTCCCAAAATTCAAATATATTTATTCAAATATTCTCTCTTAATTGTTCCTTTGATTTGACTGATTATCTGAAGTGGCACTCAACTAAAACTGATCCCCTTCTTGTACTGTTTGTGTGTGTGTGTGTGTGTGTGTGTGTGTGTGTGTGTGTGTGTGTGTGTGTGTGTGTTAGGTGACAGCTAGGTCATATTATAAGTAGTACGGTGACATAACAGTGACATTAAACTGAATCACGCATAAAGCTTCCGTGACCTTAATCTGTCCACGTCATAATGTGGCAACAATAGAAGAAGCCTCTGCAAAAATAGAACATTTGGCAAAAATAGAACATAAAAAAATAGAAGATTTTATGAAGATGTCATAAGCTGGAAGTTTACAGTCTATTGCTATTGCTATCTGCTATTATGTGCTTTGCCTTTTATTGTATATATTCTTATTTTTTGGAATGGGAATGCTTTGCCTATTATTGCCCCCTCCCCTCAAACCACTTATTTGCCTGTAAGCCAAGTGAAGCATCCAGATCGAGCATATTGCTTACATCTAGTTGACGCCCTGAGGCACGTCGTTAAAATATGTACACAGGAGGCAGGCATGGTGTCTGTTGTGGGGACCTACTTTTGCGTGTTTGTAATATAATATTTAGTGGCACAATATTAGTCCTTGCTACATGGATTAGTGTAATGTAAAACATGGTGTAATATGCTGTATCTGTCAGTACTCTCAAATTAGAGCATTTTTTAGTTTTTATAATAAAATGTCTTTTAGTTTTTAGTCATATTTTTACTCATATTTTTTGTCATCTGGGGCATCAGCTGGCCAAGTGGTCCAGACGGATGCCACATAATAGGCTCTGGCCTGACAGCATGTTGCGTGTTCGAATGCCACTCATGCATGTACTGTGTGTGTGTGTGTGTGTTTATATATATATATATATATATATATATATATATATATATATATATATATATATATATATATATATATATATATATATATATATATATATATATATATATATATATATATATATATATATATATATATATATATATATATATATATACATACACTGGAGCAGACGTGATCAGATGTATAGGGTATTTATACATTTATAGACTTTCTTTTTTTTAACAATACAATGACAGGAGGACCATTACATTGTGCAAGAAGAGTTAGAGGAGAGCCATATTAATCATTTATATAACTGTCAAACATGAGTCCAGTATCTCTAAAATATCAAAAAGAAAATCGAGTTTAAGGTTTCTAAAATGGGGTCAAATATGAACAGTGAAAAAAACTACAAGCTTTTGTGGCGTTTAAGAGGTTCTTTAAAAAAAACCTCAAGTAAACAAGACCTGTTACAAGCAAATCTACAGGCTTGCGACACGGTCGCGTGGCGAAGTATAAACGCGCCTCTGGTTCATACTGCTCATGCGTACATTCCTGGCAGGAAAACCATAGAAAAGCACGGGCGAACGCGACCGTACCATCCCACACCAGCGGGGGTGTTCGCTAAGTGTCCCCATGTCAAAACAACTCGTTTTACGCGAGTTTTGCTAAGCTGTAGTTGTGTATACGATGCGAATCCTGCTCCAGTTTTTGTAACTCCAAGAATTGTTATTTTGTACGGTGTGGAAGGCAACGTCAGGCGAAGTGTGGTGCTCGCCACCCCCATCCTGGAGGACTGAGGCGGATCGGTCACAGTGTTGCCATGTCCGTTTATAAGTGACATTTGGCTTATGTTTCTGTAGAGTTGTCTAGGTGATTTTTGGTCAGACTTAAAAATAAATAACTAAACCAAACAAAGATAAACTAAACTAAAATAGAAAATAAAAACAATGATAATAAAATAAAAAATATATAAAATATATATAAAAGGTTCGTTTGGAAATCCAAAAATCCAATAGGTGAAGTGACCTGTGAGGTCACCAAGTGTGTTCAGTGTGCCTTATGAATAAAGGACCACTTAAATAGAAAATTCCCTTAGAAATTGTGAGAAGAATGGACCCGCAAGGTTCCATTTGGTTTACACTCTCAAGAGTTCGTTTACACTCTTAAAACACTCTCAAGAGTTAAAATCAAAATATGCATCATCTGAATTAGCTAGTCTGATCTATATTTCAAGATTTGTTTCCCATATCCAACCTTGAGAACAAAAGCAGAAGAAACCTTTAGTTTTGGAGTCTGTGGGGCTAAAATGTCCTCAAATCGTGCTCCGTGGCTCAATTTTTTAAATAAATAGTGGGCCCTGGTATCAAAAAGGTTGAAACCACTGATATAAAGTGCTAATGTTTTGTCCAGTTTTTGGGCGTGTCTTTTGGGCGTACTTGGAACAGTTGGTTGCTTGTTTCTTTCATAATATCTGGCAACACCGGTCCGTCCACACTGCCATGTTGGATTGGATGGGGACTGGCTGGCTCTGGCAATAGTAGCGTTATGTGTTGAGGAGAGTTCCCAGGAAAGAAAAAAAGTTTTGGGGTTTTGTCGCCTTCCATAAAGACGTCCCTGCGTCTTTTGGCCTGCTTCTAAACGGGGGGAAAGTCATCGTCGTCACCCGCCCGACGAGACGACGTTCGGAATATATATCTAAAAAACTTGACCCGAATCTGCTTGTGTGTGAATCTTAAATGTGCGGCTGAAGGAAGGAAAAGGCCACACGGATGCCAGAACTCAACCCTGGACTTGTTGTTGATCATCTGCCCTTCGGTGATCGATCGTTTAACCCGGGACAACGCCGAGGATCGTATCGTTCTTGTCACGGACACAACTGAGTGAATAATGAGCGGACACCCGCCGCTCCCGCGGCGACAGGCGAATGTGGGCTCCATGCTCCTGACGCCCCAGGAGAACGAATGTCTGTTCAACCACCTAGGAAGGAAATGCATCGTAAGTTTGATCTGTGGTTCGTGTGTGTGTGTGTGTGTGTGTGTGTGTGTGTGTGTGTGTGTGTGTGTGTGTGTGTGTCAGTAATGTTTTGTTTCTTGTGCGTCATTTGGTCACTGTGTTGCTCTAAGAGAACAGCACAAGTAGTTCAAGAATGTGGGGAATGGATTGTTGTGGTATCAATGAGGAAAGCGTGACTGCGG
The DNA here is from genome assembly GCA_039105355.1 of Benthosema pterotum. Lineage (NCBI taxonomy): Eukaryota > Metazoa > Chordata > Actinopteri > Myctophiformes > Myctophidae > Benthosema > Benthosema pterotum. Next base: position 3,220,671 of record CM076971.1, on the reverse strand, counting down.
ATCTACTACTACTTCACCTCTGGTAGATCTTGGTTCAGTTGGTGACATTTGGCGGCAGGGCCGGATCTAGGCATGGCCATGGGGGGCAACACCCCCTAAATGGCCCGAGTTCCCCACCAAACATGATGGCATGCAAACAAACCAAGTTTCAAAGATATTTCAAATTAGAGTTTGTATAATTGTAATGATTTGCAACATTATGCTACTAACTAACTACAATTGTTGCACCACTAAACCAACACCATTTCATCATTCAAAACAGAAAACTCTCTGAGTCAGACCTTTGCCTTTATGCATGCTGCGTGTCTGTTGCAACTTCAACATTTTGCCTAATATGAGTCCTGTAACAAAAAATGTTATGGGTGCGACACGGGCGTTGAAGCTTCCCCCATACCATTTTCGCCTGCCCCCCAACTGAGAAATGTTAAATCCGTGCCTGTTTGGGGGGCAAGAACACTTAACTTTGTTTTGTCCCCGCCGAGACCGAGGCCTGTTTCTCAACAGCAGTCGCTGTTATTAACGATTCTCCTGTTGCTAATCTCTTTCCACAGTCCGCCACACACCTGAACACACACACACGCACGCACACGCACACACTCACTCCCGGAGGAAACCAGAATTTCGCTCTCCCAAAAAACCTGATATGCAGCTGTCAGCCATGATTGTTTTGCTGTTGCTGGGGGAGTTGTCAGTTGGAGTCTGTCTGTGCTTCTTCCTCCTTGTTCCTGTAAATCTGAGCTGTTAGATCCATCAACAGGGGGAGAGACAGAGGAAAGGAATAATATTTCGCCCTGCCTGGCATAGACGTTACATAACTCATAGTCAAACCTTTACTTGGCTGTTTTCTGAGGCATTAGGGGCTTATATGTGTCTAACAGTCCACCAGTTTGTGTTGGACGTTGTTGAGTGTAACTGTAACCACTTGAATTTGGCGAAAATGACAGACCTATAAGCATGCTGTGCTATATCACCCTTAAAGACTTGGTGAAGTTGGTGTAGTAGAGGGAAATATCTTGTGGAATCTAGTGTACAGCCTTGGTTGGGGGCCCTAGCGTCAAGTCATCCAAAATATATTAGTGGTCAGAACCCAATAAAACACCCCCATTACTGCAAAACATATCACTGATTGTGACAAGTATTGCAGTGTCACGAATCACGATTCACTTGTAAAACCTTTTGACAAGGGCATTACGTAAGGCTTTTGGAATTCAGTTACTTCATTGTGAATGCAAACGCTTCTCATTCACAAGAGTACGATATTGATTTACCTGTACATTATTTTGTGCTAGAAAGTATATGGTTAACGATTGCTAGGTACCCACTGCCCATGATTCACATTGGCCTTGATTCCTCAATCGGGGTGGGACGATTCACTTACTTCACGATACAATACCTTATCGATATTTAGGGTTCTGAATTGATTTATTTTATATTGCGGTTCTTAGTTATGCTGTGATTCGATTTGATATATTGATATCACATTTTTCTCCACAAATGACTGTGCTTTTATTATAAAACAAGGGGGATTCCACCCATTTTCAAGATTTTTTCTGACAGTGTACAAATGGAATTTGTAGTACACCCTCAGAAAAAAGGTCCTAAAAGAAAAAATAATTTACAAACACAACTTGTGATTTCAATATAAATAGCAAAAAGTTCACGTTAAAATGTCGGTTCAGGCCTAGGTTGGTCATATACTGTATGCTATTTTCATGGAGCCCTAGGCCCGAACCGGCCCTACTGATCTGCATTGATGTTAGGCCTGGGCCCGGCCCTAAACTGTCAGGTCGGGCCTGGTCTGGTTCGGGCAGAGTTTGAGAACTCTACGAACATGGCAACCTTTTGGGGAGAAGTTCATCAGCAGACCCTGATAGTTTATATACAACAAAACCCAACATGTTTTGACCTATTCTTGGGTCTCATCTGTAGTCCTCCACCAGCCATGTTTAGGACCTCACAGGTGATTCAATGTCTGATTAGGCTTTCGTTTGGTCTGGTTAGTCTAATCAGACATTAATCACCTGTCCTACACATGGCTGATGGAGGACTACAGATGAGACCCATAATACCGGTATTCATCAGTACCAAATTGGTTTGTAATTGATTGAACTGTCTAGAACCTTTCTAGTCTGGACTCTGGACCCCATTTTTAAACCAGTAACTGTCCTAGAATGTTTCCCTGATGAGGAAGGTCCCTGGTCACTGGTTCCCACTGCAGCCATTTGTCCTGGTAAAATGTCACAGAGAAAGATGATGCAAAGGCCCTTGTTATTGATTCAGTGCTCCAGATAAGACCAAATGTCAAAGGCTGGACGAAGCATGTATTCTTCCCTGTCTGTTAAGATCAGTTTTAAATTGACTGCTTGTTCAACCTATTTGCCTAGCAGCAAGTACGTGGCCTAATCAGATTTCCCTCTATGGCTTGGCTATAGGTAAACTGGAAGTGTGTGTGTGTGTGTGTGTGTGTGTGTGTGTGTGTGTGTGTGTGTGTGTGTGTGTGTGTGTGTGTGTGTGTGTGTGTGTGTGTGTGTGTGTGTGTGTGTGTGTGTGTGTGTGTGTGTGTGTGTGTGTGTGTGTGTGTGTGTGTGTGTGTGTGTGTGTGTGTGTGTGTGTGTGTGTGTGTGTGTGTGTGTGTGCGCACAAGCATTTCATACTGTCTGTTAACACTATTTAAAAGGAAATAGCAGCAGTTGCTTTACTTGGTATGATGAGTTGACACGCATAGCTTTACACACAACAATCACGCACAGCGCGTATACTTTCACCTGGCACTTCTCCTGTTACTTCCCTATAGTCTCACATAGTTGCCTTTGTGTTGGGCTGTAGCGGCACAGTCCTTCCGCGTTAGGGAAGTAGTTTTTGGGTCCGACAAATATGAAGACCTGTGTACCGAGGCTAGGGAACTAGAAATGCCACTTCCTCTTTAAAGGTAGGGGAAGTGATTTCACTTTTGTCAGATATCACCCAAAAAATATTTTTTTCTGTTAAAATGCTCTATTATAAGGTGTGGAAACCATATATGGAGTTTCCCCCTCCCCCACGTTAGCAGAGGAGCTAATAAAAGTTCCCCAGGTGGTGGCGAATTCTCCTCCAATCAGGATCGAGCAGCAGGCTCACATAGTGTAGCTAGCTACTGTTTTGCGCCCCTAGTGCACCAGGCTGGAACTACAGGATGAATTTCAAATCACTTACCCTACCTTTAAGTCCAGGCCAATCGTGGGGGAACCCTCTCCGCACCTTCCTGTCAATCCTGACTTTCTGTGTGTCTTCTTGCTCTGCCATGCCATGTGTGGACTTGTCTCTTTGCCTTTGCTTATTCCAATACCAGACTCCGCTGACATTGAATGTTGACTTGAATACTTTGCAGTTATTCCTCTCTCACACAGTTTACACTGCTATGGTATCACCTTGTGTATGTGTCACCACACACACACACACACACACACACACACACACACACACACACACACACACACACACACACACACACACACACCTAAGGTGTGTCTCTGTGCCTGTGCACCTGTTTAAACATCGAGGGTGACATGTCTTCTCAGGTATTCTGGACATCATGACAGTCATCATGTGACAGTAGGGACATTCCAAGCTGTTCGTTATACCTAGAGAGAGATTCTTAAGTGATTGAGTAAATCGATACCCTACATCCCTCACGTTTTGTGCTCAGACAGATATGGAGGCATGCAGTTTGCACCAGTACATCCAGTAAATACAAAGCGATTTACAGCAAGCAAACAGGCTAAACATATTATACACTTCTTTAGTACTAAATGTTGTCATCATAACAATGGTTTTGTGTGTACATGTGTATGCATCTGCAAGAGATTGGAACTAGGCTGGCATTGTGTCTCCCTTTTCCAAATCTAATTAGAATGCCAACCAGTGATTTCCTGTCTGACTGAGTGACTCACACTGAGTTTCTTACATAACTGTGTTGTTAAAAAAAAAAAAAAAAAAGTAGAAATCAGCTGTCATGCCTGATCTCATTGTGGCTTCGGTCTTATTTTATGTGCATAGTGCACTGAGCTCATTCTGGCCCTGAGGAGTTTAATTAACCTTTGGTTTATTCTTGTTGTAAACGGCGTGTGTGTGTGTAATGGAAGTTGAACAAAGGTCTTGTTAGTGTTTGTTCACAGTAAAATGTTAATTTAGATCATTTGTTGTGCGTAAATAAAAGTCGATTTGTGGAAGACACTGCACAGGAGTGTGTGTCATTCCAGACAGACATGTACTGTGAGTCTTCAAAAGGATCATCTTTGTTAAACGGGACTTGAATAAATGGACTCTCATGGCTAGCTGCAGTGCAGCGTAATAATCCCATTAATTCTAATTGTCATTAAATATTCATATTGATAACATTTTTGAATGCGGTAGCTCTTTTCATATTCTTGTATTGTGATATTCCAGAGGAAATGGCCTGAACATGAGTATGACCTGGATTGACCTGGATTTCAGAACTCCTCCTGGGCATAGAATGGAATCCAACTCAAAATAACTTATTGAGATTTAGTAGGGTGAAGATGGCTACTGTGTGTTATGGATGTTTAGTTAGTTAGTATGAGAGAGGGAGAAGGAGGGATGCATGGAATAGTAACGCCTGTGATACTGACGCGAAATGTGAATCATGAATTTGGAATCGCAGCACATAAGTAGTTCAACCTGTGCGCTGCTTCTGACGTGCAGGACGACATGCATGCACACACACACACACACACACACACACACACACACACACACACACACACACACACACACACACACACACACACACACACACACACACACACACACACACACACACAGTGATGTTCATTGGTATTCCTTGTGTTGTGTTCTGCATCAGCAGTACTCAGAGGCTGACCGGGCAGAAGCTGGATGCGATCCAAGTGTGTGCGTGTGTGTGTGCGTGTGTGTGTGTGTGTGTGTGTGCGCGTGTGCGTGCGCGCGCGCGCGCGCGCGCATGTGTGTGCATGTAGACTGCCTGATCAGCAGTCCCCTCCAACAGGAAGTCTCGTGGTCAACCTCCTGGAGCAAGCGGAACATGACTCCTATTTTTCCTCCATTCTCCTTCAATCATCCCCTTTTCTGTCCCCTCCTCGTCCTTTCTTCTCTTTTCTCCCTTTGTTGCTATTTCCACCACTGTCTTTTTTTCTCTTATTTTTCTTTTCCTTTCTTTCCACTCACTTCTTCTTAATCGCTTCTTTCCTTTCTGTTTGTTTGTCCTCAACCATTCTTTTTTTTCATGCTTTGCCTTTTTTGGTTTCGCCCTGGCTTCGCTGCACACAGTCTGCTTGTATCTTCTTTATTGTAAAATGAAGTTATGTCTACGGTATAAACAGTGGGTGAAAAATGCGCCCGTCATTTGTAGTTTTCAGGCAAGGGAACAAGATGGAACTCGAAGTTGCACTGCTCCGTTATTTGAAATATTCCTGATAAGAGTGATATCCTGCAAGAAATGACAATGGAATGAGGTAGTTCAAATGGCAGCAGATCTGGTAGCACTGTAGCAGATATATTATACATGAGGTGCAGCAATACAATACGAACAGATATCCCACTGCAATCAAAAGCACACATACAAGCCGACAATATGGCTGGAAAACACACACACACACACACACACACACACACACACACACACACACACACACACACACACACACACACACGTGTGTATATATATATATATATATATATATATATATATATATATATATATATATATATATATATATACACACACACACAGTATATATTGCATATTAGGCTTCCACTGGGAGCCTAATAATGTTCAGTAAAACTTTCCAACTGGCGATTTTAGACGTTTCTAGCTCATGTCAACATCGCAGCACAAATAATACAAACTATGAAGAACTACGCCATGACATCATCAGATTTAAATGTGGTTTAAAGAACTGAACTTTATTCATATCAAATCACATTTTGTACATTCAGAGTTTGCTGCATCTCATCCCATTAACTGAAGGGTAAAAAATGAGTGTTACTGTTGGGAGAGAGAATTCAGAAAGAGCTTCTCAGGCTGCGAGTGTGAGAGTCAATGGGGTCTGTGTCCTCCTCGCATTTGTGCACACGCATATGAAATAGCAAGTCCATCCGGGAACGTGTGTATTCTGTGTAAGAGAATGGGGAAAGCGAGGACGAGCGTGTGTGTGCGTCTTTGTTGGCCAAGAGCATGTTTATTGTGTGATTATGTGGATCATTGTCAAAACCGACAGAGATTGCAACGTAGAAACCATGACACAGTGAAATGCCAAGGAAACGGCAAGTTCATGTCCGGCTTTGATGATGTCACACAGACACAGGGCTGCTGTCAGAAGCGGTCGGTACCATCACGGGGAGATGAGCCACCAGGGCCGCACAGCACTGACTGCTAATGGTCTAATTCCATTTGCAGAAGGGATGGGTTGCCAGAGCAGCTCGGACAGTTTAAGCCTTTCATTCAGGTGCTAGTACAAGAAATTACTTAAAAGGCTTAAACTGTCGAGGCTGCTCCAGTGTCTATCCCTTCTGCAACTGTTGTACCTCCAGTGTCGCATTGGACTACTAGGCTTCTTAGGCTGAGGTGCGCTGGTAGAGTAGAATATGTCTTTTGATCTGCCCTCTAATTCTTTGCTTACGACTGGTTTATGTCAAGGGATCCCTCATTTATCATACTTTAACTTCCGGGCCATCAAGATAACCGATCCGGAATTATTCGGTTTCATCGCATTTAGAACCGTAACGTTTCCGGAAACTCTTTATCATGCTGTCAGAGATTGGGAGCTGGTATTTGGACTGCTATACCATGGGGTTTCAACCTTCTTGACACCAGGGCACACTATTTACTCAGCATTTGAGCCACGGACCACCATTTGAAAACATTTTTAGCCCCACAGACCCAAAAACTAAAGATTTATTTTGCTTTTGTCCACAATGCCAGGCTGGATTTGGGACACAAATTAGGCAAACATAGATAAATAATGACCATTAAACTTCTAAATTCTCTTAGTTGTGTAGACTGACTTGAATAATTCAGATGAATATTGTAACTCTTGAGAGTGTAAACATTTTTACGTTCTCAAGAGTTGCATCTGGTTAACCAACTTTTCATCTGGTTAACCAATTTAGCTGGGGACCACCTGGGAGCCTCTCAGGGACCACTGGCGGTTCCCGCACCACTGGTTGAAAACTACTGATCTACTTAGTAGTTGGCTAAGGTCGTTGCGGAACTTGTGGTGGTAGAAAGAATTCTACGGCAATGAACTTTTAGAAGATAAGATAAACATTTATTGTGCCCAGAAGGAAATTCAGCAGCAGTAAGCATAAAGGTCAAGAACATAAAATTATCAGGTACACTAGTACAGCCTAGTGAGTACAAAAAGTTCTGCATCTATATGCAGATGTATGGCTAACATGTAAATGAATATTTAGGGTTTGTTATTGGCCTTTTCCCCTTATTGATAGTGATATTAGTGACACACTCTCAGGCCAGAGCCTACTGCATATATGACCCTGGACTAGGCATGTCACGGTGTCAGAGTCCTATCACCGAAAAACCGACAGCTTTTGATACCGGTTTTACCGGTAAAACCGCGCCCCCCACGTCCCCCGTTTTCATAGTAAGCCATAACGGCCATTCGTAGTTTTGATCCACGCGTTGCAGATGCAATCGGCTATATGCATCCTACACGGAGCCTAAGAGAATAGACAAAGTTACGCCAACTCCATTTACAGTCCAATGGCGGCTCTTCTACATATAAATGCATTGGCAGCAACCTATTTTGAATTATCTCAAGCCCCTTTATTTTAGATCGTTTACTTACTGTACAATACTTTAAAACAGTTGACTTGTTGCACATATGCCTAAACAGCTCTTATTTGCGACGCCCTCGTTGAAAGCGATGCATTTGCAACTCTATTCAGGCTTTATGAACAGCAGCTCGAGCGCTCAGTTTGTGCCTCCTCAATGTCGTAAAATCTGACACTACAGGCTCTGATACGAAGCCAGCAGACCGTGCGCACATACAAAGACAAAGGAGTCTTCAGCCCCTGCCCTGTGCCCATTTACTCAGTATATAAGACTGGCTATGGCCATGGTCGCCCATCCCCCCTCTAAAACTCTTTGCTCGTCCTTGCAACAGTTTGCAACAGGGACAGCTCTTAGCTCTCCAAGCTAAAAACACAACACAACACAACACGCTAGCATGCTACTCACGTTGTTGCGCCTGTTGTCCATAAACAGCTTACAGATTTGTGAAGGTTTGATTACGTGGTCCTTGTATGCGTGTAGTAGGCATGGTGGAAGTATTCCTTGACACGAAAAAGTTTAGGAGCGAATCGAGCGATTATGCTTCTCCGTGTGAAGCTAACAGTCCCGGATATAACGTTTCCCAATTGGGGGGGAGGGGCAGCCCATTGCATTCCAGCATGTTTGGTGGGGCAGTCAGGCCATTGCCCCCCCTCCATACACATGACTATATCCGACCCTGGTGGAGTACTACTGAGCAGTGCACATCAAGTTTGCAGCGAAGGAGACAATTTTGTAGGCAACTCTGGCGCATATATTTTGTAGTATAAACATCGACAACAATATTACCATACTTACAATTACAATACTTAACATACCAAGAACGTACAATATTGAATGAATGGACGCAAAAAATAATAATAATAATAAAAAAAAAAAATAAATAAAAAGTTTTTTTTTTTTTTTTTTTTTTTTTTTTTTCGGTATATTCGGTGGGCAAGCAAAGTACCGGTTTTGGCGCCCCCTACCGGTAATACCGGTAAAACCGGATATCGTGACATGACCCTGGACCACTAGGCCAGTGGGCACCCATGAAATTGAATATTTGCAATGATATCATGATAAGTCTATCATATGTAGCATTTATCAACAATTCATTTTGGATTACATGTTATTCTGCAGCCTCTGTGACATGGCCATGGTCAATGTTATACATGTCTGTGTCGTCAAGACAGAACATAGTACTCAGTTATTCATGCTAGCCAGTGTGATCAGCCATAAAGCCCTGAGGGGGTGTAACCCAGTTTACTATCTTATAGTTCCTATATTACGGACCCACTATAGCAGTGGTTTTCACGCAGTGGTCCGTGAACCACCAGTGGTCCTTGAGAGGGTTCCAGGTGGTGCCCAGGTAAGTTGGTTAACCAGTTGGAAAGTTGGTTAGCCAGATATAACTCTTGAGAGCGTAAAAATGAAACCAAATGGTTGGTCCATTTGGTTTCATGTTTACTTTCTCTAGAGTTAAAATATTAATCTGAATTAACCCAAGTCTACACAACTAGAGAATATACACTCAACAAAAATATAAACGCAACACTTTTGTTTTTGCTCCCATTTTTCAGGGGATGGACTTAAAGCCCTAAAATTCATTCCAGATATACAATATAACCATTTCTCTCAAACACTGTTAACAAATCTGCCTAAATGTGGGATATTGAGCACTTCTTCTTTAAGATAATCCATCCCACCTCACAGGTGTGCCACATCAAGATGCAGATTTGACATCATGATTAGTGCACAGGTGTACCTCAGACTCTCCACAATAAAAAGACACCCTGAAATGTGCAATTTTCTTTTGCCTTATTGGGTGTATGGGCCTCCGAACCAGTCAGTATCTGGTGTGACCACCATTTGCCTCATGCAGTGCAACACATCTTCTTCGCATAGAGTTTATCAGATTGTCAATTGTGGCCTGTGGAATGTTGGTCCACTCCTTTTCAATGGCTATGTGAAGTTGCTGGATATTAGTGGGAACTGGTACACACTGTAAAAATGGTAATAACACAATATTACCACATTATTACCATTTCGACAGCGCATACTCAGCCATCATTTGTTCAGGTGGAGGGAGAGAGGGAGAGATAGAGAGAAAGAGAGGGAGAGAGAGAGAATCATTATGATAGTAGTGATCATGCTGGGCATTTCCTGTTCATTCCTGTAAGTAATCAACTTCATTCTAATCTTATCTACAGAAAATAATCTACACATACTGGTATTTGAGGTTATTGCATGCATTGGCAATGCAGTGTAAAACCCCAAATCCTGAAAATCTGGTAAACACTAAACATATTCCCTAAAATAGGAACATGGTTGCATAAAGTTGGAAAGACTTCAAATGAAAGAGTACAAAATGCTCAGTTGGCTCATATCACAACCAACAAACAATTGTAATTGGAGAAGTAAACACAAAAAAAGTTTAATTAATTAAAACAAAAAAGGTGGTAGTGGAACTTGCGCTTAAACAGTGTGATTCTCAGAAGAATGCTCAATGTCTCTTGGGATACAGTGGTTGCTTAGTCCAAATGTTTTATTTAAAATAATATGAACTAGAAAAAAATTCAGAAAATTGTGGTTGTGCCCCATGATTTTTTTTTAATCTCCACATTGTTGTTGTTGTCTGGCAGAAACTTCATGTCTCCCTTTTGAAACCTTTATGTTTTCCCCTTCCCCCATAAATGAATGCCCTAGTAGTACTTTGTACTGCAATAGGACTCACACAAAAGTATAATATACATACAGTGCCAGTGCCAATCTACAAGGTCACAACGTCTCATATCTTGATTTCACTATATGTCCATGTACTGTATGTGGAAGTGGGTTGCAGTGTCTGTGAGTCTGTGAATTAACCAATTAACTATTTTCATTGGTATTTAAGAGCAGATGACTAAATTACTACTACAATGCATCCATTGGTACACTTTCTGAACAGTAACAGTTTTGGACATACAAGATTTCCATTCAGCAGTGAAGACATAATGCCTACTTTCCCAAAATACCAGGTTGACTATGTTACCTGCCAATGAAGGACTTACCAGTATGTACCGTACGCTAGACTGTACCGTACGCTATTGCAGAGGTATTCAGAAGAATTACTGTTGTGTAATGTAGAAAAATTACGATTTTGACCAACGTTTTGCCAGTTATCTCTCAAAAATTCTTGTTTTGAGTTCGAGAGACTAAACTCAACACCAACTGGTGGTCCGTGGCTAAAATGCTAAATAAATACTGGGCCCTGCTATCAAAAAGGTTGAAAACTGCTGCTCTCTTGTATATTCTTCTCTCTTGGCTGTACTAGCATATACATTCAAGTCTTACCACACATGCACACACAGTATTACTTGGAAAATAAGAACAGTGCATCATTCGATTTTTATTGATTGAGAGGGTGCGGTGAGGTGCTTAGGATACAAATCCCTCTGGAGCCAGCCAGTACATGCTTCCTGTTGGCTGTGTGTGTGCGTGTGTGCTCGTGCGCATGCGTTCAGCCTCTTTTATGCTGTGAACTTGAAGCAGGTCAGACCTGCGGCTACCTGTAAAACCCTGGTAGTAGGAAGTCTCTGATCTTAATTGGATGGCGTCTGTGTACGCACACGTGCTCAGACACCCCCCTACTGCTGTCAGTCTGGAGCCGCTGGAGCCTCACTGCTTGCTGTTTCACTGTGATCTCGGCTCCATATCAAAGACCCGCTAGTTAAGACTCCTAGTTGAGCTGCTGTCTGTGTAAACATTGAACCTCCTCCAATCCTCAGGGCACTCTTTAAACCACACAACTTGTAATTTACTTGTATTGTCATTTACCTACAGGTTTGTGATTATGGGGTGGAGCCATGAAACTATCCATGAGTACCATTATGACTTAAGCTAATGTTGCTTTGTCTTTTAAAAAGGGGCACAGGGGCTTACCGAAAGGTCTATTCTTTTGGTGTTCTCTTGCAGCTCTATATTACTTATCCATTGGCTTCTGTCCTTGTCATTACATTAAGTGAGAGGGCCCGGGCCATGATGATAAAAGGCTGTGCGAGGAGCAGTTTGCTAAGATCTCCGTTTTTGAATTCAAATGTGTTTTGTGCCCTTAGCTTTGAAGAAATAAGAGTTGTAACAGCAGACATGCAGCTTTCTAGGCAATTTGTTCCTGAACTGAACGCTGCTTTGTCACGTTTCATTCAGACTCTAGGAGGAACAGAAAGCAGGCCTGACCCAGATGACCCGAGAGGTCAGCTATTAATATGTCTAATTGCGCTCCTCCTCGTCAGAATTGGAAATACTTTATAGGCCTTTATAGAGTTAGATTTGCATGATCCCAAAGTGACCACTTTACTGCGGTCATCCACCTCTCAGTAGGTATTTCCCCATAATCCTAAAAGCAAAAATTTCTATCTCTACGATAGAAAATCTACAAGCTCACAAACAACCCTTCGTGACGCCAAACTTCCATTTTAACTTTCATATTCATTAAACACACTTTCTTGGTTCTGGTGAGCGGTGGCCGATATTTCCCTTCTAGTGCCTAGAGGGACTGTACTGTACGTGTCTCTTTTCTTTCCATTCATTTATTTTACAACAGGAAAGGGTATGTCTGATAGAATGAACATCAAATACATGAATACGATCAAACCCCATAACCCCATGTCAAGGATGCTCAAAAAAGACTGAGATGTTAAAAAACTTAAAATGAACTTAAACATTTGTACAGGGGTTTTCAACCGGTGGTCCGGGGACCACCAGTGGTCCTTGAGAGGGTTCCAGGTGGTCCCCAGCTAAATGGTGTGAAGTTGACTAACCAGATGTAAACAACTAGACTAGAGAATGTAGAAGAATAATGGTCATCTTGACCTGTATGTTTTTTGTTTCCGAAATCCAGCCTGGAATTGTGGACAAAAGCAAAAGAAATCTTTAGTTTTGGGATCTGTGGAGCTAAAATGTCATCAAATGCTGGTCCGTGGCTCATATTCTGAATAAATAGTGGGCCCTGGCTGGCATAAAAATGGTTGAAAACCACTGCGTTAGTATATTTTTGTTCTTTCGCTGGTGAGACGGAGGCTGGCCAGGGCAGGAAGTCCAACAGTAGAACGTTTATAGACCGCAGAGGGACAGAGAGCGAGAAAGACGCTGATTAAATTTGGTTCTCAAGACTTAGAAACGTTGACATCACAACCTTATTCCTTCGAGTCAGACATTCCGATGTCACCATGGCAACCCTTCGTCAGAGGACATTACTGATGCGGTAGTTTTTGGAACATGTAAATCAATTATGTCATTTGTGTCCTGCTGGTGTGGACACCATTTAAAATGAGTGTTGGGTCACATTCCTGCAACATGTGCAACTCACCACACACACATGCACACACGCACGCACACACACACACACACACACACACACACACACACACACACACACACACACACACACACACACACACACACACACACAAACTTTTCTTTAGTTGAATATTAGCATTTATCGAAGATCTTCCAAAAGGGTTGAAGCCATTAAAATCAGAATTTTAGATTTCTGCATTGGATATTCAAAAATAGCAGATCAACAAGCTTAACAGCATGTCACTTTGTACCACTTAGCTTGGTTTGCTACACTTTAAAACTGTTACTTGTTGCATTGTGGTGCTTTTTTACTATTTTGGCTACTTTTGTGTTGCACTTTTTTCATACAATAACATATAAAATAGGGCAGCAGAATAAGTAATAATTATCATGAAAAAGAATAAATTATGGATGCAGAGATTTTCCGCCTTCCAAGTGGTGCTATTATGCATGCATACTTGAGAGATAAATCATACTACATGGTCGCCTTGGAGCAAATTTCAGTGCCTTGCTCAAGGACCACATTACTGGCCTCTGGCCTCTGTGTGGGTTTTTTATGGTTCAGTTCGCACATTCTCAGAATTAAATTAACTCTGGATCTTTGCTGTGTACTTGAATATTTCTGTGCTTTGACAGTGGTTTTCAACCAGTGGTCCAGGGGCCACCAGTGGTCCCTGAAAGGATTCCAGGTGGTCCCCAGCTAAATGATGGACAGTTGGTAACCAAATGGACCCTTGGATCTTATATCTTCGATCCTTAGGACCACCGGTTGAAAAACCACTGCTCTATATGATGATGTCTGTATCTGTCTGTCTGTCTGTCTGTGTCTGAAGAGTGCAGCAAACTGATTGTGAAAAGTGCAGTTTTTCATGGGAATCATGGCAATTTGGCAAGTGTGGGGTTGCCATGGGTATCAATTGGCTCAGGCAGAGGCTGGAAATCGTACAGGTGAGGGGTCTTTGACTGATCAGGCAAAGTGAGTTTGACCCAGGGTTGATGAGGAGCGTTTCTGCTGTCACTACATGGGTGTGACAGCACCCAGGTTAAGGTGAAATTGTGAACACTTAAAAAAGGCAACTTTTTAGCCAAAAATCACAGTAGATATATAGCTATATATTTTTTTGCATTTCCCCCCCTCTACGTTGCTTCTACTTGATGATGCAGCTGTTTCCTGTCAGACAGACACTTGCTTCATCCTGCAGACGGTCCAGAACTTTGTTGTTGTTGACAAATCATGAAAACTCTGGACAGGGGTGGCTAATGTCTGAGGAGGAGGGGTGTTGTGTGGGGTGAGGCAGTGTTTTAGCCAATCTCACAGCACAGCAGTCTCTCCAGCAGTTTCATAATGAGCCAATAGAGTGGAGGGGAGGTGGAGTTGGATTCTGTTTTTCAAACAAATCTGTTTAAAACAGTGTTTGCACACACTAAAGTTGCCTATATTACCTTTAAATTCTGACTAACTCGTTTCATTGCCAGTCTGTCTGCTGTCGCCAGTGATTAGTCTACAACGTGGTGTGGGTCTGATTAGTCTAGCGTGTGTCACCTTATTGGCTAATACATTTTATTGATTATAACATCGTAATGGCATTTTTTGAAGACCCGAAAAATGTTCTTAATTAGATCAATTAGTTCTGAACTTAATTGGATAGGTCACCCATTATAATTTTCTTTTTCTGTCAATTACTCATCCCATTGCACTTGAACTCATGGATATTCTTCAGATGTACACACTCACAACTCAGACCATTGTGTGACACATTATGAGCTCGTACATCTGCTATTTGTTTTTGCCAAAAGTTTTTTGGTTACGTCCTTGTCTGCATCGTTCACTTGATTTGTGGCTTTACTCTAGTAATTCTCTGTTAAGTGATTAGTACTCGCTGCATGTGGTGTTGATGTTCCTGTATGGCGGTGTCATAATGATGCCCTAATAAAACAATCTTTATTCATTTCCCAATTACACATCTGTCTTTTTACCGCTTCTGTCAGATAGGGATAGTTCTACATTCGCTGTTGGTTAATTTATTAGCAACAATGACAGGAAATTAGGAGCGGGTTGCCAGCCTGTCCGTAAATCCTCGGATTGACGGCTTTGAAGCAGATGATCTTTTATAGTTCTTTCCAGCAGTTTTCTAAATATCTGTCTGTTAAGTGTTAGAGTAATTTATTTAGCAAGGTTGTGCTGTTGTTGGCCAATAACATATCTTATCATTTAACGCTGTGTCATGGAACTGTTCTCTACCGCAAACGTTTCTTCACTTAGCATCCTGCACTGTACAGCATCATTATTAGTTCACCGGCCCACCTCCTCAGTCTTCCTGTTGTCCCTGAGCAAGGCACTTGACCCCTAAGACATCCCATACCCCACAGGTTGCCTCTGAACAGCCTTCGGATGGCTTTAGCTGAAATACAGAATGAATAAACTAAAGTTGGGTGCGTGGTGGCACAGTTAATAGCGCTGTCACCTCACAGCGAGAAGGCCTGGGTTCAATTCCTATTGGTGGTTGCTGGGGGCGTGTTCTCTTCTCCTTGGCATCATCAGTGCTCAAAATAATTTCGAGTTTGTGTGTTTTCCCTGTGTCCCAGAGGGTTGGTACTACTAGGTACCGTCATAAAAAACATGTACATGTACAAGTAATCCAAGTCTATACTGCCTTCCGCTGGTCAGCCAGGGTGCCTAATGGAGAGGCAAGGAACTGGTTGGGTCCAACATTGGTAAATTCCTCCCTGTCAGGTGAAAAAGGTGCAGCTTGGACTCCTCATGCATTGAATGAAGCATGCACTCCCCAGGTTAGCAGAGGGAGTCTACCACCCAGGATTACATTTGACCACACTGGGGAAAAACAGATGGGTTGCAAAAATCGTGGCATAAAAAAAATGAAAATAACCAGTTACAAATGGAAATAAAGTGATGACTTATAGTCGTTATATCCCTGACAAGTCATTCTTTTAGATTCTATTGCTCTGTTGTGTCTTCCTGCCAACCACTGTCCATGCCCCTGAGCAACAGTAAAGATTGTGAAACGAAACATAAAACAATTAAAAATCAGTTTATACTACAATTACAGGTCCGTGAATAGAGTGACAATGCCATGTGTTGTTGACTGACTGCCTTGTGTTGTTCCCCCTCTATCCATCCAGACCCTGTCGTCTGCGATCGTCCAGGTATTCCTGGCCGAGAGGACGGCTGCGTGGACCAAGCGCTGCTGCGGGGTGGCCTGTCTGGTCAAGGACAACCCCATGCGCTCCTACTTCATCAGGGTCCTTGACATCAAGGTCAGTTGTGCGCCAAACATTTGTGTAGTGTACTCTGGTGCTGTGTTGTGGACTGGTGGTGCACTGCTGCTTGCCACTGTTGTTCTGTTCAGGAACAAGAGCAAAGTCAAGGCCTCTTTACTGCTGCTGTTGTTGAATATTGATCCGTTCATTGTGATTCATCTCAAGTAGCCCATCTGGGAACCCCACGAGAAAAACGGAATCTTTTGCTTACATTTTTTTGCCTCTCCAAATTCAGATACCGTTCGCGCTGCGTCAGCCCCCCTCACTTGGTGGGGGTTCTCCCTTATAACAGTGGTTTTCAACCTTTTTGATTCCAGGGCCCACTATTTCTTCATCAATTGGGCCACGGACCACCATCTGATGACATTTTAGCATGACAGACCCAAAACCTTTTTGGCTTGGGCTAATTCGCATGATCAATATTTTAACTCCCCAGACACTGGTTGAAAACCACTGCCTTATAATGATAGTTGCCGACAGATTGAACTGCCGAACTCATAACAGAATCACAGAAAATCAATCACTTTTGATAAGCTGTTGCATTAAGGTACCATGTTGTTTTTGCTGATTGTCCACAGGATGGAAAGACCACGTTTGAACAGGAGCTGTACAACAACTTCTCCATTAATGCACCCAAATCTTACTTCTTGACGTTTGCTGGAGATGTGAGTATTGCTGTTGCCGATGGGATTGAATTTCACTGCAATGCTTTTTTTTGATCCACTGAAAGGGAAATTCTTGGTGAAAACCTAATACCAAACCATTGCTGTCATGGCCGTACCGTAAAGGTTACGTGATTATGGCAAAATATAACTTAGATAAAAATCACTAATATTGTTCCGTAAGACATATATTCTGTACTTTTGAAAGAATAAATTGCATATACTAGTCGGCAATATATTTTCTGCTAGTTTGGACTGAAATCGAAAAGGACAAAAACGTTTTTTGGGGCAATTTTCTGCTGAACATGAATGAAGATGAAGATGAATGTTCGGTGCATCATTAAATGCTTTTATTGATAAACTTTTATTTCATGGTTTCTCTCCGAGATAAAGAATGCCGACAGAAATGTGTGCCATTGAAATATTGACTAAATTGGGGAGAATAAGGGGTAAAAAGCAAATAAGTATACGTGGGGTGCCTCGTAGTGCTCTGTTCGATTCCCGGACTGACTGGACCATTAGCTGCTTTGTCAGTCCTCTACCGTCTACCAGTTTTTTTGTCTCTCTCCTCTGTCAACTATAAATAACAAAATAAATATTTCTGAAGCCAATCTCAGATCAGCTAACGAGCTGGCAGAAAGCAGAAGGTGAGGTTTATCTTGTATTTCACGTGGCCCCGGCCTTTGTTTGCTCCACAAACACCTTGGATGTTGGCTAATAATGCTTCAGGGAGGGACTCCTGCGTGTTGGGGGCTTTGTAATAAGAGCAGAGGCACTGTAAACATGGCACAAAAGAAACTGGATAACTGAGGAGGTTTTATTATAAAGGATATTTCAAACCTACTCATCAGGGTGGGACCACACAAGACTGGAGCGAAAACGATTGGTTTTACCCATGGGTATTAATGCCTAAATATGGACTAGATGGACCCTTGCGGGTCCATTTGGTTTCTGTGGAGCTAAAATCTCATCAAATGGTGAGTAAATAGTGGTCCCTGGTATCAAAATGGTTGAAAACAACTGGTCCAAATCAGAGTTTGTGATGCCCATCAGTCCTCTCCCATATTTTGTATGTCTAATGCACGGTGTTATGGCCACTGTCATTTAGTTTGACTTTTTTTTTTTTTTTTTTTACCTCTATTGTAATTTAGATTATTTGAAAGTGATTTTGTGTGTGTGTGTGCGTGTGCGCAGAATATGCAGGTGGGTCTGAACTTTGCCAGTGAGGAAGAAGCCAAGCGTTTCAGAGGAGCCATTTCGGAACTAATGGGGAGAAGACAAAGGAAAAGTGGTACATATTGCCTGTCAAACGTT
The DNA here is from genome assembly GCA_039105355.1 of Benthosema pterotum. Classification (NCBI taxonomy): domain Eukaryota; kingdom Metazoa; phylum Chordata; class Actinopteri; order Myctophiformes; family Myctophidae; genus Benthosema; species Benthosema pterotum. Next base: position 3,202,272 of record CM076971.1, on the reverse strand, counting down.
CCCATCTGCCTAACCTGCATACCTAACCACATGTCTACACAGCTATCCTCGTCTACATACCTACCTACACACCCTCACTACCCTGTAACTACCTTCCGGCCTACCTTTTACCTACACTAGGACTGGGCAATTAACCAAAAAAATAAATAAAATCAGAAACTGACCTAACTTTAGGGTCACTGACCTAAATGTAGGGTAATTATTCTAAGTAATATGTTTTGGTGAAAAGACAATGTTTTTAATGTTGTGTTTAAAGGTCTGTTCACACATTTTTTTGGCATTAAGGTGGAGATGTGTTTGGGTGAGCGGTGAGTCGCTTACCAATGTGGAACACGGAGCTATTGAACTTATTTGAACAAAACCATATCACGTACCTACCCTGCCATTAATCTTTATTGTACAGACAGTACAAGTGGGCAACTATCGGTATTTTGATTTGGCGTATTGCCCGGCCCTACTACTTGCTCCTGACACAAGTAACAAGTAACACCTACCTGCCTGCCTACCCACCCTTTACCAACTACCTATACTCAACAGTTTTGTTTTTGCTCCCATTTTTCATGAGATGGACTAAAGATGTAAGTTTCACTCCAGATACACAATATTACCATTTCTCTCAAACATTCTTCACAAATCTGTCTAAATGTGTGATAGTAAGCACTTTGCTTTGCTGAGATAATCCATCCCACCTCACAGGTGTGCCACATCAAGATGCAGATGTGACATCATGGTTAGTGCACAGGTGTGCCTTAGACTGTCCACAATAAAAGGCCACCCTGAAATGTGCATTTTTTTTGGTTTATTGGGGGTCTGGGGACTCAGAAGCAGTCAGTAGCCACGTTTCCATAAAACCTTTGCGAAAATAGGAAGAGTATGTTAGTTAAGTCGAAAAAGTAGGGCGAATTGTCCGCTGTTTCCATTAACTTAAGAAATGCGACTTGTGGGAGTCTAGGGAAAACAAAATAGGTTCATGAAACAAGCAATAGGTGGTACAGTTTTGCCAGTAACGTGATACGTATGGTTATTATTTTACATATATTTTTAATTTTGAAGTTAATTTAGGCTTTACACACGGACTGCCTGCTTTATTCCTATTGACCTATAGGTCCGTTGTGCTGTGTACTGCAGAGGCTGTTCTGGCTCTGTTGTAGCAAAAACAATAATTATTATATTATAGCCTACAATCCTAATACATAATCTACACAACTCACTGTTTTCCTGAACCGGAGCGCTTGTGAGACTCGGTAGCCTACTGATTTGGTGTGTCTACTTTGTGATATTGTAGACTACATCATGTTATCTGCAGCGCGACACGTGCGAGGAAAAAAGTTTTGAACATTATTAACGGAATAATATCTATAAGGGCAGAGCCCGGTCATGTAAAACAGCTGTTTATGTCTGTTATCACTTGCGTGTCTTAGCTATCATGCATGATGATACAGATAGCCTACTGTAAATATAGGACCTGTAAATGCCCTGCGACTTTCATGAACAAACGCGATGGGAGTCTGAACGTTTTGGCCATGTACGTGAGTCCCCTTGCCTGGCTTTTTTGCGGTTTTGTAGAAATATAACTTATTAACAAATAACAATGCTCTCATCGGCAGACCAGAACTCTTCAAATGCGCTATAATGCGTGCCAGTGCTTTTCAATACAAAGTATTTTCGCAAGCCGTTTCCATACCTCATTTGCGCATTAGACTCTTCCGATACGCTCCAAAATACGGCACCTTTCAGCGAGAAAATATTTTTGCGCAAAATGGAAACTTATTCGCATTTTGAAGTGTTTCCATTCAACATTCTCTTCGCAAGAGCCGTTTTTGCGCAAAAATAGGGCTTATGGAAACGTGCCTATTATCTGGTGTGACCACCATTTCCCTCATGCAGTTCCTGTGGAATGTTGGTCCACTCCTCTTCAAAGGCTGTGCGAAGTTGCTGGATATTAGTGGGAAATGGTACAGGTACACGTTGTCGAAATGGTAATATTTTGTGTCTGGAAAGGATTTTTAAGTCCATCTCATGAAAAATGGGAGCAAAAACAAAAGTGTTGTGTTTATATTTTTATTGAGTTATACTGTACCTACCTTCATACCCGCACTACCCTACCCTGTACATATCCTACAGTGAATTTACCTAAACTTCACTTTATATCTCACCTCTCTACACACACACACACACACACACACACACACACACACACACACACACACACACACACACACACACACACACACACACACACACACACACACCTACTGAGTTTCATTGAAATGAAACACGGGTCCATTTGAGGTTTGAACTACTTAATTTGGTATGTTTGGTCAATTTCCTTGACACTCTTAACTCTGAAGATGTTAAAATGTCTTCTAATACAAATCAGCAGTAGCTGTAGCATGAAAAATTTAAATATTTTCCATATATCTGAGGAAAGTTATCTTAAGTTATATTGTTCTTCATTATATTTTGCCTGGATCTGTAAACAACACTATCAATTTCTTTCCATTTCAAATAATGTTCCTGTACTGCAGGCCTCTGAAACCTAACATCTATACTACACTTAATAATATAAAATAAGTCTTTCTTATTAAATCATGGTCAATGTTGGACATAGACTGTGAATTATGAGGTGAAACCCAAGAATGCTTCACCTCATAATCTACACTGACTAAATCAACTCTAGATTATGATGGCCTTAATGCTGTGATAATGCGTGATTTTTACCCTTGGTTGCATGCTGAAAATACAACCCGATCTACAACCTTGTTGTGATCTTGTAGATCTGCCAAGAAAAACTCCCGACCATAACCAAACCAATCTACTGGATCACTTCTCCACTAGTCCCTGCCTAACATTTAATATATTTTTATTTAGTTGTTTAGCTGGAGCGAAAATTAGTGGTCAACGATCATTTTTCCTCATCATTTTATTAGATGGAGTCAGCACTGTTGGGCTCAACATTAGTCACACATAGTAGTTCCTGTGAGCTTGTGGATCTTCTATGGCAAACATATTTATTCTAAACGGTGGAACATATGCAGACTTGCAGAGGTAACTATGTTGCAGTTACTAAGTCTACATTCACTACTAGAGGGTTTAAGGAGTGGAATTGAAATAAACAGATTAACTTAGCTGAAAAACTACTTTTTTATTAACTGAGGTGTTTAAATCACTTGAAACCAATCAATAAATCCATACACTGTACCAAGGATAACTTTAACTTTTTTCCCAATGTACCTGACTGTCAAGGACGAGCATGTATGAATAGCTCTCAGTTTCTAGGCAATCGATAACCACAAAATGAACTTATTTTTTATTATTAATTCACACTGACTGTAAGCTTTTAGTCTTCAAAATAAGAGTTTGCTCTGAAAAGACGTGTTATGGGAGAAATATATCTGGTAGTAAATGAGTTTAATGAAGAAATGTGCTAGCCTGTGAATATTTTGGACACGTGGTCCTAAAACTTAATCTCCACCGTCTGCACCAATTACTAACCAATCAGTAAACCAATCACATCTCTACATGCCGCCGCAAACTCAACTCTTTGTAATTACTGTTCACTACTTTACTCTTCTATCGTGTTCACTTGATATAAGACCGACCAAACTCTAATTCTGCTGAAGGCCTTCAGCACAGATTGCAGTGTTATCTGGAGGCTCTACCCGGTCTCTCTGTGTCTCTGTTTCTCTCTCGCTCTCGCTCTCGCTCTCTCTCTCTCTCTCTCTTTTGTGATGGGCTGCTAGCCTCAGCTATAAGGTTGCCACTCCTTTGCTCTCAGCTACGATGAAACTCGACCCATCAGTATTCTGTGTGCGTGTGTGCGCGTGTGTGTGCGTGTGTGTGCGTGTGCGTGTGCGTGCGTGCGTGTGTGTGTGTGTGTGGTCCTCTCTGGAGAGCGTCCACTGGTGGTGCAGAGTAACCCACATCTTGTTAACCAGCTCTGTGTGTCTTATCTAATCGCCTGCAGTCAGGGAGGATGAGTGCTAATAATATAACCTATCCTACTGGAAAAGAGGTGCTTACATCCTGATACTGGATCCACACACGACTGCTGTACTCTCTCTCTGTGAGGTGGGTGTGTGTGTGCGTGCGCATTACAAGGGTAAATAGAATTTGAGAAATCCTGACACCGTGAGGGCCATTTTTCTGCTCCTCACACAAGATAAATGTTTACTAGTGTAGGCATTAAGCATTTAAACATATTTCAAATTTGATTATTTGCAGTGATGATGACATCACACACCGTGAAATAGCAGATCTAAAAGCTTGTACATGTTGATCTGTTGTTTAAAGCGAAAAACAAAGGGCCCTATTTTGATTGGCTTAAGTATCAGGTCTTAAATCTTAAATCAAAGCTTGGAGGTGTGGCAAAGCTGCTTGGCCAATCAAAACAGCCAAACAGCTTTGCCACAGCCCCCAAGTTCGTAAAGTCTGCATCCTAAAATATTACACAGTATAGTATAGAGTATAGTAATACAAATGTGCGCACGTGTTTGTGTACATTCACTCTACCCAACAAACTAATAACCGCCCAACAACTCTGTCTCTCGCCGCTTCCACCACAATGTCGCCGAAGTCGCCCTTGGTTTGCCAATCTACCTTTTTCTTTATTATCCTCTCTCTCTCTCTTCTCCTCTCTCTCTCTCTTGTACGACCTTTGACCCCGCGCACACTCACACATTTCCGTTTCCTCGCTAACACGAGCATCGGCACCAAAACGACCACCATTTAACGATTATATGACCTGTCTGTGTTCACAGAGAAGAGACGTGACCCTCCGAATGGTACGTTCATCAATATCTCTATATATCTCTAATCTAATACAATTACATAAAATCAATAAATCATTCAGTCATTATTTAATATACATGCTAAGACTAATGAAGACCCCAAAACATGTGAAGAACTATATAAGGGATATTAATACAGTCTTTCCGATCATAATCTTTTTATTCTAGTCCAGGCCCCCCTTTTTATATGAGGTACATATACAAAGTTATGATGAGGCAGATTTACATCACTGTGATTCCTACTGATTTTGTGTCTCATCAAGTTATTGACGTTGTTTAAAAGTTTTTGCAGACATTTTTAGAATGGAAGTACAGAATTTATGATGATTTTGTTCCCTTAATACAAAATCATCAAAATAGAAATGCTATTCTATTCTGTGTTCAAAACTGATACAGACTTAATGAAACAGGTCTTAAATCATTCTTTACTTACTTAAAAAAAACTGGGGTAACCCACATTTTTTTAAAAAAGCCTCTGGATTACATAAATAAGACATTATTATTGCTGATAATTGCATTGACACACCCATGTAAACAAATGTACAAAATGTTCACAGCCACACAATCTGTGTGTGAATTGAAGTTACTGAAGTTGCAAGTTATAAGTTATAAAGTCCTAAAATAATGCATTTTTGGGGGATTTGAACTCATAGAAGTAGTTTAATCTGATCAGATCAGATTATAGAGATGGTTGTTGTGGCCATAACAATACCTGTGCTGCTTAACCTCCCTGTGATGATCTGTGAGCTGTGAGAGCAAAACCGTCATTCATACCGTCTTATAGTGTTGGCAGAGAGTGGAAACATATTATTGCTGTTACATGAAAACCTTATATATCCATAACCGATAAGTTCATATAACGCCTCACGTCACAAATTGTATTAGAGCTGCTATTTTCTGTCATACTTTCTCTCTTTTTTTCTTGCCTCTTTCCCCATTTCTATTGTTCTTTCTTGCTGCTCCATCTTTCCCATTATCGTAAAATTAAACCAAATGGACCATTACGGGTCCATTTGGTTTCACTTTACGCTCCCAAGAGTTAAATTATATTTAATTCTAAATTAATTCAAAATTACCAGTTTTGGAAGTTCCACTAGTGCATTTTGGATTTGGCATTGGAGTTGGCAACACTGCTCTTTATTCCTCATCCCTCTTTCTCTCTCTCTTCTCCTGCCTCTCTCCTCCTCTTCTTCCCCAACCTCTGTCTCTATCCACCCCTTCATTCTACTCCCCTGCCATCTCTCTGCATCTGCCTTTCTCACTCTTGGCTCTCAGAGGCTCCCCAAGAGGTATAGAGTCTCTCTGAACCACACAGGGTTTTCTTACTCTATACACTCTACACTGCCATTAGGGCACTTAGTGTGATACCATAATATACCACACAACGTGGTTCGGTTACAGAGTCTTATGTGCATTTGTTCCACTTTACACATGCCAACACTCGCACATACCCACTCACAAACATGTACACATACACAGTTACACACACCGTGCAATTGCAAATTTCTCAGTCACGTCCAAGTTTAATGGAAAAATGTATAAATACAGGTACATGTATCAGTGGTTTCTTTGCATTCCTTATTTTTCACATCTAACGCGTGCAATTTCTGATTATGAAGCTTAAAAGGCCAACAAAATACAAATTGTAACATTCCAATGTTCACCATTATTTCTTTGATTAATTAATTGTCCAGCTAAGATTGTATTTGTTCCTAGCTTATTTAGACCTGGTGTCCTCCCTGGTGTAAAATTTGCAATTATTGCCAGAAAATTGCCCAGCTCACCATGTTTTCTTTTTCTTATCGAGATAGGAGTAATAAGACTTTGTAACATTTAAATGAAGTGATGAGGCATGCCTCAGTGCTACAGAGGTGGGAAGGTCAGGTCTGTCTCTTGTCATCCTGCATAACTACACATGATTCTACAGTGACCAGACAGTGTCAGTGTGGTTAGTGAGTGTCTGCCCTGAAATTGGGAGGTCGCGGGTTCGATCCCTGGCCGGGTCATACCAATGGGACTCAGTGCCTCCCTGCTGACTGATCATATGACTTTGAATTTGACCTTGACTTTTTTGTAGTTTCTGGTCCACAGGAGGCTATATTTAAATAAGTATATCAAGAATGCTACTATAGCTGTGGCCAATCTTAGTCCTCCCCATACAAATGTACTCCTTCATACTGCTGATTCTTAGCTTTTTTTCCCTCTATTTCCGTGAATTATAGGTGTCTGTAGTTACTAGTTATACCTGATACCTCCAGCTATCTTACCATAGAACTTAACAAGCTGTAATAATGCAACAATTCTCTCAATTCAACTTTTGGCTTTGTACACACGGATCCACACATGCTATTTTGGTATTGTCTGGTTGACTGCTAACCAACCTCAGCTCTGGGTGCGTTCCTTCACTTCCTGAGCCCTTATTGTTCTTACTAATGAGTGTCCCTGCTAATGATTGTTTATGTGATTTGGTCAGGTCAGTGTCTGGACTTTGTAGAACGTAGACACAAAGTTATGCTGGTATAAAGAGACACCTTAAGGTGGGTGTCTTATGACTTGAAGTTGGGAGAGGGTAGATTTCAGTTGTTGTCATCATGTTAGGGCACACATGTCAAACTCGAGGCCCACGGGGCCAAATCAGGCCCGTGGAGGAATTGTCTTCGGCCCACGGGATATTTAATTACTTTTAGAACTGGCCCTAATTGCACAAATCATAAAACAATACAACCAAATACGTTTTACTTTTTTAACTCAACTGATTTACTTTCTCTTTACAATGAAAGCAATGCTTGGCGAGATCACAGAACAGGAAACCATCCTTTAACAATGCATTTCCAGTCTTTAATGGCCGCAGCTTCATCTTTGCATGTACTGTATCTTGCACTTATTCAGCTCTCGTCTTCATCATAGCATGCTAGTAGCTAGTGATCGGTGCGATCATGGTTATTATCATAAATAAGCCAAATCAGGCCACAGCGATTGTTGGATTATGATCAGAGAGGGACATACAGGCCGTGCGCACGCACCCGGCGATTTTGGTCATTTCTCATTGCATTGGACCCGAAGTTAGACAATCAAGAAAAAAAAGGTAATCGCCTAAAATAATATTTTCTTTTAGACAAAACAATCTAAATACAGGCATTACGTCAGCAGCCTGTATTTTAATTGGTTTATTGATTAATTAGCAATCAAGGGGTTAAGGGACATACATTTTTGAATGAAAGTTACTTTTTTGCTTTTTGCCTCGGACGTCCTCCTCATAAACCAGTGGTCATTCACTCATACTGTAACGGCATGTTTTTATAGATTGATATATCCCTTCTATTCACTCCCAGTATTAACTCATCCCCTGCTGAGTCTAATAGCAGTTGTCTCTCTGACCATCTCCCTCCTTTTGTTTTATTAACTCCATCACACCTTCTCTCTTGGTTGGTTTCTTCATCTATCGCTCCTTTTCACCTTATCTGGCCTTTCTCCCATCTTCCATTCATCATGTCTCACAACCCAAAAGAGGTTGAGATTAGAACCATGGGATTAAACATGGGTGGGTTTTAATGGTTACGTAAAGCCCAGACAACCGATTACTATTATTATTTTTTTTCCGGGATTAGGGCTCCAGCAAGTGCGTATGTTGCACGTGGTGGGCGTAGGCGTCCACGTGTTTTTGTAGGGAACAGGGAAAGGGGAGGAGATACAAGGGAGGGCTGGGTGGTGTCTCGAAGCGGCAAGTCAGTCGGATCGTGGTGACTTCATGTTAACGTACCCTGCTGAGATGGAAAAAGAGCGTTATAGAAGGTATTTGTGATAGAGGCAGAAAGCAGACGGGGCAACCTTCCAATGCAGAAGAGAAACGACAAACGAACAGGCAACCCAACCCATGAAGTTACAAGACACAATGATGGAGGTCCTTGAGGAGAGAGGCTGAAAGAAGAAGACAGATCAGATGGATGTTTGAAAGGATAAATCATACGAGCAACGGACATGAAATAATGACGGAAGCGGTGGAAAGGGTACTGTGAGCGGTGTTTCAGAGGAGCGATGGACAAACACTAAGGCAAGACCTTACTAAATCAACCGGGAGAAATGGAAAGTAAAATTGAGACCTAATGGAGAGCTATAGAATGGACTCAAGTGTCCAGTCCTACTAGCCACTTCATTGTTATGAAGACCTGACCCTCCCATTTGGTTTAGCAAGCAATTTTACTCAATATTATCCTGTTGGCTGTCTGCATTCATAACTCTATTCTCACAGAAATTGAAGAGACTTTGTGTTTCTTGGTTTTGGACACCCTGGACAGAGTCTTGAGTTCAAGAAGAGCCGTGGAAGGCTTTTTGTAAAAATCACTTTTCCCGAACGGACTAACCAATCAACAGAATTGATCGATCCGTCCAGTGAAATCAGATTGGAATTGTGTGCATAAGCTGTCTCCTGTTTTTGGACACATCCAGATAAAGTCTACAGTACTCTTTTTAAAGTCACTCATCAATCAGTTTTGGTCCCCATGTGGAATTAGACTCTTGAACCCCTTCCAGGACTTCGTCGGACGTGTCTGATGTCTAGAACCCCACCGGGGTTCCAACATATGCCATCGACCTTGCTGAATGGCAGGGAGAGGTGATTATATTACATATTTGCAAACCAAACAGAGTCTTCTAAGTTCAGTCTGCGTAAAAGAACCTCTGACAGGACAAGGGACATTTCACTGCCTCCGATTGTGAGTTTTGACCTCACTCACCGCCATGATGTTTTGCACCACCTTCTCTTCGGCGCCCTCTGACGAGGCGTTGGGCGACGGCAGAGGATTGGGTGGAGTTGGAGACGCCGGACGCGGAGGCTGCCTGTCGACCCTTCACTGCCTGGTTCTCCCACAGGAGGAACTGTTCGCTCCCTTCGCCGACCCCGCGGCCCGCCTCTCCCTCTGCCAGGACAGTGCCGTGGGGAAGATCTTGATGGGTGTTGGTGGCATGGCATCCTGCGGGCCAGGCGGCGAGGGGCGCGTGGGAGGAACCTGGATGAGACGGCAGCGTAGCCGTTCAGCCTCGCCATCACTCGGGAAAAGTCCTAAGACTCCCAGGAGTCCGTTTAGGGAGATTATGAAAGGTAACCCGGAGAGTGGTGCAACCAGCTAGTCTTACTAATAGACAACTATAGGGCAAAACTGGACTCAGACAAACTAACAAGGAAATCAATGTACTGCACATGTACTGTTGATCAGACGTGTTTTCTAGTTTTGGGGGAGATGCTACTGAACAACTAAGTGACTTAATCAATTTTTGACAGATGTGGAGAAAAATGCAGAGAATCTCTAAGAAGATGGTCATAGTCTTATAACCGAGATACTGATAATAGGATTTATTTTCCTCACCAGGAAAGGTTGGCAGTATTTACACAAAGGCCTGTCACAGTTCACTTTCTTATAAGAATGACTGTAGAAAGAGACGTCGTCTACAATATGTTGTAATGTAGATTTTTGTTTTATTCTTAAACAAGGCAATGAGAAACTAGCAACTTTTTAAGCAGAAACATTTTACTTGTGGCTGTCCACTGAGTGCTTCTTTTATTTATTTATATATTTTTAAATTTCACTATAATTAATTGACAGTGTTAAGTCTTCACTTTTCCAACCAGGCATTATAAGCATGAACACACAGAGTAACATGCAACATACTTAAGAAGTGCATTGTAGTTCCACACAGACTTTTCTCTGAGCACACCCATGCTGAAAATGTATGGTATTCCCAGTGAGGTAGGCTGCCACGTCATTCCAATCTTAAAATATTTAATGGTACATAGTTGATTGTTGATTGATGTTCATTCTCCATCGATGAGCATGGGTCTGGTATTGCAGTGTCTGTTGCCAGTGCTGGACATGTTTTATTTTGTGGGTGTGGGTGTATGTGTGTGTGTGGGTGTGTGAATGAGCTGTCCTCTACATGGGCTGTGTGTGTGTGTGTGTGTCTGCGTGCGCACGCTGTCAGGCTTTTTGCCATATCTGGCCAGCATACAGACAAAAGCAATGTTGTGCTGTCTTGATGACAGAATATAAATTAAATCTAAACTAGCACCCCGTATTTGGTGGAAAAAATAGCCCAAAAATAGCTCGTCTATAAGCTCACAGTCCCGCATTGCTATGAGCTGTGAGCTTCTATGCCAACCATCTTCATTTGATTCTTCACATCATACTTCAGAGATTTTGTGGAGGAGTGGACTGCTCACTCAGAACCTCCTGTGAATAGCGTTTAAGTGGTCTAGAAAAAAAAACAGATTTGGACGCTGGCTGCCCAGAAATAATTACTTTGTCCTTGTACCTGTCCAATGTCTCATGTAGGATTCTAGTGTTCAGCAGTAGCCATGCAAATAACCAGCTAAAAGGAATATTTCCAGATATTTCTATTATAGTATTGAAACTCAGTTGAGATGTTTGTCTAAAAAAGAGCATTTGTCAATATAATGTTTTAGAAAGGAGAAGACAAAAGCAGCTGATAATGACTACTTTCTCCTGATGAAAATGCCAATGCACGTAGAAAATCTATTTTCTGTTACAGCTGGAGAGACAAGGAAACCCCTGTTGCTGAACAAACTCTTTAGCAATGATTACTGAGAATATAAAGCTTTCAAAAAATAATTGCTACTAAAACAACATGACTTGGCACTATTAAATATGACATTTTCTGTGAACCTATCCAAACAAACCATCTACATAACATGCTGTGTGGTTGACTTGAAGTACATGTGCTCTTGTACAAGTACTCTTGGTATTACAATATGTACATCCATTGTGATGGATACTACAGTCCTTAACTTTCGCTTCTCTCTCTCTCTCCTCTCTCTAGGCCCAGCATTGCCCATGGCGACGGTGGACATCAAGAACCCGGAGATCAACAATGCGCCGCGTTTCCACAACAACTCTCAGGTGAACAACATTGTGCTGTCGCCCTTCCCCAAGAAGGAGAAGAAGCAGAAGACCAAGAAGAAGAGACTGACCAAGGCGGACATCGGAACACCCAGCAACTTCCAGTGAGTCGCAGACAACAGATCTGTCTATTGCATGGCGTCCCTATTCTGGGCATACCGGATTTCACCAGTGGTCTTTGAGAGGGTTCCATGTGGTTCCCAGGCTAAATGACGGAAAGTTGGTTAACCAGATGTAACTCTTTGAGAGCGTAAACATGAAACCCAATGGGCCCGCAAGGGTCCATTTGGTTTCATGTTTACATTGGTGTCATGTTTACACTCTCAAGAGTTAAAATATTCATCATCTGAATTAGCCCAAATCTACACAACTAGAGAATGTAGAAGATTAATGGTCATTTTGATCTGTATGTAAAAGGTTGAAAACCACTGCACTATAGAAACTATACTATTGAAAATCTGCCCAAAAGAGGACAGAGGTAATGTTTAGTGCTGTAAGAATTGGACAAAAAATACATTTGAGTATTCCTTTTAAAACACCATGTGGATTCGAACGAATATCGAATTATTTGAATATCAAATGTGTATAATCTCAATATGAAATATTGCAGCCTAATACGCTGTAAAACATCCCCTTTGTTCATCTATTTGCTCCAGTTCTGTATTGTCCACGTTTGGTGCTCAGAAATGCGCTCTCTTGGGTCCTGCGAGGTCAATAATTCATAATTATCCTAATAGCCTTTTTTTGTATAATGGTTTTGTTTATGTGGGCCAAAGTCTTGTTGGACCTCGCACAGCATTTTTATTTTAAATTCGAACAGCAGCACTAATGTTGAGTTTGAGAGAGAGAGAGAGAGAGAGAGAGAGAGAGAGAGAGAGCAGCGGAGATGTAGAATATGAACGGTGTGTCTAAACGTGATGAACTCAACAGTAGAGTTCACAATATTACAAAATGTTTCTATAGGTTAACAGGTCACATACAGTACAGCCCTAGTGATCTAGTCTCCCACTGGTAACCATGTGCTGCTGATGAAACTGGTCTTGGAGTTATAAATCCTGACTATCTGTTGTTTTCATAATCTGATCTCCTGTGGGATGACAGTATGCCTGCCGGAGTGGTTGATCATGTGTGGTTAATCCAAATCGTACTGTCATGAATGGGGTCACAGCAGTGGGAGTCGGTATAACAGCAGATGGAGTGTATTCATATGCTATATAATGTATAGTAAGTGGGTCGGAGTGACTTGTTGTCAGTATTGGCCACTGAGAGATGCTTGGCACAATCTTAGTTACCCAAACCGTATGCTGATTTGGCAGTGCTCTAGTACGGACTGCACACACACACACACACACACACACACACACACACACACACACACACACACACACACACACACACACACACACACACACACACACACACACACACACACACACACACACACACAGGATTCATCAGTGCATTCTTCTCTGTGGAGCCCTTTGACCTCATCTTCTCTTCTCCTTTACAGGCACATTGGACACGTAGGATGGGATCCCAACACAGGCTTTGATGTAAGTACACTGTGTGTGTGATAATGTTTCTGTGTATTTACACATTGGGCTGTAGATGACAGTAGCCTACACATGTTTGGTGCCCTTCATCTCCATTCGCCACCTTATGTTGTGTTCTTGAGATAACCGTGACGATCACACTGAAAACTAATAATACACATTTGAATATGAACCCAGATATTATAGGAAGCTGCCTGCGTGTCGTTCAAGTCATCAGCCTGGGCTTGCGGATACATCGGAAGATGAAACCGCGTCTGTCCTTTTAATCCACTGACCATCTCCAAAACAACTCAATAAACGGTGTTAATGATGTGCTGTGAGATGATGAGGTCATAATACTAACCATACGGCTCATCTCAGCTCTGCCGTCTCACTGAAGAGACTGGTATCACCAACTGCGTGATCAGACAATGAGAATATATTTTCTTTTGAGGGGGGGGATTTTTTATGTTGAGAAGTCACCATAAAAGCCCTAGAGACCTAGATTTCTGTCATATTCTTGCTCCTCACTATCCCTCAGACTAAGGGGCTTTACAGACGAGGAGTGATAAACTCCTGCAGTATTGCAGTGATTCTCCCGTGCCACTCAGTGCCGACAGGCACTGCGACAGAGAATCTGAGCACAAAACGCCGCTCCCGTTGAAAACGAACTAAAAGGTGCGATTTGGTCTGTAAATTTGGTCTGGTCTGTAAAGCCCTTATTACTGGACATGATGCACAACAGTACTGGATAGTTGACTAAACTTTAAATTCAAAACAGAGGATGTTGTGTTTGTCAGAATCTGATCTCACCAGCCCTAGGCTGCTGCTGCTAAACTACAGATGAGTCACTCGATGAATATGCAGTTTTAAGGACTTAATATGCTGTTTTCAACCATATTTTAGCACAAAAGGCATACTTTTAACTAGGGCTTAATTGCATTTGAAGCATTCTTGCTGCATTACTCTGTTCTCACAAGAAATAAATTACTACATTGACATGATGTATAGACTATCGATACATGAGATTGCACCAGGATAAAAACCCAATTAGTCATTTTGTCTATAAATTCTAAGGAATTTGAATGGAGATGGAAGTTTAAACAACTGAGATGGTCGTGACAACTGCTGGTAGTTGACATGTTCCACCAGTAGAAGGCAGTATAAGAGCTTGCCGCAGCCTTTGGTGGAGTTGGTTTAAACCTGATTGAGCTGCTACACATCTTTTATTATTGTTGTGGTTTTCTGTACACCAGCATGTACAACAAAAAAAGACATTCAATGAGGCTTTTCAATGAGGGAGGCAAAGCAAGCTTTCAGAATAGAACTGCTACCTTTCTAAATGTTTAAATGTTCTTCACAGTGCAGTTGCAAAACTTTCTTGTCTTTAAAATATAAACTTGGAGATGGTTTTTCAATAAGCAGTCATATGTCCTTTTTTGTGTAGAAACCTTGGATCTGCTAATCTCAATGCACAAAGCCCAAACCTGGCAACAGTAATTGTGAAGTAGATTTGTATGCGTAATGTATTAATTAATTTCAAATGTAATCATTCCTCCCCTGCAGTTGAATAATCTGGATCCGGAGCTGAAGAACCTGTTTGACATGTGTGGCATCTCTGAAGCCCAGCTGAAGGACAAGGAGACGTCTAAGGTCATTTACGACTTCATCGAGAAGAAGGGAGGGGTAGAGGCCGTCAAGAATGAGCTACGGAGACAAGGTGAGTAGTACTGATTGACCCCTGTCATCCCTGAGGGAATATTCAAAGTTACAGAAGTTTGGAACCATTTTGATCCCTACCTAATGTTGAGTGTGTGCAAATGGAACCATTCAGTTCTGTTCTCTGAGTAAAAATGATGTTAGAGATTAAAGAGTTAAAACACAATGTATTTTAAATTATCAGGAGATGGGCTGTGGCCAAATGCACATCAAACGGGGAGTATTTGAATTGAAAAAGGTTGAGCAATGGTGATGAAAACAATACACTTTTTATTGTTGCGCTGTGTGTGTGTGCGGGTGTGTGTGTGTGCGTGTGCACGCATGTGTGTGCGTGTGCACGCATGTGTGTGTGTGTGTGTGTGTGTGTGCACGCATGTGTGTGTGCGTGTGCGCGCGTGTGTGTGTGTGTGTGTGTGTGTGTGTGTGTGTGTGTGTGTGTGTGTGTGTGTGTGTGTGTGTGTGTGTGTGTGTGTGTGTGTGTGTGTGTGTGTGTGTGTGTGTGTGTGTGTGTGTGTGTATTTCCTGATGTTGCTGTCCTGAAGTTGTTGCTCTCCTCAAGTTGTTTTGGCTGGGTGCGTCCACAGACTCGCACTGACGGCGCAAATGAACTTCCTGTTTTCTTCCTGAGGGAATATGGGCAAATTATGGAATGTGCACCTCTAACGTCACTTTTAGAAGTTCACACACAAAGCCTTGCCAGGATTCTGCAGGCAGGGCCGCGAATAACGTCATTTCAGTCCCATGTTAATGCATCACCGATTCTGCCTTTCTAGCTCTGTGTTATTGTGACGTTTCCACCCTGAAATCAGAACATTATTGTTAAAATAGCCATCTATAATTAAGTGTGTAGATTTGCCATTTCCACTTATTTCAGTCCTTACATAAAATATATGTAAGACATCTCTTTGTGATAAAGTGTAATCACATGTTGCCATTGTGTCCCTCAGGCCCTCCCAGATGGAGTGGTAGGTCTGGCATGGATCTGAAGTGATAATCTGGTCACATCTTAACCTAAAATACACTTGTATGCGTGTGAACTCTGTAGCCATGTGTGTTTTTAATTATTGAATACAGTGTTATCTCTATAACGGAGATCATTAGACATTGTATTGGCATAACGCTACTAGACATCCACTTTCAGCAGACACTCAAAGCATTGCACTCTAACTGAGATGACTGCCATAGTTTTAGTGCAAGGTTGCCTCCTATTGGTGCCTTTTGGAAACTGCATGGGCTTAGTACCAGCAGTTTAAACCAGTTATAGAATAGATGCATGCTGTTGACTCTAGCATGGAGTGATAGTGGATTTACTTAGAGTTGTGTATGGCTAATATCTTAATAATTATGGCTGAATATTGTTTTCCTGTTACTTTTGTGCCTGGTTTGTGGGGGTTTGCGGTGAAAATCCAAGAAGTATCCAGGAGTAACATTACACCAGCTAGACAAACCTTAGCTTAAAAATAAAAATAAATCATTGGTATTATTGGAATACCCCATGCTTGACTTATTTATTGTGTGGTTTCAAGGGTGAAATGAAATCTGAATCTTACCGTATCTACACCTGTATGCATAACCTCAATGAAATGAATTATTTAACAGGTTCCATGCTAACTCACCAGTCGATGTTTGACGCTTCACTCCAAATTGTCCATTCTCCAATCACATCCGGTTCAAACTGGAATCCACTAGTCTTTTCATTACACAGCGGTGGAGGTGGATCGTCGCTCTGACTGCTTTTCGGCACATTGAAGTCGAATTAATAAAAAAAAAAAGTGTTTGTGACGCCAACATAATAACAATCGCCCAAGCCCACTTGGACATAGGTAGACATAGGTCGTACATACTGTATTTAATATTAATTCCTCTCTCTCTCTCTCTCCAGCCCCGCCGCCCCCTCCCTCCCGGGGAGGCCCGCCTCCCCCGCCCCCCCACCACGGCTCGGCCCCTCCCCCTCCTCCCCCCGCCCGCGGCGGCCGGGGGGCCCCGCCCCCGCCTCCCCCCTCCCGGGCCCCCACCTCGGCGCCCCCGCCGCCGCCCCCCTCCCGCCCCGGCGTGTCGGCCCCTCCGCCCCCTCCTCCTCCCAGCCGGGTGTCCCTCCCGCCCCCTCCGCCGCCCGTCTCCAGCCACGGCTCTTCCCTGACGGCGGCACCGCCCCCTCCCCCGCCGCCGCCGCCCCCCGCCGCCGGTCCGCCCAGCATGATGGGCGCTCCTCCCCCGCCGCCCCCTCCTCCTCCGCCGCCACCCCCGCCGGGCCCCCCTCCGCCACCGGGACTCCCCTCCTCCTCCGCGTTGCCGGACGTCGGCGGCGGCGAGGGTAAGAGCGCGCTGCTCAGTCAGATCCGCGAGGGCACGCAGCTCAAGAGGGTGGAGCAGAAGGAGAGGCCCACCTCCACCTCCGGGGGACGCGACGCGCTGCTGGACCAGATCAGACAGGGCATCCAGCTCAAGCCTGTAAGTACTGGAGACCTACTTCTGTTCTGTGCGGGTTCCTTGATGCTGTGTTTGAACAATTTTGAAAAATCTTGCAAGTGCACAACATCATAAACCAGTTAAAAACCTTGCGTTGGGTTTTCACGATTTCCCCCAAAAAATAGCAGGAGTGAACAGCTGCTATTAAAAAAAAAAAAAAAGAACAGTATGGTTTAAGCGTCTTGGAATTTCCCACTGCCGCCTCAAAATAAAACTTTATTGTGCTCTTGAGCTTCACCCAAATTGCAATTTACAGAACAAAAATCTAATATTGCTTTATATATAGTATACCAAAATATCAATGGCGATACCCAGTGTTGGGCAGTAACTAAGTAAATATTACATTTACTGTGATATTATTACTTTTTCCAGCAAAAGTAAAGTGAAGATATTACTCTACTCTGCCTTTTGAGCTTGTTGTTGCATGTGAAAATAGAACAGATTTACAAGCTATCAACAGATAACATAACAACTGAGATGCACTGTAGTTTGTAGATCCTAATCCACGGCAGTATTCTCTGCACACACGACATACTCTATTTTCTTTCTATTCCTTTGCGGGTGGGAGGGGGGACGTGGGAAAGTGATATTGTAGTATGTAATATATTCTTTGATTCTACTAATACGTAAATGAATATACTACGTAAGATATTGCCCAACACTGGTGATAGCATATACTTATGATGTATATTGTATATGTCAAAAATGTACAAGCTCATAACGTATTGTGAGCTTGCAGTTGAACTATTTTTGTCAAAATAAACAGTGATGAGATTGTTTGTTGCAAGATGTCATCACAGCAAGCACACAAACACAAACATGTTTTACTGTCCCCTGATGGATAACACAACTCGAGCCTGTTGATTTTAATCAAATTAATAATTTAAATTAACATCTGGTAACGTTGAAGAAATGTCACAATAGTCCTGTGATACCAGTAAAAGGATTAGATTCAGAGCTAAGCCTCCGTTATGATTAATGAACACAGATTTGCAAGCTCACAATGTGCTTTTAGAGCCGTTATTGTCGTCTACTTAGTCAGACCTAGTCAGTATAAAAACATGTATACAAATATCTGTGTTAAACTTCTTCTTGATTAAATTATTAAGCTTAATGATTCAGTTATTGGTTCGATTTTGTCATCATTGCCAAGCCACAAATGTTTCATTTTTATCAAATGGTGATCTGTGTCTAGACTACTAATGTCACATGTCATCTCTATGTCACGTTTGGCAAGAGCATTTTTTGTGGTTAAAGGGATAGTTATGTTAGGTTCAATGAAATACTATTTATATAGTGGTGTTAACTGAGCTTTTTGTTATTTATATTGTTTGAAATTGCTTTAAAATGTTCTAGTTGATTGAACTTGTCATGGTCCATATTGTTAAGAATTATTTTAAAGGGGAATTCCGCCCATTTACAACATTTTACTGTACTGTATTTTACTTGATTATGACATTGTCAAGTTGTGGTTGTGTTGTGTGTTTGTTTTTTCTTTTAGGAACTTTGAAAATGGGTAGACTTCCCCTTTAAAATGTTATAGTATAATAAAACCACAGTCATTTGTGGGAAAAATGCGATATATCGATACATAAAATCAAATTGCAGCATAACCAAGAATCGCAATATAAATCGATTCAGAACCCTAAATATCAATATTGTATCGTATCGTGAGCTAAGTGTTGGGCAGTAACTAATTTTAGATTACATATTACTGTAATATTATTACTTTTGCTCCAAAAAGTAAAGTAACGAGATTACTCTGCAAAAATGGGTAATAAGTAATGCATTACTTTGCAAGTAACGCCAAGTTACTTGTTTAAAATGAGCTTTTTGTTGTTGCAAAAATAGAACAGATTTACAAGCTATCGACTGTAACAACAGAGATGTGCACTAGAATGTAGAATGTAGATTTTTATTTATTTTTTTTTATCTAAGAAAGACGTATATACAATGTCGAATTTTGTTGGCTTTGTTTTCAGGTGCAGTTTGTGAGATTGGAGACTATTATTATTCCAATAAATTGGATTCAGTTCTAAAAAGAGCTCGCTAAACAGATAAAGGTGGGAGTTGAGAACTTGGGAAAGTAATAACGTAATATGTAATAAATTACTCTTCGATTCCAGTAATAAGTAAAGTAATGATATTACTTTGTCTAAGGGGTAACGAGTAAAGTAAAGAAGTTACTTTCCTAAGTAATATAGACCAACACTGTTCCTGAGGTAAGTGAATGGTCCCACCCCTAGTACTAACCAGTGTTCTCTGTTGACCTCCAGAAAGGGGACGTTCAAGAATCCCCACCCGCCAGTGCTGCTCCGTCGGCGGGCATCGTAGGAGCTCTGATGGAAGTGATGCAGAAGAGAAGCAAGGCCATTCACTCCTCAGGTACACATCCCAAACACACAGAGACACAGATAACCACAGATACCACACCATTATGTCAACCAACATATTTATGTTTTTATTTGTATTTCAATATAGATTCAGCCAATTATTTTTAGCCACATTTTCCTTCCCAGTGTTCAATCCTCCACACACTGTGTTTTCACTGCTATTTTCGTCTGTCAATTAATTAACAGTTTCACCGCCGTAGGCGTTGCCCTAAAATAAATTTAAAAAATAAAAAATAAATACTTTGGTGCCCCCTAGTGGTCACAATATAATATAATATCAAATGCGTTCTCCTTCACAGACGAGGATGACGACGACGACGAAGATGAGGACTTTGAGGACGACGATGAGTGGGACGACTAGCTTCCCCCTCCCTCACCCCCTCCCCCTCCTCCATATCCCATAGAGATGATAATGACACTAAACTGTGTTCTGTCTTTGAAATCTTTAATCTCAGATGATAATTGTAAATGTTCTGTATGACTGGCTGTACATTTTTTGTTGCCTTTATGCTTCATTTTTTTATTATTAATCTGTGCAATACCTCATTTAATCTGTAGACGTGTTGTCATTCTCATATCTTAAACTCGTGTCCTCTTCCGTGTTCTCCCCCACTCCGTTTTTTTTTCTATATGTAATGGTCACTCTTTCTCTCTCTCTCTTCATATCAAACTGAATCTTTGGGTCTTTCCCCTCTTATTCTTTATACTTGGTTTGTACGCCGGCGTCTCGCACCGGAAATAGCCGATCTACGAGCTCAGAGATGGATGAAGTCCATCAGGAATGTCCAGAGGATCAGCAAGTCTATGCAGATGCCGATGGCTGCCAAGTATGCCCTCGTGGACAGAGCGCTGATGCCTTGAACCTGGTGCCCTGTGTCCTTTACACAAGCTGCTCAAAATATTAAAGCACCACAGGAGCCTGATCGATGGTGTGTTTTCTGACCGGTCTCTGTCAGGTGGCACAATCTGGTGTGGTGTTGCCAAGGCCGTAAAGGCTCAGATTGCCACTCTGACCGCTGCTGGGCACGGAGATGATGACGGTCAAGCATGGGGGACACGTGGAGTGGCATACTGCACAGGACCTCATGGACGGCACATTCAAAGAAAAAAATTCATGCCTTCAGACCCCAACACTAAAGGTTTCTTTTGCTTTTGTCCACAATACCAGGCTGGATTTGGGAAACAAAACAGGCAAACATAGGTCAAGATGACAATTCTCCTACATTCTCTAGTTGTGCAGACTTACGGCTAATTCAGATTATGCATATTTTAACTCTTGAGAGTGTAAACATGAAACCAAATGGACCCTTGTGGGTCCATTTGGTTTCATGTTTACGTTCTCAAAGAGTTACATCTGGTTAACCAACTTTCCATCATTTAGCCTGGGGACCACCTGGAACTCTCTCAAGGACCGCTGGTTGAACACCATTGATCTATAACAGTTTTATCCAAGACATCCAAGGAAGCCTCCTGTTTTCCAACAATAGTGTTTCTATCGCAGAGATCACAGGCCTCTACGGCATCTGCGAGCTCATAGATCGGCTGCTATCGGTGCAGGACACGGTGCGCAACCAAATCACGGTCACACGTCTGTGGCAGAAGCTTTCCACCACACGTGGACGCTACAAGACGTGTCGATGTCCTGCGCTGTTTTAAGGGTTGCAGGCAGCGCTGTTTTTTTGTGGTGTTTGTAGTTCATTTGACTTCCATTGAAGTGGTTGACTCACTGAAAGAAAATGAAAAGGAGAAACGCCTGCCAAAATCCTATTTTAGTTGATGCCCAAGTCAAAGTTAATCAGTGTTGACCTCCATGCTTCACACGTGCCAACACCATCAGTGCACCACAGCGGAATGCTCTACCTTTTAGAGTTGAATTATTTATCGATACGATTTCTTATTGATCCCATGATCCGTCATGTTTCACTTTCCTTATATTTCTGCGGACAATCGAAAGTAGAGCATGTCGGCTTCAGTTCATGGGCAACGGTGATCGATATGGGCCGTGTACTGTAAGCCATTGCACTTATGTAACTTGTTTTTTACAGGTAGTTGGCAAGAAAGTGAGTAGAAGCCATAAAGCTTTATTAGAACGACCTAACAGTCTATAGAAATCAGCGTGACTTTTGTCTACCCAGACGTGATGTCACATCAGGTCCCGCCAAAATCGATAAGACATTTAATAAGCCAAAACCTTTACTGATTTGCGATTTTTCAACAGACATCCCTCATGACCGTGCTCCAAACTAGGCTTGACGCCATCTTTCTTCATGTCTACATCTCTGCCCCCTCCCCCCTTTTTACCTGATTAACATGTGCAATTTTACATCAAGTTCTCTCTTGATCTGTAGAGTTGAATGTTTTCTTTTTTGCTCGGTGATGGAAGAATGGACTTCAAGAGAAAAAATGTAATACTGACAAGAAAAAAAAAGAATTGTATAGTTTGTGAGGAAATGGAAAAAAAAGAACGCTATTTTCATACCTGATTGCTCACCTCTCGCTCTACTTTAATTTTCTACTTATTCAAATGATCTATCTAAAGTTAGCGTGCTTTTATTTTCATAAAACAAAGAAAAAAAGCTCTTATTTTGAAAATGTTAAGCTTTCAATTTGTTTTTTGTTTTTTGCCATCTAAATGTAAAATGTCGCTCACCAGAAGGTTGAGTCTTGCTATATTTTTGCACAAATTGAAAGATGAGACTCGCTGCATGAGAACAGGACACTAATGTTATCTCTTTAAAACGCTATGGAAAACAACATACTGTACTTTGCAGGGCGGAGACCTTGTATGTCCGAGGGAAGTAGGGGAATTAATTTACAACAAACAAAATATAATTTGAAATACAAGTTTTCATTTTCTGAAAGCAACGTTAACCTATAAGATCTCGTTGCTGAAGTAGTTTCTGGATTGTGGTTTTTGATAAGACATTATTGAACCGATGAAGTATTACAAGCTTGTGATTAAATTACTGTTTGAGATTACATCAACTTAAAGGGGAATTCCACCCATTTTCAACATTTTACTATGTCGTTAATGTACCTTAGAGATGTTGTGTGCACATGATAAAAACTTCCCCCCATTCTGTTTCCTAGAAATGGTCTGAAAAAAATCATTAACATGGTGAAACACAACTTGATGACATCATCAAGTTTTTTCACAATGTTAATGATTTTTCTTTTAGGACCTTTTTTTCCTGAGAGTGTACAAATGTGAACCAAATTTTTGGTTCCATTTGTACACTCAGAAAAATGTTAAAAATGAGTGGAATTACCCTTTAATTTTTTTTACAAGGTTTCTGCCTGTCAGGCATTGGTATTGTTGTGTAGAAGTCGACCCCATTTATTTTTACACTACTTAAGCTTTCTGGAAGCTTAGCTGCTTTCTGCATCACACTCAAATAAAGAGAGGGTTTCCTCTCTTCAGTAGAGCCAGGCAATATTTTATACATCCATATCATGATCGGAGACTAGATTTTTGCCTAGCCTCCGATTTCATCTGGGATTTTTTGATATCCTGGCATATGTCGCTGAAGACCCTATCTTATGCTTTTCGTTAATGTTGAAAATGTTCCAACAGCGGAAATGGCAAATCCACAAGCTCACAACGCATTGCTTTCGAGTTCTGAGTGGATAAGACGTTGCTGTTTTCAATATTTTCCAAAAAAAAAATGTTGAAGAAATGAATAAATAACGTTGAACACTACATAAAATATTTCATTCACATCCCAAGAACAGGGCCAGTTTTTTTTAGGCAAAGATATACTGCAGTTCTTTTTTTAAAGTGCATTCGTAGGAACTACTGTGTAACGGTTTATGATAAACCTGTTGCATCGCTGATGCAAGGGGGAGTGGACTGTATACCCTTTGAAATGTTTAATTTACAACTATCTACACACTACAACACTCGCCCCTTACATTGCGATTGCCGGACGGTTGTAAATTTTAGTTCCTTTTTTATTTTATGTTCTAAAGCTGATTCTTAGGGAATCGTATTTGTATTTTCTCTGTCTTAACTTTTTTTTAATAAGTATCCACCAGAGTGTCAGTACACACAGCTGTTTATTTGAATCAGGTCATCCATAATGTCAAGCTTGAGAAATAAAGACATATAGAATTTTACACGGCTGACTATTACAGTTGGGTTTCAGATACCTTGGTAGACTTGGGCTAATTCAGATGATGAATATTTTAACTCTTGATTTGGTTTAATTTTTACGCTCTCAAAGACTAACATCTGGTTAACCAACTTACCATCATTTAGCTGGGTGAGCACCTGGAATACTCTCAGGGGCCACTGGTGGTCCCCGGACCACCTGTTGAAAACCCTTGCTATAAAACCTTGAAATGTGTATTTTCATTGTGATACTCATAATAACTTGGAAATATCCTAGCTTTGTTCCATGGATATAAAGTTGGAACACAATCAATTGATTGTTCAAGTAACATCATGCGCGTCAGATGGGTAATTCGGAAGCACGTTCACAATTTTCAAGTGGGCCCTACTGATCTAGTAAAGGTTGAGAACCATTGCTGTAGTGTACAGTATAACACAGTGACCCATTAAGACTAAATCTAAATATGACTGTGTTACTAACCTGAAGCCGTTCACGAGGGCATAGATTAGTCTGACATATTTGTCCACCTAGCCAAGACTCACAGCTGGCTCTGATATGCGTTGCTAGTTAAGAGTAAGACTCACCGCGGGCTTCTGTTTGCAGTTAAGGTTTTCATTCAGCGACCAAAACTGATTTAATACTGCTCTTTCTACTCAACCATTGAGAGTTTGGACAGTGCAGATATCTTGGAGCCTTGTAGACTCCACGTTATATAGTATATATATAACGACCAAGTGTGTAACATAGAGTTGAAGCTAGGAAGTCCCTGCCCATTTGCTTAAATGGAGTTGATCAGATTTGTACTCTTTCTTCTGTGTTGGGAAATTTGAAAGGTGGGGGCCTCAAGCCTGGGCCCCAGCTGTAGAAGCTGCAGTACCTGAGGATACTTCCATGTACTCCAGCCCAGGCTTCCACTTTTTTCTACTGTTTTTTTTTTTTTTTTTTTTTTTTTTTACAGATGCCGACTCAAGTATCATCTGCACACAAGCTTAATTTTCCATACACCAGCCGTCTAAAAAAACAGGAAGTGACTGTGAGCGGCATTTGGCATCTTCGTGGCGCTACACAGTGATCGGTCACCATGTTCATTGCTCTTCACTTATTTCTCCATTTGGGGGGCTTGGTGTGGAGTCAGTTACGGTGTTTCTTTCCTATTGGCTGGATCCTGGTCAAACTTCAGTATTGAACTCAAAGCTTCTGACTCGTCAGACACGCTTCAAAACTGTCCATACACCGCAAATTGAAACTCCGATCCTTTGTTCTCATAAAGGAGTTCATGGTAGTGAACTGGGAAGCTTGTGGTATATGAATCGCACTTGTGATCGTGCCGTGACACTAGTGCTAGTAGGCTTTTCAACTGCACTAAACAGTTAAAGTCTATTAAAAACAATGTTGATTTACAAAGGTTTCCACACAACATCATGGGTGTCTATAAGACTAAAGTGATATTGCAACATTATGAAAGTGAGTCCTAGACATGGATGAGGGTTCCCACAGGCGCCCTCATTGTTTTTTTGGGTGAGGGGCAAAATAATGTAGTGAATCAAAATGATTCAATTTTAAGCTGTTAAATGGAAGGAGGACTAATGTTTGCAGTTTATTCTTGAGTAATAAGTTGTGTCTTGGTGACGGTAATGGCTCAACTCAAATCAATTTCCAGGGATTTTCTTTATGCAAATGTTAGATCTATAAACAGCTGGGTTGTAATAGAATTTTAATCCCTCCCACCGAGGCTGGACATTAAATACATCCATCCTACACATTGTACAGTCAAATAAAAAGATTCATGTGAATACTCTCACATTTGGATGTTTGTGATGTGATCGTGTGTGTGTGTGTGTGTGTGTGAGTGTGTGTGTGTGTGTGTGCAGCCGCTTCGACCTCTATCCATCGATTGAATAGACACTTATCAACAGAAATGTTACGATCCAATCGTGCCGGTATAGCAGATATTCAGATACCCGCCGGGCAAGTAGATATTTTGTATTCATTGCATCGGTGGATCACGGATACTACTAGTAGGGCGGGGCGAAGCATAGTTTTACTGAAGTTTTGTTTAGGGTTAGTTACCGCATAAAGCACCGTCTAACCCTAGCCTAATCCTAAACCCTAAACATAACCCCAGTAAAACTAGGCTATGCCTACACCTAACCCCAACCCTAAACTTAACCTCAGTAAACTTATGCCTAAACCTAACCTAACCCTAACCATAACTTCAGTAAAACTTCCTTCGCCCCGCCCTACTAGTAGTATCCGTGATCCACCGATGCAATGAATACAAAATATCTACTTGCCCGGCGGGTATCTGAATATCTGCTATACCGGCACGATTGGATCGTAACATTTCTGTTGATAAGTGTCTATTCAATCGATGGATAGAGGTCGAAGCGGGTGGTGTGTGTGTGCGTGTGCGCGCAGTTGTGCACGTGTGCATGTGCGCGCTCGTGTATGTAATCTACATGCTGTACTTGGTAGAATGTGTGTGAATGACATTCTAGAAGAAGAAAAGAGGGTTGAATTAAAGAGCAAATAACATATATCCGTAAAATAATTATACTGTTTTATAATAATATTGTACTGTATATGGTCCTCAAGATTAGTAATAGTTTGAGCCTCAATCACCACTCTGAGTCCTCTGGTGAGTCCAATTGTACGTCATTTCCAGGACGTTTTCACCAATTGAAATGAATAAAGCTAACTATCCTGAGCCAGATCTGACTGGTTATGATTGATTTAAGTTAGTCTGGTCTCAATCTGACTCTCTCTTATTCATCCAGGGATGTCCATCTTTAGTGGACAGGATCAGGATTTGTGTTTCTTGAAAAAATCATGTGATATTCTGGGCCAGATTTGACTAGACCTTTTTATTAAATATAATAATTGTTTATTTCCGTAATGAGGAACCAAATTCTTATATTACAAATATTTTTGTTTTCTTTTTACATCAGGGTCCTGTGGAGATCCTGGAGGAAAAGTAGTAAGCTAAAGTAAAGGTAAGTAAAGAAAAGGTTCTGCTTCGACACTCACTGGATGCACTTTAAGTCAGGTATCGGAAATTAAGAGTTGGACAATATCGCAATATCGGATATCGGTTAAAAAGTCTATCGGTCATCTCTAGTTGCAATGGTTGGGTTTCCCAAAGAGAACATGTGCAGTCTGTGCAGCCAGTTTTTGGATGGTTTCTTACATGTGTAAACATGTGGTCATATTGTATTCAGGGTTGTACTAATTGACATTCAATGTTCTTTTTCTTGAAAAATGAGTCTTGAAGAATGGGTGTTTTCTTGTATTCGGAACAATACGGTACAAATGTATTCATGTAAATCAATTTGGATGAGAATAAATGAAAACGCCACTTAGCTTTATTTTAATGACTTAAAACAATTCAAACAATCAAAATATGTACAATTTTACAAGTATATTGACAGTTAGAAAAAGTATTGGTAAACAAATTCAGAGATAATCAATTCAAACTCAATATGACATTTCAATAAGCCTAAATATGCTTTATTTTCTTTAAATCTAAAGCCATTATTTCAGTGCAAATTTCTTTCTGTCTTTCTTTCTTTTTTTGTTTTATTTTTTGCATTTGTAAAAGCAATCCCAGCATTATGTTCATGTTGTCCTGTCATCGTTGTTTGCAACGTCTTGGTCTCTTCATAGTCCCATTCAAATTCCAAACTTCCATGATAACAAATTGACCAACAATGAGGTTCCTCATCCTCTGTTATCTGAGATGTTGCGGAAGTTCCACCTGGAAACATCACATAACAGACCTGTCAGTTTCAGCAGACATCGCACACTTGTCCACGGGTGTAAAAAAAATAACATCAAGCAATATCGGCCTGTGCAGAACATCAAGCAATATCGGCCTGTGTAGATCATCGATTTCTGCTGCTACTGTACCTTCAGGGCGTTCCTTTAACAAATGATTACAAATGGCATCTATACCACCATGGCCGTTTTTTATACACAGGCTAGCTAGTCAAATAAATGCCTATATTATGTCATGACACACACACATGCACGGGTGCTTTTTCAGTAACACTGTAACACCCATCCATGAGCCAGCCGCAACAGCCCCACCAATCGGGCTCAGCCTTATTGGGGCGGCTTCTTGTGCGTTGGACTGGCGAGTGGGAGTCCCGGGTTCAATCCCTGCTTCCATGCAATACTACAATTTGGCGAAGTCGGGAGGATTAGGAGTGCAGGTGTTATCCGCAATATACCCAACTAGTCCTTGCGGGTCCACATGAAGGACATTGTGTACGGCGGTCCACGGTGTGAAGTGTTTAGTGCGAGGACACGCTCCAAAACATCAAGGGGGTGAATGTAGCAGCCAGCAACAACAGCCCCGCCAATCGGGCTCGCCCCTTTGGCGCGACTGGTTGTGCGTTGAACTGGCGAGTGGGAGTCCCAGGTTCAATCCCCGCCTCTGCACAATACTACAGCACATCACCCCTGTTGTTTACATGCCCCGGCCTGTCTGAGATGTGAACACATTTTACCATTTACTTTATGGTGAAGTTTGCAAGGTTTCAGTTAATCTTTTAGCTGGCCGAAGCCGCAAAGAATCCAAAAGTGTGAGAACTGATTTAGCATGTGTAGAATCAGCCCCAGGTCTCAATGGATTCAATTATAACTTGTGAAATATTACTTGAAGTGTAACCTCTTCATTATGCCTCAACATCTCTAAAATCTGCCTGCCAGCTCCCTCCAGACTGTCCAAGCTTGTCGACAGATGGAGTGGTTAAAGAGGTTTGTTGTTGTTGCGTGTTGTGGAAACGTGTTGTATGTCCCTTATCACAGCTCCACTGGGGCGCTCCTATAAATAACTGCATTAAGTGGCTGGAATGTCACAGCTAGAAGACCCTTGCATTGGAGGGCAGGGGCGATTTTCCATTGTAAGCAACATAGCAAGACCTGCTAAAGCGTTATAGCAAGAAGTTAGGAGTCGCTGGAAGGACCGTACGTACTGTACATGCATGGATGGATGGATAGACGATTGATGTGTCTGTTTTAAAACATGGTCATTCTTTGACACACGGTAGTGTGTATACAGTAGGGTTGTTGTAACAATACATTTTAACAGCGATATACGATACATGGTTGACCTTAGTACATATCGACAATATTGGTTTATGATGGAGATATGATGTCATGATACGATTCCATGAGTTGAAACCAGTTATTCAAACCAACTATTTAGTAAATACATTAAATGTGTGAAAAAGAAAAATGTATTATAATGGATATAATAGGTATAATGTATTATAATGGATATAATATAATATAATATGGATATATATAAAAAACAGTGATTTGGCATATAGATGGACATTGTATTTCGAACACATGCTGTGTTTTTCTCTTTAAAATTGATAAATACAATGCACAAATGCTTTTAGTGGTAACGGTTCAATACCAACTCGTACCGATTCCTTCCATTGCAAAATTATATACTTAGTAAAACAATATGATACGATATTTTCTGCTTACATAAAGATATGCTATGGTTTTTTAAATTAAAAAAGAAATCAATACAGTTGCTATGTCGTTACACCCCTATTATAGAGTATTTTGTAATTACTGGTGCAGCGGTTTGTGATGACTAACTCTCTCACACGCACGCCCAGCCCACACACCGACAGACCGCCCCGTTTAGCCTCCTGCAGAGGCACGCCATGAAACCCCTCCAACAAACAAATAAAAACGGAAGGTCTCTGTAAATATGTATTTGGCCAAATATGTATTTGGCCACCGAGCCCCACCTTTAAAATGTTTTATTGCTTTATGCCAGGCACCAGCGTAGAACATTATCTAAATGATTTAAAACAAAAAAATAATGTTACTGCTATTTTGGATTTTATTATTATTATTTGTTGTTTAATAGGGTTAGAGGGACAAAGCAAAACTGTAACTACATTTCCCGGGGAGCCCCTGGAACCTCCTCATGTGTAAACCAGCGGGCGAACAGCAGCCTGTAGTGTACTACCCATGGAGGGGTATAGAATCCCACCTGCGCTTCTCCCCCCAACACTCCGTCCATTTGTTCCCTCCCCGCTGTTCATCTCATGAAAGGGAAACTGCAGAAGGCAAGTTGACCACCCATTCTCCCCTTTTCTATAAAGGGTCCACTCCCTCCCAAATCATCAAAGCGTTGTTGTCATATTTTTTTTCAGAGCAGGCCCATTTAATCTACTTTAATTGTCATACTCTGTTCCTGTATGCCAAAATAGTTCTTCTGCATGGACGAGCGGAGTGGTGGGGTGTCATGTCCTCGCTCACCCCGGGTTGTCCCCTTTGTCTCCGTCCGTCCCTCTCCTCCTCTCTTACGCTCTGTTCTTTGTGAGGACAGCTTGAGGGCACCGGCTGACGTCCACATTTATGTCTCTCCTCCTGTCATCACTCTGGTCTTGCATATTTTGTCTCTGATGCTAAATGATAATTTGTGTGTATTGTACCTGTGTAAAGGAGGTGTTATCCTCTGTGGTTCCGGCTCTACATAATTGTTTTTTATTTTAAGTTGAGTATCTTGAGTATCTTCAGTCTTTGGAATTTGCCCCATCAACATTTCACTGTGTTCCATCTCTCTCCCTCCCTTCCTCTCGCCTCCCCTCTAAACATCCCAGCATGCATCGCTGCTTGGCGATGGCCCCCCTCCACCCCACCCCCACCGTCCGCAGCAGTAAAAGCATTGTGGTCATACCACAGTGTTGGCTAGTGCTGACAGATCGTGCCGTTTTTCAAACCACATGAGATGATGACGTGCACTGGGCGCACACCTTCGGCGACTATTTGTCACCGACACCGAATAGAAGTCCCGCCTCGTTACGCGAGGTGCCAAAATATCTGATATCTGACAGAGCAGAGCGCTGTCATGGCCATTGGTCATCACCTCACCAGTCTTTGTGCTCCCTCCGGATAGACCAGGTCGCGGTAATTTCCTTCACCTGGTGTTGGTGTCGTATAGCTGCCTCAAGGGCACGGTCACACATGCGCAAACCAGTGTTGCCAACTGCCAAAATCTAAAATGCACTAGTGGCACTTCCAAAATGCACTGGAATGTGCTATACAGCTATACAAAATGACCATTAATTTTCAACATTATCTAGTTGTCTAGACTTGGGCTGTATTTCTCTTGAGAGCATAAAAATTAAACCAAACGGACCCACAAGGTCCATTTGGTAAGAGAAAAAAAGCTAAAAATAGCGACAAATGCGCCAAGTTGGCAACACTGGTGCGAACGAACGGTTTGTAGCCAACGCATGCGGAGGTGTCAAGCTGTCGACTCGTGTGGAGTCCAATGTTGTCGATGCACACCGACAACACACCGCAGCTCGTGTGGCAGATTCACTCAGCCTGAACCCCAGAGGGCTGGCTAGTCCAGGCACCTAGGTCTGGTAATTCAGTGTGACGGTGTGCCGCGTGTTCGAGCCCAGAGCCTTTGCCGCATGTCTTCCCCCAGTCTCTCCCTCTCCCCCTTTCCTGTCCAAATTACTGTACCCTATCAATATAGCCAAAAGCCCCCAAAAATATAACCTGGGTTCCATACAGAATGCTCAATGTCACTTTGCAAATCAGTCTGGCCAGGAGCCTATTCCCATAGATGGGCTGGGCATGTGAAATGCAGCCATGGCTTCTGATTGGTCTGTGGTGTGGGTTGAGGAAAAACAGTATGTCTTATCGTTATCAGTGTGCACTGTGCAGCTGCTGTCCTGTTAATTCACTAAAGTCACAGCTCGTCACCTTTTATATTACTATATCTGACAGTGGACAACTGAATCATTTACTTTTTTCACTAGGTTTTTACTCTTAAGCCGTAAATGGCGCTAGTTCTGTCAACATGGAAAGGGGATGGAAAGAGTGGCGCTGGCTAATGACGTAGCACCAACAACGTGGTTGGCCACGTAACAGGTCTCTCTCATCTCTTTGGCTACGTAAAATTATGAAATGCGAGCCAAGCAGCCTCTGTCCAGTCTGATTTGCAACGTGACATTCAGAAGAATTCTAGAACGGAACAATCAGGCTCCGTTCTGCAGGCAATAATAAATATATATCTTCAAAAAAGAATTCTAATAGACCTATCTCCATCTATCACAGCACTGATGTTTTTTTCCTGGTTATTATGCAGCTCAGGTAGAAGCAGAAGTGATTAAGTTGCAACTATAACTGTATGTTGTTGTTTTTGTGTTTGTTAATTTGTTTGTTTTTTCTTTTGACCATTGTACATTAAATGCAGGTAATTCGCATTTTACCGAGGCCTAACTTATGTGATTGTTTAGTTGTAACTTTATGTACAGTACGACATCTCATTGTACCGACACTTAGGTTGAGGCTTCAACCCTGCGGGAGTTTAGGTTTGTGGGGGTCAGGGTTAGGCATCGGTCCGAAGTTCAGGTTTAGGTGTATCAGGGGAACTCCGGGTTTGAGTTTCAGGTGTCACACTAGGCCTTATGGATCTGTGTGCCTGCCTGTTGCTCATATATTAAGTTCAGTGGAATAGGAGAGGATGACATTCAGCGTAGGATTAGTATGATCCGAATATGATCTTGTACTTTCTACTTTCTGGAACGGCACAGTTGCTAGTCTAATGTCATGTGGTCTGTTGTTCACATTGTTATTGCCTTCATTCTCCCTTATCTGGACCTCATTAAGTGAACAAGCAGTCACGAAGTGACTTGTTCACTTAATTGATATTGCTGCTTTTCTCCTTCTTCTTTTTCCGCCAGAAATAGCTGTTCTGGCTGAACCGTGCAGTCGGTTTTCGCGAAAATTGGTAATCTGGTAGAGGGTGATGCCAAACGGTGATGATGCGAAGCCTGTGACCACTGGTCAAATGGTGGCGCTATAGCACTCAACTGAAATTGCAAACTTTAAACACTTATAACTCATGAACTGCTCGACTCTCAGAAATGTAACTTATATTCACTTATGCGTCTGCTTATGCCGAACAACTTTTGTAGTCTGACTTTTGACCTCTGACCTTTAGATGAAACGCCATCTTGAATTATATGTAAAACAGTTAAAATGTCTCTTCTCCTACAATCTTTGATCAAAATGCATAACAATGACCTACACATGAACTTTGGAGCCATACAAACATGGGATGGGTGTGAATCATGTTTTTAGTGAAAAAAATGATGTTTTTACGAGCCAATGAAAATTGCTCGTTTGTGAAAATGATTCTAATGCCCCTAATCTACACATGCAGCGTAATCTGCTTCTGATATTTTACAGTTTTGTAGAGGGGGATGCCAAATAGCAGCAAAACCAGTCTTACTCCAATTGCTCAAATGGGGGCGCTATAACAATTCTTTGAAACTGAAACATTTGAATAACCACAACTCGGGCCTCGTTTGGCCAAAAATCATGGGACTTGTTTCTACATGTTCCTTGATTCATGTGGAACGCATCTGTAACTTTGACCGGTAAGCTCCACCCCCAGAGTGTCTGCCATTTTAAGCAGTTTGAAAAGTGCTCATGCCTGATTTTCTGCCTGGATTTTTGATCAATTTGCATGACACCTGCTACATGAGAACTTTGGCCCCATCCGGACAAAAGTTCCGAAGCAAATTTGTTTTCATCAAAAAATGACATTTTTATAAGCCAATGAAAATTGCTGCTTTGTGAAGAGTCTTGTAACCCAGCCAACCGCTTACCTCTGACAAACATGGCAACCCGCTTACCTTCCACCAACCTGGCAATCCACTCACACATATGACAGTTCTCACTCACTCCACTCCATCTTCACCCTCTGTGGCAAGATGGCCGAAATGTTTGATACATGTGCAGCAGCTCCTCTCTTCTCCACAACAACTCCTTTGTACTAGACTTTACTCCACTCAGCGGTGAGTTAGTTGGCTTGGTATCATTAGTTTGATCATTGGTTCACTTATTTGATTATTTGATGTATTTGATTTTGAGTTATTTACAATTGTTTTGAGTTATGTTTGATTTCATTATGTGGTTTTGAATTGGCATTTTTGTTTGAAAAGATACTTTTAGGTAAATCATTTTGTTTACATGATTGGTCAAGCTAAAAGTTGGTTTTAAGTTAAGAGAAATGAATTCATGAATTGATTCAAAGATATTTAAGATGACTAAAACATTAAGTAGGGCTACTAAAGATTAAAAGCATGCTAATATGGAAACAATTTAAATTAATGAAAATGGATGAAAATGATCCATGAGTGAAATGACTTGATCTTGATCACATCAAGTCATTTCGTCATGATATTTGATTTAATTTATGTTTTATATTGCTTTGTTTGTACAACAATGGGAACTGATGTAGACACCTGGCCCTCCAGGCCAGGGTTTTTTTTTGTGTGCCCAGAACACCTTGGACCCAACATTGGATGGTTCTGGAACCGGCTGGTTCCAGACCTGGCGAGCCGACCCAGGAACCCCACCTCAGACCCACTCAGTCTTTGTATGTAGTTCATGGTTCTCCATCAAGGAGAAAGAGACTTGACTCACAGAGACTAAAACCTTGACTGGACTTAAAGGGCCCCCCATTCTTCTTTTTTTATTTTCTACACCCAAATGTACTGTGCTTCAATACAAACAAGGTCAATAATAATTTTGTGTTTAAAACTTTAATACTGCTTTTGTGTCTCATTGGTTTCACCCCATTCTATTGAGCTCCTTTGCCGAATCTAGTTACTTCTGGTTGTACGCAGTCATTAATGGTTATTTTTACAATTCAGTCAATTATTCAATTATTAATTAATTACTTCAGTTATCCATTGCGCCACTAGCTACAGTCTTCTTCTGCTTGTTTCTCTCTGGCAACACTGGAGCAAGTATATTGTGCCAGATTGTGTGAGAGCAATAAGCATGTGGAACTTATGGAAGCATGTGAAATATGGTCTTCTGCAAGGCGAGTTTTCCATTTTTATATGGCTTATTGTGCATATAGTGCTGTTTGCATATTGTCAGACGGTTTGGTGGTCTTGCATGTATCTGTGATGTGATGATGTGTTACGAGCATGTCAATGTGCAAAGTTCGAATACTTGGTACCAAGATATAAAAGCTCCCATCATGTGATGAATGAGTGGCAAGTGTACACCCACATAGGATATATATATATATATATATATATATATATATATATATATATATATATATATATATATATATAGTGGTGTCTCACTGGGGATCCAGAGCCATAACTGTGTTTCCAGGGTAACAGGTCAAACAGGAACAGCACGGCCTGCCCACGGACGTGTCATAGAGGGAGTGTATGTTCCCAAGTCACTCCTCCGCCAGCTGCGCCTAATACAGCCGACTCCCGCTCGTTACCAATCAGCAGCAGCTGGGCACTATATAAAGCCCACACAAACAGTGCAGCAGTATAGACTGGTTCACCTCAAACCCTGACAGGCGGCGTGTTTGTTTCTTGGCTCTGGACGGTAAGCTGAACACACTCTCGCTATTAGATAGGTGTACTTTTAAAGACATTGTAAACTGGATGTTAACACTTCTCTGTGCTCCAACCTAATAGGCAACTACGAGTGGGGTTGGAAACACGAACAGGAGCTTGTGTCCCCCGTAACCTGTGCCCGGAGAAAAACCCTTTGTTTACATTGGACGTACCTGGAGCTGGATTGATGCAAGGACAAGAGGAAGCCTGAATCTCCAAGCCACCCAAGGTCGTAAGAAAAGACTATTTTTTTTTTTTTACCACTTAATGGAATTAAAGCGGCACTGCCTAGAAGTCGCTAAGGATAAAGATTTTGTTTGAAGACACAAGTTGACGTTAACTGAAGAGGATATTTTTTGTTTCACGTCGTGAAAGAACTTTATTTGTCCCTTTATTCTGCCACTGAGTTTGTAGATCAGCCCAACCCCCCGCCGTGTAATTGAGTATAAATACTTACTTGAGCACTTACCTGACGGCCGAACCCACGGGGTCCCTACGAGGTGCTCTTTCGTCCCTAACTAAAAAGTATTTTCACTCTAATTACTTACCTCCGAAGAAAGTACTTTACTCTAATTACTTGCCCTGTAAAGTACTTTTACTCTAATTATTTTCTGCCTAAAGAAAGTACTTGTACTCCAATTACATAGCCTGCAAAGTACTTTTACTCTAATTATTTTCCGCCTAAAGAAAGTACTTGTACTCCAATTACATAGCCTGTAAAGTACTTTTACCCAGATTACTTACCTCCTGAAAGTATTTTTACTCTAAATACTCAAACCTGTAATTTGAGCGCCCTGCTTTCAAAACCACCCCCTGGAGGACCCCAACCTATGCTAATACTTACCGGACATCTGAAAGAGACCATACTTACCTTTCCATACCGCCTCCACCCCCCGAACCCTAGAAGAAAAGAGATCAGTTGGTTGACAGCCCAGACAGGAGCCTGAGGCCCCAACTACTACTCCACCTCTCATGTAGACTCACCTAACTTTGTTCTCTCGCCCCCTGCAGTACGAAGACTTCTGGAACCCCCTACACTTCTTGATTGAACTGTTAACCATCCTTGGCTGCTGATTGAAAACTGGCAATTTATTTACGTTTTTTGTTAATAAACCAAAGGGGCGCCACCGTGCGTCCACACACTGGTACTGTCTCTGTCCTCGATTTGTCTCAGACCTCCCACAATATATATATATATATATATATATATATATATATATATATATATATATATATATATATATATATGAAAATTGCTCGCTTGTATCTTTTTGACTGTCCCTATTCGGCCAAGTTGTCACTAGTGACAGTTCACAGCTCAGCTCACCACTCACTCAGAGCTCACCAATCATTCACTCCGTCACACCAGGTTGCAATCACACACACCACACCCCCAGTATAAAGCCAGTACTCTGTCTCAGTCAGTGAGGTGCACATCACTGGCTGGGGACAGGTCTGTATGCTCTCCTTCTCTCAAACATTTTCCCAAACATTGCAATATAAAGCATTATACTAACACAGATTAACATCCTTTTAGACCTACATACAAACCCCACAGGTGAGCGTACTGAGCATGAATGAGCTGTGAATCTGAACAGAATTGGTGAGTTTTGTTTTGGAAACATTTGTTTGATCCGTTTTGTTTGGATTTGATGGTATAATATTGACATTATTTGTGAATACTGATTTTTGTTATTTGAACTTGTAGATCAGTTAGTTGTTTTATTGTAGATGTTTAATTTGGCCTTGTTGTGTTCAGGTTTTTCCAGTTAACTCTTCGACCGTCTGATCATGGTGACGATGAAAGTGAAGACAATGGCAAGCTAACCCAAAACAAACCTACTGTTCTGTTTCTGTCCTAACCTGACGGTAGGACCCTCCATGTCCAAACACACACTCTGACTACTGACTACACACACACTGACTCTCAATGACACTGATCCCGGATGAACTTTGGACAATTGACTAAACACTGACTTGGGTCGAATCTATGTTGGTTTAATTTAATTAATTTGCATTTGTTTATTTGGTTTTTGGTTTTCATTTTCTTTTCATTAATTCAATAATAATTTAATTAAGCATAATTTACAGTGTCCCGTGTTCTTTATGGTTCATTATAATTTCCTTCTAAAAACTACCTACTTCTGTCGCAGTACTGGTCCAAAAACATATTCTCACAAACTATACTCAACAAAAATATAAACGCAACACTTTTGTTTTTGCTCTCATTTTTCAGGCAATGGACTTAAAGACCTAAAATTCATTCCAGATATACAATATAGCCATTTCTCTCAAACACTGTTCACAAATCTGCCTAAATGTGTGATATTGAGCACTTCTGCCTTGTTAAGATAATCCATCCCACCTCACAGGTGTGCCACATCAAGATGTAGATGTGACATCATGGTTAGTGCACAGGTGTACCTTAGACTGTCCACAACAAAAGGCCACCGTTAAATGTGCAATTTTTCTTTGCCTTATTGGGGGTATGGGACTCCGAACCAGTCAGTATCTGGTGTGACCACCATTTGCCTCATGCAGTGCAACACATCTTCTTCGCATAGAGTTTATCAGATTGTCAATTGTGGCCGGTGGAATGTTGGTCCACTCCTCTTCAATGGCAATGTGAAGTTGCTGGATATTAGTGGGAACTGGTACACACTGTAAAAATGGTAATAACACATTATTACCACAGTATTACCATTTCGACTCGATCATGGCCAAATAGTGACAACCACCATTACCATTACATTGAGTTTTACCCTGGGTTACATATGGCTTATTGTGCTTGTCATACTGCCATACTGTTAACAACAATGAAGGAAATTATTCAGTCTGGATAGTTCAGTCAGTAGAGCGCCAGACTTCGGAACAGAATGTTGTGGTTTCAAGTCTGGCGACTGACAATCCAAAGCGCGAGTCTGTCAATTAGCTGATGTATTTCTCAAGTTCAGGCTCCCATGTTACTGTGGCTTGCGTGTATTGTTCTGACTCCTTATTGCTGCTTGCTTGTTCACGTCTTATTGCTGCTTGCAGCCTTATCCTCATATCTGGTTGTTATTCTGTTCAGCTTCTGTTCGCCAATACAAAGGCTCTGCTGTGACTGTACTGTCACATGTGAGTGTTTCAACAATGGGGAGTGACTCAATCAGTCATTTACCGACATTGCTTATTTTTGGTGCCAAATTGCCAATTAACCTATAGTCTATTTGTGCCTTTGCCAGCCTGATAACAACAACTTCGCGCTACGGGCGATGAAACCGTACCCATACTGTTTTTTGGTTACAGGACTTGGCTATTAGGCAAGTAAGCATCAATAACAACATTGGTTGTTGAAGTTGTAACAGGCATGCCTCAGAGGGTTTTCTGTTTTCAATGATGAAATGCTTATTAATTTAATTATAAGCACTTTGATTTGAAATATCTTTGAAATTCGGGTTGTTTGCATGCCATCATGTTTGGTGGGGCAGTCAGGGCATTTAGGGGGGCATTGCCCCCCCATGCCCATGCCTATATACGCCCCTGGATAAGGGACATAACCGCTTTGTTTACCCACACTTGTAAGTTTACTAGATTATATCACTGTTTAGCTGTGAAAATGTATGGTTATTAATTTATACAGTTTTTCTCAAGGCACGCGCATAAAGTGTTACATTCACACGTGTGATGAGCGCACCATTGGATGCCATGTGTTCAACTGTGTTCGAACACTAGATGGTGTTTGTTTAGCTAGGCTTATACAAGTCTGTTTACTGGCATGTTTACTTTCTAGTTGGTGGTCCAGAGTGGAAGAGCCAACCGCAGTGATGATGAATCACAGGCTGGTGGTCTTTGTTTGCTTGGTCACATTAATGACCTCTGAGCCCCGATGGCACTGGTAGCTGAGGCACTTGTTAAAGTTATACAGCCATCACATTTAATTATCCTGGAGACCAGGCTGGAAAATAACTAGAGCGCGATCTCTGCCAGAGTCTTGTGCCCGATGCTGATCCCCCCGAATTTGGTGTCCCAGATCAGTGGTCCCCATACTTTAAATTTCAAGGACCATATCTATATGAGTGTGTGGAGCAATATGGGCATGGTCCAATATTGTATGTGATAAACAGTTTTACAGGATACTGAAGATTGAAAGTTCAAATTGACATGAAACATGATACTGGAGAAGTTAATAAAAATAAATGAAAACAACGTGATATGCTCAACACTGATGATAGTGGGGGTGATACTCGTGTCACCCCCATCTCTTTCCCCCATCCATCAATAAAGCCACTAAAAGGGGCGACTGGGGACATTGCAGGGCGAAAAACATCAAGTAATGGCTGATATATTTTATAGGCCAAACCAATATTTCGGCCTGTCCCTTAAAGCGGAGGTTTTCAAACTTTTTCATACCAGTGCACACCATTTATTCAGCATTTAGACTACCATTTGATGTTGAGTTTAGTCGCTCGGACCCAAAGCTAAGGGTTTTGACCACAATTTAGCAAGAGAAACTGGCAAAATGTTGGTCAAAATAACAATTCTTATACATTTTCTAATTGTGTAGATTCTTGAAAATTAATTAAAATTAATTGAGACGTTTTAATATACTTTAACTCTTTAACCGTTAAAATTTAACTCTTTAACCGTTAAAACTTTTGAGAGCGTAAAAAGAAAGAAATGTACCCTTACGGGTCAAGAGTTACCAAATGTCCGTCATTTAGCTGGGGACCACCTGGAATCCTCTGAAGGACCACTGGTGGTCCCCGGACCGCTGGTTGGAAACCACTGTCTTTAAAAAAAAACACATTCCACGGGTCATTCCTTCTAGTAAATTTGGTCTACACAGTAATATGTCGTTTTTTCCAGCCATTAGGTCATCGAGCGACCAACCTCTCTAGAGGATGTTGTTGGATGGTGTTGTTGACATCGGCAGAGGAATGTTAAGAATGGGCCGACCTCAACGTCCCAATTCCCCTCTGTCATTCATTATTGTATCACTGTGTCACTACCGACCAACCAGATGGCTCTCTTATCTTTGATTCACTGAGAGGTTTTTCCTGAGTAGTTGCCAACAAGGACAAAGCTGTCAGTTCCAGTGCCATGGAGGTGGCACAGGGTGTAACTTGTGCCACCCCGTGGAAGCCTTGCAAAGAATGTACATGTGCTCCCTCTCTCTCTTGCTCGACATCAGAAGTTCCTTTAGATACTGTTAGTTAGTTAGTATGTTACATTTTTAGCCATCGATGGTCCAGTCCTAATGCACAGCACAGTTCAATTCTTCCCACATTTACAGTACTTCTTTTTCCCCCATGATTTTTGCAACCCATTTGTTTTCACGCAGTACCAGTTATCTAATGTGATCCTGGGCTTTCTCTAGAAAGAGAGACTAACGCATATCAAGCCGACTAATGCATATCAAATTGACGTGAAAATGTGAAATTACATAAAAACTAAAGCTGTTGAACATTACGAGTTAACGTTGATTAATCTGATTACATTTTTAATACAATTAAAGCATTGCACACTGACTCAACCCTAATTATTTTCTCTTTTAATAATGTACTTAATAAGTACTTAATAATGCTAATAATGCTAATGCTAAGTATTGAGTCAATATGATAAAAAAGTAAGCATTCAACAGCCCTAATGAAACACACATGCGCACACTGTCCTCTCACCTGTCGTAGGTTCCTGATGCTGCTGTTGCGGATGGAGTCCATGAGGCTGTCGTGTGCGGACCTGAGCGGGGTGGAGGGCCTGCTGCAGGCCCGGGCCTCGTCCAGCGCTCCTCCCACAGGCCTCAGGGCGCTCTTCAGCTCCTTCAGGATGCTGCTGGTCTCCTCCTGGACCTTCTTCTCCTTCTTGGCCTTCTTTCCTTTCTTCCCCTTCTTGGACGACGCCCCGGGTGGCGCGGGCGCCGCCCGTACGCCCGCCTCCTCCTCGTGCGCCCGGATCACCTCGGCAATCTTCCTGGTGGGATTCTTCTTCTTCTTGGAGGGAGGCGCCGGCGGAGGTGGGGGAGGAGGGGGAGGAGGCGGGGGAGGCGGGGGCGGAGGGAGAGGAGCGGGAGGAGCCGCGTCTTTCTTGGCTGGCGGGGCGGAGCGGGAGAGTTTCGGGGAGGACCAGGGCGAACTGTAAGGAGAGGAGCTGGGCGTTCCCTTCTGTGGAGAGCAATAGAGAGAGGAAGAAGATGGTTCTTGTGTCTTCACAGTTCCAACAGTGGGCCCCCAACCAACAATCAGGGCCAGATCTAGGCATGGGGGGGAGGCAATGCCCCCCTAAATGCCCAGACTGCCCTACCAAACACAATGACATGCAAAACAACCTTAATTTTATTATTATTATTATTATTTTTTTATATAATTTTATTAAGATATTTGAAATGATTTGAAACACTACTACTGCTAACTAACTACAATTGTGGCGCCACTAAACCAACAGCATTTCATCATTCAAAACAGAAAACTCTCTGAGTAAGACTTTTAGCTTTATGCATGCTGCGTGTCTGTTGCAACTTCAACAACAACTGAGCAAGCAGTAAGCATTGATGCTTACTTGCCTAATATACTAAATGGTATGGGTGCGTCTTCGCGCCACAGTCGATGAAGCCGCACCCATGCCATTTTTCCCTGCCCCCCCAATTGGGAGATGTTGCATCCAGGCCTGCCCACAATCTCTGTTATAAGCCATAAGCAGAGTCAACAGACACATAGACAAGTCTTAAAGGAGAATTGCACCCCAGAAGGCTTTCTTACCTTTACTTGCAGTGGATTTATTTCCAATATAATTTGTTCCAGTTGTTATTTTATGAGAAAACTCCTTCATGGTTGTTTCCCCTACCCCACCGTAAGCTGGGCTGTTGTTCAAATGCACCTATTTCCATTTCCACTCACACTCTCACTTTTACAAAAGTGAAAGTCTGAGTGTCAACACACTATTGACATGGTGGAGAGACAATGTATAGCAACAAATGCATTTATGAGCAATGGAAATGGTGAATTTGAACAACACCCCATTTTAAGCTTATGGTGGGGCAAGAGAAACAGCCAATAAGGAGTCAGCCAAAATAACAACTGGACAACTTTTTTTGGGGGGGGAATCAATTGCAAATAGAGGTAATAAAGCATTGTTAGGTGGAATTCTCCTTTAATTGTCTACACTTAGGGTAGCCTTAAAGGAACACTTTTCAACCTTTTCAACCTGATCTTGGTCAGCAAAGTGAGCAGGAATATCCAGTGAAAGCACAAATCTCTGACAGAACTAGCCATGCATTGCATGACGCTCGTACTTCAGGAGCGTCATGCATTGACTTAATCCAGTTTTATGTGGATCGCTACATTTAGTACAAAGTACTCACATATGTTTCTATAGGTGTTAGACACTTGTAGCGTGCCGTGTTGTTTAATAAAAAAAATAAAAAAAAAAAACATTTTCATCCGAGCTTTTCTTCCGCCATTGCCTTCCAATTGTATGCACCCCTAGTGGTGGGGAGGAGCGTGGCACACTGGAACATTGGGTGTGTTCCATATATTCACACTGACTGCACAGCCAATACAAACTAATAGGGGGATGTGCTCCCGGTGTGCATCTGTGTGTTTACCTTAACCCAGAAAAGTAGCACCAGGGAGCTCGGATAAAAATGCTTTTTATTAAACAACACGACACACTGCAATCCTAATTTCTGGCACAACAAGTGTCTAACACCCGTAGAAACATGTGGGAGTGTTTTATATTTGAAATGTTTATGTACTGTACATGTTTTGAATGTAAATGTAGCAACCCACGTAAAACTGTATTAAGTCACTGCATGACTGTCATGATAATGACAGTCGTGTCTCAGGGCAATGCCAGAACTAGCATCGTCTGATTCCTTCTCTTCCCTGTGTGTTTGGTTCCATATTTACCAGTGCGGTGGTGCGTGGGTTGGCGGCTCCGTCTGGCGGCGGCGCCCCCTGTTGCTGCTGTTGCAGCTGTCTCTGCTCCTGCAGACGTCTCTGTCTCTGGCGGTCCTGGTTCCTGGTCAGGATGCCAGTCATGCTCATCCTGGGACCTGGCAGGTTGAACTGGTAGCCCAGCTTGATCAGCGTGTGGTTCTCTCTCAGCAGCTTCACCATCTCCATCTCCACCTGCAGTACAAGGAAATAAGGTGAAGGTTTTCAAGCAGGGGTTTTCTAGGTTCGGGGACCACCAGTGGTCCCTGAAGGATTCCAGGTGGTCCCCAGCTAAATGAAGGGTGGTTGGTAACGAAATGGAACCTTTTATAGATCTGTAACTCTTGAGAGTAAGTAAGTAGAAAGTAAGTAGCCTTGCCAGGCCATGATGTCAGGAGGCCCAGCTGAGCCATTGAGGCCCATATAGGTCAGGAGCCTATCTCCTGTTTCTGTAGCGTGAGGCAGCTTGATGTACAAGTACACCCCCTGTACATGACGCTAGTATATCGCAGGGACTTACCCCCAATCCAACCCTTGATGCTGAGTGCCAAGCAGGGAGGCATTGGGTCCCATTTTTTAAGAGTCTTTGGTATGACCCGGCCGGGAATCGAACCCCGACCTCCCAGTCTCAGGGCGAACACTCTAACCACAAGGCCACTGAGCTGGAACTCTTGAGAGTGTTAAAATGAAAAAAAAAGGGTAAATAATCTCTCTATATAATTCTAGCAAGCGTGTCTGTCTGTACACTTCCTGTGCAACTGTACTGTGTCATTTGTCTCCATTTGCGTAACGCCACGGCGCACGGACAGCCTCACTGAACCTCGAGTCACACAGCCCTGTCATCCAGCACCAATATGCGCGGCTCATAACCACCAAACATTATACCCATCATTTTATTTTTAATACATTTGTGTCAAAAAAGAATCTTCGCGCACATAACGTGTCACCGGATACAGATAAAAAAAAATCAC
This sequence comes from Benthosema pterotum, assembly GCA_039105355.1. NCBI lineage: Eukaryota > Metazoa > Chordata > Actinopteri > Myctophiformes > Myctophidae > Benthosema > Benthosema pterotum. The sequence goes on along the minus strand of CM076971.1, from coordinate 3,158,033 downwards.
GTGTCACGGAGACACATTTATTGTGGTCACAGTTTGCCGTATCACCTCCCCTTACGGGTACAGCCATTGGCGCTGGGTACAGTGTTCTCTGCTCCCGCTGTTTCGCCTTCCAGGCGACTGCCGACTGATCCACACAGGCAACGTTCTCTCGGCACAGCGCGGTGTTGTCGCTGTTCTAGGCGACTGACCAACACAGGCAATATACTCTCGGCACGCGCTACTACGGTCATTCTACTACCACTACACTGCAACGTCTGGATATTCACACGCGCCAGCCCATGGCATCCAGTCCTCTCCAAAGTTAGTATTCAAACGCCACATATACGCGTGTGCGTTTGTGTACGTGCGGCGGTCCGGGTCGTCTACAACTTGTATCTACTACCACTGCACCGTCTGGATATTAATGCGCGGCAGCCCACGGCACCAAGTCCTCTCCAAAATCATTATTCAAACGTCACATTTACGCGTGTGCGTCTGTGTAAAGTGCGACTACCAGGCTGTGTGAGCATAGGCTACAAACTAGGTCTCATCTCATCCATACACATTGTAACGATCCTCTGGGTTTGTTACGATTACATTCACAACGACTAACGTCTGACATTAATTTGGTGACCCAAGTTCCAACCAACTTTCCAACATCAACAATTCCCTCCCAATCAATGCACATCATCATCTGCACATCATTTCCAGATCATATCATACACAACGGGTATAGGACTAGTTTAATATAATTTAACTCTCAAGCGTTAAATTATATTTAAACTTCCTGAATGACTTCATTTTCAAGAATCTACACACTTAGAAAATGTAGAATAATTGTTATTTTTGACCAACGTTATGCCAGTTATCTCTCTTAAATTGTGGACCCAAACTTGAAAATCATTAGTTTTTCGGTCAGAAACTGAACTCAACATCAAATGGTGGTCCGTCCATGGCTAAAATGCAGAATAAATAGTGGGCCCTGGTATAAAAAAAGGTTGAAAACCTCTGTGCTAGAGCTATTGCCCCCCACAACCTGTGATTTGTAAGTACAGTATATACTGTATTTACCATGGCACCTTCAAGTGCAACTTGGTTAAGGGGACAGCTAAATGCCTAATGACAATTGGTGGAATTTTCGAACGCTATGGTAAAGCCAGGTAAGGTAAGTCTTCTCATTGGCTGCATGGCAGCAAATCAGGTCCACCAGACCTGGGCCTGGGCTTACCAAATAATTACTCATAATAATTAAAACCAGCCATCAAGAGTTTCAACTCACGATGAACAAAGCAGGGGAGTACAGTAACATTTTTAATTGGGTTGTCAGGTGCTTTTTGGACTTTCTGAATTGCAGGTTTTAATTAAATTATTTCGTAACCCAGGCCCAGGTCTGGTGGTGCAGGATTTTGGCCTACACACAAGGTCCCAGACCTGCTGCCATGCAGCCAGTGAGAAGACTTACATCCTACCTGGCTACACCATAGCTGTTCGAGAATTCCAGCCAATGACTGTGTCCAACTGACCTGTCCTCCGCACATGTGTCTCTGGTTGTGGAAGCGTAGCTCCGTCAGGGTGTGGTTCACCGGCATGGCCTGGACCAGCGCCATCACGCCTTTCCCCGACACGTAGTTGGACTCGATGTTCAGGCTGACGATGGAGGAGTTCTCGCGCAGCATCTTGCCGATGGCCAGCGCCACGGGGTCGTCCGCGTGTGTGTTCGCCAGGCTGAACACTTTCACATGCGTGTTGGAGCGCAGCGCCTCAGAGAACCGGATCAGAGTCTCCTGTAGTGGGCAGAGACAGATAGACGATAGAATAGAGCAGTGGTTTTCAAACTTCTTCATACTAGGGCCCACTTTATATTCAGAATTTGAGCCACAGACCACCATCTGCTGACATTTTAGCCCCACAGTCCCCAAAACTAAAGATTTCTTTTACTTTTGTCCACAAATCCAGGCTGGATTTGGGAAACAAAACAGTCAAACATACAGTTCAAAATGACCATTAATCTTCTACATTCTTTAGTTGTGTAGACTTGGGGCTAATTCTAACAACCACCTGTTGAAAACCCCTGGAATAGAGCAAGGCCGATATATGAGCCTGGTCGATATACACTATTGTCCAGACACAACAAAAGGGGAGTACATAGTCGAATAAAATAGAAAAAATGACAAAATCTTTGGAATATATTAAATTTAGCACATTTTATCAAGATAATCGGCGGTCAAATCAGTCCAAATCTGAAAAAGAATATAGAATAAATAAAATAGAATAGAAATAGAATACAATACATTATTATAGAAAACTGAATGGCTAATGGAACATTTTGAAATCCAAACTGGATCATAGTTACAAACTCAAGGGTTGTAAATTATTATTAATAATAAATAAATATAATAATATAATATAAAAAATTTAATCTACTTCAGATCATACTCCATTAGGCCCTCACACTCTACAGTATACTTCCCCCTATATAATGTCATGTTTCCAACTGTATACTACTGGGATTGGCTTGTGATATATAGACCTTTAATAATAAATAGGTCTTCCGAGAATGCGTGATGTCTTGACACTGAAGACATCACTTTATATGTTTATCACAATTCTAGATCAATGTTTTGCTTAGTCCTGGTTGTATGGCATGTTGTTAATGGCGCAAGAGGAAGTGTTACGTGTCCACAACCTCGCCTCAATGACATCTGTCAATAAACAAAACATAAAACTGCAGTGGAACGTCGTAAACACTCGTCAAGCACCAACGGCGCACTTTGAGGTGCTGTGCAGGTCTTGCATTACGTGTGCACGCGTGGCCTCTAAACTGTCACTGATCTCCCATTGACTTTTCTTTTGATATAATTTGACTCCATGGTGGGAGTTTTCATGGAGGGCACTTAAACTCCAAACAACTTCTTAATGAATCCCACTTGGACGAGAGTAGCAGCAGATTGTTGTTGTTCCACAGCGCTGCGGGTGGAGTTTATGGGTTTGGTTGTTTGGTTAGGCACAAGCCAAGATTATAATGACAACACGTGTTGAAGAACGTTACGCTTCCCTGGGTGTCTAAGCCAGTTCATTTCATTTCAGGAAAAAATGAAGAAAATGGGGGACGGCCACAAATGAAATAAGTTCACTTTAAGCCCCTTTTTCGAAACGGGGATGGCGGCTTGGAAGTTGTTAATAAATATATTGGTTGCACAGAAGAAAAACTCATACAGCATCACATTTACTGTACTGTATAGATACAGTAGATATGGATATACTGTATACAGCGGTGAGAACTTGAGATTGTCACTCGTGGTACCGCCGCGGTAGCTATCTGGTAGCACCAGAAAATGTGGTACCACAAAGTTCCATGCTGTCACCAAGAGATGGCAGCAGATAGCTAATGTTCCAACATAATAAGAGCAGACCTGCAAATGAGTGGTTGTACATTATGCATGGAATAACTGAATTCGATGTTAAATCTGAAGCCCATATTCATTTTGGGGAGAACCAGTGCCTCTGGTGGACATAACAGTGCCGTATAGACATCGAGAGACGGATGTCTTACCTGTGAGATGTCGTCAATGTTGTTGAGGTTGACCTCCGTGAGCTCAGGGTCATTGCTGAGGACCCGCTCCAGTGCGTCGTCCACTACGACAGGGTTACCATCGGCATCGCCCGGTGGAGGAGGAGGCGGAGTCAGCAGCCTCTGAGGCTCCGCCCTTGGCGGCTTCAGGAGCATCTGGGGGGTGCTGACCCGTGGTGGGCCGGAGTCCTTTGGCGGTTGGCGTTTCGCTTTGTCGTCCTCTGCCTCTTCCTCCTCCTCATCTTCCTCCTCTTCTGTGACTGCTTCCTCTTCCTCCTCACTCTCTTCCTCACTCTCTACATCTTCTTCTTTGTCCTCTTCTTTCCCTTTCCAGCCCGGCGCGCACGTTTTCTTCTCTTTCTCACTCTCTCCGTCTTTTTCGTCCTCTGCCTCACTGTTGCTCTCCGTCACGCACTCCTCCTCCTCCTCCTCTCCCTCGTCCTAGAGTTAAGTTACGGTTTAAGGTTAGTCAGTTGATACATTTACAACCTGTGTCTTGGCAGAACGTGACCTTTGACACAATTGTGACACAATTGTGACACAATTGAACCTTACAGCTAGGAGGAGCATTTGCCAAAAGGGGCTGATCTACTACCTCATGCCATGTGAGATTTGGCATACAGCAGAGCAGTGGTTTTTAACCTTTTTGATACCAGGGTCCACTGTTTATTCAGAATTTGAGCTACGCACCACCATTTGATGATATTTTATCCCCAAAGACCCAACACTAAAGATGTATTTTGCTTTTGTTCAAAATACCAGACTGGATTTGGGAAACAAAATGGAAAAACATACAGATCAAAATTACCTTTAATCTTATACATTCTCTAGTTGTGTAGACTTGGGCTAATTCACCTGATGAATATTTTAGTTCTTGAGAGTGTAAACATGAAACCATTTTACACTCATTTTACGCTCTCAAAGAGTTACATCTGGTTAATCAACTTTCCTTCATTTAGCCTGGGGACCACCTGGAACCCTCTCAAGGACCACTGGTGGTCCCCGGACCACTGGTTAAAAACCACTGCTCTATAATGTAAAGTGTCCTGAGACAACTTGTGTGATTTGACAGTTGAATTGATTTGACAAATTAAATTGAATTCCTTACATTTCATCTTTGCAGGGAGAATTACATTACGTATATATACGTAATGTAATTCTCCCTGCAAAGATGAAATGTAAGGAATTCAATTTAATTTGTCAAATGTGTATACACATTTCTACACATTTTTCCCCCAAACAATGAACACATCCATGTTATCACCTACACTGATACTGACCGGCTTGGGACTTCCCCCGTCTCCTCCCCCTCCTCCCGCTCGCTCCTCTTCCAGTAGTTTCCGCGTCTCGTTCTCCCAGTACTTGGTCAGGGCCTCTCGGCTGAAGGTCCCCGTGGGCGTCTTGTCCGTCTGGTCCCTCTGTCTCAGGCCGATGGGGACGTTGTCGTCCGGGTCGATGTCCACCAGCTCCTTCTCCAGTTCGGCCAGCTCCTCCGGGCTGAGCGAGGCCAGGAGCTCGTCCTCGTCCACGTCCTCATACTTACTGAGCTCCCGCCGGTATCCGAACTCCATGTTTTTTCAAATCAAAGTGTAATTATCCCCTTTCAAAAGTACAAATTGTACAAGTACAAGTAGAGTAGAGAAGTAGTGAAGCTACGACAGCAGCAAAAACGATTGAAATATAAAACAATCCGGACTTCTGAGATATACAGTAAGTTGATAACTATGTTCTTTTTGTTTTTCTTCAGATCTGCACAAAGCCCACGTAAAGTTAACCAAAGTGAGTCGTTGCCAGTCTTGAAAGGAACGTCGATGTGCAGAAAACAAAGTTTCAGCGTTCCTTCTTGCCGCTGGGACGTTTGTTTTAACGTTCCTTCTTGCTGCTGGGACAATCCAGTGGTACATGGAGTTCCTCAAGTCCAATCAAGATGTGGCAATGGTCTGCTCAAACCTACCACTGCCCCAACAAGTCCCAGACAGCGAGCGGATTTGATTCTCTAGCTCCCACTCCAGTCTAAACTGGATCTATGCCGGTAGCCAGACCCAGCTAACACTGATGAGTGTGAGTGAGCTGGACAGTGTAGTGTAGGGGGACTATGAGTCCTGTCTATCTAATCTCTCCAGCTGCTGTTTGGGCCTTAAGAGAGGGATCAGAGAGGAGCATAGCAAAGCGTCAGCCCTGGTGGGTGATGGCAGGGTCTTTATTTAGGGATGCGCCGCTCTGAGAGGCTACTCCACAAAAAGCCCGGTGAGGTCAGCCCTCCAACCCCCGTGCACACCCCACGGAGACTCGACCTCGCAACCATATGCTGTCAACGCACCGCGATCTGGGCTTTGTTAGCAGCCAAAAAATAGACCAGGCAGAACCTGTCCTGTTTACTGAAAGGTCAATGGTTTGATTTCTGTTAGCAAGGGAGGGGGGGGGTGCTTACTGCTTACAGTACTAGGCCCTAGTACACTTCTATAGTAAACATAATGGCCTCTTTGAGCTACTCCTGCCACTCCACGGTTCTGGGAATCTCCTTAAAGCCACATTCCACATATAATGTATACGGTACTTACTTGACTGGGGTCCCCCAGGGGTGTTTTCAGACTAGGCAGTTGCATGGGGTCCTTTAAAAGGATTCCATTATACTTGTCCTCTATAACTAGCCTGGGTAAACCGACTCCCCCTGCTGGACATCATGCATTCCATGCCCTCCAGCCGGTTCAGCATGGGAATGCTGGCGGGGCGAGGGGCGGTTTACGAGGCTACTCCATAACTAGAATTGAACATTTAAAACACATATAATATGTTCTTTAGTTTCAAAATAGTTCATAATTTTATCCCTTTGGGGCGCCATTTTACTGTGCCTGTCATAGGTATGCCGTCACGGACCCAAACGGGACCGTTTGGTAAGGGGACCAAACGGACCTGTCCGTTTTCCCTGGGGCCACTGGGGTCCCCCAAGGCTTGCTAGGTCAGATGGACTGCTTTTGCTGAATTTTTGCCCCAAGAATAGGACAGGGGTTCGTGCGGTTGACCTTTTCATCTTGTTTTGGCAGTCGTGCCGTCAACAGTCAGCCATGAAAACATAATCCTTGGACACTGACTCTAACTTCAATGTATAAAAATCACACCCGTTTGATGTGAGGGGAATCATACATCATCATACAGTATATAATCTCGTTCTAGCCGATCACAATTTGCATCCCCACTTATGTTTCCAATGTTTGTGTTTACACAGACCCTCAAAGCCCTCTCAAAAATAAAGCACACATAGGTATACTGGAATAGTAATATTTATCACACACAAACATTTAAAACACTGAGATATCTGCAGATTTTTCAGGGCATCAACATCTGTTGCCGGAATGTAAATAATGAAAATAAATCTTTAAAAAATAAGATGAATAGAAAAAAACTTTCTCTTAAATACTCTACTTTAAATTTATTATATAAATATCGCCCTTTAATACCTCCTTATACCCACTGAAGCCTAAACAACTATTCTGAGACTGAGAGGGAACATTCAGACACGCCCATTCAGAAAATTCTTACTGAAGTTCTGAGTTTATGGCGTGTAAGAATACACTGGGGAGGCTAAAAATATATATAAATAAATAAAAAAGTTTGGGAACCATCAAATTGTGAAAGAATATTTATAAAACAATATTTATCATCCAAAACTGCAGTTCGCAGATCATGTGGGGGAGCAGAGGTCAGTGTAGATGTCATACTCTCGATAGGTCAGATAGTTCTTCACGGTGGGAGGGAAGGGAACGGCCAGCATGGCGTCAGGGTTGTTGAGTGTTCGTGGCGACATGTGAGCTCGGATAGCCAATCGGCACAGGTGTTGCAGGGGTCGTGGTTGTCCTGGAATCACAGATGCATGAGCCGAAATTAACACATTAAATTGAGCATGTCTAAGGAAAAAAACAAAAACAAAAAACAAAACAAAAAAAACGATAATTTGATCCAATAATCGATTAGTAATCAATCCCCATTCTGGGAATATAGGTGATCAGATCGACAGTACAAGCTTGCAATATTTGACATGGTGTGGCCCTGTAAATCTGTTGTTTCCAAATGATGGAAAAACAGGCTAGCAATTCAATGTAAGAGTTGGTGCTATAGTACAGGCTACGAAATGTGCGTTCATAGCCTGTATTTTCTCATTGAAAAAATGAGTAGAGCACTGTTTTACTGAAACATATGGCTGTGTGTCTCCCTGCAACCAGAGACATGGAGTATAGCTCGGAGGGTCTACAAGCTTTTTGGGGTTGTAGTTCGCCTAGTTAAAAGATACATTTTTTCCCCCCACATTCTGTTCCTATTTTAAATGCTCAAATCATGTACACATGAAAACATGGCATATTTTTGACATAATTGGTGATTAATCATGATTAAATTAATTTTGAAGCTGTAATTAAACTGATTAAAAGTTTGAATCATTCAACAGCCCTAATCAATACATGTTTTATGTAAAATATCAATGATGCTTTATGTTTATGGTGTCCACAGGTAAACAGTTTTTGATTACCCAGAATGTCGCATATTTCAGCCCACTCTGGTTTGTTCTCCAGCAGACGCTGGAGGTCTGGACAGAGACGGACGCGTCCCACGTAGTCCAGCAGCATCCTCACCAAGCCCCCGACCACGTCAGCCAGGGACTTCACTGACACGAACTCACAGAACTACACACACCAGTAAGCACGCACAGCGCACCCATGCATGCACACACACATAGTACAGACAGTGAACACATGACCCATTGACCTACTGTACCATAGTTCTAAACCAATGGTTTTCAACCTTTTGGATACCAGGGCCCACTAATTATTCAGCATTTGAGCCACGGACCATCATTTGATTACATTTTTGCCCCCCATACCCAAAACTAAAGATTTCTTTTGGTTTTGTCCACAATACCAGGCTGGATTTTGCAAACAAAACAGGCAAACATAGATAAATAGATCAATAAATAATGACCTTTAGTTTTCTACATTCTATAGTTGTGTAGGCTTCAGGCAAATTCAGATGATTAATGTTTTAACTCTTGAGAGAGTAAACATGAAACCAAATGGACCCGCAAGGATCCATTTGGTTTCATTTTTATGCTCTCATAGAGTTACATCTGGTTAACCAACTTTCCATCATTTAGCCTGGGGACCACCTGGAGCACACTCAAGTTCTAAATGTTTTACTTTCATTTCAATTTCAAGGATCGCCACAACTCTGTGAGTGTGCAAATGGAACCAAATGGACGGGTCCAATAGTAACCTTCGAGGATGGCTCGCCAGGCTAATTGGAACCCACCTCAAGGAACAACCGGTAAGAGATGTATTGATCGATTCAATGGCTGAGAGATTGACTGAGTTAAGACACATGACCTAATATTCAGATCAATTAGCTGACCTACAAGTTTAAACAGGAGGGAGCCTAGGGTAGAGTCACTCTGATCACTCACTGTACGACTTACAGGAGTTGACTTTGTCTTCTCCAACCAGTGTTGTTTTTGTCGACTAAGACTAAAGACTAAGTCGACTAAGGTTTTTGACATTTAGTCGACTAAGACTAGACTAACAAAAATGAATTTCAGAAGACTAATTGGGACTAAAAGACAAAATGTGTGTTACTCAAAAGACTAAGACTAAGACTAAGTCAAAATATTCTCAAACAAACAACACTGTCTCCAACCCCATTAATACCAAACCAAAATACTGTATTTTCTCACTTTAACTCTCATGTCATACTGTACTTGGTTGGTTGCGAAGAAACTTAGGGCCCACAAAGGTGTGAATATGGTGAATGAAGCCACATGGCTCAAGCTTGCTTTTACAGTGATAATTGATATACTGTATGGATGGAGTGGTTGGATGGATCTACATACTGCAACAGTGTCAGGATCGCTGTAGAACTGGTAGGCCTGGTTATGACAGGCCAACCATGCAGGGTCTTTTTGGTCACTTTCTCCATGGCAACACTGGAAACACCTGTCATAAGGGGGTGGAGAGCAGACACATTTTTTTGGACAGAAAGGGATATTCTTTTTCACTGGAAGGTAGAATCTTGTTTATGCGATTTTCTCTTGGCAATATCAGTTGAGACAGTGGAGTAACTGAAAGTATTATTTTTTTTTCTTGTGAAAAAACAAATATTTGGCCAGAAAATGCAATTGCATTTTATACATGTGGTGTGCATGCATCCCCTAAGGACGTGTCAATTTTTATCCCACGGTTTTGTAAGCCATTTCTTCACCCAGCGCCAATTCCTGGTGTGATCCTGGGCTCTACACACCCCCGGCAACCTGGGGAGGCAGCGGACTTGCCTCATGCTTCCTTCAATGCATGAGAAGTCCAAGCTGCCTTCTTTTCACCTGACAGGGTGAGAGTTTCCCTGGTTGGAAGGAACACGTTATTCCAACCAGTTCCTGTCCCCTCCATCAGGCAGCCCAGCTGGCCAGGGGGAGGCAGTTTAGAGCCCAAGATTACTGCATGTTTTTTTTTGTGAGAGTATCTACCCTAGGGGACACAGGGAAAACATGCGAACTCCACACAGAAAGGCCCTTTCACCAACCCTGCCTCGGGTATGGGGCACTGATGACATGGAGGAGGAGACGCGCTGCCAGCACTCACAGCGGCGTCCCTCGCAGGAATCGAACCCAGGGCCTTCTATTTGTGAGGCAGCACTAACCACTCTGCCACCATGCCCCCAGGATAGGAGGCTTTCTAATAACACAGCCACCTTTGTATTGGTGAGTATGTAAAACATTCCTTATATTTCCGCAGCAGAGAGGCTGGTCTGAAATAAGCAGTAGGGCCTGGGGCATAATTAGGATTTATCAGCGGTGAGTTTTCTTATCAGAGGGGCCCTGCACGCTCGTAGTCGTACATGCGCACCTACTGTACGTCGCACATGTATTAATCCACAAACTCATTCATCAGCAGCATCACATGCAGTGCAAAACGTGAAAGAAAACGTTCATTTCAGCAATTACTCACCAGTGGTGAAATGTAGCATGTAAGAAGTAAGAACACACTTTTTTTTGATTACAGAACAGGTTTTGCCCCATTTTTGAATCTTGTGTATATATTCCTTCTGTCCAGGCTGGTACCGTGTTGTTGTTATGTTTTACATGCATTGAACGCGTTCTTTCTCCTCCCGTCAGCCCTACAGTCACTGGTGAGAGGGGTCGCCCTATTGGGCTAGAGGAGGGCCTATGGGTTCACTGAACCCATGAAGCCTGTGCAAATTACTACTGCAAAGCCGCCTTTGTATTGGTGAGTAGGTAAAACGTTCCTTATATTTCCGCAGCAGAGAGGCTGGTCTGCAGAGAATGGCAGGGCCTTAATGCTACTCCAGCAAGTGGCATTGGGGCTATAGACTAGAGCTAGTGCCAGGTGTGTTTTAGACATACTCGTGGGCGTGGTATCCATGGTTGAGCAGCAGTCGCAGCATGACAGGGTCTCTGAGGCAGTACTGCAGGGCCGTGGGGAACGTAGTATTACTGAACCCAATGAAATAACTGTTCACGTCCGCTCCGTACGACAGCAGGAGACGCACAATGTCATACCTGAGAGAGGCACACACACACACACACACACACGCACGCACGCACGCACGCACACACACACACACGCAAACCCACACACACACACACACACACACACACACACACACACACACACACACACACACACACACACACACACACACACACACACACACACACACACACACACACACACACACACACAGCATGACACATTGTGAGTTTGGAGAACAGCTATATTTTATGCAAAGTAGTGTTTTCAACCAGTTGTCATAGAGATGGTTCCAGGTGGTCCCCAGCTAAGTTGGTTAACCAGATGTAACTCTTGAGAGTGTAAACATGAAACCAATAATTTTTGATCTGTATGTTTTGTTTCACAAATCCAGCATGGAATTGTGGACAAAAGCAAAAGAAATGTTGGAGAAGTTTTGAGGTCTGTGGGGCTAAAATATCATCAAATGGCGGTCCGTGGCTCAAAGGCTAAATAAATAGTGGGCTCTGGGATCAAAAAGGTTGAAAACCACTGATGTAAAGTACACACACCTCTCTGCTCGGATGGCCACCAGTATGCATGGTATAGGATCCAGATCAGTCCGGCTGCCGGCTGCCAGTAGCATCTCAACAGAGGTCACATCTCCGTTTGATACAGCAAAGAACAGAGCACTCCTCCTCATGTCTGCATAGTTGCCTTACAAAAAACAATGTGAGTTGAATTAATTAGTGCATGTGTGTCCTTAGCAAAAAATAGTATACTTCAAGTTAATATTTTAAGTATACTTAAGTATAAGTATAAGCATAGCAAGTATACTAATAACAATGTACTTGTAGTACACTATAAAGTATACTCTAAAGTATACTACTTAATACTTCTACGCACTAAATTGGAACAACTTAAAGTTTACTTGAGCATACTATCAATATACTAGTTCTGCACTTCTAGTACATTTAAAGTATATCTAAAGTAAACTACTAGTTTACTTGTTGTTATACTTATGTATACTATTCATATACTTAAAAGTATACTCATCTATATACTGCTAGTTTACTAGTTATATACTTCTAACCCACTTATTTAGTTCATTTTAGTACACTTTAAGTATATCTTTAGTAAACTACTTTCTATACTCAAGTATGCTATTCATATACTTCCAGGTTTACTTAGCACTTTACTTATAGCATACTTTTAGTGCATTTCAGTTTACTTCTAGTATACTATTCATATAATCATCAGTTTACTATTTATATACTATGTTTATACTTGACAAACATTTGACTATACTTAAAGTACGCTTGAAAGTTAACATACTGCGTTTACACTAAAATCAAGAAACACCAAGACAGCATTAACATGGCACATTTCACTGTATTAAACTTAAAATAAATACAACATGGGTCAACATGGGTCATCATCGGTCAACATACCAGAGATTTTCAACCTTTTTCATTGCAGTTACAATTACAATTTTCAACATTTGAGCCACGGACCAACATTTGATGACGTTTCAGCACCACAGACCACAAAACTAAAGTTTTTTTCATATCACCGTTGCCAAATAGATATGAACGAGACTAAACCCTGGTCAATAAAGTCAAGTAAAAATGTTTCTGTTTCTGTACATGTTTTTTCAAGGTAGATGGAAATCATGTAAATCAACACATACTATTTACTCTAAGCTATTAAACTCTCAGACTTTTTATTATAAAACTTGAACATGGTGTATAACATGTATAACATAAAACAAAGAAGCTAATGTGTGGGGGGGAAAGTATAGGCTTAATAGTTGTTAGGTAGGGATAGGTCGAGCCTGGCTCATGGACTATTTACATCGACATGGTACATCAGTAAGAATGTAGGACAAAGTTGGATTCCGTTCAAGCCTTTATTTCCTTTGCACAGACGAGCAGTGGGAATTGAGCAAGGAGGTGGCAGGCTGGACGGTTATGGTTTTTTCTACAATAGATAGAAACACATAATTAACAATCAATCATATCAAACAAACAATTCAACAGTGATTACACCACATGCATATTCCATAAAGCTATAATAATTGCATCTCCTAGAAGTTAACAAATAGCTAATCTATGCTGTAACCTCCAAGGCAAACAAATCATAGTCCTTATATCCCTCACCCCCAGATAAAGTCCAACATGTGAAACCAGAAGCTTGAATTGAACTCACTTCAGTGACTCATAACCGCAGCTTGCTGAGGCTCCAGAGCAGAGGGCTCTCAGCTGGTTGTTCTTGGGCTGTTGTTGCTGCTTTGGTCAAACAGGAAGTGAGAGGAGAGGCAGTCTTATATACCAAGCCACTAATGAGTTGTGAGTGGGGACAGCAGTGATTGGTGATTGACAATTGGGCAGGGATTCCATCCATGAGCAGAAGGGGGAGGGGGAGGGTGCTGACTAGGTGACTCTTCTCTACAATAGTACTTAAGTATACTAGTCTTAAGTATATATCTCTTGAGCATATAAAAAAGTAAACTTAAACATACTAATCTTAAGTATATCTGTTGAGTATATAAAAAAGTAAACTTAAAGCATACTAGTCTTAAGTATATATCTGTCGAGTATATAAAAAGTAAACTTAAAGTATGCTTTTTCATTTTAAGTATAAACTAAGCATACTTATAGTATACTTTTATATACTGCTTTTTGGTGCATGTGTGTGTGTCCTGCATTGATCAGCAGGTGAAACTCTCCTTGCTCGTTACTTATCTCACAAAGGACCTTTTGTGTTCAGGCTCGTGGGAAGATATTTTCAGCAGCAGGTGCCCAACGTGTAAGCAAGCAGAGGTACAAAAATGTGCGTGCACCTCAGCGGGCGAGTTCCTTCAAACTAATTAAAACTAAGGTAAATCAAATACTTCATATGTAAAGATCTACAGAATGAACTTAACTTGCAAAATCACATTTTAATTAATTTGATTAAAATTCAACTAAAATTGAAAACGAAAAGACAAAATGAAAAATTTAAACAAATTGTGTGTGATGTCCACAGCCTCTGACCATAGGCCTAAAGCTGGAAGTGTGGGATAAGGCAAAGCCACCCCCTATTTTTGGGGTTTATTTCTGTATAACCCCTTCTATTAATCATACAGAAGTTCAGAATGGGATTACAAGTTAAAATGGCTATTGGTGGTCATTGTTTTATGTAATGGTTTACACTCAAAATAGTCTATTTCTTGCCTGCCTGCCAAAGACAGACAGTGCTATAGTGCTTTTAAGCCACAAGAGGGCAATACACTCCAGTGAGAAGTAGGTCACTGCCTTCAGTCAATGAGGAACTAGTACATTCTGTTGTATTGAGTGTGCTGGCTGGACAGAAGATCGTGTCTCATTCTGTGTGTAAAATCTGCCTTTTGCAGGTGAGATATAATAAGTGGGTTTATCTGACATATGAAACAGTATATTGCATGAGATGGGCATAATATTAGTGTGGAAATGATGGACATATGTGACCACAATATGTTGACATGTACTACAGTCATGTTCTGCTTGGTATTCAGGTGGGTTAGCTCAGCTAATGCTAACTTAAGGTCAGGCTGCAGTAGGCCCTAAGCAGTTACTCTGTGTGTCTGTGTGTGTGTGTGTGTGTGTGTGTGTGTGTGTGTGTGTGTGTGTGTGTGTGTGTGTGTGTGTGTGTGTGTGTGTGTGTGTGTGTGTGTGTGTGTGTGTGTGTGTGTGTGTGTGTGATGAATGTAATATTCCCAACTCACTGTGATGGTAATATGCCATATTAGAGAAACAGTACTATTTGACAGACTGTAGTTTTGCCACGTAAACCGAATTGGCGATGATTTATGTTTATGGATTATGTAGTTATGTCCAGTTCATCATTCAGAGTCAGCAGACAATAGGCCAGTACATTCTGTTGTTGTGTAATGGCTGGACAGAACATCGTGTCACATTCTGTGTGTGTAAAATCTGTCTTTTGCAGAACTGTCCAGTAAAAACTCAAAATCCAAACACACTGATATGGACTCATAATTCGTTGAAGTGTGTAACAGAAGCTGCCAGACAGGTGGAACTCTTCAGTCCAACACTTTTTCTCGTGTTCACCTCCAACAGAAGGTACTGCCTGAGATGAACAACAAAACTGTGAACTTGTTGCAAAACTCAATTCACACGCTACCAGTGACATTTATAGATTTCATCCACCGTGGGAAGGAGGGTTGGGGCTGCAAAACGCAGCATGGATCCACAGCAGTAGGCAGATTCCCCTCTGCTATAACTGGCAGTTGCCACATAACAGTATATAAGCAGACACTGCTGCTTATATACTGTAATCCATAGATAGATGCTGTAATGACTCTATCATCCTCACTGCTTGATTGTGTTGTGTTTAGTTTAGTTCCGCAAAATGGTGCAATTAATATAATAATACACATCAGGTACACAGTGCAAGGTTGGTGTGTGTAACAGTTACATATTTTTTTAAAAAAGCGAGCAAGTTCCTACAAACTAATGAAAACTAAATCAAATACTTCAATGTAAGAAACTACTGTAGCAAATGCACATATACTATAATTCAAATTCAATTCAAAACGAACAGAAAAAGTCGAAATGGAAATTTGAAAATGAAAATCGTGTGTGTGTGTGTGTGTGTGTGTGTGTGTGTGTGTGTGTGTGTGTGCGCGCGCGTGTGCGCGTGTGTGCGTGTGTGCGTGCACCTACCAGAAGACCTGTCATCCAGCAAGGCGTTCACATCGAATCCACTCTCTATGAGCAGCTGCAAACACATGGCATGTGCTCCATCTGCGGCAGAGTGGACCGGACTCTGTCCGGACTCTCGGATCACTCTCTTGGCGGTGAGGGGAATCAGTGTCCTCAGAGCTCTGTGGGGGTCAGACGAGACGCATCATGAGGACGGACAGACGGACGGGCGGCCAACAGATGGATGGAGGGACACAGAGAGAGCGATACAAGCAGAGGGACACCTATGTGTCCCCGACTACGCCACAGTGTGGTGACCTCTGTTCGCAGGGACGACCACACTCCTCCCTGACAGAGCAAAAACAGAGGACTTTAGAGGTGGGGAGAGAGAGAGAGATACTGTAGGAGGGAGAGAGGGGGAGACGAAGCTTAGTAGTAAAAAAGGGACCTTTGTTTCTGCTGGACATTTTTTTACACAGACAAAGGCAACAATTTCACTCAGACAACATTTCCACCAGTTCAATTCAGAAACAGTTTTTACCGCATGAGCTATGACCTCCAAAATTGAAAAACACTAATTAAAGGAGAGTTCCACGCCAGAGGGCTTTCTTGCGTTTATTTTGCAGTTCATTTATTTCCAAACAATAATTGACGCATCATCAATTAATTGGCAGCTGTATTATTTTTGCAGAATTGTTCTCCCGATCTCCCGAAAAAGAACATTTTTTCTACATTTTCTAATTTTGTAGTTTCTTGAAAATTAAGTAATCCAGATGTTTAATTATAAATTAACTCTGGAGAGTGTAAAATGTTCATTTTACCCTCTCAAGAGTTAGGGATCTAAAGGTCCATTTGGTTAGCAACTGTCCATTTATCTGGGGACCACCTGGAATCCTCTCAGGTACGTGTGAGGAGGAGAACAGTTCTATACGTTTATATACTGTTGTTATGCTCTCTCTCTCTCTCTCTCTCTCTCTCTCTCTCTCTCTCTCTCTCTCTCTCTCTCTCTCTCTCTGGTTCAGTAGAAGCAGTGTGACTCACAGATAGTGGCCCTCGTAAGCGGTTCTGTGTATGGGGAGCATCATGCCACTGCTGGGAACATCAGGGTCAGCTCCGTGGCTGAGCAGCAGCTCGATGCAGTCCAGGTGTCCTGCCCCAGATGCGTCGTACAGAACCGTGTCTCCATTTTTGGCCCTGGCATTCACATTAGCCCCTGGTGGCAGACACGGGTATGTTTAGATGTGGGGTGGCAAAAACACATTATACCAGTTACTGTAAGCTCAATGAGCTCAATATCTAGTTGCTTCGTGAGGTTGTATATCTATTTTCATATCTGAAACATCTTTGAATTTGTGAAATTTTTAATTAATTAATTTTAATTAAGTATTTACATTGTTAACTCAACTGACAGATAAGCAGAAAAGCTAGGCTTGCTCCCATTAGGCTCATTCATAGTAACAAAATAATTTATGGAAAATCCTCTGTTAATTTGTCCAAATAAATGTTATTCAAAGACAGAG
>CM076971.1:3118276-3135776 GCA_039105355.1 Benthosema pterotum | reverse complement strand
GTGAAAGAAAAGGACATGTTGCAATAGCCAAAGATTATAAAATCCTGCGTGACAGCGCAGATTGTAATATTTGTGAAACCGCATTTCAATTGTAACGTCTTGTATTGAATTGGGGTGGTTTGGGTTTTGCTCCAAATAGTTTTATCTGTGTTTGTATGTTTGCAAATCAGTAAAAGACACGTTTTTGTTCTTATGCAAGTTAAAGTCTTACTTAATTTGAAATAACTTCTGTTTCAAATGAATCCTATTACCTTGTTCAATGGCAGCAACTATTTTCTGGTGGTCTTCACTGTTCTTGTCCTTCCTATTAGACATTAAAAAACAACAGGTTTTTACTGATAATTGATTTTTGTGCAGGTCTATCGCCTGCACCAAAATCAGTTAAACTATCAATATCAACACTTGGTGCTTGGGAGGAAGACATTTTTAATCTTGCAGGGAAAAACACCTTCACTCAGCACAGATAGCGATGATCAGTGGTGATCAGGTGTGATCATGCTATATTTGAGGTTCTTTCACAAAACCTGGGTCAGGCCTAAATGGGATGAACAGTGGGCCCAGGTATGAAAATGTTTGAAAACCCCTGATATACGGGTATTCCCAGACCTGTTGTTTCAGCGTGATCTTGTCACTTCTCGCCCCTACTGGTTGGAACTGCAATCTAAAATGCTCTCTCAGTACAGGTACAGTACAGTACAGTACCTGCATGCTCCTTGAGAGCCTGGAGGGTTGGGAGTGTCCTGTAGGCTCTCCTGGATGGCAAAGTTAAACAGCTCCTCATCAAGACCCTCCATCTCACCATCGCCCATCACTGTGGGAATCAATCAATCAATCAATCAATCAATCAATCACTTAATTAATTACCTTTTTTATTTTTAACAGACATGGAGAGTTACAGTAGGCCTATAATTCAAATTCAAATTCAATATTCAAAAATTACAACAAATCTGAAAAAAAAGAAAGAAAAACTGTGATTGGAAAATGGACATACAAGTTACATAATGGAGGCTCATGTGAACACCCCAGACAGTTTAGAAATTACTCCATTCAGCATTTAGATATTTGATATTCATTTTAGCTGCCCCACCCCTTCCAATACAAGCCCACTATGACTTAAAACTCCATTTTAACCATAATACTAATAGTTGATTGAAAAAAAAAACACCCAATCTTTTTTTCTGGTGACTGACATTGTCCTCCTAATATCTGAGGGGGCCATGGAATTTCATTTACAATGCTGTTTTGAAAATGTAGCAGCCTCCTGGGTCTCAACCCCTAAGAAATAAGAACGAATGAATGAATGATGTTTATGGTCATTATACAAGAATGTACAACGAAACTTCGTTGACCTCTCTAGCAACCACAGTGATATAAAACTATCTAAAACACATAAAAACATACAAGACAAGCAAGAACAGCAGTCATAGTTATAGTTATAGAAAAAGTGCTTGTGCATTGTAAAAAACTAGGTGAATAAATAGATGGGCAGCAGCAGTATAAAATTAATTAATAAATAATCATAGCAGCAGCATGTAGACCAGTCTATCATGATATCAATCCATCTTCAATCATCATCATCATGCATCACTACAAGGGTCATTCAGCCAACCATGTATTGGCATGGTCCAGAGTCAGTTAGGGGTTAAGAGTTTATTGTTTATTACAAGTTTATTGTTTAACACATGAACCTAATAGCATCCCAATTCTGGGCATATCTTAATATAAAAATGAAGCCACATGTTTGGGAAGCATAACTTGTCAGCATTTTGTGTTAAGCATGCACATATGTAGCTTTGAATTAACTCAGCTGCGTCTCTCTCACTTCATTAGCTCACATGTCATGTCACAATATTAAATAAATCCAAATGTATAGCTGTTATTTAGTGTTAATCACTTTCGTCTGGTAGCAGTAGCAGTCCCACTCCAAGGTATTGACATGATGTAAAGCACTCAGGGTTCTCAAACGTTTTAGCGTGTGACGGAAATGAGAAATTTAGCCTGGCAAAAAAAACTAAAATTTCAACCTTACTACTACTTTGTACTACTATGATTTGTTAGTTGTTGTTTTTTCCTTTTCTTTTTTTTTTTTTTTTTTTTTTTACAAATTTAATAATTTATTAGAATTATTTAAGAAAATACATTTTTGGGGAAATCTTTCAAAAATAATGTATGTATATGTTCTAGAGTAGACATTCTAAGGATGACACAAATATGTTTATTGTAAGAATTTTACTTACTTTTATCTAGGTTCAAGTCAAGATGTTTGTGTGAGAAAAAATGTAATTAATTAATGTTGCCATAAAGCATCATTGCGTCTACTAAAGATTTACTTTCTAATTTATGGAATGTCTTAGCATTTTTTCGTATTGACTACCATTGAATTTTTGAGAGCCTTGAATGTTCTGAACTGTTTAGTGTTGCCCCAAAAAAGATAAAATAGACAAACGTGGAATTACATTTTTGTAATACTACAGGCAGCTCTTATGTTCTTGAAACAGTCTATCCAGCGGTGCTCAAATGAGCATGACTGCACCCCTAGCCAAAAAAACGTAATTTTGAACATCAGGACAAAGTTCGTGCCCGATCCTGTGTTTAGGCAAGATATGACCTTTGGCACCATCTAAATGCCTCAGTAAATGACAGAAATAATTTGTTTTTACACAGTACTGCTTTAATTATTTTATAGTCAGTGAGAATTATTCTCCCTTCTTGTTCCTCACATGGTAATCGATAACATCCCTGTAGATGCGGAGTATTAGAAGGCATGTTTGCCATATTCTTTTAATTTCCTGAGCATGTCACTGTGGATGAGTCAGGGGTGGCCCGGGTTGTGACATCTTGCAGACGCAGAGAAAACTGTAACAGCCTTTTTCCCACTGGAAAGTCTTAGCGCCCCGAATCATTCGTCATGTGAACCTGTCCAGGATCCGTTTCTGTGATTGTTTTTAATCCACTGCTCTGCCGGAGTCGTGACACCTCGCACTTAGAGGTATTACGACTCCTGCATAGCTCATACTATGAAGTATTATGACTCCTGCATACTGTGGCGTTTCTAAGCAATTTGGAGCCAAATGCACCCTTAACTCTTACGGGTCCATTTGATAAGGGGGGCTCCAGGGAGAATCTCCTGTGACATCATCCCTATGATGATCATCATCATCATAGGCGCCCCCCAAGGAATAAAAATATGAACATACGTTGTATTATGTGTGTTTTAAATGTTTAATTCTAGTTTTAGAGGGCAAGTATAATGTATTTATCCATATGAGGCTCATTAGCCTGGGATCCTTTGAAAGCATTAGTGGTGGTCGCCCCGCTGTCCCCCTCCCATTGGCACCCCAGGCACCTGCCTAGTCTGCCTAACGGCAAAAACGCCCCTGCCTGCATACCTCATACGATGAGGGATTATGAATCCAGCAGAGCCACACATTAAATTCAGTCACAATTCATGTGACATTCACATGGTCCGGGGGTTTGAGGCTTTCTACACCGCGTTCCAACTTATTATGCAAATCATGTTTTTGTTTGATTTTCCAACATAATTGATGCAAATGATATCAGCATAATTTTCAAGTCATTAGCTGTCAATTTATATTTCAAATGTTATTGAACAAACCTCCTAATGAAAACAGAATTTAGATAATAAATTAAAAACTGTTTTCGCACTGTTCCAGATTATTATGCACATCATAGTTTTAAGACATTTTCTAGTTTGTAAAGAACTGAAAATAGTAATTTGTTGAATTTATAGCAATAAGGAGGTCATATGTACTGGGAAAAAATGCTATTTCAATCCAAAACATGTTAACAGGTCCAGTTACATGTTAACATGGGACCCCTTGTTTGATAGCAGCTTGCGTCCATAAAACTTGTGAGTTTATGGAGAGTTTCTGCTTGAATGTCTTTGCAGGATGTCAGAACAGCCTCCCAGAGTTGCTGTTTGGATGTGAACTGCCCCCCAACCTCATACTGTACACAAAGACTAATTTTCAAACAGTCTTGTTCACTGAGGAGTGCCGTCCAACAAGGCTGCGACGTCAGCAAGGAGGTGGCGGAGTCATGTTTTGGGTCGGAATCCTAGGGAAAGATCTGGTTGGCCCCTTTAGGGTCCCTGAAGGTGTGAAAATGACTTCTGCAAAGTATGTTGAGTTTCTGACTGACCACTTTCTTCCACGGTACAAAAGGGAAGAATCATGCTTTCTGAAACAAAATCATCTTCAAGCACAACAATGCACCATCTCATGCTGCACGGAATACCTCAGCTTCACTGGCTGCTATGGGCATAAAAGGGGAAAAAAAATCATGGTGTGGCCCCCATCCCGCCCCCCCCTGACCTCAATCCTATTGAGAATGTCTGGAGCATCCTCGAGCGAAAGATCTAAAGGGGCCGACCAGGTCTTTCCCTAGGACTCCGGCCCAAAATATGACTCCGCCACCTCCTTGCTGACGTTGCAGCCTTGTTGGGACATGGTGGCCAAACTGGCCATGCACCAACCATCCACTACTCCATCCATCTGGACCATCCAGGGTTGCACGGCACTCATCACTGAACAAGACTGTACTGAAAAATGTACAGTATGAGAGTGGGAGGCAGTTCACATCCAAACAGCAACTCTGGGAGGCTCTTCTGACATCCTGCAAAGACATTCAAGCAGAAACTCTCCATAAACTCACAAGTTTTATGGACGCAAGCTGCTATCAAACAAGGGGTCCCATGTTAACATGTAACTGGACCTGTTAACATGTTTTGGATTGAAATAGCATTTTTCCCCAGTACATATGACCTCCTTATTGCTATGGATTCAACAAATTACTATGTTCAGTTCTTTACAAACAAGAAAATGTCTTGAAACTATGATGTGCATAATAATTTGGAACACTGCGAAACGCACTGTTTCAAGTTTTTAATTTATTTTTTAAATTCTGTTTTCATTAGGAGGTTTGTTCAATAACATTTGAAACATAAATTGACAGCTAATGACTTGAAAATTATGCTGATATCATTTGCATCAATTATGTTGGAAAATCAAACAAAAACATGATTTGCATAATAAGTTGGAACGCTGTCTATTTAGATACACATACATACAGTACATACATACTGTCTGTCATAGACATCGAATATAAAATAAATATAACAGTAACTTTGCCAAATAACGAAAGAAGAAATTGGCTAGTCACTTAGTCATTGGCTACTGTCTCTAGTTCAGTCAACAATCTGGACTACTCTCCAGTCTTGAAAGGTCATTAGTAATGCATGCTCGTGTTGCACATAAAAACATACGTTTTTACACTGTATGCCTCACCTGTTGCCCAGTGTCCTCAGAGCTTGTGTCTTTCAGAAGTTTATAGTAGCATTCTCCATGGCCTGTAGGCCAGCTAACTGTTGTGTTTGTGTTGTGTTGTGTTGTGTTGTGTTGTGTTGTGTTGTGTTGTGTTGTGTTGTGTTGTGTTGTGTTGTGTTGTGTTGTGTTGTGTTGTGCAGCACGGCGCAGCGAGCCATGCAAACTGCACAGCATGCAGCCTGTGATATATTTAGAGCTGATCTGTGGTAACTCACACGCAGCCATGCATGCTTGTCTCCATTTCACTCTGGCCGCTGGCGCAGAAGGATCCCTTTTCTTAGCCTCGCTTTCCCCAGTCTGATTTGTGATGTTCTGTGGATTTGTTTTGTCACTTCGACGAGACACTGACTCCACACCCACACCCCGTTGTTGAAATGTGCTATATCTCGGCTGCACATATTATGGGGATAACGGTACACATGTAGAGTACGTTGATAGACTATCACAGTGGTTTTCAACCTTTTCAACACCAGGGCCCACTATTTATTCAACATTTGAGCCACGGACCACTATTTGAGGACATTTTAGCCCCACAGACCCAAAACTAAAGATTTCTTTTGCTTTTGGCTACAATACCAGGATTTCAGAAACAAAACAGTCAAACATACTGTAGATCAAAATGACCATTAATCTCCTACATTCACTAGTTGTGTAGATTTGGGTCAATTCAGATGATGAATATTTGAGAGCGTAAAAATGAATTTGAATGAATTTTGAATTTTACACTCTCAAGAGTTACATCTGGTTAACCAATTTTCATAATTTAGCCTGGGGACCACCTGGAACCCTCTCAAGGACCACTTACATTTCAGATACTCTCAGAATATTGTATATTTAATATGTATAGTTCTTCTGATCAAACAATTGGCTAAAATAGGCTCTCCAGTCATGTTAAAATGAGAATGACTTGCACACCTATTTGTTAATAGAAGATTAATCACGTTAGAAATATTATCAATTGTTCTGAAAATCTATCTATCCAGTATGTGTGTATACAGTTCACTCATTTTCACTGTATTATTTTTTTTCCTGTCGAGTAATAAAAACAATGTTGCACAATTAAGCAAATCATCTCACGACCCCCCCCCCCCCCCACACACACACACACACACACACACAAACACACACACACATGCGTGTGTGAATCGCGTGTGTATCATAGATACACGCATAAACAGCCAAACAAACAAACAAACACAAGCAGGACATGCAGTCAGTGCAGCTGGCCAGAGTACAAACGGTCAGGGGTAGACCTTAAATATACTTTTGGAGAGCATGCCGTATCCTGTGTTTTTACGCCGCTGCTGTCGCTAATTCAGTGCCAGACAATTGATTATTAACTATAGTGGTGGTAAGAATTAATTTTCTAATTCTCGATTAATTGCACTATCCTGGAGTTAATCACAATTAAAATGGCTCCTTTGAAATGTGCTGGAGGCTTTCAAAATGTGTGTACTCAGGGAAGGATTATCCATTGGCACGTTGGGCCCAGGCCCAGGGCCCCCTGAGGTCGCCCCCCCCCCTCCCAAAAAAAGGGGTAACAGGGTATAAAAGTGCCACACATGGTCTTTTTCACTGTTATTTACAATGGGTTTATTAATTTTGTGTCAATAAAATAACTCCAAGTTTCAAACCATCATTATACGGTAAATGTGCTGTAAATTCTGCTGAAATGCCTGTGCGCCGTGCCAGGAAGAAAAATGCTGCGGTGTAGGGGGGGCTCATCATTTCTTAATCCGTCTATGTGTGCACTCCCTAAATAATGGCCAGGAATAAGTCCTTGAGGAAGGGTTTCTAAGGCCACGTGATCCATTACACCAGGAGCCTTATGATAACTAAAAACTAAAAAAAGAGAAAATATATACATACACCAATATACCACTCACAACATGTTGCGTTGTGACGTTTTGTGAGCTTATAGATTAGTTATTTATGATGTTAGGTAATTGTCATACACAAAAGTCAGTAGGACTCACTTGGCAAGTTGGCATAGACCAGGGGTTTTCAACAGGTGGTCCGGGGACCACCAGTGGTCCCTGAGAGGGTTCCAGGTGGTCCCCAGCTAAGTTGGTTAACCAGATGTAACTCTTGAGAACGTAAAAATGAAACCAAATGGAGTTAAAATTCATCATCTTGATTAGCCCAGGTCTACACAACTAGAAGATTTTGATCATTTTGATCTGTATGTTAATTTGACGGTTTTGTTTCCCCAAATCCAGCCTGGAATTGTGGACAAAAGCACAAGAAATCTTTAGTTTTGGGGTCTGTGGGGCTGGAATGTCCTCAAATGGTGGTCCGTGGCTCAAATTCTGAATAAATGGTGGGCCCTGGTATGAAAAAGGTTGAAAACCCCTGGCATAGACGGACTCTCCATGCAGTCATGGAACTATAGACACCACAAGTATTGAGGCTCTGGCATCCATTGCCTGGAGAAGAACTACAGCAACTCAGAGGGAGGAAAATTGGTTTCCTTTCCCAAAATCTAGACATGCTGTACCACCAGGTTTGCTGCTAGAACAACCTACAGATTTGTAACAAAAGCCAGCTGACATTACAGTAAAACTCAATTATGGAATATGGTTTATGTTTACGTAGCTGTGTGTGCCAGCAGTGTCTGGTTAGTGTTCCTATACGGCACGCAGTAGGTATAGTGGACAGATGATCTTCTTGACATCCTTGGTAAACTTTATGACCTCAAATCAAGAATTCCTACAAAGCAAAAGCTTGACTTTAATATCGCTTCAGGGAAAAGTTGTTGGTCAGGTGGCATGCTAAATGCATAAGTTGACCTACCGTAGTGCAGGGGTTCTAAAGCTGTGGGCCACGACTCGTCCCGGGGGGGTTCCAGAAGCAACTGAAAAATGGACAATGAGGGTCTGCGTACACATGCATGTGCATGGATACACTTTCCTTTGCGACTATATGGGCTCCAATTTCGTCACATGCTTATCCCTCTTTTACTATTTTGATCAACTTTTTGGAATAGTTCAACATGCCAATGCCATGTTGTGAGCTCGTAGACTGGCCATTTTAACTATTGAAAAAAAAATGTTTAAAAAGGCAAAGAAGTTAAGGGATAAGGGGTTTAGAGGTAACGAAAATCTAGGCCTATATTTTTAGTATATATATTTTTTTTATATTATTCTTGTTATTGTAGAGAGCAATTGGTATTTGGGTGGGGAGGGAAGCGGTTCTGTTGGCCTAAAAAATGCGGGTCTGGCCAATTAACTCATTGACCGCGATCGGATCTTCTTTGTCTCCTCTCCAATGCCGCGGCTCAAACCAGTTCGATCGGTAAAAAAGCCCTTATTTTGAAGCTCAGATCTCCTAAACAGGATGTGCTGTTTCTGTTATGCTGTGTCTGTTGTCTTGCCTAATCGATCATCTGGCGATGTACCCAAAAACATCCGGTTCACAAGTCAGGAAGAGCTGTGTAGCCCTGGCTGCTTAACCCATGCGCCAGCGACATTGAGGGGGCAAACCGAGGAGAGCCGTTTGAATGCATTGGAGTGAATGCATGTCAATGGGACGGAAAAAAAAAAAGTTGTCCCCAATTCTGTCCCAAATGAAAGTCAGCAACGGGATGATCATCAGACGATGCGCACGGACTAATAGTTGGATTAAAGAATGAAATCTACATTTCCGCGTGATACGAGCCGTCGTCGTGACCGGCGGGGGTATTCTAACGGGATGTCCACGAGCAGCGTGTGGACGGCAGAAAAACTATTAAGACACTGTATTCAAATATGTTCGCATACTGTGTCCTGATTGGCCATTTTTACTTGTACCTGCATTGTAGTACCATTTGACTGAGGCAACACGCAACTAATAAGTTATACTGAAGAAATTGTTAAGTCTTGTATTTTCATGAGTGCATAAACCCAGTGCCGGTATTCCTTCCAGGCAAAGCACAATCTAATGTTAATTGCCAAAAATACGCAGTCAAACACATCAATGTAAATTGTAGATTACTAGACGTGACGGCCACGCAGCAGCCGTCACAACATGAAACAGTATTGAGTATAAACATGAACAGGGAGTTACTGTATAGGTAATGTAGCAGTAATGGGGAGAAATGTAATATGAATGGCCGATGGGGCCCTGGCTACTGGTTTGAAGTGGAAGTATATGCAGGCAAAGGTCTGTGCAACGTAAAACATTACAAAAAATGAGACATAGTTGCAAGTTTTTGTATAGCAGTGTACTCAAGTGAATATTGGAAATGCCAACATGTAAGGAAGAGGGCAGTGTGTTTATGCAGGCAAAACGTGGGCACACAGCTTGGACTCCTCATGCATTGAAGGAAGCATGAGGCCAGTCCGCTGCCTCCCCAGGTTGGTGGAGGGTGTGTAGAGCCCAGGAGGATCACATTAGGAATTGGCACTGGGTAAAAAATGGGTTTCAAAACCGTGGGATAAAAATATATTATATTATAAAAATGAAATGAGGGTCTGTGAAGCCTAATTCATGTCAAACTGGAGGTCCTTGAAATTAAAATGAACACTGCCAGGGCTTTAAGATGTTCTCTTATGGGGTCCATTGGGGTTCCTTGGAATGTAAAAGTTTGGGAAACACTGCCCTAAGCTAACCCCTCAGGTCTTCCACTGCTTATTATTATTGTTGTGGTTATTACTACATTATTACTACTAGTACTATATTATGCATATTCAGCGTGTTGTGTGCTAGAAAGGATGGAATGCCTATTGTACATTACGGTACATGAAGGCATCCCTTTCTCTATGTCTCTCTCTCGAATGTGCGGCGTGCACACGCGCACACACACACACACACAGACAGAGACACAGTTAAATATATGCATGGAAGGAATTAAAAAGAAACAGGGTCGTTGTGTAGATATGGACACTGGATAGTGTAAACGGTAATATGCGCGGACAGCGCGTGCGTGCGCACCATAGAGTTGAACGTTTTTTCTGGGCACCCAAATTAAGACGGCATGTTTACCGTACGTGTTTGCTTCTGTGTGTGTAGCGCGGCGGAGACGCTACTGCTTGACATCACGACTCCTATAGGACGTGATGTACGTCTTGTATGTGGGACACTCGTGTGTATGCTGTTGTGTGTTGCATGTCTTGTCCGGCAGTATGAGCAGCAGCGCGATGCATTCGCTTGGCTTTGCTGCTCCGACAAAGAGAAAGTAAAGTCCGTTGTCTCTGTTGCATGTTGTTACTTCCAGAGAGTATAAATGTCCGGAACTGTCATCGTCGCATGGAGGGCAGCCATGTGCTGGTGAATGAACTGGACAGCTCACCAGAAGGGGAGGGTTCAGACAGAGTTTGGAGGCAGAGCCGTAGACTCGTTGCCTTTATTGGACTGGCCCCATAAAGTGAGCATTGTTTAATTTAACTGTTTTGTTGTATGTATGGCCCGATGAATTGAACACTGATGTACCTGTATTGTTGTATGGCTCTGGTGTGCTCCAAAACGGTGACGATTTTTGACGTCACAGTAGCAAGGCAGCCAAGCCAGACAGTTTTGGTTAGTTGGACAGTATAACTTGCACAAATATTAGTATTTTCATGCAAATGGCCACTGTACAGTAAATATGGCAGCTGAATGGATGCAATATAGCCTATGCTGTGTGGACATGGGTGCTGGAGGTGTTGTGCATGGTTAGATCCATCCATAATAGCTAGACTAGATAATGAGAAAATCATGAGATGAGAGAAACAAATACAGTTTAGTAGATGAGTTTTTCGCTTTCTAAATGAAGAGTTAGACTTACCGGTAGTTGAATGGTATATTGTACTGCAGTTGGTTGATCTGTCCGTCTGTCTGTCTAGACACTACGGGTTTTACTAATTAATTTTTTTTTTTTAATAGTTCTAGCTTTAGCTTAGATAAAAATAATCTTAGCTTTAGCATGTGACAGAAATGGAGTACTAGATGCACGCAAACACGTGCACTGTATAGGACCCTGTGTGATCCAACACAATATTATTATAAAAATATGACTATTTTTGTTAAAAAAAAATACAGATATGTATAGAGCCACCCAATCGGGGGAAAAATATGGGGACCTTCCTCCAATTATGATGGAGTAGTGGCAGGCCTTGGTGCCACGTGCTGTTGGTCTGGGTTTTCCAACAGGGGCGGATGTAACATTTCCCAATTGGAGGGGCAGAAGAAAATGGTATGGGTCTTCATCACCCGTGACGCGAAGCGACACAAGCGATGAAGCAGTTACAGGACTTACTGTATATTAGTCAATTAAACCATCAATAATCAGTTGTTGTTGAAGTTGCAACAGGCACGCAGCATGCATAAAACTAAAGGTCTGACACAGAGAGTTTTCTGTCTTGAAATGACAGAAAACTGACAGAAATGACAGAAATAACAGAAAACCAACAGCATGAAATGCTGTTGGTTTAGTGGTGCGACAACTTTAGTTAGTTAGTAGCAGTAGTAGTGTTTCACATAATTTTAAATATAAGCATTTTAATTTGAAATATCTTGCGTTGTTTTGTTGCCATCATGTTTGGTGGGGCCCATGCCTAGATCCACCCCTGTTTTCCAAATCACCCAAATCACTGACACTCGACAGGTAAACAGCAGGCTTTAGGGTCACAAGCAGGGGCGGATCTAGGCATGGGCATGGGGGGGCAATGCCCCCCTAAATGCCCTGACTGCCCCACCAAACATGATGGCATGCAAAACAACACAAGATATTTCAAATTTCTTCTATTTAAAAGGATATGAAACACTACTACTGCTACTAACTACAGCTGTGGCACCATAAAACAAAAGCATTTCATCCTTCAAAACCAAGAAAACTCTTTTAGCTTTACGCATGCTGCATGTCTGTTGCAACTTCAACAACAACTGATGTTTTATTGATGCCAAAAATGGTATGGGTGCGACGAAGTGGCGATGAAGTCGCACCTATACCATTTTCTCCCCCCCCCCCCCGATTGGGAAATGTTACATCCAGCCCTGGTCACAAGGTTTCACAACGACGCAGACCACACTGGATGCAACAATTGCGCTAAGAGGCAACACCACTGTTCATTACCACGGCTAGGCTCAGCTTGAAACCCCATCATGTACCCCCAAAAGTGGGTCAAACCTAATTTGCGGTGTTCTGGAACGGTATGAGGAACTTGGAACGGGAACCTAAAAAAGATTCAGCAGAAGCAGAACACAACATCTCTATTTGTGGACTACCCAGAATTGAGGTGTTCACTGTTTGATTTTTGCAAACACGTACAATCATTAAAACGGTTAAACGCAACTTTGATGGTTTTACTCGCCCCGAAACATTTACCTTGTTTTGAGATTTAAAAAAAAGCTCTCATGGTTGCCTCCATAATTGCTCTCAGTGTACATGCAGTAGTAATACAAACAGCAGTGTAAATTTATAGCGAATTACAACGTAATCCATAATGAAACACACACAACCCCGGGGTTGACATTAAGGTCTCCAAGGCACTTACCCATTGGGCAAGTGCAAGTCAGTTTCTACTTGCCCTCAGGTCATGGTTATTTGCCCCCCAATAAATTTTGCATTTAAGTTTACTTTCTACTTGGTGCTTTAAATATTTCCTTTCGCAGTCAAAGACTGTTTTGTTTCAGTTACAAATCTCACAATCAGCGACAATAATGATTCAACTTGTAAATCAGTGCAAATCAGTGGTTCCCACAGGGGTCACAGAGCCAGCAAAATGATAGTTTGGAACCAAATGGACCTGGGAGAGAGATAGGAGAGATACTGTAGCTAGAAAGCAGGGAAAGACACAGAGGCAGAGCGCAATGACCACCTTCAAGACAAATTATCCCATGTTGTGTTATAGCGCACACAAGTCGCACACTTGCCCGTTCGGGCAACCAGGTAGCAGTCTTCACTTGCCCGACCATTTTCTTTACTTGCCCCGGGCAAGTGTTAGTGTCAAGTCCTGCAACCATTACTCCAACATCTGAAAACCTTTATTGATACAATATAAATTCAATTTATATTGTTTTGTCCCACGTGGCTCTACGCTACTGTAGGTACGCTTCTTTTTTTCTCCAAACACTGTGAGCTTGTAGATTTGCCATCTTTTGGCAAATGTTCTCCTTGGAATAGGGATGCTAGTGTTCATGTGATCCTTACAGTCCTTACAGTACCTAGCACCAGGCACACAGCCAATCAGAGCAAAGGCTGCAAGTAATTAAAAAGGCTCAACCAATGATTGCTCAGCGGAAAAACGCTGAGCACAAACCGACGTTCAGACCACCCTTCAGTGACAAAGCAAATAGCTCATCTACGGGATCTTTATTTCTATTTTCATTTATTTGATGTCATCTATTGGCTGGCCCTCAGCCAATCAGGGAGACGGGGACTGTATCAATCCAGTAAACGCTTTAGCCAATGCTTCCTCAGATGAACCCGGCAGTACAGACCCAATACGGTGCCAACTCCAAAACAAAACATAATTAATTGGACAGACAACAAAGGGATCCTTTTATCCTATTGAAACTTACTATGTCGGAGCTGTTGTACACACATACACACGATGCGCGCACGGATGCGCGCACACGCACTAACACGCATGCACGTGTGTGGGTGCGTGTGTGTTTGCACTGTTTTTCATACTTTCCCTGGTTCGTCTATCATTTCATGAGATGATCTCTTTGAGGTGTGATGCTCCATTTTCACATGCCATGGCATCCACCCCCCCCCCCCCTTCATTATTTTATTGTTTGCCTAAATAGAATTGGGTATACTAGAAAATCGGGTAACAGAGAGAGGGTTCGAGAGGGGGTTCGAACTCACGTCCTTCCCCGCAACTCACAAGGAGCAGTGCTGTGATCGGGACACTGATTAACCGAGCCCACACGGGGCGGGCAACCCCCCGTGTGAGTCACGGTGTCGCGTTTTAAGGGAAATATTCCTTTTAGCTGGAACAACCATCCTTTTATGTTTTCGGTGAATACGTCTTATGTGTAGGTGTTTATGAGAAAAACTCTGACCAATGTCACTATGACTCTGCCCTCTGTTTTCGCTCTCTCTTCGTCAGTGTGTGAGTGTGAGAGACAGAGAGAGAGGGAGAGTGAGAGAGAGAGAGAGTGACTGACACACACACACATCTACACAGAGTGAGATAATGACTAGGCCTGTAGGCGGCTCCTGCACCACGTCAAAGACTTCCACTCATCTGTCTGCAGCGCGCGAGACTAGAGAGAGAGATATAGAGGGAAAGGGAGAGAGAGGGAGGGAGAGGGAGAGCAGCCTCCTGCTTCATCTTTAAGTTACACTACTGTACAGAGTTAGAGGGACACACACACACACACACAGCACCCTGCAGAGAGAGAGAGAGAGAGAGAGAGAGACTCTCAGAAATAGACACATACACAGAGTTTGGCATTATTGCTCCTCTAATCCGCCTCTATGCTACGAACAAAGTTATGCCTCTTTGCGTCAAAGGCTGAAAAGACTTAATTTCATGCACTGGATTTGGGCAACCTTGAATTTCTGTTCCATATGAGGAAGACAGTAAGTGCATCTCTTATTTGTGTGCGTGTGCATGTGTGTGTGTGTGTGTGTGTGTGTGTGTGTGTGTGTGTGTGTGTGTGTGTGTGTGCGCGCGCGCACGCGTGTGTATGGACAAAAGGGTCTTCACTGCCATTTCCTGTGACTTGAACCTTAACCCTGTGCTCGTTAATTAAAACTAATCAGTGCTTGAATGGGGAAAAGTTTGATTGCACACCAGGTACATTTACAGGGATGGGACGCACCTTGCTGCGTGTCTCATCTATTGTATTTTATTTTTTTATTATTTTTTTATTTATTTATTTATTTTCAGTTGTGATGCCTCACATTTAGACATGCGTCCCTTAATCAGGAATATCTCTATATGTTTTTTCTTCCTTTTTTCTACCTTTTTAATGTTTGACTTGTTATGTTTTGTGCCCTTTGGAAATCAAGTTAGGCAGATAATTGTTTAGATGATGCTCTTAGAGATGGATAGTTACCGACTATACCTTTTTAGGATGGACAGCTTAAGTATTACTGTAGTGTAGTATTAGTGCAATTTCAAAGTTGGAATAAAGCCTGTTTTACAAATAAAGCATATGTTGTAGCATTGATTCGGAATATACTGTATGACAACTGATTGCTGCTGATTTTGTCTAAACTTAGTTAAAAAGCTACTGCACTAAGCAAACAACTTAATGGGAAGGTTTTGTTTGTTTCTTTCTTTTTTATCTCTTTTCCAGTGGTAAATGTACAACGTCACTGTAACCTTTCCGTAACACCACTTCCCATGGCCAAGATGTCTAAGATTGTAATTTACACTGTACATAGAGAATTTGGAGGAACTAGCTCTCAAGGAAGGGTTACATTTTGGACTGAATATTTGGTCTTTAAACAATGTGCGGCAATCTGAACTTTGGGCAGGACATGAATACAAGCCTGCACCCAAGGACCTCACATCATGGTACCCTCGCTGCCAATAGTTCTGTTCAATTAACCAAACTGTCTATTGTTCCTGTGTGTGTGTGTGTGTGTGTGTGTGTGTGTGTGTGTGTGTGTGTGTGTGTGTGTGTGTGTGTGTGTGTGTGTGTGTGTGTGTGTGTGTGTGTGTGTGTGTGTGTGTGTGTGTGCGCGCGTGCGTGCGCGGTCAAGTTGTTTGTTGTCTAGCTCACTTGTTCTCAAAGTGGGTTCTGGGGACCCCCAGGCAATGTGGACTGAGTAGGGGGTCCCCCAGATAAGTCTTTGATAGTTAAAAGTACCATATCTGTTCAGTTCCAATTGTACACTCTGAGAGTTGTGGGCCAGTGGGCTAATGAATACAAAACTGGGGTCTGTGAAATCTACAGTATAAGTTATAACCATGCTCTAACTCAGTGGTTTTCAACCAGTGGTCCGGGCACCACTAGTGGTCCTTGAGAGGGATCCATGTGGTCCCCTAGCTAAATTATGGAAGGTTGGTTAACCAGATGTAACTCTTTGAGAGCATATGCATGAAACCAAATGGAGCCTTGTGGGTCCATTTGGTTTTGTGTTTACACTCAACTGTTAAAATATGCATCATCTGAATTAGCCCAAGTCTACACAACTAGAGAATGTAGGAGACTTGTCATCTTGATCTATGTTTGCCTGTTTGGTTTCCCTTGGTTTCTCTTGGTTGGGCCTTGGTATCAAAAAGGTTGAAAACCACTGCTCTAACCAAAAATAACATCCACATGGCTTCTTATAGTGTGTACTCAAGTGAAAGCAGAAGTAAATTCTGCAACGCCTTCTGGTTTATTTTAGTTTTGTGCACTGTTTTTTAGAAATATGCATGGTGAAATCTAAAAGATACATGGTTGTCAAGCTGAGGTGATTTCACTCAGACGTAGAGACGTATTGTCAGAATTAAAAGCATGGCAAAACGTGAAGCCTAACACAGTGGCCCTGTTTCATGAGTTGGTTACTGTCAGGTGTAAACACTGTATGTCAACCTCAAAAACTGAAACAAAGAGACAAAATTTATTCCAACAAATCCAATTTAATTATTACTAGACAAACTTAACCACGTTCTGGATTGTTGAGCTTGTAGATCTAAAGTAGATCGGCTACTTTAGCACACCGCTCACCATTTTCATTGCATTTGTTTACAAAACATAAAACATAGAAAGTTGAAATATGGAGATGTTTGACATTCTGTCATCAAGTAACCACTGAATATACAATAATTTTGTTCAGTGACATTTTTGGGTACTAGGTTAGTTCAGTTTGGAGCCCACATGTCATTTGACCCATCAGCCAAATTAAGCTACGGTAATTCTGTGAAAGAAACCTATACTTGACTAACATTATATTTTCAATTTTCAATGAAAAGAAAAGGCACATACCTTATCCAAAAGAATAATTTTATTAATATACGGAGAAAACAAAAGTCCTTGTGCTTACCGACAAAGGTCATGTGCGTAGGAAACTACGCACATGTCCCTGGCAGTGGATGCTGAGTTAAAAGCAGTATTTCCCCTCACATGTTCGATTTTCAAACAGTGTATCAAAACACTGATTACCCAATGCATCTCCAATGCATAACGACATGCGATGTGGTGGAATATGAACTATTTGCATTTGAGTATTGCACAATAAAGAAAGCTACTTCTACGTCTCCTACATTGACCCAGGGGTCCATACGTCGTAATATGTCCATACGTCATAA
>CM076971.1:2838276-3113276 GCA_039105355.1 Benthosema pterotum | reverse complement strand
GTTTAAGTGGTTACAATGCAAAGTACTGAATGTATGGTTGCATACATGAAAACACAGATCTTAAGTCCATGTATGTCGCATATGTGTGGCATGTGAAAACATATATGACACAACATGTGCACAGATGCACATGTTGTATTAATCTGCAGAAACAGAACTAATGTTGAGGTCAAAGCATGTGCTAGGGGGTGGCAATTGCCTTTCCCTGTCACCACAAATGATGCCCCTGCAATCAAATCAAAATGTGCATTTATTTTAACAAAACAACCAAAAACAAAACAATGTGGCCACACAAGACTAAAAGATAAAACCAGAGGCTGAACAGAGGCGCTGCTGTGTGCCTTCCACACCTGCTGACTTTCCCGACAGCATCAACAAAGCGGCAGCAGTCTGTCCGGACGGCCGGGACACGGGTTGAATGGCGGCAGTGAGCGCTGAATGAGTGATTGTACAGCGATATGTTTAGTCCACTGACAGTCATATGTCTTCAACCGTCCCCTTGTACTGTTTGTGTGGACCTGTTGTCCCTGAGCCGTGAGTCACCGACGTCCTGGGTGGCTTTACGAGTTATCGGTGGGTCTCTGCGACAGTGTCGCGTCGTCCCTTCCCGTAGATTTACTCGACACGCTGTTAGTGACACATTAGTATAGTCACAATGCGATTGCATAAACACAAGATCCATTTGTGTAGTCAGCAGCACAGCTGCCTAAAGGCAGTCTTTATACAGTAAGCTGTGCATTCAACTTAAAGCTGAGACAGCAGATATCTTCATTTGCAGACCTCATTTGCTCGCTGAGTAGGATAGCCATGATAGATGCCCCCCTTTGGCAGTGGCTCTCAATGTGGGTTCCGGAGACCATCTTGAGGTCTTTGAAGGAGTTCCTTCATCTTGAGGTCCTTGAAGATTTTTTCAAAAATAGCAGACCTACAAGCTGCTATTTTTAAATAGCTAAAGTATAACATAATGCATAGAACACCAAGATGCGTACAGTACAAAAAGAGTTAAATCGACAAACTGTATACTTGTATATGCATATTTAACTCTTTATTCTTTATTTATTCTTTATTCTCGTAGGAAACGGCGATGCAGGTGTTCAAGTGTCACTACAGACAGGGCAACCTGCTGTCTGGCCTGTACTTTGACTACGTCAAGGAGCTGCTGAACACCGCAGCACAGGGAGGGGTGGAGGGATTCCCCTGTAAACCTCCACCCTGCCACCACTCTCACAACACACCAGGTACTGTCCTTAACGCCTATGTCATAAACACAGTACACAGTACCCACAGTACTTGCTGCAATGACTTATATAGGTTGCCTAATGTATTACAATGTTTTTAGCGCTTCATTGTATGTTGTAAAATGTATTGTAAATCCTGATTAAATTGTAAACCTTTCACCATTGTAAGTCGCTCTGGATCAAGAGCGTCTGCTATGTAAAAACGCTTTACCATTTTAGGTTGCTCTGAGCACGGATGCTTTCACTGAAAATATTAGGGCTTAGAATTTTTTTTTTCAGTATTTAACTTTTTAAAATAAAAAGACAATTACTGCTGGGGTTAACATGCTTCTTTCTAGCCGAATCGTTATATTATCTACGAACATATCACACAGCAGGCGAGAGTTCTTTAAAGTAAATGCATGTATTTAATTCAGTCTGACCATGCGCAGGGGGGAAAAAAACTGACCTCATTGATAAATTGGCTTATCCCAAAAAAGAAGAACTTATTTTTATACCAAAATGACTGGATATAGGTTTCTGTATATCAAATTGTAGCAAT
This sequence comes from Benthosema pterotum, assembly GCA_039105355.1. NCBI lineage: Eukaryota > Metazoa > Chordata > Actinopteri > Myctophiformes > Myctophidae > Benthosema > Benthosema pterotum. The sequence continues at coordinate 3,111,497 of CM076971.1, read as the reverse complement.
TGTCAAAATACAATGCCTAAATGTGAAATGTTAAAACATGTTCAGGTCATGTAGGCCTACATTACATTGCTTTATGTTTGATTTTTAGATATTTTTTTTGAAAGAAATAAATTCTATGCTGCTATCTTATACATAGCAACAAACACCCCTATAGCCTGGTAAACAACTCCCCCTTGAAATATTAAAGTTTCTTATTTTTAAAATGTTTTCAAGGGAATGAAGGACTTAACAGACTACTTCTCTTCCAAAGGGGTTAAATCGACAAAAGTGGTTACTGTCTTGCATGGGTCCACATTGAGGTGCCCACATTGTTTAGCCCACTCTTCCAGTCACCAATAAAACATGAAGGCCAGATTTGGAGATATATCAAAAAGAGAGGACAAGAGTTCCCCGGCAGCCCATCCCCTAACCTTCTTTTCTTGCCTTCTAATTTTCTATGTATTTGTATCTTCTATATATATTTTTTTGCAGGAGGTCTAGAAGACGACGCACATAGCTGGTCTAACAGGAGTGCATGGTTTCTGCTTGTGATACCCATCACAGCCTGTGTGGTCCTGGTCCTCTGGCTGGTAAGATCCTGCTTTTCATCACTGCTGGATTTCGACTTTTACAAGCAGGATCATATAGTGCTAAAATAGCCGATCTCCAAGCTGACAACACACTGCACTGCAATGTGTCACATGCAAGCTTAATTGTGGATCCACAATTGTGGATATGGTTCTCCACAAGAAAAAAGTATGGGACCAACACCTTGGTGGAAGACGCTGCTATGCCAAAATTCATTCAGAGGTTTTCAACCGGTGGTCTGTGAAGGGTTTGCATGTGGTCCCTGACCATGCATTTAGCAATGCAGGAGTATCTAGTAATATTGAAGATTTTTGCAGTACTTGAGAAAGACAAAATGACCTGGTGATGAATGATGAATTGATGACACATCAGTGTTGTCAGGTACTGCTGCGACGCCAAGAACTTTCACTGAAAGGTGTGCCGGATGACTGGTTGAGTGACGGTTAATCATCATGCAAATCATACTGTACCGGTACATATGCTGCAATGACATGTGAGACATCAGACATGTGTTAATAAAAGAAGGTTAATAATATCAGTCAATAGAGAGTGAGAGCCTACCTATCCTTAAAAAAGAAAATAAAGTAACAGCATACATAACCTACACTAGTTCAATCAAGGTGAGTCTAAAGTAGGTTGCACGTCAGGAAAAAAATGTCAGAAAACAACCCACAACTTCACATTAATAAGCAGTTCATCACCCGGGGGCTACAAGATCTGTAGAGCGAAGATCAAAAAGGCTTCGCATCTTTTTCGCAAACCAAATCACGAGTGCACCGTCTACCGTACACAGTAGGGCTGACAGTGAGGGTGGAAATAAATTAGCCCGGAGCCAAATGACGTGATGATACTGATCAAACACTTTGGTGGGAACAGCAGCTTTGGATGCCCTTGCTTGCCCTCTCATCATAACCAGGAGAGCAAAGTTGGAGTAAAGTCTGTTTCTGATAGGCATTTCACTCAGTCACTGATGGTTTGTGGGGGAGTTGTCCTCTCTGGGCAGACGCGACGGCTCCCAAAATTCCCAAAGACTTCCGCCTATGCGTCTGGAGCAATTGAAGATTGCGGAAGAAGTAGACTCACTTTAGAGCTGTTCCAGATCAACCTGTTATTGCATTTGCAACGCCATGAGGCCGGTTTACACTTCTTACCTATATAACTGCACCCAACTGCGTGAAACAGTGCTTGCCTTGCACACTGCCTAAAGGCCATGAAAAACCTTTGACCTTTTTGAACTTACGTATTACTATTTTCACACACTTTCCTACTAGGCTGAGAAATAAATCCCACCTTTTTCACATTGGCCTGTTATAGCGCCACCAACAGGTGGATTTATGTTGCAAGAGTTGGGAAAGGGTTGATAGAAAGGAAAGGCTTTACTTGTCTTACTTGTCCTATAGTTTCAACCTCCAACTTTATGAACCCAATTCAGGGTTGCCAAGAACTATTTCACAAGAAATGGTTGCTATATTTCAATGTACAGTGTTTAAAAGTATATTATCTCACCTATTACGCATGCACGCACACATGCACGCTTTGTTGTCAGCCAACCATAAAAACACTAAAATACAAAAAGGAAGAACCTTCAAGGTTCAGGGCTTTTATTGTCCCATTATAGAGACTGCTGCAGTATTATATGCAGTGTGAAATGCTTGTACGTTGTACTTCAGGCTTCCTTAACGGTGTGGATAGTAATAAAATATACATCTATATGAAGTCAAACTAGCTATAATAGTTCAATGTTAGACGTATTGGGACGTTGACATTATAATGTTACGTGCATGCGTGTGTACATGACACGAGTGCAAGAGATGTACAGTATAATTTAATTGGTGCGTTGCCTTTCATTATATAACAAAACCTCACAAGTGACAATGACACAAAATTAGGCTTACCACATGAATTCTATATAATCAAGCAAACCTCGCCATGTTCAACACTTCGTCCACTTTAGCGTGCTCGCTAGTGTCTTGTGGTCCAAGTTTGCTTGAGACAGCGCCATTCTGTTGTGGTCTAAAACTACCTTACCTACTAGTAGGAAATGACGGCAACCATTAATTGTTCAAAATAGCAATTCTTCAACATTTTCTAAATGTGTACATTCTTGAAAATTAGGTAATTCAGAATTAATTAAATATAATTTAACTCTTGAGAGTGTAAATTGAAACCAAGTGGACCCGTAAGGGTCCATTTGGTTTCATTTTACAATCAGTTATAGATCTGTAAAGTTACCAATGGTCCATTCTAGGAAGGAAGGAGGGCTCTATGATAGGAGGGAAAATGGCAAAAACGAGGGTTTTATCGCTGGCGTCTGTCAACCAATTTCGCCCCAACTCACAACAAAAAAAGCACTAGATTGTCCGTCAGGAGTTTCTCACTAATTCTGGTGCTAGGGGGGTCTGGAAAAACTAAATATAACAACAAATGTGCCAAGTTGGAAACACTGTCCTTGCATTTGTGTCTATTCCCTACTTCCTTTGCAGGTGTTAAAGATTATACATTATATAATAGATTATAAGATTATACAAGCTCTGTTCCATTCTGGTCAAACAGAGTCAGGGACAGGGTGCTGCTATATTGCACATTGGCTCACTGGAAACACTGCTACACCCATGGATCTCAAGGTGTCCTTGAGGGTGTACCAACTCTGTGTACGGATGTATGAATTCCACTGAGATTAAAGAGGCTAGAGAGTGTTTCTCCTCTGAATAAATTATGTCTATTTTTCAGGTGATAATAAGGAGGAGGAGAGCCCCGGTGTTTGATATCGAGAGCGGCCGGGCGACACCTCGCGACACGGTGCTGACCGTCTCCGCCGGAGTGACCCCTGCCGACTGCGCCTCTGTCCCTTTGCACATGCTCGGCTGCAGCAGCAGCAGCAGCGCTGCCAACACACTGCCAACGGGACAGCACGGCGGCATGACCGAACACAAGTGCAGTCAAACGCACAACAAGAGGAGAATGACAGGGAACTCTGCTCAGCCCTGACAATACTCCCTCTCCAGGTTCTTAATTCTGTACTGGCAGGTACATGGCAGGCTGGATTGAATGGCCGTTGCCTCAATGCTCGGTCATCTTTGGCGGATTCGACCCACACCCACACACGCACACACACACACGTGCGCACACACGGATGTCCACAAGGGAATCCTCTAGTCAACTACATAGGACCTGAAGCGCCTGCCCCCGATGGCTGGTGGTTGCCTGCAACTTTTGATAAATTGTTTTGTTACGCTTCGGAAACTGAGAGGTTTGCGAACAGAGAGGTTCAGATGTTTTTTTTGTTTTGGGACCACAGATTAATTAAGAAAATAAAATAAGAAGATACCATAGGTGGTTACTTGCTAAAGTGGTGTAGACTAGATGGACCTACTAGTCTGCCAGCTCAGTTCACTATCAATTTGGCTGGTGGGGACGGTGTGGGGAGACCTTCTCTGTCATGACATGGTATGTGTATGTTAATAGTTTCAGTAGCACAAATATAAACAGAGATGGAGTCCGATACTGTATCACTAGAATTACATTGCATGGAATCACTGGATGATTCTGATGAACTGAAACTAATGGATTTCATTAGACTTGACATTTGATCGTTTATGGAATATGTGTTGCACCATGTCAATTTAACAGGTCTGCTCTACCACGGCAACAACCAAGAAGTTGATCCTTTGCAAAAGGGTCATAGAAAAAGAATACACAGTACATACATGTACATGCAAGTACCTCTTTGCTTCAGATGACAAAATCAACAGGCAAATTCCTAATATTTTGTCTAACATGGTGGCTGAAGTGCTCTAAAATCCTTAACAACCAATTGTAAGAGCTAGAAGTGCAACTAAGGACCACTGACTTGACCACTGTCTTGCATTCAAGGACACATTTTTCTGTCACTTGGCTTCTGTTCTGAGTGGATGTTGACATTATTATGATCTGTGATCTGTCAATCTACCAGTCACAAACAACACGCTGAGAAGCTCGGCAAAGTGCCCCCACTTTCTCAATCAAAGATCAGACAAGATGGCAGATAGCCATCGCTGGAAGTCTCCGTCAATCCAGCCATTGTATTCCAGTGTTGTTGCCTGTCCGAGATCTATAGCCGCTTCTCTGCCACAAATGAGTGTGTTTTGTACATCTCACTCAGTCCCCTCAGTGATGGCCAGTCATGAGAACATGACTCCTCGAGAGCGTGAGGGTTCTTGTACTGTATGTGTCAGAATATGAGAAAGAGAGATAGAGAGAGGGGTGTGTGCGTGCGTGCGCGCGTGTGTGTGTGTGTGACAGCGAGAGAGAGAGAGAGAGAGAGAGAGAGAGAGAGAGAGAGAGAGAGAGAGAGAATGACCAAAGTGGAAACAGATAGCGAGGGAGTGAGTTGTAGAGTGAGTGAGAGAGAGAGAGAGGGAGAGTAAGGGAGAGATGATGATCTCAGTCCAGGGCATAAGAAGGGCTTGTTCTTGTCACAAAAGAAGTGGCCGTAGGCTGGAGGAAATGACAGTTAGCAGCAGGACTGATGTCGGCAGAGCCCCGATGAATCAACAGCATCACAATCTTTCCAGACCGCAGGGTATTTTGCCTCGTCTGTGAAAAATGGGGGGCATTTCAATAACGTTACAATGTACTTCATGTGGGGCTCCGCTCCAACATGAAGGAAAAGAATGAATACATTTTTTCTGTGAGGAAAGAAGTTATTCAAGTTCCGTCTGTCGCTCTAGAAATATGTCTCATTCCTGCGTCAAAATGTTGCAACAAAAGGTTAAAATAGCCTTTAACTGAAAACATGTCCTACAGTCTGTTGCTGTAACAGAACACCTTTTTCCCCATTAACTCAATAATATGACATTTCAGTTATTTTTTTTTAATTGATGTATTTATTTTGTACAGGAGATATCGGGTGTCACGTTATTATCCGAATAATTAAAGGACTTGAGTTGAAAGGTTCTACACAGCAGTGTGACGTCTGAGATGCTGAGAGAGACTTTTGAGCCAGGAATGTAAACTCCAAATGTGTTTTATGAAATTCTTTTGTTGTTTTTATATATTCTGATGCAGTTTGACAGCACTGTCATTCAGAAACAAGAAGTAAACATTGGAAGTGTTGCAAAAATAATTACTGTTATTATTGTGGTGGTTGTTGTTGTTATGATTATTATTATTTCTGCATGTTAGAAAAATGCAATTAATAATAAATATTGTTGCTACATAGTATGCAATGAGTGTATGAAAATTCCAGGGGATCCCATCACATCCAACAAACATTAGGAAAACATTAGGAATTTTAGACATCATACAACAGGTTTTATTGAAATGCTTTATTAGTTAGTTTACTTTACCAGTGCCTTACATTTACATTGAATCAAAGTTGTGAAAGCCAACCAACACGCTTGCAGTTCAATGTCTTGTTCAAGGACAGCGACAAAGTTGACCACAGGGCCAGCCACCAGGAAGAGCGGGCATCAGACCATTTCGCTTCTATTTCTCTCAGAGTTATGGGGGTCCTTGAAATTAAACTATTTCTCAACCACTGGATGATTGAAATATCCAGACTGTTACTCACAGAGCTGCCTCAGTCATTCTGCAGCCTTTTGTTTCATAATTACTCAGTCAGTCAAAACACACCATACTATACATTTGAGTAAGAAAAAAAAGTCAAAGTCATCATTTCAGGCCCCTGTCTGTGGTCTCTCTAGTCATTCCACAGGAATGATGATCGGTCCGCAGAGGGTCTGATGCGTTTATCCACATCCTCTTTGACAATAAAATTAATTGCAGGTTTGTGGCGGAAAGTGAAAGCAGTCATTTACAAAGACTGGCTTTTGGGGACTGGTGACAGATTTTAAATGATTAGTGGACTAAAAAAGATTTTGTCTTTTTTTAAAATTCATACTTCATTTTGAACAAGATTTTTTCATCCAAGTTGTTGTTTTTTGTTCGTAAGTCATACAATCTCAGTTATTAGCCTTTAGGCAGGAATGCCATTTGGGGTATAAAGCCCTATTCATTGTCCATCATATTTAGCATGTTCATTTAATCTCAAAATTAGTTATTGTGCTCAACTCTGAACATATTTTTTGCAGATTAATCAAAGATCAACACAGAGGCACCTCCATCCATATGGCAACATTGCCATCCGTGACCATATACTGTAGGTATATTTATACTTAGCCTATATTTCTAACCCTAGGTTGGACCTGGACCAAAATTTAAGACCTGGCCTAAACCTGTGCCCTAACTGGAGTCTAACTGGGTACGGCCGAAGCCACATGCTTTACACCCTGATCCGAAAATGTCATAATAAATATTCATTAAAAGTCAATAAAAGTCTATACATGGGCTTCGGGCATTGGGCATAGGGTATATAGGGCATTCCCAGGCCTGTTGATCATTGCTTCTTGCCGTCAGGGCGTCTTACTGGTTTACGACATGTGTTGTAGATGTTGTTTTATCTACAGTACATACTTATGTTATCTACACACATGCTTATGTTGTGTTTACCTGTCAACAACCATTATTTCTAATACTTATTTTAAACCTACCTGGCAGGCATGCATCCCTATTTAGGCATGTCAAATATTTCAACAATTGTCTCTATTTTGGAGAGGGGCTTAAGGTAGGATAAGTCATGTTCCTCTGTTAAAAACTGTCTGCCTGTTAATACATGTCGCCATGTCTTTCAGCAAACATAAAATGCATTTTTCAGGCAGGCCCTGGTATATGAGAATTTGGAATTTGGATGATACAGACACCGCCCAAAATTGGAACTGGAATAGGACACTATAGCTATATATCCTCTCTCCTAATTTGATGAAATTTGACAACCCACCTGAAAATGTTGCCCATCTTCGGTTTATCAAAAGCTGGGGACAGTATTAGAATCCATATCATTCACAATTAATTATGCTTATGACTAAGGTTACTAACTTGACAAGATGTCAAAGCTTCACAAACAAACAAACAAAATTACCATTGCTGGCCATCGTCCATCTTGTGAGAATTTATTTATTTATTTTTTGCCAGAATTGCCAGTGCCATCCATATTTTGTTCTGGAAATGCTTTGCTTTTATGACTGAAGATGATTTCTACAACCAACAGCACCACAATAAGGGCCCTTTCAAACGCTCAGAATGTGGGATTGGAATGTGATGAGTGTACCAGATTCGAAGTAGTAGATTTCAAAAGGAACCGCCTATGCTTTTATTTTGTGGAACACAACAGGAAGGACTCTTACTTTGGAGATGCTACTCCACTCCCAGAAGTGGTTTAAACATACTGCGTGCATTGACGATCTGAAAAAGTGCCGTTGCTGAACGGTTTAACGCGTTTTAAGGGCGAAGCAGACATCGTTGCATGGCTGCTCCATTGATGCTCTCTGAAGTGATATCTTATACCGTCTGTGTGAAATGAATAAGCGACATAAGACTGGAGGTAAGTTGCTAACTTAGCACCGCTAGCTTGAAAGGCCTGGGGATCTCTACATCCCCCTCAGAGCCATCTAGTAGAAGAGTTGCGACATTGAAGGATCAGAAACTGGGCGCTCGAGCGCTGTTCATGCAGCCTGAATAGGGACAAACTGGAGTTTGGTATACATTATTTTAAAAGAGGGCTGCGCAAATAGCAGCTAGTTTAGGCATGATGTGTGCAACACGTCAACCGTTAAAAAGTATTATACATTAGGAACGACTAAAGTCTCTAAATGTTTATGTTGTATATTGCTATTACTAAAATATAGGGACGTAAGATCATTAAAGATGGTCTGTTGTCTGAGTCCAATGCATTTCTTCCTACTTCCGGTCCAGGACTTGTCCCTATGTGTTGTCCCCATTCTCAATAGAAGTCTATGTAGAAGAGCATCTATTAGATTGGCCCCCATGAAGTGAACGGAGTTTAGGTAACTCTGTAAACTGTACTCACTCGTTTCTAGTGTTGAATCAAGTTGAATAGAAGCCAATATTTACACAACCCTCTAAAGTCATTCATTTCAATGGGGGCCTGGGGGACCCCCATTGGGGTCCTTGATGGGAGGTCCAAGGGGGTCCCCAGCTAAATTATAGTTTGGAACCAAGAAAAATCTGGGCTGTTATAGGTCTGTAACTCTGAGAGTGTACAAATGGATAGGATCTTGATTTACTTAAAATGCTAGATCAGTGGTTTTCAACCAGTGGTCCAGGGACCACCAGTGGGTCCTTGAGAGATTTCCAGGTGGTCCCCAGGCTAAATGATGGAAGGTTAAGCAGATGTAAATTGACCCTTTGGTTTCATGTTTACACTCTCAAAAGTTAAACTTTTTATCATCTGAATTATCACTACTTAATTACAAGTAGAGAATGTAGAAGAACCATCAGGTCATTCTGATCTACGAATAAAAAGTGGGACCTGGTGCCAAAGAGGTTGGAAACCACTGTGCTAGATCACTATTATAATGCATTTGATGCCTTGTTTCGTCCTTGCTCACTGAAACGTAAATCACTCTTGATTATCAAGTGTTTGCTATTGTAAACCAGTATACCAGCATATCCATCTCCAATAATATTCTCCCTACATGTGTTTCAGCTGCCCCTGTCCTTCCTCTGGCCTCTCTGAGGTTGCTGGCCTCACCTCTCCAGCTGACCTATGCCTACATCTGGCAGGTCATGAAGCAGAGAGATGTCAAACAGTACAGGAAGGTGGAGGAGTTTGTTACTGCTGTGTTAGACACCTGTCAAGATCTCCTGAGATTCAAGCAGAGTGCCCAGCTCCTCCTGGGACTGAGGGCACGGGTGAGGCTGTGTGTCTGTCCAACAGCTAATCTTGCATACTTAGAACAATATCTCTTGCACATGTTTAGAGCAGGCTAAGGACCTCAATCCTTGATTGTTTATCATATCTGTCAATGTACAAAAGAAAACTGACACTCCGTCTTCAAATGCAAAACGACGATGAACATTTAACCCAATCGAACCCAAGTTTCTTAAAAAATGTAGTTGCCAAACTATTTTCAATTTTGTACAGTATAAGATCTCTTCCTTTATGGATGCATTCTTTAAAACAAACCGCATATTTGAGGTTTTGACTGTACTGAGAACGGACAACCTGGTTTTGCAGTGGTCATTCATTTGTCCAATTCCATGTTCTCGATTCTCTGTGTTGTAGATCATTTTGGAGTTGCTTCAAACAGAGGATAATCCTGACCACCAGAACATTCAGGCTCTGATCGAGAAACTTGATGTTGGTGTCACCAAGGTAATATCCGTAATATGTGCTTCCGTGCTTCGGGGTAAAAAACATGAGGCTGCGCAACAGGTCTGGAAACAACAGGTCTGGGAATGGTCACATCTGGACCTTTGGACCTTTTTTGGGGGTTGGTTAGGATGTAAATGTGTGCTAATTATTAAGGCCAGACGGGTCCTCTGGCCAGCTGATGTTGACGTGTGCTGTGTTTATTCGCAGAATGATTTAGAGGTGCAGCGATGTCAGACTAACTTCACAGAGGTGGTCCAAATGCTGCTTAAAAACCCAGGACAGAGGAAACAATTCTTCAAGGTAAAATGTCAATAGTCAATCTGATAGCAGTGACTAATCATGTAGTTAATATATGCATAATCATATTGCAAACATGCAAGTGTAAAGCATCAAACAAATCAATATGAATACAAAGTTTGATTCCACACACACACAGATACTGTATATAGTACAGTATATGGGATAAAATAAAATTGCGTTTGCTTGTACACACATGCATGCGTGTACTGTACATGTGTTTTTTTCTCTCAGGATGACTTCCCTGTGAAGTATGGCTCCAGTTTTGATACAGATCTCCAGGCCCTGATAGCAGGTCTGGTTTGTAAGCTGGAACAGCTGCTGCCTGTCCCAAACCTGTCACAGGTAACTGATTTTGGATTGGTATGGAGTATTCTTTAATCCCAGAGGCGAAACAAGTTTTGCCGCCAGAGTGTACAGATCACACAAACAAATTTGTAAAACAGCCTGAAGGGGCTTACAGATGGCCCGTAACAAATCACGCCTTCTAGTTCATTTTCAACGGGACCGCCGTTTTGTGCTCAGAAAGCGACGTGCCATAAAGAGAGCGTGTGATGCCGGGCGTTATTGCGCGCCATTCAGTGTTGTTTATGGCGCGTGTGCTCGGTTCGTGCACACGCGCGCAATGTTTTTCAAATCTCAATCCAGTGAGCTTTTTTTCCAGTGAGGTTTTTAAATGGCATACTTTGATTTTGATTACAAGTGAAACACTTGTAATCACATCAAACCGTTACAAGTGGAAATAGACAGGAAAGATGGAGTGAGAGCAGGGGAGAGATACACAGCATGGGACTCGAACGCACAACTCGCTGTCAGGCCAGAGCCTAGTATACAGTATATGTGGGCTGGACCACTTTGGCCAGCATGCGCACCGTGTTCCCTTTGGCACATTCCTCAGCCAATAATTTGATAACTTCTGGTAGGAGACACAATGGAGACTATTTATGTCACCATAGGGAACCACTGCTGGTCATCAAATTATTGGTTGAGGAATGTGACCAAAAATACATCTAAACTCATTAATTTTGGGGGTGAACTGTCCCTTTAATGTTTCAGGCTATCTAGCAAAACAAAAATCACTATAAGCACATTAAGGCTTTGTAATATGTGCCCTGAGACATTTAAAGACTTATAAATCATTCTGGACAGCGACTTCAGCGGTTATTCTTTGGCTATTGAAAAATTGCAGGTCTCCAAGCTGAGTGTGGTTGTTTCAGTTCCTCCCAACCAACACCTTATGTGGAATACCTTATTATTGCTATTTATGTTCATTCTCACTGGCTCTATCTCTGCTCAGCTGGGTGACATGATCTCTACTGCACCGTCAGACCTGGAGGCTTGTGGGCAGTATGTCCCCGAAGCCACTGAGCTTAAGACCCTCCTCCAGCACCAGAAACCCAGAGCAATACATGGTACTTTCCATTTAAACATCTGTATTTGTATTATTTGTAGTATTTAATTCAACATTGCTGTTTATGTTATTAGTCCTGGCTAATAAAACCGCAACAAAGCAAATGCCACATAGCAGTGGTATATTGAAAAACCCATTTAGCTGACACTCCATTGGCTCTAAACCAGACAATTTTGAAGTCATTTGCATTAAAGATTCTTGACAGACAAACAAAGGGAGACACAAAAAAACAAAACAATTTGCTTGAATTTATGTTATGTAGCACTACAGCATATAGATTATTACAAACAGCCCTGAAGGAATGTTTCACTCATTCAGAAGTTCATCGACTAACCAATTGTTTCCCCCCCTGGGCTCCTTGCGTTTCAGCCATCACATCCACCGTGGGCAACTGCGTCTTCTCAGCACTCTCCTTCTGTCCCGCCACAGTGGAACCTCCAAAATCACCAGAGTTTGTAAGCATAGCAAGCCCCGCGGCCTTCAGTGACATAGAAGACCTGGGAGAGATCTCCAGAGACTCTGACTACCCTCAGGTGATGGAAAGCCCCGGTACCCCCACAGACGGAGGCACGAGTAGCATCGATGCGACTGTATCTGCAGACCCTGCGGCTGAACTGGATCAGGAAGACACCATTGAGACAAACACCGCAGCAGAGACACCAGAAGCCAGCACAAGTCAGGAGAAGACTCAAGAGGTCTCTGGAAATGAAGAGTGCACGCTCATTCAGGACAGAGTAGATATTGAAGAGCTACAAATAACACCACTACTCGGAATGCCGCAAGAGTCGCCAGAGCCAAGACAGTCTCCTATGTTGATCCCTATGAAGATCATTCCCATGACAATAAGGAATGATTCTGCCTCGCCGAACGAAGTAAGCACAGAAACCAGTGTCCCTCAGAAGCAGCAGATTCAACGAGTCACACTGCAGCAGTGGGTCTCCCAAATCGCCATTAACTCCCTGTCACTCCCAGCCCTGCCACCCTTAGTTCCACACAAGTCAGACAAGGTGAGGGCAGGGCCCAGCGAAAAACGGGACGTGAGCAGTGAAAAACAGGGAACGAACAGCGAGAAACAGGGAGTCGACTCGAATGAAAAAAAGACCAAGTTGGCGTCCGAGCCCCGAAAAGACGGCAGGGTCACCTGTGAAGTTTGCAGGAAGACGTTTCCCCAAGAGTCTGACCTGGAAGACCACCGGCGCATACACACGGGCGAGAAGCCGTACCCGTGCTCCATGTGCACCAGGACGTTTCGCACGGAGGAGCTGCTGACGCACCATCAGAAGATCCACACCGGCGCGCGGCCGTACAACTGCGGCCACTGCTCCCGGGGTTTCATGAGGCTGCAGACCCTCAAGCGGCACATAGGCTTCCACCTCACTCAGAAGCCGTTCTACTGCGAAATCTGCGACAAGGGCTTCACCCAGAGCCACTACTTCAGGATGCATATGGAGTGCCACACCAGCACGCAGAGCTTCCAGTGCAAGCACTGCAAAAAGACCTACCCGACCCAATTCAAACTGGCAAACCACGAGCGCTGGCACACCAGGGAGCGTCCGCACATGTGCGAGCGCTGTGGCAAGAGCTTTACTCTGCCCTCCATGCTGAGGAGGCACATGGGCTACCACTACGGCAACAGGCAGTATCTGTGCAGCAAGTGCGGCAAGACCTTTGTCTACGAGTCGGACATGAAGAAGCACCAGCGCTACCACGTGGCGAGGATCAAGACGCCGACACCATGCCCCGTCTGCCAGAAGACGTTCGGCACCAAGTACGCCATGACGGTTCACATGCGGATCCACACCCAGGAGAAGCCCTACCAGTGCGACATCTGCCTCAAGTTCTTCCGGCAGTTCGGGAACCTGCAGGTGCACAAGCGGCTGCACACGGACGTTCGACCCTACGGTTGTGAGATCTGCGGGAGGACCTACAAGCTGTCCTCGCACTTGAATGTCCACAAGAAGTCGCACACCAGCGAGCGGCCCTGGACGTGTGACGTTTGCGGGAAAGGGTTTCCCATCCCAGGCAGTCTAAAGAAGCACATGCAGACCCACGCCAAGGAGGAGGCTCCGGGGGGCTCTGGTAAACGGCAACCCAGGAACAAGCACCGGGATCGCCCTCTGAAGACAAAGTAGGAGGAGGATGATGATGGTTTATTTTTCTATGCAGAGAACATAGAATGACAGATGTGTTTAGAGCAGGGGTTTTCAACCTTTTTCATACCAGGGCCCACTATTTATTGTGAATTTCAGCCACAGACCACCATTGTGAATTTCAGCCACAGACCACCATTTGATGTTGAGTTTAGTCTTTTGGACACACAAGCAAAGATTTCCAAGTTTTTGTCCACAATTTAGGAGAGATAACTGGCAAAACGTTGGTCAAAATAACAATTCTTCTACATGTTCTAATCGTGTAGATTCTTTGAAATAAGTAATTTGGATGTTTAAATATAATTTAACTCTTGAGAGGATAAAATAAAAAAATCAAATGGACCGGTAAGAGGCCATTTGGTTGCATTTTAAGGGTCCATTTTTTTACGCTCTCAAGAGTTCAGATCTACAGTATAAGGGTCCCTTTGGTTAACAACTGCCCATCATTTAGCTGGGGACCCCCTGGAATCCTCTCAGGTCTGGGTCCCCGGACCACCTGTTGAAAACCCATAGTTTAGAGCAAACTCTGTGTGGAGTTCAAAATGCCTCACAAGTGACATTGTAACTGTCAACTTAATTTTTAAGTTTCTTTTAAAGATATGTTTTTATTGATTGAGTGAACATTATGTAAATGCGAAAGGGGGAAGAGATGGGTAGTGACATGTGGCAAAGGCTGCCGTTCTCAAGAGTCGAACCATTTTGTAAATACACAAAATGGTTTCAGACTTTGAGTTTAAGTTACAGTATAGTTTTGTGTGTGTGTGTGAAGCGTTTCTTTTGTTTTAGTCAACTATAATAACATTGCTCCAAACAGGCCGCCGCCAATGGTCAAGACGCCGTGTCCCATGTGCGGCAAGGTGTTCTCCAAATACACCATGAGGATCCACATGAGGATCCACACCCAGGAGAAACCCTACGAATGTAACATGTGCAACAAGGCTTTCACGCAGATCGGCAACCTTCTGGTCAGTAAAGGAACTGTGTAGCTTTACTCAAGTACTGTACTTATGTGCAATATGTCAATTTGTAGTATTGAAACTGATTCAAATAAATTTACTCCACCAGGTGCACAAGAGGTTGCACACAGATGAGCGGCCCTACAGTTGTGACATCTGTGGAAGAACATACAAGCTGTCCTCCCACCTGAATGTCCACAAGAAGTCTCACACGGGTAGGTACTGCAAGTATATACTGTGGGTGTGTACCGGTATATCTGTGTCGACTAATTGCAATATTTCAGTGGTTTTCAACCTTTTTTTTATATACCAGGGCCCACTATTTATTCAGCATTTGAGCCACGGACCACCATTTTGATTACATTTCAGGCCCACAGACCCCCCCAAAACTAAAGATTTCTTTCGACACTACCAGGCTGGATTTGGGAAACAAAACAGTCAAACATACAGATCAAAAACGACCATTAATCTTCTACATTCTCTAGTTGTGGAGACTTGGGGCTAATTCACATGATGAATATTTTAACTCTTTGAGAGCGTAAAACATGAAACCAAACATTTGATATCATTTTTTATGCTCTCAAAGAGTTAGATCTGGTTAAGCAACTTTCCATCATTTAGCCTGAGGACCACCTGGAACCCTCTCAAGGACCACTGGTTGACTATTTGATTGATTATTGATTATTTTGATCAACTGTTGCACCCCTCCACACAGGAGAGCGTCCCTGGAAGTGTGACCTCTGTGAGAAGAGCTTCTCCATCCCAGGGACCTTAAAGAAGCACATGCTGACACACACCAGGGAGCAGGATCCTGGGGGCTCTGGCAAACGAACTCACAGGAGAAAATACAAGAAACACACAGAGAAAACAGAAAACGACGACGATAGCGATGTTTATTAACGTTCTCAGCAGTTGCTTTTTTTTACATGCATTATTCCCTGGGGTTCTCAACCTTTACTGAACATGTTATATTATCGTTAAAATTATTAGGGTCCAGACCCTAATAATTATTAGGGTCCAGATGTTGAGCAATATTTTAGTGATATGTAATGTGACTTCCACTTCATCTCATGAGCGTTAATCCAAAGACGACAAAGAGCATTGTGCAGCCAAAGAAACGTTCCTTTTGCCACTGCATTGAAGTTATAGTAAGTGATCTGGGTGATTTTGGAAAACCCTAGCATGATGTGCACATGCACACGCTCTACAGTGAGGGGAAGTACAACAGGCCGATAACAAATACACCACAGCCCCACCCCACTTGATCCTGATTAGAGGAAGGCCCCTCTCATCCTGATCGGATGATGAAAGGCTTTTATCCCAAAGCCCAAACTAGGGTTTATTGACCCCAGGGGCTCACTGGGGACAGGAAGGAACTCCTTATATGCTGGGGTGCACATAAGTGGTGCTCAGGAGCACCAAAAATCCTACAATGAGCTGTCAATCCAGGGTTGGAAAGCTCCTTTGAGCACCACACAGCAGGGGCTCATAATGGCTGCCCACCTGGGCCAGTAAAAAAAGCCATGAAACTGAAATCATTCTAACCAAAGTCTAAAATACTAATGGATGTAGATCGCCCTGCACTGTAATACTGTTACATTGATCGGGCTGTACGAAGTGGAAAAAGGGGTCCCAGGGCCCGGCAATGCGGGTGCCGCATTTTGGGAGCACCAAGTAACATCCCTAGGTGCTCCTTTGAGTACTGGACCAAAATAGTTATGTGCACCCCTGCTTATATGCCCCACACACACTATAGTAGGGAGGATTAGCCAAATGATGAGAAAAACAAACAAACAAAAAGAAAGCGTCCATAACAACAGTATTTGAATTAATTTAAGTGAAATAACTTACTATACCTTTAACCACAGACACTAATATGCCTATTCTGAGGTGAATGTTGGGCAAAAATATCAAATCTGAGCTACATTGAAGCTTGGTGATGTTCTGCCAAGAGATTTGGTATAAATGGATGTTTAGCCCCCTGCATTCTTTACAACCTGGAAGTTACACTGGGTGAATTTCTTCCACTTATTCTGAACAAGTAGGACTAGGAAACCGCTTGTATTTTTTTTATCTGAATTAAATGAACTTAGTGAATAAATTAAATTCCTTCTATTGTTACATACCATAGTCTCCCCATTGTCTTCAATGTATTTATCAGAAAAAGGATGTATGAAGAGATAAAATAGACACATGATATATGGAACATCTACTTGAGGGTTGGGTTTATTCATATATGATACTTCACACCCAAGCAGTTATAGATTAAATACTCTGAGATTGTTTTTGCTTTTTCTTTTGTTTGTACACTCTCAGGGTTGCATAGCAAAAATATCATAAATGACATTACTGGGGTCAAAACTGGATAAAATTGACTTTTTTTAAAAAAAATAAATGATGGCAGATATGTTCTCAATTTTCGTCCATGCTAAATGCCTCTACTTTTTACAGTAGTTTTGGGATGAGGGGTTTAGCATGGATGAAATAAATCAATAGAACAAAGGGTGACACAATCGAATTAGATTGTAAATGCCAAATCCAAATCATGTTTCTCACAGTCAGTTTACCAAAACAAACTGGAAGCCACGCTTTGCTGCCATCTAGTGGACTTCCTCTGCAACTTCCTTACTGCTTTAAAACTTTATTAAAGGATAGATAAGCACAGTAAAATAGAAAGTTCTCCATTTTCAATTCATCGAGTCTGCGGTTTGATTTGTTGACTGATTGAAGTATGTTGGTATGTAGCCTAACATTTGCATATATTTTACATGAAAGCACGAATCAATACAAAGTCTGTTACTGTGTTGACGATACACTGATAAAGTATTGCACGTATTATTATTATTATTATCTTCAGGGACTTCAATAGCTGAAAAACATGGACCCCACGTCGGGAGCCATACACTCTTGTCTACACATCAACGTGTTGATTTTACTCGGCCGGAACCGCACACCATTTTGGGGAGATCCAAACAGTGTAAGGTGTGTGTATTTCTGTGTGGTATCGCTGTGCAGCTGCGGCTGTTGGATGGTAAGGTTAGGTTAAATATCAACGTGTTTTGGGTTTATTGTGGGGCCTTATGGTGCATAACCTTATGGTGCATTAGAGTTAAACTTGCAAGTTTTTTTTTATTGGCGTTACAAGTTCAAGTAACCCAAACGTTCATTAGGGCCTGCCTGTTCTTCATGAGGCCCCATCAGTCAAGTCAGTCTTAGTGTTACTTTATTCCTGATCGTTGTAATTTGAAACGGTTTCACTTGATTCTATTTGTACTGTCCAAGTTAAAGACGATCCTGTTACACGAGTGAATGTTCTCGACTAGTAACATGGTGCTATCCAACTGTGACTTCCACAACCAGCAGGCAAAGTATGTGTAACAAGTGTGTGAATGAATGTTTTTTTTTTTTTTTTTTTTTTTTTTTAAGATGAGAGCAAATCTGAAAGAAAAAAAAACTGTTGCCACTAATTAAGAATACACTTGTTTATAATGGTGGCCAACATTTCATTGGGACATTTGTACAAGATATTTACAGTAAGTAAAGTCAGAAGCAAATCATGGAGATACAATCATAGTGGAGGTAAAAAGGGAAAAGAGAAATGTACAAAGAGGAGAGGGGTGGTGGGGGGGGATTATATACTGTACATTTTTTTGTTTTACAGAGGCCAGTTTCGAATTGCAGCTGTCTCTAGGTGCCCTTTGAGAGTGGTTTTGAAGGGGTCACATGTGTTAATGACTGTTGGTAGGGTGTTCCACATTTTGGTCGCATATGAGCGGAAAGAATTAAGTCAATTGTTTGTGCCAAATCTGGGTTGAACATTGTTAGCAGCACTCCCTCTGTAATATGTTACTCTGCCAAAACATGCCTCATTACTTTTGAGCTTGTTGCAGCTTGTGAAAATAGAACAGATTTACAAGCTATCAACAGATAACAACAGAGATGCGCCATAGTTTGTAGATCCTAATACACTGCAGCAAGTAATATTATTACTTTTTCTAAGGGTTCATAAGTAAAGTAAAGATATTACCCTCCTAAGTAATATTACCCAACACTGTTGATTAACCAGTTTATATATCATACTTCTCCACACCAGTGTCATGCAAATAATATGTCAGCTTACAAACGTACAAATTGTAGTGGTTAAATCAGCTAGCCAAGTTTAACTGCTGTACAGTTCCGATCAAGCTGCATGAAATTAAATTAAATTTGTGCCATTCCATAGATACTGTTACTGAAGATTGACAATATCGCCTCCTCCCCATCTTCCTGTTCCAGACACTCCGTTTTGTTCCATGTTGTACTCATTTCTGGTAACAAACAAACAAAAACAAAAGCCTTCTGGTAATAATAAAGACAAGAGTGATATTGTACAGTATATGCCTTCAATAAGCAAGTTAAAAACATGTAAGTGGTGTACTTGAAGGTGCATCCCAGTCAATGTCTCAGGACCTATTTCAAATGACACTGTGTGTGTGTGTGTGTGTGTGTGTGTGTGTGTGTGTGTGTGTGTGTGTGTGTGTGTGTGTGTGTGTGTGTGTGTGTGTGTGTGTGAGAGTGTGAGTGTGAGTGTGTGTGTGTGTGTGTGTGTGTGTGTGCGCGCGCGCGCGTGTGTGTGTGTGTGTGTGTGTGTGTGTGTGCAGGGAGGGTGAACTGGCCCACACAGCTACAGAAAGAAGAGTCTTACAAAACATGAGACACCCCTTCCTCACAGTGAGTACAGCATACTTTACAGTAAACCCTGCATGCACAGCTAGGCATTATAATTGTATCATCATCTGTAATTGTGGGATCCATTTAATATTGTATACGATGCACAAATGTGTTTGCAGTCCAATGTGATGACCATCACCAGAAAATGTCATGTAATTGTCCATTTGTGATGTCAATCAAAATGAAAATAATAATTATGTATCATTATCTAAAGAAGGTCTAGCTTGAATACTTTTTATAATCAAAATGTACTTATTTATTTATTTGATTAGATACATTTATAAAATGCAATGTTCTTATGTTTATACGATTTTTGGCAAATTATGGTTATACATTACAGTAGACAGATGGTAAAAGCGTTCAACCTAAACATATTGCAAAACAATTAAAAATAGACAATTACTTGAACTTTGGTTAGGTTAGAAAAGATACATCATTCATCTATTCCAAAAGTAGTAATTTAAAAAAATCAATTGCCAATTATTCCTGTTTTCCAGACATTAAGATATGCTTTCCAAACCCCTGAGCGGCTGTGCCTTGTCATGGAATATGCCAGTGGAGGCGAGGTGGGACACACAGATGTCACGCGCTACACTTTCAAATGACCTAAGTTGGTTTGACTTGCACATTGAAACACATTCAGTGTTTTTTTTTATTCTTCCTCCCCCACTGTCCTTTAGCTCTTCTTCCACCTGAACAATGAAGGCGTGTTCACAGAGGACAGGTCACGATTCTATGGTGCTGAGATTGTGTCTGCACTGGACTACATGCAGTCCCATGATGTTGTGTACAGGGATCTCAAGGTGGGAACGACAATGTGCTTTTTAGCTGTGATCTATTTAAGAGACTTAGTTACGGGGATTACAGAATGGTTGCATGTTCATGTCCATAAGCTGTGTTTTCCACTGGAATCAGCACGCAACATTAATGGTTGCCTCAGTCTGACAACTGATGCCGGGTGCATGACGTTGTGATGCATTGTCAGTTTTATTCTGCTATTTCCACTGAATGTTTGCCCCAAAATAGTGGTTGGAGACCAAAAAATCTATAGTAATTAATTATGAACTAAACACAGGAATTGAATTGGAACAAGCCCGCGATGACTTTTTTTGGTGATCCAATTTTTTGGAGTTTAACTACCCTGTACAGTTTTAATTTATGTCTGACTGTACCCTGTACCGATTACTTTTCTTCCAATAAAATATTCAGTCAATCAATCAAATAATTTTGGGAGTTGGTACATCCTGTGTTCCTTGTCAAATTGTTGACAGACATTTAAACTTGGATACATACTGGTACATACAGTACTATGAACTATGAACTACATAATTCAGAAAGCCAGTATCTACTACCTGCTAGCTACAGTAGGTACTGTCTATCAGTTTCCCCCATTTGTTTCCAAAGTGCGAACAAATTTCCAGTGGATGATGTTTCTGTCGCTGAAGTGCTGAGATCATTGCGGTTTTCTGCTATTTTGTTGTGGTGTCAGTACTAGCATCATGACTTCCTTTCTTAGCCTGCATAATGTGACAATGTGATGAAAAGTACCACTCACTGTATGATTGATGTCATTCATAGGGTCATCATGCTTGTGTGTATTCTGTTTACAGCTTGAAAATCTGATGCTGGACAAAGAAGGTCACCTGCAAATCACAGATTTTGGACTTTGTAAAGAAGGCATTACTGCTGATGCTACCATGAGGACTTTCTGTGGAACTCCAGAGTACCTAGCACCTGAGGTACTATCGGAATAGTAATATATTATGCCTTGACAGCGTGATGAAAACAGCAATTGCATGTTTGGAAAATGCTTTTATTTTCTTCTCTGGCATGTTGCGCTGATTGGCTTTAATTGAACTTCCAGCCAATTAAACCAAAGACAAAAAAGTATTTGAAATGCAATAACGCTCCAATAATATTTCATTTCAGATTAAAAAATGCCATGCAATTTATTTAAATGACCAAACCTTTCAAAATCCCTTCATGATCCTTGATTTGCCAGATCCTAGAGGACCATGACTATAGCCGGGCAGTGGACTGGTGGGGCCTGGGTGTGGTCATGTATGAGATGATCTGTGGCAAGCATCCCTTCCACAGCCAGGACCATGAACGTATGTTTGAGATCAGCCTCATGGAAGAGATCTCCTTTCCTAGGTTTGTATCATCTGATGCCAAGGATCTGCTGGCTGGCCTACTGAAGAAGGACCCAAAGCAGAGGTACCATCCCCTGTGTGGGTGTGGGTGTGTGTGCGTGTCTGCGTCTGCCCAAACCGGCCCTACTCGTTTATTATAGTAAAGATAATTATAATCATTATTTTCTGTATCTACCTATTATGAACATTGTGCTGAATGGAGGAGAATTGTCAAATTTTGCCCAAACCGATTTTAAGCCGCGTCGGGCCTAAAAAATCAAGTCAAAGCCAAATAAAAATACAAAAGAATTAAAACTGTTTTGTTCTGGGTTCATGTATTTTGCCTTGACATTATTACACTAAAATTGACAGATTAGGAGGAGGCCCTGACGATGCCAAAGAAACAATGAGCCACATATTCTTCACATCCATCAACTGGCAAGACTTGGTTGAAAGGAAGGTAGGAAATAGTAAGACCAATGAAGGCAAATATTTGGAGTTTAATTTACAACATGATAATGTGAGATAAGATCAAATCAAATGTTGTAGTCTAGTTCTAGCTATTACAATGAACTGTAAACGTTCCTCATTTTTTTCTGAGCTACCTAACTTCAGAATGTAGCATATACTGTATTTTGATAACACTATAATAATAATAAGGGTAATAATAGTAATAATAATAATAATATAAGTATAACTATAACTGTTCAATGTGCCTTTTAACTCCTCTCCAACCTGTTGTTTCTTAAATAACAGATAATTAAGATATTTTCTTAATTCTTAAAATAAGTAAGATTGTATTATACTGTATGTATCAACCATACATACAGTATAATACAATCTTACTCTGTATTCACAATATACTAATATATTCTTCATTATATGAAAAGTAATGGCCATCTTTAGAATGTTATAAAATAATTGGGGGGATGTTATGTCCAAAATGTCCCCCCGTTCGAGCTGATCTGATTTGATCTCACAAACGTGTCGTCATCCCCGGCCCCTCCCGCGCCCGTCCACTGCTGTTCTACGTCACATCATTTAGAGCGACGCCCACCCCGGAAGGTTGACTCTCCCCTCAAGGCCACTGTGTGTAACACGTTAGTCCAGGCTTTCCGTTTTCACGCAACGCGAACGAATATGAAAGCCTGGGTGTCGAGGCTAACAAACCATTGATTCTGGCTGTTACAATTCTATAACATGGAAATGTGACCTGCTTTAATTACTTCAGTCTGTAGAGGGCATGTGTGTGACATCATTATCAAACCAGGAGAAAAGTCCAGTATGATTGCATTATTAAACAACATCAAATGATTCTAAACTGACTTTGTCACTCACTTTGCCATATGATTTGCGTTCTCTTTATGCATGTGCGAATCCTCTATAAAGCTAGCTTATTGCTTATAGCTATTTACTATGGCAGTAATACGTGGCCCTCTGGGGTTTTTGGGGTTGACATTTTATCTTTGTAACCTAAACTGTTACTCTCTTATCCAGGCTGATAGACAGTCAACAGTTTGGACAGTTTACGCATGCTGACATTTCCCCTGCCATTTTTTGTTTGTTTACAGATGGACGCCAGGAATATGGGATATATGAGACACATTTCCCCCGGTTCTCCTTTTCAGCTAGCATAAAAGAGTGACGCTATCTCAACCACCACATGTTTATACACACAACCACTGACCACACACCTACAACTTCTATGACCATACCAGCTTTTCAGTTACCAGTAGTGCCATACAACATATCCTACTGGACCTTTGGTGATATATACCAGTAAATAGACATATTTACAATTTCTTGGGTCAAGAAATTGTAACTATGATCTACACTGATTGTGTATTATAATATACAATCTGTGTTGATCATTGTTACATTTTCTTGATTTTTTCAAAACTTGATGAAAAACAATGCGAGCAGCTGTGTGATTTGTCGGGACACAGACTTCTCTATCATATGAGAAACACATTCTAAAGGCATATTTGGGCCTATCTCAAGTATAAAGAGTTTATGCTTTATTCAAGAGTTGAAGACAGCTTTTGAGAAGAACTTTAGAACATTCACTGAAATTGTGTTATTTTGTGAATCACTGCACTATGATCAAACTTTTATTTAAAGTAAGCACTGTCATTGTTAATTGTTGATATTGTTCCTTTTATTTGTTTATAATCGTGTGTTGGGTCCTTGTGAGCAGCTGGCACGGGGAGGACAATATGTGACCTAGACCTTGCACTAATGGTGTGATTGCATTATTCCCATTTCATGGAAGCCTTTTTGTTTCTTTTTTATTGTTGCTATCATATTTTTTTATTTTGTATTATTTTTTGTGTTCTTGCGAGTACCTCTCACTCAGGAACAATTTGAGACCCAATGTGTTGACTCTGAGTCTGAAGCTTTGGACAGGATTATTCCTGGGACCCCACAAATCTGGACACTATCTTAATTGAGCTGATATATGTACACTACAAATGGTTTAATTTGTACATTCCATTGGGGTACATTACTTGGAGTTTACAGACCTATGATGGTGAGAAGAAACACTGTACTAACTAGACAACAGGAAATGATACTTTTATTGTGTAAAACACTAGCCGGAAAGGCGTAAAACCTTTATTTTGGAATACTCTAACCGTCGTTCTTTGTCTTTTTCCGCGTTATTCTGGTTGGCTTGACTGTCTGTGTTTTGAATCGTGTTGTTAAAAACATATACCTCGTTGGACGAGTGGTCCATTGCTGTTAATCGTATGTGTTAACTAACGTGATAAAGATGAGTAAGCGACACAAGTCTACGGGTAAGTTAGTTGATCATTCAGCTTTGTGAAGCTATGGTAGCCAGCCCAGCAGTGCAGCTAACATTAGATCCTATAGGCCAGGCGGCTCGGGCTGTGATTGGTTAACTCTTTTCGATTTTCATGTATTTTTTTTATGTTCGTAGTTAATGGCAATGGTTTCTAAATGAAAATAAATAAGCAAGAAAAGACAAAAATCAATGTATTTATTTATTTTTTATCATTAGGCCTGCCTTGTTCACAGGTCTTTTCAGACCTGTGTCGGATGTTTTAACATTTGATTAATCTCTGATGACGTGCATTATTTTAAAATGTATCATGTTTTAACAAACTGCTAGTAATCCTAATCTTAACAATGCCAACAAAATAAATAATATAATAAAATCAAAAAACTACATAGCAACCAAGGCGGATAGCCAATCAGAACCCCAGGTCGCTCTGAGCGGTGGGATCATAGAGCCATAAATGGTAATTGGCTTAGCGTTTTGGATAACTCAGTCAGCTAATGGCTAAGCTTTGATGTTTATGTCTGAATTTGCAGCAAATGGGCGCCCAACCGGCGCACGGACGCGCACACGCACGCACGCACACACACACACACACACACACACACACACACACACACACACACACACACACACACACACACACACAGGAGTTTTCAACCAGTGGTCCTAGAGAGAGTTCCAGGTGGACAGTTGGTAACCAAATGGACCCTTATAGGTCTGTAACTCCTGAGAGCATAACATGAAACCAAATGGACCCGTAAGGGTCCATTTGGTTTCACTTTTACGCTCTCAAGAGTTAAATTATATTTCAACATCTGAATTACTTAATTAATGGAATAATTGATATTTTGACCAACGTTTTGCCAGTTATCTCTCTCCTAAATTGTGGACAAAACTTGAAAATCGTTAGTTTTGAGTCAGAGAGACGAAACTCAACATCGAACAGTGGTCCGTGGCTCAATTGCTGAATAAATAGTGGACCGACCCTGGTATGAAAAACGTTGAAAACCACTTGATTATCATATCACTTTTTTACATCTGCACAGCCAGGGCAACTTTATTTGCCTGCAGTGGACACACAACTAATCTGTATATATTTTGTTCCATATACAGGTAGGTCAGCTGCCCCGGTCCTTCCCCTGGCCTCTCTGAGGCTGCTGGCCTCACCTCTCCAGCTGACCTATGCCTACATCTGGCAGGTCATCCAGCACAGAGATGTCAGACAGTACAGTCGGGTGGAGGAGTTTGTTACAACTGTCACACAGACCCTTCCAGATCTCATGAGTTTCAAGCAAACTGCTCAACTCCTCTTGGGACTCCGAGCACGGGTGAGAAGAACTCTTCGCCCATCACACATGCGCTGCATTGTTGGTGGTGGTTTGCAGCATTTTTTTGTTGTTGTTGTCTAAGGCAGGGGTTTTCAACCACTTTGATGCCATGGATCTCCAGTTATTCAGCATTTGAGTGGCTCAAATGCTGAAAAAATGGTGGTCCCTGGACCATCATTTGATGACATTTTAGCCCCACAGACCCCAAAACTGAAGATTTCTTTTGGTTTTGTCCACAATTCCAGACTGGATTTTGACAAACAAAACAGTGTAGACTATTTCAGATGATGAATATTTTAAGATCTCAAGAGTTACATGTGGTTAACCAACTTTCCATCATTCACCTGGGGACTACCTGGAACCCTCTCAGGGACCACCGGTTGAAAACCCTGGGTCTAAGGGGTTTTAGTAACATACATAAATGGCATGCCACCATTGAGTGTTTGTGTTTGATTATACCTCTGTTTTATAGATCATTTTGGAGATGCTCCAACCAGAGACTACGCCGGACCTCAAAGCCATTCAGACACTCATCAACAAGCTCAGTGTCTGTCGTACAAAGGTAACATTATCAATATGGGATTTCATTTATACTTAATTGGTAAAGTTGATTGAGAATAGATTTTTTTTCTAGAAATGCACTGCATCCCATGAATAGTTTTCACACTATTAAATGGTAGATGGCTGCAAATGATAAAAGATCAAAGTATAGACATCCTTCAAAACAGGTGATCACAATAACATACAATATGGTTTATGATGATTGGCACTGAAAAACCTGATCGGGTGGGTATTTTGATTGATACTTCATTGTGTGTTCTCCAATGTATGTATTATCTCCAATGTATCTATTGTCCAGCGGCCAGCATGGGATTGGATGTGCGCAACCTTCCAGTTTTGAACCAATAGTTTTCGGGACATTTTAGTAGAGTGTTAATAAACACCACTGTGCATTGTGTTTTTTTGCAGAAGCATGCAGAGGTCGAGCAATGTCAGACTAACTTCATGGTTCTGGTGCAAATGCTGCTTAAAAACCTAGCACAGAGGAAACAATTCTTCCAGGTAAAATGCTAGTCAGGCTGAACGAAATATAATATTTAACACACACACACAGCCACACTTTTTACTACTCTACATGGCTCTGTTCATTTGTGCTGGATATTTCTGATTGTTTCAGGATGTCTTCCCGGTTCATTACGGTCCTAAGTTTGATACAGCTCTACAGGTTCTTATAGCAGGCCTGGTGTGCAAAATGGAACAACTGTTGCCTGCACCCAACTTGACCCAGGTAGGCGCAAAATGTAATGCAATACCGGTACTTAAAACTGTCTGTCTAATTCTCAACTTCTAGACTTGTTAAATTATCAAACTGAGGATTTTACAGTGTCGATTGGGTGCCAGAGATGAAGAACTGGTCCACTGTCTCTTAAAGTCATCAGAGTAGTTTAGTAATAACTAGCTTAATACTTTTTTAATCTATTCATCTCCTTCCATCTCTCAGCTTGGTACCATGATCTCTACCTCTATGGAGGCATGTGCACTGTTCATCCCTGACCCCAGTGACCTTAAGACCCTCCTAAAGCACCAGGAACCCACTGCGATGCTTGGGAAATATGGTAATTGAAATGTCTAATTCACTTACATTAAGTCATTTATTACATATACTGTGACTTGCATGTGCAATCATTACTCTGGCCACGTCTTGTGAATGCACTTCATAAAATAGCATTACATTACATAGTATGTTAACTTATTGCGTCCCTCTGTACGGCAGCCATCTCATCCAATGTGGGCGACTGCGTCCTCACTTCACTGTCCTACTGCCCTGCCGCAGTGAAACAAGAAACGATAGAGACAGTCGTTATTGGCGCAGATAGCCCCGCCCCCTCTTTCAGAGACACGGATGACATGGGAGAGATGTCGAGAGACTCGCGCGACCATCAGGTGATCATCGCTACTCCTGCTACGGACAGGAAAGCAGAAAGCGGCGTTGCTAGATTCACTGACCCAGCCGGTGAGACAAACCAGGAAGACACTGTTGAGACAAACGCCACAGCAGCGACACTAGAAGCCGGCACAAGTCAGGAGGAGACTGAAGAGGACTCTGGAACTACAGAGTACATAAGTATGGACGGGGTAGAGTCGGAAGAGCTGCAGATGACGACGACAACATCATCTGGAAATCCTCCAGACACACCGGAGCTGCAGGAGTCTCCTTTGAGGTCGATTCCTCCGATGACCGCTCACGGCCCGCAGTTGATCGACGAGGGAAGCACAGAAACCCTCAGCGCGCACAAGCTACAGACTCAGCGAGTCACGCTGCAGCAATGGGTCTCCCAAATCGCTACCAACTCCCTCTCGCTCCCAGCCCTTCCGCCTATTCCCCCACCCAAGATGATGAGACAGGCGAAGCAGGGAGACAAAGTGAAGAGGAAATGTAAGCCTCCCGTAGACAAGTTCGATTGCGAGTCTTGTGAAAAGCGCTTCCCGTACCAGTCCCTGCTGCTGGACCACGAGCGCATCCACACGGGGGAGAAGCCGTACCCGTGCTCGGCGTGCGGAAAGAGTTTCCGGACGCAGGGCTTGCTCACCAACCATCAGAAGCTCCACAGCGGCATTCGTCCTTACAGCTGCGGGCACTGCGCCCGGGGTTTCATCAGCATGGCGTCCCTCAAGAGGCACATCCTGATCCACCTCGGTCAGAAGCCCTACTACTGCGAGATCTGCAACCGGGGCTTCACGCAGGCCTCGTACTTCCGACGGCACATGGACTGCCACAACAGCCAGATGAGCTTGGCCTGCAAGCACTGCAACAAGACCTTCCCGACCGAGTTCAAGCTGGAGAACCACGAGCGCTGGCACACGAGGGAGCGCCCGCACATGTGCGAGCGCTGCGGCAAGAGGTTCCTCATGCCCAGCATGCTGAAGCGCCACATGGGCTACCACGTCGGCGAGAGGCAGTACCTCTGCTCGCAGTGCGGTAAGACGTTTGTGTACATGTCGGACTTGAAGCGGCACCAGCGCTACCACACGCCGAAGGTCAAGACGCCGTGCCCCATCTGCCAGCGGCCGTTCAGCAAGTACTCCCTGAGGATCCACATGAGGATGCACACCCAGGAGAAACCCTACCACTGCTCTATCTGCGAAAAGTCCTTCAGTCAGATCGGGAACCTGCAGGTGCACAAGAGGCTGCACACCAACGAGCGGCCCTACAGCTGCGACGTCTGCGGGCGGACCTACAAGCTGTCCTCCCACTTGAACACCCACAAGAAGTCGCACACCAGTGAGCGGCCCTGGACGTGTGACATTTGCGCCAAGGGCTTCACCATTCCCGGCACTCTGAAGAAGCACATGCTGTTGCACGCCAGGGAGAGCACTCCCGGATTCTCCAGTAAACAGCGGCACAAGGGCAAGCATAAGAAACATTCCCTGAAAAGGAAGTATGATGACATGGACCATGGCAATGAGGATTATTGATGTTTTTAAAACATGCTTTTTTTAATGTAAGTTATGTTTCTTTATTCAACATGCATGTCACCCTCCAGCATGTTCCTAATATGAGCCTATGATCCTCTTGTGACCAGTCAAGACCATCTGATTCCCAACCAAGAAAGGGTGAGAAGGGACTCTATATAATATCCTGTTAAGACTGTTAAGTTCAGTCCTCCTGATAAATCCGCCCCAAGGGGAGCCTGAACCCCATTTTGGGAGCCTGCATTAAATTTTGAGGCTTTCATTTGGATTGTATACCTACAGCTGCATATTCCTACACTTGAAGGTAGTTTAACTAGTAGTTTGGCGATACAAAGAAGGCTAGATCACAGAGAATATCTCAGAGTTGCTAAGTACGCTATACAGGACGTCATTGTGGTTGCCTGTAAATTCCTCTGACATTCAAAATGTAAAGGTTTACTACAATCCAGCTCACGTTGCGGAATGGCGTTTCACAGGAGTGTGCCCGCTTTGTGCTCCACCTGTCAAATTGCACAAACTTCTACCTGCCTGTGTGAAGCCCTGTAACGCGTTTCGTTGAAGCAGATAAAAGTGCTAATATTCAAATGTGTCTTGCCATTTGAATGGCATCAAACAAAGCTTTGAAAAAGCTATTAGATCATCCCCTTTTTTGATCAATTAAATTCACACATTACCTGAGTGCATTAGGTCTGACATGAATGAACATCAAATTTACAATTATGATTTCTTCAACGTATGCAGTTTGTAATTACAATATATTGTTTGAATTCTCCTTATGTTTGGAATAAGAACAATACATGAAGCTAAAGCACCCTAGGATTTAGGTATCATGAAGCTAAAGCACCCTAGGATTTAGGTATTCGTCTTAGACAACAGTCTATTTATACACTTAAAAATCATATCAAATATTTGGCAATTATCTGTTTTGTTTGTTTGATTAATTATGATATTGGCTAACTGATGTGGAAATTATTTGAAATAGCAGTTTATTTTGTAGGTCAATATCTTTATTCATTGTGACAGAACCTGACGTTTAGATGGATACTTTGCAAATACAAATGATTCTTTGTGTTGCTGGAAATGGGTTATCTGAAGAAATAAAATTAGTCTAAATAGTAACAGTGTGGCCTCCCTGTGTGATCTTTAGCTATTGATAGTAACTGCAGTTTGAAAAAAACAAAAAAAAAACTGACATCTCATTTACTGTTGTTTTTTTCTGTGGCGAAGCTGCACTCTACAAGGTCACAGGTGGGTGCCTATTCTAATTCTGTCGGCATGAACTGCAGTAGATTATGAGATTGAATTTTATTTTGAAAAAATAAAACCCGGAAGTCTTGTCTAGAGCCAACTAGTAAACGAGTTGCGACATTGAGCGGTCAGAAACTGAGTGCTCAAGCGCTGAATGGGGACAGGCTGGAGTTGGAGTTTTCAATGTGGTCGGCGCAAATAACAAGTTTAGGCATCTGCGCAACATGATAAGTGTTTTGAAGGGTTATACAGTAACAACTATAGACATAAAATAAAGGCATTTAAGATTATAGATGTTTAAGATCATTAAAGCTGGGCTCCTGCCCGAGCTATTTTGCCAACTTCCGGTCCAGCACTCCCTTGTTCTCAATAGAAGTGTGTAGAAGAGCCCAATGAAGTGAACGGAGTTGACGTAACTGTCTGTACTCTGTACTTACGTTCTCTTACAGGCGGTCTCCCGGTGAAGACAAGGCTAGTTCAGCTAGCAGGGATAAGACTAAAGACTTCTGATCACTCGAGTCCAAACTATACCTACCTTTTTATTTGATTAAAGAAATAAACGGCATTACGGATAGTGTGTTGTGATTACGGATTAAGCCCCAATCACCAGGACATTCGTTCAGTGCGATAAGACAATTGCAGCATGCCTGGCTAACTAGCTGGTGTTGTACTTCTTTCACCAACGGCTTCTACTGTAAACACATATGTATATTAAAAAAAAGTTTGATTTGAACTAGGAATATGCCTCAACAAAAGGTCAAGAAGAACTCGCCTGGTAAGAAACCACCTCATTATGGCTCACTCATACTGTAGCATAGTCCTGACCCCCTTGCCCTGGTCCATACAGGTGTTGGACAATCCAATGGAGCAGGTCTCAATATATCCACACTCACTCCACTGGGGCCAAACCAACATAATACTGAAGATCTATTTATTCTACAGGCTCAAAACGCGTGTTGAACTTGTAAACCGGCTATTTTAGCTGTATTTGAATTGAAATCATGAATGTTTTTGGCTTTTGTTTTGATTAAATCCTGAAAAGTAATATTTTTATTTATCTTCAAATGCCTAACAATTAGTCATGTTAACTCTATGAACTAAATACGAATACAATCCATTGAAGACTAGTCACAAAAATGCAATGAGGAAAACAAGTGGAGTCACTCCTCAGGAGCATACTATGTTGTTATTTCTCTAATACAGGAGTTTTATAACCCTTTCATACCAGGGCCCACTATGGCACTCTTTATTCAGAATTTGAGGCATAGACCACCATTTGATGACATTTTAGCCGCACAGACACCCAAAACTAAAGATATATTTTGCTTTTGTCCACAATACCAGGCTGGATTTCGGAGAAAACAAAACAGACAAACATACAGATCAAAATGACCATTAATCTCCTGCATTCTCTAGTTGTGTAGACTTGGGCTAATTCACATGATGGATACTGGTATTTTAACTCTTGAAAGTGTAAACATGAAACTGGGTCCATTTGGTTTCATTTTTACGCTCTCAAAAAGTTACACCTGTTTTAGCCCTACATGTCTATGAATCCTACAGATTCGTAGACATACATCGACCCCATGACTTGCTCTAACATTTAATTGTGGGCGCTCTTTGCGTGCTAATCATTCAATGTGCACTCACCCATTAAATGATTCCAAAGACGTGTGGTCTCATATAGTCCTCTACTTTCATATCCATGTCAAAGTTGTGGCGCAAAACGTCTGCTTAGTCAAATATATCCACTTTTCGCGAGACGCACACAGACATCTCTCCCTTCAGACAAAGGGGATCATAATACCGGCTGCACCTGATCGCTGCAAACGTCATCATCACAAAAGGTTTGGGGAACACAATTGGCAGGTGGTGATGACGTTAGCGGCAATCGACAGGAAGTTTACGTGAATCTGTCCATCGATCATTCCGGGCCCCTTGCTTGATGAGACAGTCGCGCGTGTGGACGTCGTGAAAAGTGGATATATTTGACTAAGCAGACGTTTTGCGCCACAACTTTGACATGGATATGAAAGTAGAGGACTATATGAGACCACACGTCTTTGGAATCATTTAATGGGTGAGTGCACATTGAATGATTAGCACGCAAAGAGCGCCCACAGTTAAATGTTAGAGCAAGTCATGGGGTCGATGTATGTGTACGAATCTGTAGGATTCATAGACATGTAGGGCTACACCTGTTTAACCAACTTTCCACCATCTAGCTGAGGAAACCTCTCAGGGACAGGGACCATTAGTGGTCCCCGGACCACCTGTTGAAAACCCCTGCTTTAATGTTCAAAACGCGCTCTAATGCAGCACGTATGAAGTGATGGATCGTGGACAAAATGTTTTGATTATCAGTTTGTTAGATTATCAGGCATTATATTTGGCTTCACTGCATTCATTTTTCTATAATACTTGCATGCATCCCTACATGTGTTTCAGCTGCCCCTGTCTTTCCCCTGGCCTCTCTGAGGTTGCTGGCCTCACCTCTCCAGCTGACCTATGCCTACATCTGGCAGGTCATGAAGCAGAGAGATGTCAAACAGTACAGGAAGGTGGAGGAGTTTGTTACCACTGTGTTAGACACTTGTGAAGATCTCCTGACATTCAAGCAGACTGCTCAACTCCTCCTGGGACTTAGGGCACGGGTGAGAGCTCTTTGCAAAAACTACATGCGCTGCAATGCATTTTATTTTTCACTTTTGAAGTTCAATGATTTAAAGACGATGTTCTGCAGTAAGTGTACCAAAAGTCATAGGGAGACTGTGGGGTTAAAGTCAGAAGGGGAAATTGTTCCTCTAACTTGCTAGCCTGGGTTCCAGCCTGATTTGCTGCGTTCTGCACATCTGAAATGTCACTTCGCAATACAGTCTGGCCAGGAGCCTATTCCCCACTGATAGGCGGGGCATGTGAAGGTTGAAATGCAGCCGAGGTTTCTGATTGGAAATCAGACAGGAATACAGGCTACTAATTTGCTATTATCAAAGGATACAGTGGCACTACGTAGCACATAACTTACAGGCCGAACTTACTGTGCCAGGCTGTGCCAGGCTAATTTTAGTGACATTTCACGTGCTTGTCTGAAAATGATAATGGCTCATTAAATATCTGTTCTAGATCATTTTGGATTTGCTCCAACCAGAGGCTACCCCTAACCTTAAAGTCATTCAGGCTCTCATCAACAAGTTCTACGCCTGTCACAGCAAGGTAACCTTTCCCAGAAATACACTGCATTCCATTTATACTTTGCAAATAGACTCAAATCTATTAGCTCCCAACACAAACACAAACACAGTACCAAATTGGAGAGAGCTGTATGCAACTGGATTTGTGTTGATGCTGTACAGCAGTGTTCCTCAATTAATTTTGCTCGAGGGCCGTATTTTGACGGCGGTACCAGGCCGGGGGCCGAGTCCATGTGCGTGAAAAATTGAGGTTTTATTTTTTCATTAATTAATTAAAAGGACATTTCACTTCCAAAAAGAGGTTTGGTCATATCAACTTTTTAAGTTAAGTTGATATTTATTTCAGCTGCCCTTTCCCCTTCATATCAAACAAATAAAAACTGAGTGACTCAAGCAACTTAAAAACTGTGTGGGGTCTTTACATAAGCGTTAGTTGATTAAAAAATTACCCAAATAAATCTTGAAAGTGAAATATCAACCAACCAATGGTCCTCGGACCACCAATGGTCCTTGAGAGGTTTCAGGTGATCCCCTGCTAAATTATGCAGAGTTGATAACCAAAGGGACCCTGCTAGATCTTTAATTCTTGAGAGTGTAAATAATAATTTTTAATTTAATAATTTTCAGGGCAAAACCCACTTATATGTATGACAGTGTTCTAGCAGTGATTCTTGTCATTGTAATTTGAAGGGTGCCCAGTTTGACATGCATAGGCTAATGCCCCCCATTTAATTCTATTCATATCTGCATATCATATTTCAATTTCTTATAATATTTATTTAGTTTATTTTTAAAGTATGTCAACTTAACTGTAAGAAGGTAATCTTAGTTATAGAAGTTTATTTGTTGCCACTAGGGGGCCAGGAACTGAGTTCAAATGAAACAAAAACTATTTGGAATGGACATGGTCCATGTGGTTCCAGAAGTGCCAGACAGCCTGTAATATGATTAAAGATCGGCAGCGCCCCCTAGTGGCCCGCGGAGGTATTTTCTAAAAAAAAAAAAAAAAAAAAAAATATATATATATATATATATATATATATATATATATATATATATATATATATATATATATATATATATATATATATATATATATATATATATATATATTTTTTTAGAAAATACCTCCGCGGGCCACTAGGGGGCGCTGCGGGGGCCGCAAATGGCCCCCGGGCCGCCTATTGAGGAACCCTGCTGTACAGTATATGCTTTAACCCGAATAGAGATGCGCAGTGACGTCACCGCCCCTGTTCTACTAGTGGATTCCTCATTCATTTTCCTCATAGACTTTTCGAAAATGGTTAATAAAAACACGATTGCGCCGCGGCCAAAGCCAACTCGGGTTTTGACAAATCATGACAACAAACACAATATCGTCATATAATTAGGAATAAGTAGAAAACGGCATGATACAAGACTTTTTGTTTCGTTTTTCATCTTAGAAATTATTTTATCTTCGTTTGTGTGTGTCATCATGATTCGTCACGACTCGAGTCTGCTTTGTCCGCGGCGTAATCGTCTTGATATAAATTATTTTCGAAAAGTCTATGAGAAAAATGAATGGGGAAAAGACTTCTGGAACAGGGGCGGTGACGTCACTGCGCATCTCTATTATAGACCTCTTTTAAAATCATATCACATCACATATCACGAAGTGGCCTATTAGCTCCTGGATTGATAGATACTGAAGATTCTAAATGATCAAAAAATAATAATACTTTATGTGTGTTGGCGCTAAGGTGGCACTGTCATTTTTAGGGATATTGAAAGCATGTTAGATGTTAGATATAACATACAGTATATGACATACTATGTGTTATTATATAATAAATTGCCACTATGTGTTGTACTGTATTTTTGCAGATGGATGAAGAGGTGAAGCAATGTCAAACCAAGTTCATGGTTCTGGTGCAAATGCTGCTTAAAAACCAAGGACACAGGAAACAATTCTTCCAGGTAAATGTTAAAGTCAATCTGAGGTGAGGAATGAATACAGTATATGTTATGTTTAACTCTTTGCCAGCCGTCAACATCTTGTTTAGCCTTTATAAATCTAGGAAACCACACACACACACACACACACACACACACACACACACACACACACACACACACACACACACACACACACACAGTACATGACACTCCTAATATGTCCTGGATTTTCTTTTTTATTTCTGATTGTTTTAGGAAGTCTTCCCGGTGCAGTATGGTCCTAAGTTTGATGCAGCTCTACAAGCTCTGGTAGGAGGCCTGGTGTGTAAACTGGGAGAATTGATGCCTGTACCCGGCTTGTCCGAGGTAGGTGCAAAAAAAACACTTTGAATATTACAAGTTAGTATAATTTTAAAGCGCTGTGTGGTTTTCCAAGTTTGGTACCGGGGCAACCAGCGGGTCAAAACGAACCCTTACGGTTCCGTAACCCTTGAGTGTTACTAATGAAAGCAATTGAACCTGTTGGGGATATTTTGTTCAATTTGTCATTATCAAACTGAGGGTTTCACAGTGTATTGTAGATTGGGGTCCCCTTGTCTCTTGAAATTAGAAAAAGGTTGCTAATCACTGTTTTAAATGAACGACTAATGCTATTCATTGCTCTGTCTCCTTCTTTCTCTCAGCTGAGTACCATGATCTCTACCTCCATGGAGGCGTGTGCACTGTTCATCCCTGACCCCAGTGACATTAAGACCCTCCTAAAGCACCAGGGAGGCAACACATATTCGCACGCCATATTCGGTACACCCTTGCCTGCATTTCAGGAAAATAAGGAGAGCAGTGTAAATTATGTCATATACTGTATAGGAAGTAATGTCAGGGCAAATATTACACTGTGACTCATAGTAATTACTAGGAACATGACACTATTATGGTCCTTTATAATAAAAAAACATTAACAATAATGCACTGATGCTATGTATGTTAGTAGAACGTTAACTTTTTGCTTTCCTCCGATCCCTCTGCACCACAGGCCTCTCATCAAACGTCGGCGATTGCGTCATCTCTTCGCTGTCCTACTTTCCCGCCGGTGTGGAACCGCCCCGTTCAGCAGAAATGGTAGAGACTGTCAACGTGAGCACAGCAAGCCCCGCCTCCTTCAGTGACACCGGCGACACGGAAGAGATGTCCACAGACTCCAACAATCGGGTGTCAGGAAAAACTGCTACTCCTGTGATGCCACGCTTCTCACAAAGGACAACAAGAAGCATGGACGATAAAACTACAGACACTGTGGAGCAGAATTTGGGAACCACTAAAAGCGGCGGCCAATCCGTGCTACGTGAGCTACGGGTCACGTTGCACCCAGTCAAGTTGAGCGACAGAAGGGCAGGCCCAGCGGAGCAGGGACAAAAAGTGAAGGAGCAACCCAAACCTCCAGTAGACAGATTTACAGGTCAGTCTGTCTTACTACAAGGGGCTCCCCTACCATTGTAACCTACTGTTTCGTGTAGGAATATGTTTTGCCCTCCGTCCGTAATATGTGTCCGTCCGTCAGTGTGTCCGTCTGTTACCAGGTAATCTCTGGCGCCGTTTACCCGATCAATGCCAAAATTTGCACACACACTTCCTGGATGCCAACAAGGAACCTCTGCTCCAAATTTTCCTAGAAGGGCCTAATGTAGCACCACCAGGAGGCAGATTCTTGCAATTATTTACTAAAAATCTGTGTGTGTGCCTGTCTGTTTCCAGCTAATCTCCCAAACCGTTAACCCGATCGATGCCACAATTTGCACACACACTCCCTGGATGCCAACCATGAACCTCTGCCCCAAATTTTCCACACGGCCTGTTATAGTGACACCAGGAGGCTGATTTTTGCCTTTTTGTTTTGCAAAAAATAGTGCGTGTGTCTTGTCTGTTACCAGCTAATCTCCCAAACCGTTCGATTCCACAATTTCCACACACATTCCCTGGATGCCAACCATGAACCTGGGCCCCAAGTTGTCCACGCGCCAGCGCGTTCGCCTGCGTGCGTGCGAGTGCGCTCTTGGGTGTGTGTGTGGGTGTGTCTTTTCTCTGTTCTTGAAGGGTTTTCTCCTACCCACTAGGGGGCAGTGTCTCTTAAGTTTAAGTAATACAGTTCTATCTTCTGTTTTTTGATCTATCTCCCCCCTTTGTGGGTATGCATATAATTTTTTTTGCCAGTCTGCTGATACCTTGGGATAGGCAAAATAAGCCATTGGCTTCAGCCTAAACCCTTTTGGTCATGAAAATTGTACTGTCTGATTTATGACTTATGATGTCATGAAATGTCCACTGTATGACCAAAATAAAACTGAGCTGAACTAAAACTGAACTGAACAACAGCCTGTTATAGCGCCACCAGGAGGCCGATTTTGTAAAGATGTTGAACACAGCAGGCGATTTACATAAAATCTTTAAGGCTGAGAAAACTATTCCTCTCTTTTCACAATGGATTGTTATAGCGCCGGAAACAGGTGGACATGTTGGCAAACATTTCTTGGACATGCCTCAAATCATCCAAATGCTAAAGTCATAAGAAGCAATGGAACCCTTTTAACATTGGCCTATTATAGCACCACCAGGAGGGCACAACATGACCTGGCCTGGTGGAGTCCTGTGGCTAGAAGGGCACTTTTCTAGTTTTTACTGTTTTGTTATGCGATTTAAATGCGGCTACAAGCATAGGGCAGCACCAATGCTGCCTTTTTCAGATCATATACGTGTATATGTATGTGTATCAACACAATTCCCATTGACAATCACGGGACAATTTTATGTCATAGTGTCTGAGCAAATGGACACGTTTTGTCATAATCAGGTATGGCCATGACAGCAATAGTCTAAAGAAAGGTAGGATATTCGTTTTTCAG
Organism: Benthosema pterotum; assembly: GCA_039105355.1. Lineage (NCBI taxonomy): Eukaryota > Metazoa > Chordata > Actinopteri > Myctophiformes > Myctophidae > Benthosema > Benthosema pterotum. The sequence goes on along the minus strand of CM076971.1, from coordinate 3,073,184 downwards.
TATTTGTTTCGGTGAAACCCTACTTTTCATTCAACTTGGGATAGGTTTTAGAAGGCGTTTGTAGAATCAGTCTAAATTGGTTCAAATGAATAATGAGCCTTTTAAAAGTAATTCTGTTAAATATAAATGACATGACAAGCCTTAACTCGTCTCCTCATGTCCGTCTGCACCACAGCCATCCCATCCAAAGTGGGCGACTGCCTTCCCTCTTCACTGCCCGCCCCAGTGGAACCACCCCAGTCACCAGAATGCTTGGAGATTGACACTACAGGCGCAGCGAGCCCCGCCTCTTTCAGCGACGCAGACGATGTGGGCGAGATGTCCGGAGACTCGGACTGCGAGGTGATCGAAACCCCCGTCAAGCCTGTGGACAGCGGAACGAGAAGCAGCGATGCTAGATCCACTGACCATGCAGTGGGGGACAGCGGAACGAGAAGCAGCGATGCTAGATCCACTGACCATGCAGTGGGGGGGAAAAATAAGAAAGACACTATCGAAACAAACACCGCAGCAGACACACCGGTAGCCAGCACGAGTCAGGAGAAGTCTCAAGATGTCTTGGGGGGAACGGCAAAAACCCCACCTGGAAATTCACTACACACGCAAGTGATACAGAAATCTCTTTTGAGGTCGATCCCTTTCAAGACCGTTCCCATGCCAGTCCAGAATCTCTCTACCTCGCAGAATGGGGGAAGCGCAAAATCCGACGCCTCGCAGAAGTTACAGACTCGTCGGGTTACACTGCAGCAATGGGTCTCTCAAGTTGCAATTAACTCTGTGTCACTCCCATCTCTTCCGCCTATTCCCCCACCCAAGGCCCCAACCTTGCCCCAAGGGCCCAGCGAAATGACCCCTACAGGCCTAGTATTCTACAGGCAAACAATTGAGCTGAACATGCCCAGGACCAAGACCCAGCCAGGCTCAGAGAAAATGCCAGCCAAGAAAAAAAATAGGCCTAAAGTAGAAAGGTTTACATGCAAGTCTTGCAACAAGAGTTTTCTGAAGCAGTCCACGCTGCAGGAACACGAGCGCATCCACACGGGCGAGAAGCCCTATCCGTGCGAAGAATGTGGAAGGGTTTTCCGGACGGAGCGCTGTCTGACCAAGCATCAGGTGATCCACAGTGGAGTTCTGCCGTACACCTGCGGCCACTGCGCCCGCTCTTTCACCAGCCTCACACGCTTAAGGAGTCACAACCTGGTCCATCTCGAAGAGAAGCCCTTCTACTGCCAGATCTGCAAAAGGGGCTACACGCAGGCCACACACTTTAGGAGGCACATGGACTGCCACAACAGCCAGAAGAGCTTCGCGTGCACGCACTGTGACAAGACCTTCCCGACCGAGTGGAAGCTGCAAAAACACCTCCGCTTTCACACGAGGGAGCGCCCGCACATGTGCGAGCGCTGCGGCATGAGGTTCATGGTGCCCAGCAGCCTGAGGGTGCACATGGCCTACCACATCGGCAAGAAGGACCACCAGTGCTCGGAGTGTGGCAAGTTGTTTGTCTACATGCCGGACTTGACGAGGCACCTGAAGGAACACAACACGCCGAAGGTCAAGACGCCGTGCCACATCTGTGGGAAGACCTTCACCAAATACTCCCTCAAGGTTCACATGTTGACGCACTCGTCGAGAGAGAGGCCCTACAAGTGCCCCTTTTGTCCAAAGGCCTTCAGCCAAGTCGGCACTCTGAACACGCACAAGAGGTTCCATTCCAACGAGCGGCCGTACACTTGCGATATCTGCGGGAAAGCCTACAAGATTGCCGGACACTTGAGGCATCATAAACTGTTGCACACGTGCAAGCAACCCTTCAAGTGTGACCTGTGCGAGAAGGCGTATACCACTGTTGGAAGTTTGAAGAAACACAAGCTGTCGCAGCACACCAGTCCCAGCACTGCCGGACTTTCCAGTAAACGGCGTCACAAGAGCAAGGATAGGAAACATTCCCTGAAGAGGAAGTATGATGATTATGGCGACGAAGATTATTGATTCATTCTCCAAATATGCTCTTCTTAGGATAGCTTTTATTCAAGATGTATTTTAGTTCAGCTTTTAACATGCATGCCATCTTCCAGCATGTTTCTATGACCCTGTGATTGACAACGGTCGAGAGCAACCAATAAGTCCACTGACTTGTTCACAACCTTTTTTTTCCCTTTGAGCTACTCCTTATTACATCTCATGAGGCTGCCCATACGTGCGCACATACTTGTTTAAAGGAGACATAACCGCTTCAGTCCTATGTAATCAAGATCATGTTCTCATACAACAAATGGCAAAAAATGCAGATGAGCTTGGGATACATCACTGAAGACACATCCCAGGTTGCATCCATTCGATGTATTAAAAAACCTTCTGGAGACCTCAAAGAAATGATCTGTGAAGAAAAATCCCTTGTTACAATTTATTCCACTTGAAACGCTATTTTGCCTGGACTATCAGGGTGAAATGTAGAAAAGGGGGTATCTATGAGGAAAATCAAGGGCATTATGTATCATGTCACAGGAATCAAGGTAGATGGATGCCCAATGTGTTTTGGTGTGGAATTCTCTTTTATTTGGATCTTACCCACAGCTGTACATTCCTACACTTAGTAGTAGTTTAACTAGTAGCTTATAGCCTAGAACTAACATAATCTGTATTGGAAATCAAATGATTAATTGTGTATTTTGAAAAAGAGTGGGAAAAAGAAAACAAATACAGAAAGCTAAACTGAAGGCATTAGTATATTTTCCATATTGAATGTGACAGAACCTGAATATGAGATTGACACAATAAAAACAAGTCAGTTACCTGAAATGTAAGATGGATACCATTAAAAACAAGTCAATTGCTTTATTTGTTTGTTGCAGATGGGATATCTTAAAATAAAATGAGTCTTTGAACAACGTGGGGTCCTTGTGCGTTCTTTAGCTACTGATAACTGTGCTGTTGGTGAATAAACCATGACCTATCTCAAAGTTTGGTGACATAACTTTAATGGTTTATTATGTTGTAGTAGTAATGGTAATAACAGCTTAAAGTTCTTAGTCCTGGGGATGGACTGGGGGCCATTCAATGACATCAGTTCAATTGAGCAAGAAATTATTTTCAGCTGCCCCACTCCCTTCCCTCCAAGATGGCAGCCTTCAGAGAATCCGAATGTCAACAGACCGAGTGGAATAAAACATTTTATTTCTTGAAAACTACAACCCAAGAAATTTGTACACACTAAGAGCTACTAGAAGCAGAAACGCGAAATATGTCCAGGAAATACCATAGTCAATCTTGGACTCTCATACAGTGATCATGTCAGAATGATTCGCAAACACCAAATCTTGGGCTAGGACGGGGTAGAGCCGGCATGATGGTTTAGGACTTTTGGGGACATTTTAGTGAAACAAACAATAGGGCACGCACATCCAAAAAAACTAACTAAATACCAGGTGCTGGGCCGAAGAACAAACTAGGAAGAAATAAATAAGGTCCACACACTGGACTGAAGCTCCAAACTAAAGGTGTTTATTTCACCATGAAGAAGATGACGTTTCGAGCCTATCACGGCTCTTCATCAGAAGACATTTTAGTGACACAAAATTAGTAAACCCATTGTTAATAAGGGCCGTGTGCACCAGTATTATTCACTTTTACCCCTTTTTGGGGTGGGCCCTGAGCTTGAGCCTCTTAGCTCATGGCATGGCCCCCCCTAGATCAGGGGCCCCTGGACCACAGGTGGGTGCCTATTCTAATTCTGTCGGCATGAACTGCAGTAGATTTAAACTAAAGAAGAGATTGAATTTTATTTTGAAAAAATAAAACCCGGAAGTCTTGTCCATATATATATATATATATATATATATATATATATATATATATATATATATATATATATATATATATATATATATATATATATATATATATATATAAAACATTATACTTTCCCTATATAACTAAAATAAACAAATAAAAACACCATTGGCATTTTATTTCTTTCATAAATAGAGAATATTTCACTCAACAGGAACTGCTCCTGGTGCAGGATGATGATGTCATGTGTGATCTAGCTCTATGGAATACATGGATGAACGTGCTCTGTGACATCACCATCCTGCGACTGGAGCACCTCCTATAGAGTGAAAGATTCTCTATTTATGAAATAAATAAAGTATTTACAGTGTTTTTATCTGCATATTTTAGTTGTAGAAGGCAAGTATGGTGTTTTAAGGCATATTTGTCTTATTAGACAGGGATCCTTTTAACACTGCAAGTAAGGCTCTATATTTCACCTATATTTCCACACTCACACACTGGTCTGACCTACAATAGCCAATCTACAAGCTGTAGATAAGCTGTTTTGCTATATTTGAATTGCAATCCATAAATTGAAAAGTGTGTGTGTGTGTGTGTGTGTGTGTGTGTGTGTGTGTGTGTGTGTGTGTGTGTGTGTGTGACAATAATATATTAATAATAATAACATTAATAATAATCATTAAAAATAACAGTTACTTTACTTGTTACATGGGTAAAGGTAGAAAATAGCCCACTATTAGGGTGGAATTTAGGGGGTTATGAGGGGGGTTAGGCCATCAATGGCTCTGCAAATGTTATGTAGATCGGCCATTAACAGCTAATTTGAATACTAGGCCTACATATAATCTGTGTAGGCTATGTGTGCCGCCACTAAAAGGCCCGGTGCTCAGAATTTTACCCGTGTACTTCTTAGCGGACAGTGGCATGTTGTAGGGGACATCTCTCCACACGCGTGGATATGTACCAACATTTGCCTCGTAGCAGCGTTTTTTGTCCAGTGCTCACTCTGGGCCCAGAAATGGCACTTTTTGCATGTGTGCCGCCACTAAAAGGCCCGGTGCTCGGAATTTTACCCGTGTACTTCTTAGCGGACAGTGGCATGTTGTAGGGGACATCTCTCCACACGCGTGGATATGTCCCAACATTTGCCTCGTAGCAGCGTTTTTTGTCCAGTGCTCACTCTGGGCCCAGAAATGGCACTTTTTGCATGTGTGCCGCCACTAAAAGGCCCGGTGCTCGGAATTTTACCCGTGTACTTCTTAGCGGACAGTGGCATGTTGTAGGGGACATCTCTCCACACGCGTGGATATGTCCCAACATTTGCCTCGTAGCAGCGTTTTTTGTCCAGTGCTCACTCTGGGCACAGAAATGGCAGTTTTTGCATGTGTGCCGCCACTAAAAAGCCTGGTGCTCGGAATTTTACGCGTGTACTTCTTAGCGGACAGTGGCATGTTGTAGGGGACATCTCTCCGCACGTGTGGATATGTCCCAACATTTGCCTCATAGCAGGGTTTTTTGCCCAGCATCCTATCCTAAGGCATATGCTCTCCAATTAACAGTGTTTACCTATTTAGTTACTTGTTAACGTTTTTAACTGTCATAAATGGTAATAAAATGTAATAAAAGTGCACATAAACATATTTTGTATGTTGTGTGTCATATATTCTCGTTTATATACTTGAATTTATTGTTTTACTGTGGAAATTAATATTTTTTGTTTAATTTAGCGAGTACTTTTATTCTGAAGGATGACGTCACCGGAAGTGAAATCCTTGATAAAAAAAATTCTTGATGACTGGACGCTGGTAAGACTAAAGACTCCTGATCACTCGAGTCCAAACTATACCTACTTTTTTATTTGATTAAAGACGTAAACGGCATTACGGATGGTGTGTTGTGATTACGGATTAAGCCCCAATCACCAGGACATTCGTTCAGTGTGATAAAACAATTGCAGCATGCCTGGCTAACTAGCTGATGTTGTAGTTCTTTCACCAACAGCTTCTAATGTAAACCTATGCTGTAAACACACATAAAAAAAGTTTAATTTGAACTAGGAATATGCCTCAACAAAGGACCAAGAAGAATTTGCCTGGTAAGAAACCACCTCACTATGGCTCACTCATACTGTAGCATAATCCTGACCCCGTTGCCCTGGTCCATACAGGTTAGACAATCCAATGGAGCAGACCTACAAAACCTACACACTACACGACACGTACATATCAAAATGACCATTAATCTCCTACATTCTCTAGTTGTGTAGACTGTGGCTAATTCACATGATGGATACTGGTATTTTAACTCTTGAAAGTGTAAACATGAAACTGGGTCCATTTGGTTTCATTTTTACCCTCTCAAAAAGTTACATCTGTTTAACCAACTTTCCACCATCTAGCTGGGGAAACCTCTCAGGGACAGGGACCAATAGTGGTCCCCGGACCATCTGTTGAAAACCCCTGCTCTAATGTTCAAAACACGCTCTAATGCAGCACGTATGAAGTGATGGATCATGGACAAAATGTTTTGATTATCAGTTTGTAAGATTATCAGGCGTTATATTTGGCTTTACTGCATTCATTTTTCTGTAATACTTGCATGCATGAATGATGCATCCATACATGTGTTTCAGCTGCCCCTGTCCTTCCTCTGGCCTCTCTGAGGCTGCTGGCCTCGCCTCTCCAGCTGACCTATGCCTACATCTGGCAGGTCATGAAGCAGAGAGATGTCAAACAGTACAGGAAGGTGGAGGAGTTTGTTACCACTGTGTTAGACACTTGTGAAGATCTCCTGACAGTCAAGCAGACTGCTCAACTCCTCCTGGGACTTAGGGCACGGGTGAGAGCTCTTTGCAAAAACTACATGCGCTGCATTGACTGCTGTAGTTGTCCTCCACAGAAAATATTATTTTATGTCATTTTTCACTTTTGAAGTTCAATGATTTAAAGGCTGCCAGGTACTGACAGCCATTAACATAGCGGCTAGGCATGAGGTCTATGAGGTAATGAGGTCCAGTGCCACTGTTCTGCAGTAAGTGTACCAAAAGTCATAGGGAGACTGTGGGGCATTGAAGACCTACGTTAAAGCCAGAAGGGGAAATTGTTCCTCTAACTTGCTAGCCTGGGTTCCAGCCTGATTTGCTGCGTTCCGCACATCTGAAATGTCACTTCGCAATACAGTCTGACCAGGAGCCTATAGACCTGCGCAGTGACGTCACCGCCCCGGTTCCGGAAGTCTTTTCCCATTCATTTTTCTCATAGACCTTTCGAAAATAATTTATATCAAGACGATTACGCCGCGGCCAAAGCCAACTCAGGTCGTGACAAATCATGACAACAATATCGTCATATAATATATAATTGGGAAGAAGTAGAAAACGGCATGATACAAGACTTTTTGTTTCGTTTTTCATCTTAGAAATTATTTTATTGTCCCAAAAGTTTGTGTGTGTCATCATGATTCGTCACGACTCGAGTTGGCTTTGGCCGCGGCGTAATCGTCTGATATAAATTATTTTCGAAAAGTCTATGAGAAAAATGAATTGGGAAAAGACTTCCGGAACCGGGCGGTGACGTCACTGCGCAGGTCTATTCCCCACTGATAGGCGGGGCATGTGAAGGTTGAAATGTAGCCGAGGTTTCTGATTGGAAATCAGACAGGAACCCATGCTACTAATTTGCTATTATCAAAGGATACAGTGGCACTACATAGCACATAACTTACAGACTGAACTTACTGTGCCAGGCTAATTTTAGTGACATTGCAACGTTGACATGCCTGTCGGAAATTTATAATGGGTCATTAAATATCTGTTCTAGATCATTTTGGATTTGCTCCAACCAGAAGCTACCCCTAACCCTAAAGTCATTCAGGCTCTCATCAACAAGTTCTACGCCTGCCACAGCAAGGTAACCTTTCCCAGAAATACACTGCATTCCATTTATACTTTGCAACTAGACTCAAATCTATTAGCTCCCAACACAAACACAAACACAGTACCAAATTGGAGAGACCTGTATGCAACTGGATTTGTGTTGATGCTGTAAGTATATGCTTTAACCCGAATTATAGACTTCTTTTAAAATCATATCACATCACATCACATATCACAAAGTGGCTTATGGCAATTAGCTCCTGGATTGATAGATACTGAAGATTCTAAATGATCAAAAAATAATAATAGTTTATGTGTGTTGGCGCTGAGTTGGCACTGTTATTTTTAGGGATATTGAAAGCATACAGTATATGACATACTATGTGTTATTATATAATAAATTACCACTATGTGTTGTATTTTTGCAGATGGATGAAGAGGTGAAGCAATGTCAAACCAAGTTCATGGTTCTGGTGCAAATGCTGCTTAAAAAGCAAGGACACAGGAAACAATTCTTCCAGGTAAATGTTAAAGTCAATCTGAGGTGAGGAATGAATACAGTATATGTTATGTTTAACTCTTTGCCAGCCGTCAACATCTTGTCTAGCCTTTATAAATCTAGGAAACCACACACACACACATACACAGTCAGTGTTGCCAACTCCCAAGCAGCAGAGGGCGCTAGATGCACTTCCAAAATGCGCTAGAATGCGCTAGGGGATATATATATATATATATATATATATATATATATATATATATATATATATATATATATATATATATATATAACAATTGAACTTTTATTTTTCAGAAGAAATAGCTGGTTGGACGATTTGTTAAAAGGGGTGTGGTTATGGGTAGGGGTTCGCGGAGACGGCTCATTTCGTCCCCACTCCACAGTTTGCTGCTCTGCTCGGCGAGTTGCTGCAGCCTGCTTCCTGAGTCGTCCTCCTGAGTACAAGTGTTGCGATATTGAAGGGACAGAAACAGCCCGGCCACGTGGTGTATGTAGTTGTGCGATTTGTCCCTATTGTCAATACAAGTCTATGTAGAATAGCCGCCATTGGACTGGCGGCTGGCGTACGGGGTTGGCGTAACTCCGTCTATACTCGAATGATCTGCACATTGGCGCTCCGTGCTGACAGTGCTGGAGGCAAGAGAGAGGGGGGGGAAATATATATATATATAGGGATTTATATCTGGCGCCTGCCAACCAATTTCGCGCCAACTCACTCGCAAAAAAGCGCTAGATTTTCCGCCAGGAGTTTTTCACTAATTTGGGCGCTAGGGGGGTCTGAAAAAGCGCTAAATCTAGCGACAAATGCGCCAAGTTGGCAACAGTGTACACAGTACATGACACTGCTAATATGACCTGGATTTTCTTTTTTATTTCTGATTGTTTTAGGAAGTCTTCCCGGTGCAGTATGGTCCTAAGTTTGATGCAGCTCTACAGGCTCTGGTAGGAGGCCTGGTGTGTAAACTAGGAGAATTGATGCCTGTACCCGGCTTGTCCGAGGTAGGTGCAAAAAAACACTTTGAATATTACAAGTTAGTATAATTTTAAAGCGCTGTGTGGTTTTTCAAGTTTGGTACCGGGGCAACCAGCGGGTCAAAACGAACCCTTGCGGTTCCGTAACCCTTGAGCGTTACTAATGAAAGCAATTGAACCTGTTGGGGATATTTTGTTCAATTTGTCATTATCAAACTGAGGATTTCACAGTGTATTGTAGATTGGGGTCCCCTTGTCTCTTGAAATTAGAAAAAGGTTGTTAATCACTGTTTTAAATGAACGACTAATGCTATTCATTGCTCTGTCTCCTTCTTTCTCTCAGCTGAGTACCATGATCTCTACCTCCATGGAGGCGTGTGCACAGTTCATCCCTGACCCCAGTGACATTAAGACCCTCCTAAAGCACCAGGGAGGCAACGCATTTTCGCACGCCATATTCGGTACACCCTTGCCTGCATTTCAGGAAAATAAGGAGAGCAGTGTAAATTATGTCATATACTGTATAGGAAGTAATGTCAGGGCGAATATTACACTGTGACTCATAGTAATTACTAGGAACATGGCCCTATTATGGTCCTTTAGAAAAAAAAACATTAACATTAATGCACTGATGCTATGTATGTTAGTAGAACGTTAACTTTTTGCTTTCCTCCGATCCCTCTGCACCACAGGCCTCTCATCAAACGTCGGCGATTGTGTCATCTCTTCGCTGTCCTACTTTCCCGCCGCAGTGGAACCGCCCCGTTCAGCAGAAATGGTAGAGACTGTCAACGTGAGCACAGCAAGCCCCGCCTCCTTCAGCGACAACGGCGACACGGAAGAGATGTCCACAGACTCCAACAATCGGGTGCCAGGAAAACCTACTCCCATGATGCCACGCTTCTCGCAAAGGACAACAAGAAGCATGGACGATGAAACTACAGACACCGTGGAGCAGAATTTGGGAACCACTAAAACCGGCGGCCAATCCGTGCTACGTGAGCTACGGGTCACGTTGCACCCAGTCAAGTTGAGCGACAGAAGGGCAGGCCCAGCGGAGCAGGGACAAAAAGTGAAGGAGCAACCCAAACCTCCAGTAGACAAATTTACAGGTCAGTCTGTCTTGATACAAGGGGCTCCCCTACCATTGTAACCTACTGTTTCGTGTAGGAATATGTTTTGCCCTCCGTCCGTATGTCCGTCCGTCAGTGTGTCCGTCTGTTACCAGGTAATCTCTGGCGCCGTTTACCCGATCAATGCCAAAATTTGCACACACACTTCCTGGATGCCAACAAGGAACCTCTGCTCCAAATTTTCCTAGAAGGGCCTAATGTAGCACCACCAGGAGGCAGATTCTTGCAATTATTTACTAAAAATCTGTGTGTGCCTGTCTGTTACCAGCTAATCTCCCAAACCGTTAACCCGATCGATGCCACAATTTGCACACACACTCCCTGGATGCCAACCATGAACCTCTGCCCCAAATTTTCTACACGGCCTGTTATAGTGCCACCAGGAGGCTGATTTTGGCCTTTTTGTTTTGCAAAAAATAGTGCGTGTGTCTGTCTGTTACCAGCTAATCTCCCAAACCGTTAACCCGATCGATTCCACAATTTGCACACACATTCCCTGTATGCCAACCATGAACCTGGGCCCCAAGTTTTCCACAACAGCCTGTTATAGCGCCACCAGGAGGCCGATTTGATGTTGAACACAGCAGGCGATTTACATAAAATCTTTAAGGCTGAGAAAACTATTCCTATTCCTTCACAATGGATTGTTATAGCGCCACCAACAGGTGGACATGTTTGCAAACAGGTGGCAAAACACATTTCTTGGACAAAATGCCTCAAATCATCCAAATGCTAAAGTCATAAGAAGCAATGGAACCCTTTTAACATTGGCCTATTATAGCGCCACCAGGAGGGCACAACCTGACCTGGCCTGGTGGAGACCTGTGGGCAGAAGGGCACTTTTCTAGTTTCTACTGTTTTGTAATGCAATTTAAATGCGGCTACAAGCATGGCGTGGCATAGGGCAGCACCAATGCTGCCTTTTTCAGATCATATACGTGTACTGTATATGTATGTGTATCAACACAATTCCCAATGACAATCACGGGACAATTTTATGTCATGGTGTCTGAGCAAATGGACACGTTTTGTCATAATAAGGTCATTTTAAGGTATGGCCATGACATCAATAGTCTAAAGAAAGATAGGATATTCGTTTTTCAGTATTTGTTTCGGTGAAACCCTACTTTTCATTCAACTTTAGAAGCCTGTAGAATCAGTCTACATTGGTTCAAATGAATAATGAGCCTTTTAAAAGTAATTCTGTTAAATATAAATGACATGACAAGCCTTAACTCGTTGTCTCCTCATGTCCGTCTGCACCACAGCCATCCCATCCAAAGTGGGCGACTGCCTTCCCTCTTCACTGCCGCCCCGGCCCGCCCCAGTGGAACCACCCAAGTCACCAGAATGCTTGGAGATTGACACTACGAGCGCAGCGAGCCCCGCCTCTTTCAGCGACGCAGACGATGTGGGCGAGATGTCCGGAGACTCGGACTGTGAGGTGATCGAAACCCCCGTCAAGCCTGTGGACAGCGGAACGAGAAGCAGCGATGCTAGATCCACTGACCATGCAGTGGGGGACAGCGGAACGAGAAGCAGCGATGCTAGATCCACTGACCATGCAGTGGGGGACAGCGGAATGAGAAGCAGCGATGCTAGATCCACTGACCATGCGGTGGGGGAGAAAAATAAGAAGGACACTATCGAAACAAACACCGCAGCAGACACACCGGTAGCCACCACAAGTCAGGAGAAGTCTCAAGAGGTCTCGGGGGGAACGACAAAAAACCCACCTGGAAATTCACTACACACGCAAGTGATACAGAAATCTCTTTTGAGGTCGATCCCTTTCAAGACCGTTCCCATGCCAGTCCAGAATCTCTCTACCTCGCAGAATGGGGGAAACGCAAAATCCGACGCCTCACAGAAATTACAGACTCGTCGGGTTACGCTGCAGCAATGGGTCTCTCAAGTTGCGATTAACTCTGTGTCACTCCCATCTCTTCCGCCTATTCCCCCACCCAAGGTCGAAACCAAAGGCCGAAACCTTGCCCCAACCTTGCCCCAAGGGCCTAGCGAAAAGACCCCTACAGGGCTAGTATTCTACAGGCAAACAATTGAGCTGAACATGCCCAAGACCAAGACCCAGCCAGGCTCAGAGAAAATGCTAGCCAAGAAAAAAAATAGGCCTAAAGTAGAAAGGTTTACATGTAAGTCTTGCAACAAGAGTTTTCTGAAGCAGTCCACGCTGCAGGAGCACGAGCGCATCCACACGGGCGAGAAGCCCTATCCGTGCGAAGAATGTGGAAGGGTTTTCCGGACGGAGCGCTGTCTGACCAAGCATCAGGTGATCCACAGTGGACTTCTGCCGTACACCTGCGGCCACTGCGCCCGCTCTTTCCCCAGCCTCACGCGCTTAAGGAGACACAACCTGGTCCATCTCGAAGAGAAGCCCTTCTACTGCCAGATCTGCAAAAGGGGCTACACGACGGCCACACACTTTAGGAGGCACATGGACTGCCACAACAGCCAGAAGAGCTTCGCATGCACACACTGTGACAAGACCTTCCCGACCGAGTGGAAGCTGCAAAAGCACCTGCGCTTTCACACGAGGGAGCGCCCGCACATGTGCGAGCGCTGTGGCATGAGGTTCATGTTTTCCAGCAGCCTGAGGGTGCACATGGCCTACCACATCGGCAAGAAGGATCACCAGTGCTCAGAGTGTGGCAAGTTGTTCGTCTACATGCCGGAATTGACCAGGCACCTGAAGCAACACAACACGCCGAAGGTCAAGACGCCGTGCCACATCTGTGGGAAGACCTTCACCAAATACTCCCTCAAGGTTCACATGTTGACGCACTCGTCGGAGAGGCCCTACAAGTGCCCCTTTTGTCCAAAGGCCTTCAGCCAGTCTGGCACTCTGAACACGCACAAGAGGTTCCATTCCAACGAGCGGCCGTACACTTGCGATATCTGCGGGAAAACCTACAAGATTGCCGGACACTTGAGGCATCATAAACTGTTGCACACGTGCAAGCAACCCTTCAAGTGTGACCTGTGCGAGAAGGCGTATACCACCGTTTGTAGTTTGAAGAAACACAAGCTGTCGCAGCACACCAGTCCCAGCACTGCCGGACTTTCCAGTAAACGGCGTCACAAGAGCAAGGATAGGAAACATTCCCTGAAGAGGAAGTATGATGATTATGGCGACGAAGATTATTGATTCATTCTCCAAATATGCTCTTCTTAGGATAGCTTTTATTCAAGATGTATTTTAGTTCAGCTTTTACTCAACATGCATGCCATCTTCCAGCATGTTTCTATGACCCTGTGATTGACAACGGTCGAGAGCAACCAATAAGTGCACTGACTGGTTCACAACCTTTTTTTTCGCTTTGAGCTACTCCTTATTACATCTCATGAGGCTGCCCATACGTGCGCACATACTTGTTTAAAGGAGACATAACCGCTTCAGTCCTATATACTCAAGATCATGTTCTCATACGACAAATGGCAAAAAATGCAGATCTACAGTATCAGAGATCTAACCGAGGGGGACCTGGAGCTCAGGCTGGGAGACGTTGCATTAAAGGATAATTCCACACCAAAACACATTAGACATCAATCTACCTTGATCCCTGTGACATCATACAGTATATAGTGTACTTGATTTTTGTAATAGATGCCCCCTTTTCTACATTTCACCCCCGAGCCCCCCCTCCCATAGTTTGCATTGCCGCAGGTTGTCTTTATTCTAATGCAGGTATTTTAATAGCTCCAAACTTATTTTTTTTCCCCATATTTTAATAGTATACTGATACTCATTTATGCGTTTTATGTCATTCTGGAGCAGTATTTACATGTAATCCCAGATGTAATCTTCCTCCTCTTCTCCCCTCCCTTCTGCCACTCTTCTCTCCAATCACTCAGGTTGAAACTCCTGTCGCATGGGCGCCACCTGAGTTTTATTTTTGTTTGTTTGTTTGTTTGTTTTAATCATGCAGTGGCCCAATTGTCTTCTAGTGTGTGGTTTGGTGTGATGTGAAAAAAAAAAAGTTTGGAGCTACTAAAATACCCACATTAGAATAAAGACAACCTGCTACAATGCAAACTGCATTGGAGGGAGGGGGCCTCAGGGTGAAATGTAGAAAAGGGGGTATTTATGAGGAAAATCAAGGGCATTATGTATCATTTCACAGGAATCAAGGTAGATGGATGCCCAATGTGTTTTGGTGTGGAATTCTCTTTATTTGGATCTTACCCACAGCTGTACATTCCTACACTTAGTAGTACCGGTAGTTTAACTAGTAGCTTATAGCCTAGAACTAACATAATCTGTATTGGAAATCAAATGAATAATTGTGTATTTTGAAAAAGAGTGGGAAAAAGAAAGAAAAAAAATACAGAAAGCTAAACTATTAGTATTAGTATTTATTTTCCATATTGAATGTGACAGAACCTGAATATGAGATTGACACAATAAAAACAAGTCAGTTACCTGAAATGTAAGATGGATACCATTAAAAACAAGTCAATTTCTTTATTTGTTTTTTGCAGATGGGATATCTTAAAATAAAATGAGTCTTTGAACAACGTGGGCTCCTTGTGCGTTCTTTAGCTACTGATAACTGTGCTGTTGGTGAATAAACCATGTTCATCAAAGTTTGGTGACATAACTATAATGGTTTATGTGTTGTAATAGTAATAACAGCTTAAAGTTCTTAGTCCTGGGGATGGACTGGGGGCCATTCAATGACATCAGTTCAATTGAGCAAGAAATTATTTTCAGCTGCCATAGACCTGCGCAGTGACGTCACCAGCCCTGTTCCACTAGTGGGTTCCTCATTCATTTTCCTCATAAACTTTTAGAAAATGGTTAATAAAAACACGATTGCGACGCGGCCAAAGCCAACTCGGGTCGTGACAAATCATGACAACAAACAACATATTGTCATATAATATATAATTAGGAAGAAGTATAAAACGCCATGATACAAGACTTTTTGTTTCGTTTTTCATCTTAGAAATGATTTGATTGTCCCAAAAGTTTGTGTGTGTCATCATGATTCGTCACGACTCGAGTTGGCTTTGTCTGCGGCGTAATCGTCTTTATATAAATTATTTTCGAAAAGTCTATGAGAAAAATGAATGGAGAATCCATTTCTGGAACAGGGGCGGTGACGTCACTACGCAGGTCACTCCCTTCCCTCCAAGATGGCAGCCTTCCTTCAGAGAATCCGAATGTCAACAGACCGAGTGGAATAAAACATTTTATTTCTTGAAAACTACAACTCAAGAAATTTGTACACGCAAAGAGCTACTAGAAGCAGAAACGGCGAAATATGTCCAGGAAATACCATATCCGATCTTGGACTCTCGTACAGTGATCATGTGATCATGTGTTCGCAAACACCAAATCTTGGGCTAGGACGGGGTAGAGCCGGCCGGCATGATGGTTTAGGACTTTTGGGGACATTTTAGTGAAACAAACAATAAGGCACGCACATCCAAAAAAAACTAACTAAATACCAGGTGCTGGGCCGAAGAACAAACTAGGAAGAAATAAATAAGGTCCGCACACTGGACTGAAGCTCCAAACTAAAGGTGTTTATTTCACCATGATGAAGAAGATGACGTTTCGAGCCTCACGGCTCTTCATCAGAAGACATTTTAGTGACACAAAATTAGTAAACCCATTGTTAATAAGGGCCGTGTGAACCAGTATTATTCACTTTTACCCCTTTTTTGGGTGGGCCCTGAGCTTGAGCCTCTTAGCTCATGGCATGGCCCCCCCTAGATCAGGGGCCCCTGGGCCACAGGTGGGTGCCTATTCTAATTCTGTCGGCATGAACTGCAGTAGATTTAAACTAAAGAAGAGATTGAATTTTATTTTGAAAAAATAAAACCCGGAAGTCTTGTCCAGAGCCAACCTATGGAGCCAACTAGTAAAAGAGTTGCGACATTGAGCGGACAGAAACTGAGTGCTCAAGCGCTGAATGGGGACAGGCTGGAGTTGGAAATTGTTTTCAACGTGGTCGGCCCATACTAGATATATATCTATGGGTCGGCCGCGTAAATAAGAACAACTTTAGGCATCTGCGAAACACGATACGAGTTTTAAAGGGTTATACAGTAACAACTATAGATCTAAAATAAAGGCATTTAAGATCACACACACACACACACACACACACACACACACACACACACACACACACACACACACACACACACACACACACACACACACACACACATATATATATATATATATATATATATATATATATATATATATATATATATATATATATATATATATATATATATATATATATATATATATACTTCCGGTCGAGCACTCCCTTGTTGTCTCCATTCTCAATAGAAGTGTGTAGAAGAGCCCAATGAAGTGAACGCAGTTGACGAAACTGTCTGTACTCTGTACTTACGTTCTCTTACAGGCGGTCTCCCGGTGAAGACAAGGCTAGTTCAGCTAGCAGGGATAAGACTAAAGACTCCTGATCAATCGAGTCCAAACTATACCTACTTTTTTATTTGATTAAAGACGTAAACGGCATTACGGATGGTGTGTTGTGATTAGAGATTAAGCCCCAATCACCAGGACATTCGTTCAGTGTGATAAGACAATTGCAGCATGCCTGGCTAACTAGCTGATGTTGTAGTTCTTTCACCAACAGCTTCTAATGTAAACCTATGCTGTAAACACACATGTATATAAAAAAAAGTTTAATTTGAACTAGGAATATGCCTCAACAAAGGACCAAGAAGAATTTGCCTGGTAAGAAACCACCTCACAATGGCTCACTCATACTGTAGCATAGTCCTGACCCCGTTGCCCTGGTCCATACAGGTTAGGCAATCCAATGGAGCAGACCTACAAAACCTACAAACATACAGATCAAAATGACCATTAATCTCCTACATTCTCTAGTTGTGTAGACTTGGGCTAATTCACATGATGGATACTGGTATTTTAACTCTTGAAAGTGTAAACATGAAACTGGGTCCATTTGGTTTCATTTTTACGCTCTCAAAAAGTTACATCTGTTTAACCAACTTTCCACCATTTAGCTGGGGAAACCTCTCAGGGACAGGGACCATTAGTGGTCCCCGGACCACCTGTTGAAAACCCCTGCTCTAATGTTCAAAACGCGCTCTAATGCAGCACGTATGAAGTGATGGATCATGGACAAAATGTTTTGATTATCAGTTTGTTAGATTATCAGGCGTTATATTTGGCTTTACTGCATTCATTTTTCTATAATACTTGCATGCATGAATGATGCATCCATACATGTGTTTCAGCTGCCCCTGTCCTTCCTCTGGCCTCTCTGAGGTTGCTGGCTTCACCTCTCCAGCTGACCTATGCCTACATCTGGCAGGTCATGAAGCAGAGAGATGTCAAACAGTACAGGAAGGTGGAGGAGTTTGTTACCACTGTGTTAGACACTTGTGAGGATCTCCTGACATTCAAGCAGACTGCTCAACTCCTCCTGGGACTCAGGGCACGGGTGAGAGCTCTTTGCAAAAACTACATGCGCTTCATTGACTGCTGTAGTTGTCCTCCACAGAAAATATTATTTTATGTCATTTTTCACTTTTGAAGTTCAATGATTTAAAGGCTGCCAGGTGCTGACTTAGCCATTAACATACCGGCAAGGCACAGTTTGCTCTCAATTTACAACTAGCTTAGAATTGAACATTATCTTGTTCAAATGCCATTATGAGGACCTGTGCCACTGTTCTGCACTCCTAATAATAACGGTATGGCACTGGCCTCGATAAACAACTGTACCCAAAGTCTGATGGAGACTGTGGGGCACAAGTCCTATGTATGTCATGTTAAAGTCAGAAGGGGGAATTGTTCCTCTAACCTGCTATTATCAAAGGATACAGTGGCACTACATAGCACAGAACTTACAAGCTGAACTTAATGCTTGTCTGAAAATGATAATGGCTCATTAAATATCTGTTCTAGATCATTTTGGATTTGCTCCAACCAGAGGCTACCCCTAACCCTAAAGTCATTCAGGCTCTCATCAACAAGCTCTACATCCGCCATAGCAAGGTAACCTTTCCCAGAAATACACTCATGCATTCCATTTACTGTATACTTTCCAACTAGTCTCACTCAAATCTATTAGCTTCCCAACACAAACTCTTCACAGTACCGAATTGGAGAGAGCTGTATGCAACTGTGATCACAATCGGTGATCACATAGGACAATGTGGTTTATGGTTTATGATAAAAAATAATAATAATAGTTTGTGTGTGAAATTGAGTTGGCACTGTTATTTGTTACATGTTAGATAATAACATAATACTGTGTGGTGTTATTATATAATAAATTACCACTATGTGGTATTTTTTTGCAGATGGATGAAGAGGTGAAGCAATGTCAAACTAAGTTTGTGGTTCTGGTGCAAATGCTGCTTAAAAAACAAGGACAGAGGAAACAATTCTTCCAGGTAAATGTTAAAGTCAATCTGAGGTGACGAATGCAGTATATGTTTAACTCTTTGCCAGCCGTCAACATCTTGTCTAGTCTTTAGAAATCTAGGAAACAATTCACACACACACACACACACACACACACACACACACACACACACACACACACACACACACACACACACACACACACACACACACACAGTACATGACACTGCTAATATGTCCTGGATTCTTTTTTTAGGAAGTCTTCCCGGTGAAGTATGGTCCTAAGTTTGATGCAGCTCTACAGGCTCTGGTAGGAGGCCTGGTGTGTAAACTGGGAGAATTGATGCCTGTACCCGGCTTGTCCGAGGTAGGTGCAAAAAGTAACACTTACAAAGTAAATTACTAGTTAGGATAATTTTAAAGCGCTGTGTGGCTCTCCATTTTAGGTACCGCGACAACCCAGGGTGTCCATGGCTCATAGCGTGCTATGAGCCGTGAACACCTGCTACTTTTAGGGTAATCGTGAAAACGCAGAGCAAATCTTTGAATCAATATACGATCTATATTATATGGACAAAATGGTTTAAATGAACGACTAATGCTATTCATTGCTCTGTCTCCTTTCTCTCAGCTGAGTACCATGATCTCTACCTCTATGGAGGCGTGTGCACAGTTCATCCCTGACCCCAGTGACATTAAGACCCTCTTAAAGCACCATGAAGGCGACGCAATGCAGCTGCACCCCGCATTCGGTACACCCTTACCTGCATTTCAGGAAAATAAGGAGAGCAGTGTAAATCATATGTCATATATAGGAAGTAATGTCAGGGCAAATATTACATTGTGATTCATAGTAGTTACATGACACTATGTATAAACATGAAACTATTATGGTCCTTTATAAAATAAAATAAAAACATTAACCGTAAGTGTGAAATACAATTGCACTGCTGCTATGTATGTTAGTAGAGTGTAAAAGGAGAATTCCGCACCAAAACACATTCGGCATCTATCTACCTTGATCGCTGTGACATTATATATATTGCACTTGATTTTTGTCATAAATGCCCCTTTTTCTACATTCCCCCCTGAGGTCCCCCTCCCTTTCAACAGTTTACATTGGTGCAGGTTGTCTTTATTCTATTGCGGGCATTTTAGTATCTTTTTCCCCACCCATCTTTTTTTTTATCAGTATACTGATACTCATGCATGTTTTGTTTCACGTCACTCTGGCACAACTTTTACATGTAATTCTAGAGGAAATCTATTGCTCCTCCTCTCCTCCCCTCCCCCCTTGGTCACTCTACTCTCCAATTACTCCGTTTGAAACTCCTGTCGCACGGGTGCCACCTGAGTTTTTTAAAATCATGTAGTGGCCCTTAATATCTTGTAGTCTGTGTGTAGTTTGATGTGATGTGTGAAAAAAATACTTTTGGAGCTACTAACATAACCACAGAGAAAACCTGTGGCAATGTAAACTGCATTGAAGGGAGCGGGACCTCAGGGTGAAATGTAGAACAGGGCGCATCTATGACAAAAATCAAGGGCATTATGTATCATCTCACAGGAATCAAGGTAGATGGATGCCCAATGTGTTTTAGTGTGGAATTCTCCTTTAACCTTTTGCCTTCCTCCGATCCCTCTGCACCACAGGCCTCTCATCAAACGTCGGCGATTGCGTCATCTCTTCGCTGTCCTACTTCCCCGCCGCTGTGGAACCGCCCCGTTCAGCCGAAAGGGTAGAGACCGCCGACGTGGGCGCAGCAAGCCCCGCCTCTTTCAGCGACAACAGCGGCACGGAGGAGATGTCCACAGACTCGAACGATCGGGTGCCAGGAAAACCTGCTACTCCCGCAATGCCACGCTTCTCACTAAGGACAACAAGAAGCATGGACGATAAAACTACAGACACTGTGGGGCAGAATTCAGGAACCACCAAAACCGGCGGCCAATTCAATCTACGTGAGCCACGGGTCATGTTGCAGCCGGTCAAGATGAGCGACAGAAGGGCAGGCCCAGAGGAACAGGGACAAAAAGTGAAGGAGCAACCTAGGGATGCACCAATACTGCCTTTATCAGATCATATGCTGTACAGTATGTATATATATATTTATGTATTTATTTTTATTTTTGTAGCGTCATTTTAAGGTATGGCCATGACGGCAATAGTCTAAAAAAGATCGGATATGCATTTTTCAGGATAACTGTTTCCTACACTGTATATTTGTTTCGGTGAAACCCTAGTTTTCATTCAGCTTGGGTTAGGTTTTAGAAGCCGTTTGTAGAATCAGTCTAAATCGGTTCAAATGAATGATGTAATTTAATTAAATATAAATCAATGATATGACAGGCCTTAACTCATTGTGTCTCCTCATGTCCGTCTGCTCCACAGCCATCCCATCCAAGGTGGGCGACTGCCTTCCCTCTTCACTGCCGCCCCGGCCCGCCCCAGTGGAACCACCCAAGTCACCAGAATGCTTGGAGATTGACACTACGAGCGCAGCGAGCCCCGCCTCTTTCAGCGACGCATACGATGTGGGCGAGATGTCCGGAGACTCGGACTGTGAGGTGATCGAAACCCCCGTCAAGCCTGTGGACAGCGGAACGAGAAGCAGCGATGCTAGATCCACTGACCATGCAGTGGGGGACAGCGGAACGAGAAGCAGCGATGCTAGATCCACTGACCATGCAGTGGGGGACAGCGGAACGAGAAGCAGCGATGCTAGATCCACTGACCATGTAGTGGGGGACAGCGGAACGAGAAGCAGCGATGCTAGATCCACTGACCATGCGGTGGGGGAGAAAAATAAGAAAGACACTATCGAAACAAACACCGCAGCAGACACACCAGTAGCCAGCACGAGTCAGGAGAAGTCTCAAGAGGTCTCGGGGGGAACGACAAAAACCCCACCTGGAAATCCACTACACACACAAGTGATACAGAAATCTCTTTTGAGGTCCATCCCTGTCAAGACCATTCCCATGCCAGTCCAGAATCTCTCTACCTCGCAGAATGCGGGAAGCGCAAAATCCGACGGCTCGCAGAAGTTACAGACTCGTCGGGTCACGCTGCAACAATGGGTGTCACAAGTTGCGATTAACTCCGTGTCTCTCCCATCTCTTCCGCCTATTCCCCCACCCAAGGTTTCGATTTCGAATAAACGGCCCAAGGTGACCCAAGGGCCCAGGGCCGAGACAGGGCCAGTATTCGAAAGGCAAACGATTGAGCTGACCATGCCCAATAGGCCGGCAGGCTCCGAGAAAACAATGGCCAAGAAAAAAATTAGGCCCAGAGTCGAAAGATTTACATGTAAATCTTGCAACAGGGGTTTTCGGAAGCAATCCGCGCTGCAGGACCACGAGCGCATCCACACGGGCGAGAAGCCCTATTCGTGCGAAGAATGCGGAAGGGTTTTCCGGACGGAGCGCTGTCTGACCAAGCATCAGGTGATCCACAGTGGACTTCTGCCGTACACCTGCGGCCACTGCGCCCGCGCTTTCACCAGCCTCACGCGCTTAAGGAGACACAACCTGGTCCATCTCGAAGAGAAGCCCTTCTACTGCGAGATCTGCAAAAGGGGCTACACGCAGGCCCCACACTTCAGGAGGCACATGGAGTGCCACACCAGCCAGGAGAGCTTCGCGTGCACGCAGTGTGACAAGACCTTCCCGACCGAGTGGACGCTGCAAATCCACCAGCGCTGTCACACGACGGAGCGCCCGCACATGTGCGAGCAGTGCGGCATGACGTTCAGGGTGCCCAGCAGCCTGAGGGTGCACATGGGCTACCACATCGGCAAGAAGGAGAACCAGTGCGCGCAGTGTGGGAAGATGTTCGTCTACATGTGGGACCTGAAGAGGCACCTGAAGCAACACAGCACGCCAAAGGTCAAGACGCCGTGCCACATCTGTGGGAAGACCTTCACCAAATACTGCCTGAAGGTTCACTTGTTGGCGGTTCACTCGTCGGAGAGGCCCTACAAGTGCCCCTTATGTCCAAAGGCCTTCAGCCAAGTCGGCGAACTGAACATGCACAAGAAGCGCCATTCCAATGAGCGGCCGTACACTTGTGAGATCTGCGGGAAAACCTACAAGAGTACCGCCCACTTGAGGCATCATAAACTGTTGCACACGTGCAAGCAACCCTTCAAGTGTGACCTGTGCGAGAAGGCGTATGCCAGCATTGCTAGTTTGAAGAAACACACACTGTCGCAGCACACCAGTCCCAGCACTGCTGGATTTTCCAGTAAACGGCGTCACAAGAGCAAGCATAGGAAACTTTCCCTGAAGAGGAAGTATGATGATTATGGCGATGAAGATTATTGATTCTCCAAATATGCTCTTCTTAGGTTAGCATTTATTCAAGATGTATTTTAGTTCAGCATTTACTCAACATGCATGCCATCCTCCAGCATGTTTCTATGACCCTGTGATTGTCACCGGTCAAGAGCAACTATTAAGTCCACTGACTCGTTCACAACCTTTTTCTTTTTCCTTTGAGCTACTCCTTGCCCATACGTGCACACATACTTGTTTAAAGCAGCCATAACCGCTTTAGTTCTATATACTCAAGACCATGTTCTCATACGACAAATGGCAAAAGATGCAGTACAGTATCAGAGATCTAACCGAGGGGGGCCTGGAGCTCAGGCTGGGAGACGCTGCATTAAAGGAGAATTCCACACCAAAGCACATTAGGCATCAATCTACCTTGATCCCTGTGACATCATATATTGTGTACTTAATGTACTTGATTTTGTCATAGATGCCTCCCTTTCTACATTTCACCCCCGAGCCCCCCCCTCCCATAGTTTGCATTGCCGCAGGTTGTCTTTATTCTAATGCAGGTATTTTAGTAGCTCCAAACTTAGTTTTTTCCCCCAATATTTTAATAGTGTACTGATACTCATGCATGCGTTTTATGTCATTCTGGAGCAGTCTTTACGTGTAATCTCAGAGGTAATCTTCCTCCTCTTCTCGCCTCCCTTCTACCACTCTTCACTCAGGTTGAAACTCCTGTCGCACGGGTGCCACCAGAGTTTTTTAAAATCATGTCGTGGTCCAATTGTCCTCTAGTGTGTGGTTTGGTGTGATGTGTAAAAAAACAAACAAACAAACAAACAAAAAAAAAACGTTTGCAGTTACTAAAATACCCACATTAGAATAAAGACAACCTGTGGCAATGCAAACTGGAGGAGGGGGAGGCATTGGAGGGAGGGGGACCTCAGGGTGCAACTTTACATCATTTAGCCTGGGGACCACCTGGAATCCTCTCAGGGACCACTGGTGGTCCCCGGACCATTGTTGAAAACCCCTGCCCTATGCAGTGGTGCCCAACCACTCAACCAAGTACTGATTCCTAGTCGACCACGGAGGTAGGTGTATGTTTTTTGACTTGTCATATACTTTTTTGGATTGTAAACCCGGTTTCCAAATACATGTCTATATGTTTTAATAGTGTGTCTTTGCATTACGCACCTGCACACAAATGCACGTGTCTTATGGCAGGAGAGGGGAAATCTATTTGCGACCATGACGGCCGTTGCGGCGGTTTTCTAACCGTTGTGACCGTTTGATGTGGCTCTTTGCAGTAACACAGTGAAAAACGTGGCTCTTAGTCTCTGACCGGTTGGCCACCCCTGGTATAGCCTATTACAAGTTACTGTTACAAAAGAAATCTAATATATTATACTTTTCTTTCTGCATTACTGCACTTTCTGTGCGAGAAGGCGTATGCCAGCATTGCTAGTTTGAAGAAACACACACTGTCGCAGCACACCAGTCCCAGCACTGCTGGATTTTCCAGTAAACGGCGTCACAAGAGCAAGCATAGGAAACTTTCCCTGAAGAGGAAGTATGATGATTATGGCGATGAAGATTATTGATTCTCCAAATATGCTCTTCTTAGGTTAGCATTTATTCAAGATGTATTTTAGTTCAGCATTTACTCAACATACATGCCATCCTCCAGCATGTTTCTATGACCCTGTGATTGTCACCGGTCAAGAGCAACTATTAAGTCCACTGACTCGTTCACAACCTTTTTCTTTTTCCTTTGAGCTACTCCTTGCCCATACGTGCACACATACTTGTTTAAAGCAGCCATAACCGCTTTAGTTCTATATACTCAAGACCATGTTCTCATACGACAAATGGCAAAAGATGCAGTACAGTATCAGAGATCTAACCGAGGGGGGCCTGGAGCTCAGGCTGGGAGACGCTGCATTAAAGGAGAATTCCACACCAAAGCACATTAGGCATCAATCTACCTTGATCCCTGTGACATCATATATTGTGTACTTAATGTACTTGATTTTGTCATAGATGCCTCCCTTTCTACATTTCACCCCCGAGCCCCCCCCTCCCATAGTTTGCATTGCCGCAGGTTGTCTTTATTCTAATGCAGGTATTTTAGTAGCTCCAAACTTAGTTTTTTCCCCCAATATTTTAATAGTGTACTGATACTCATGCATGCGTTTTATGTCATTCTGGAGCAGTCTTTACGTGTAATCTCAGAGGTAATCTTCCTCCTCTTCTCGCCTCCCTTCTACCACTCTTCACTCAGGTTGAAACTCCTGTCGCACGGGTGCCACCAGAGTTTTTTAAAATCATGTCGTGGTCCAATTGTCCTCTAGTGTGTGGTTTGGTGTGATGTGTAAAAAAACAAACAAACAAACAAACAAAAAACGTTTGCAGTTACTAAAATACCCACATTAGAATAAAGACAACCTGTGGCAATGCAAACTGGAGGAGGGGGAGGCATTGGAGGGAGGGGGACCTCAGGGTGCAACTTTACATCATTTAGCCTGGGGACCACCTGGAATCCTCTCAGGGACCACTGGTGGTCCCCGGACCATTGTTGAAAACCCCTGCCCTATGCAGTGGTGCCCAACCACTCAACCAAGTACTGATTCCTAGTCGACCACGGAGGTAGGTGTATGTTTTTTGACTTGTCATATACTTTTTTGGATTGTAAACCCGGTTTCCAAATACATGTCTATATGTTTTAATAGTGTGTCTTTGCATTACGCACCTGCACACAAATGCACGTGTCTTATGGCAGGAGAGGGGAAATCTATTTGCGACCATGACGGCCGTTGCGGCGGTTTTCTAACCGTTGTGACCGTTTGATGTGGCTCTTTGCAGTAACACAGTGAAAAACGTGGCTCTTAGTCTGTGACCGGTTGGCCACCCCTGGTATAGCCTATTACAAGTTACTGTTACAAAAGAAATCTAATATATTATACTTTTCTTTCTGCATTACTGCACTTTCTGTGCGAGAAGGCGTATGCCAGCATTGCTAGTTTGAAGAAACACACACTGTCGCAGCACACCAGTCCCAGCACTGCTGGATTTTCCAGTAAACGGCGTCACAAGAGCAAGCATAGGAAACTTTCCCTGAAGAGGAAGTATGATGATTATGGCGATGAAGATTATTGATTCTCCAAATATGCTCTTCTTAGGTTAGCATTTATTCAAGATGTATTTTAGTTCAGCATTTACTCAACATGCATGCCATCCTCCAGCATGTTTCTATGACCCTGTGATTGTCACCGGTCAAGAGCAACTATTAAGTCCACTGACTCGTTCACAACCTTTTTCTTTTTCCTTTGAGCTACTCCTTGCCCATACGTGCACACATACTTGTTTAAAGCAGCCATAACCGCTTTAGTTCTATATACTCAAGACCATGTTCTCATACGACAAATGGCAAAAGATGCAGTACAGTATCAGAGATCTAACCGAGGGGGGCCTGGAGCTCAGGCTGGGAGACGCTGCATTAAAGGAGAATTCCACACCAAAGCACATTAGGCATCAATCTACCTTGATCCCTGTGACATCATATATTGTGTACTTAATGTACTTGATTTTGTCATAGATGCCTCCCTTTCTACATTTCACCCCCGAGCCCCCCCCTCCCATTGTTTGCATTGCCGCAGGTTGTCTTTATTCTAATGCAGGTATTTTAGTAGCTCCAAACTTAGTTTTTTTCCCCCAATATTTTAATAGTGTACTGATACTCATGCATGCGTTTTATGTCATTCTGGAGCAGTCTTTACGTGTAATCTCAGAGGTAATCTTCCTCCTCTTCTCGCCTCCCTTCTACCACTCTTCACTCAGGTTGAAACTCCTGTCGCACGGGTGCCACCAGAGTTTTTTAAAATCATGTCGTGGTCCAATTGTCCTCTAGTGTGTGGTTTGGTGTGATGTGTAAAAAAACAAACAAACAAACAAACAAAAAACGTTTGCAGTTACTAAAATACCCACATTAGAATAAAGACAACCTGTGGCAATGCAAACTGGAGGAGGGGGAGGCATTGGAGGGAGGGGGACCTCAGGGTGAAATGTAGAAAAGGGGGCATCTATGAGAAAAATCAAGGGCATTATGTATCATGTCACAGGAATCAAGGTAGATGGATGCCCAATGTGTTTGGTGTGGAATTCTCCTTAAGTGTTGAGGCTTTTATTTAGATCTTACCCACAGCTTTACATTCCTAGTAGTTTAACTAGTAGCTTGGCATTACGAAGAAGACTAGGGTCTGAACTTCACATTTTTTTGTGTTGTTTGTTGCATTAAAGAGTAATTCATTAAGCAATGAATTACGATGAAAGTAATTTGGCTATTATCAGGACCATCCACTCCAACTCGTATTGGCTATGAAGTATGATGTGGATATAACAACATATAGTAAAATAAGTTACAGCTTAGAATGAACATAATCTGCATTTGGAAATCAAATGGTTAAATTAATTGTAACTGTATTTTGAAAAAGAGTGGAAAAAGAAAAAAAAATACAGAAAGCTAAACTGAAGGCATTAAGTATTTATTTTCCATATTGAGTGTGACAGAACTTGAGATGGGCACAATAAAAACAAGTCAGTTACATGAAGTATTAGGTGGATACCATTACATACAAGTCAATTGTTTATTTGTTGCAGATGGGATATCTTAAAATAAAATGAGTCTGTGGACAGTGTGGGCTCCTTGTGCGTTCTTTAGCTACTGATAACTGTGCTGTTGGTGAACAAACCTTGGCCTATCTCAAAGTTTGGTGACAAAGCCACGTTATACAGGTGGATGTCTCCCAAATAATTTTAGTAACATAATGGTTTATTATGTTGTTGTAGTAATAATAATAGCTTAAAGTTCTGGGGATAGATTTGGGGATGGGGGTCATTCAATAATATAAGTTCAATTGAGCAAGAAATCATTTTTAGTCAGATTTTTGGGGAGTTTAAGCCCTATAATAATACTAATAATGTAGCCAAATGCAAGCAGCAATAAAACGGGATCAAGCAAGCAGCAATAAGGAGTAAGAACAATACGCACAAATAAGCCATAGAAACATGGGAGCCTGAACTTCAGAAATACATCAGGTAATTATGTGTGAGACTGACTCACATTGTAATCTGGTGTGACTGAGTGAATGATTGGTGAGCTGTGAGTGAGTGGTGAACTGAGCTATGAACTGTCATTAGTGACAACATGGCCGAATAGTGACAGTCAAACAGCCTTGCCCAGCCATGAGGCCCATAGGGCAGGTGCCTATCTCCTGTTTCTGTAGCATGAGGCAGCTTGATGTACAAGTACACCCTCTGGACATGACGCTAGTATGACACAGGGTCTTACCCCCAATCCATCCCTTGATGCTGAGTGCCAAGCAGGGAGGCATTGGATCCCGTTTTTAGAGCCTTTGGTATGACCCGGCCGGGAATCGAACCCCGGCCTCCCAGTCTCAGGGCGGACACTCTAACCACAAGGCCACTGATTTGGTGAATGAGTAAATGATTGGTGAGCTGTGAGTGAGTGGTGAACTGAGCTGTGAACTGTCATTAGTGACAACATGGCCGAATAGTGACAAAACACAACATGGCCGAATGGTGACAACCACCATTACATTGAGTTTTACCCTGGGTTACACATAGAACCATGAACTTAGATGTAGAAGACCACATGAGATTGTGCATGATTGACTCATATTACTAGGTGTCCGTGCCGGGATTTGAACCCAGGAACTCTCATTTCCAAGTCATGCGCTCTACCAATGAGGCTACCCAACAGACACAAGACGTACTGGAAACAACACACACATTCAGTGGACTGCTTGGTAAATGGTAAATGGTGCATTTATATAGCGCCTTTATCCAAGGCGCTTTACATAGATTGTGCATCACATTCACCCATTCACACACACATTCATACACTGATGGCAGTGGGACAGGGACACATCGACACTAACTCTGCAGGAGCCCGGGATCGAACCGGCAACCTTGTGGTTACCATCCGGTTACTCTACCTCTGAGCCACTACCGCTCCTTAAATATGCACAAATAAGCCATAGAAACATGGAAGAAATACATCATGTGATTGTGGAAACACAGCAGGGTTTTTGGAGACTCAGACTTTGTATTGTCAGCAGTGGGACTTGAACCCTCAATCTTGTGTTCCGAAGTCAGGCACCCTACCGACTGAGCTATCCTGGCACAATGATTTGCTTAGTTAGTATGGCCCCCCCACACTGCACACTGCGGTGCAGTATGGCCCCCCCATACTGCACACTGCGATGCAGTATGGGCTTCAGCCAGCAGGCGCCCTCGTTCCGTCTAACTCCCGACCCCGTTGGCAACTACACCATGGTACATAGCGTTGTACAAAACGGTTTTCACACCTGCTTGTATAGCAAGCACCATGCAGCTCTAATGAGTGCTCCATCTCTGGTGTGTGTGTGTGTCTACATCAGTTCCCATTGTTGTACAACCAGAGGAATATAATTAAAATAGAGCTTGGAATTGAAATGATAGTTTAATAATCTCTAATTAAAAGTGGAACGATACAGCTTAAAATTGGAACGATACAGTTTAATAATCTCTGACTAATATTGGAATGATACAGTTTGAAATTGTCGCAATACAGTTTACTAATCTAAAAATGGAACGATACAGTTTGTAATTGAAACAATAT
This sequence comes from Benthosema pterotum, assembly GCA_039105355.1. Lineage (NCBI taxonomy): Eukaryota > Metazoa > Chordata > Actinopteri > Myctophiformes > Myctophidae > Benthosema > Benthosema pterotum. Next base: position 3,043,520 of record CM076971.1, on the reverse strand, counting down.
AGTGTACTATTCTCTGACTAAAATTGGAACGATACATCTTAAAATTGAAATGATAGTTTAATAATCTCTCACTAATATTGGAACAATACAGCTTGAAATTGGAACGATGTAGTTTACTACTCTCTGAGTAAAATTGGAATGATACAGTGTGAAATTAGAACAATACAGTTTACTAATCTCAGACTAAAAATGGAACAATACAGTTTGAAATTGGAATGATACAGCTAAATTGTTCGAATTTCAGTCAGAAAAGATTAGAACGATGCAGTGCTTTGTGCTTTATAGCAGTGGTTTCCAACCTTTTTGAAACCACGGCCCACGACCTAAAGGACCCACAATGCAATGCAATCTAGCTAGCCTGAAAAAAAAACCCACATATATTTATATATATTAAAGGTGTTGGCGTTAACACGTTAATGCGTTAACGCATTAATGCATTAATCTCGTGTTAACACAGCCGTGCGTTAATGGCGTCAAAAAAATTAACGCGAGATTAACACACTGACGATGGCTGTCCTCGGTGCGGCAGGCCACAGAAGTACTTTACGTCCACACACAAACACAGTGATGGTGTGTACAAAAAATGCAAACCGGCTTGTACAACAAACATTTGTTGTGCAAATCAAAAATCCAGCCAGAAAATCAGGCATGAGCATTTTTCAAACTGCTTAAAATGGCAGACACTCTGGGGGTGGAGCTTACCGGTCAATGTTACAGATGTGTTCCACATGAATCAAGGAACATGTAGAAACAAGTCCCATGATTTTTGGCCAAACGAGGCCCGAGTTATGGTTTTTCAAATGTTTCAGTTTCAAAGAATTGTTATAGCGCCCCCATTTGAGCAATTGGAGTAAGACTGGTTTTGCTGCTATTTGGCATCCCCCTCTACCAAACTGTAAAATCTCATAAACAGATTACTTTGCATGTGTAGATTAGGGATAATAGAAGAATTTTCACAAACAAGCAATTTTCATTGGCTCGTAAAAACATCATTTTTTTCACTGAAAACAAAATTCACACCCATTTCATGTTTGTATGGCTTCAAAGTTCATGTGTAGGTCATTGTTATGCATTTTGATCAAAGATTGTAGGAGAAGAGACATTTTAACTGTTTTACATATAATTCAAGATGGCGGTTCATCTAAAGGTCAGAGGTCAAAAGTAAGAATACAAAAGTTGTTCGGCATAAGCAGACGCATAAGTGAATATAAGTTACATTTCTGAGAGTCGAGCAGTTCATGAGTTATGAGTGTTTAAAGTTTGCAATTTCAGTTGAGTGCTATAGCGCCACCATTTGACCAGTGGTCACAGGCTTCGCATCATCACCGTTTGGCATCACCCTCTACCAGATTACCAATTTTCGCGAAAACCGACTGCACGGTTCAGCCAGAACAGCTATTTCTGGTGGAAGGAGGAAAAAAGAGACAAAAACAAGAAGGGATCAAGGTCCACTTCGTGGACTGCTTAAGCCCTATAATAATACTAATAATGTAGACAAATCCCATTAGCAAACAGACTGCAGGTACAGGGAGCTAGAACATTGGACAGACAGAAGGGATAAACACCTACAAATAGAATAACAGGTTATTTTTATTTGTATACTGGGTAAAGTGTAAGTGTGTCATATCAATTCAGCATCTACATCAGCTGGTGTAAATGTTTATTAAAATGGGCCCACAGGCACAGTCTCTTTTGGATTGTATTATTATTATCGTTATAGGAATAGGATTAGTATTATAGGTGCCAATCAGTGTTGGGACATGTGCACTACGTAACTTTAATATATTACACAATATATTACTTGTAACTTGTAATATTAGTATAGCCCAGGGGTGGCCAATCTGTGGCTCGCGAGCCGCATGCGGCTCTTCAGCTGGTTACATGTGGCTCTTAAGGGGCTTCCACATGAAGCAGTCAAAAACGCTCGGCCTGGCGCATTCCATATACCAGTGGTTTTCAACCTTTTTTATACCAGGGCCCACCATTTATTCAGAATTTGATTTGAGCCACAGACCACTATTTGATGACATTTTAGCTCCACAGACCCCAAAGCCGTTTACTTTTGTCAACAAATCCAGGCTGGATTTCAAAGAAAACAAAACAGTCAAACATACAGATCAAAATGACCATTAATCTTTTACAACTGTACATTCTCTAGTTGTGTAGACTTGGGCTAATTCACATGATGCATAATTTAACTCTTGAGAGCGTAGAAGAGTTACATCTGGCTAACCAACTTTACATCATTTAGCCTGGGGACCACCTGGAATCCTCTCAGGGACCACTGGTGGTCCCCGGACCATTGTTGAAAACCCCTGCCCTATGCAGTGGTGCCCAACCACTCAACCAAGTACTGATTCCTAGTCGACCACGGAGGTAGGTGTATGTTTTTTGACTTGTCATATACTTTTTTGGATTGTAAACCCTGTTTCCAAATACATGTCTATATGTTTTAATAGTGTGTCTTTGCATTACGCACCTGCACACAAATGCAGTGTCTTATGGCAGGAGAGGGGAAATCTATTTGCGACCATGACGGCCGTTGCGGCGGTTTTCTAACCGTTGTGACCGTTTGATGTGGCTCTTTGCAGTAACACAGTGAAAAACGTGGCTCTTAGTCTGTGACCGGTTGGCCACCCCTGGTATAGCCTATTACAAGTTACTGTTACAAAAGAAATCTAATATATTATACTTTTCTTTCTGCATTACTGCACTTTCTTTCTATATTACTTTCATCCAATCTGTTTTGTTGCAAACTGTGTTCTTAATAAGTACTTATTTTCTATAATTTTCATATTTTAGTGGCTTCCATGAATTAATACAACTCCTGGGTTAACTGTCCATAGCTGAGTAGGATGAGATATTATATATTTCGTAAAAAAAAAAAAAAAAAAAAAAAAAAAAAAGTTCTTAAGAGTAATATATATATATATATATATATATATATATATATATATATATATATATATATATATATATATATATATATATATATATATATATATATATATATATATATATATATATATATATATATATATATATATATATACACACACACACACACACACACACACACACACACACACACACAGTATATATACAGTATATAAATATTACACTTGCTCAGACAGTAATGTAATATAAATACATTACCCTAAAACGGATGTAATGATTAATAAGTAATATATTCGAAAAACAGAAATATTCCCAACACCGATGCCAATAAGGGAATATATACAGAACATTTATTTTGAAAAACACAACCCGGAAGTGTTTCGAAGGTCCAAATTCTACAGAGCGCCGAGTAGAGCTCGGTGATTTGAGACGTAAACAACGAATGTTTGAACGATATACCTCTACGTGGCAAGCTAAATATTACTATTCTCTTCATTATTATGTTTTTATTTGACTAGTTCATAACTCAGACGTGAGTTGTGAACTAGTTGTGACTCAAACCAGCTCGACTAAACTGCAGGGCACTGTGCAGTAGTGACAGACATAGTGACAGCATGGCTAACTAGCTGCTCTCAGCTACTAGCCGCTAGCTGCCACCAACACCAACAGGTTCCACTGTAAAATACTGGAATATGGAGCAACGATGGTCAAAGACGTCTGCTGGTAAGAATTCCACCCATTTTCAACATTTTAATATGTCACTAATATATCTTAGAGATGTTGTGTGGACATGATAAAAAAAAAAGTTCCCCCAATTCTGTATTTCCTAAAAATGGAAGTCTGAAAAAAATCATCAACATGGTAAATTACATCTGATGACATCGTCAAGATGTTGTATTTCACCATGTTAATGATTTTTCTTTCAGACACCTTTTTCCTGAGAGGGTACAAATGGAACCAAATGGACCCGCTAGGGAGAACCATTTGGTTCTCAGGAAAAAAATAAAAGGGTGGAGTTCCCCTTTAATATATATTGAATCGTTCTATACCTGTGGTCTTCAGTCTTTTTGATACCAGGGCCCACTATTTATTCAGCATTTGAGCCAGGGTCATTTTAGCTCCACGGATCCCAAAACTAAATAGTTCTTTTGCTTTTGACCACAATACCAGGCAGGATTTCGGAAACAAATCAGGCAAACATAGATCAAGATGAAAATGAATCTTCTACATTATCTAGTTGTGTAGAGTTGAGCTAATTAACATGGTAATTCTTGAGAGTTAAGGGGCTTGCTCTCAAAGAGTTACACCTGGTTAACCAACTTTCCATCATTTAGCCTGGGAACCACCTGGAACCCTCTCAAGGACCACTGGTGGCCCCCGGACCACTGGTTGAAAACCACTGTTCGATAGTAAAAGACCACCCGCTCCCTCTTCCCCTCCTTGTAATTTTTTCTTTTTACCTCTACTATGGTTTCCTGCTTTTGGCTACACAGAAGTGAATATTTGTTCGTCCATAAATGTCCTGAGGAAATGAACATTGTTGCCCCTATTGCAAACACGTAGAAATACTATTACTTAATGCTGTTCTATTATCAGTCTTTTGTGCTGGGTTGTGTGTGAAATCTACTGTGAATCTCCATGCTGTTAATACAATCAATACATAAATCAATCTGATTAAATGGTGATGCCGCTACTATGGTTGTGAGTTCCACGTGTTCTGACTATTTCTGATCATAAGAGACATTTCCCCCCTCTTGTAACCCTATCTTACTTTAATTGTGTTTTGGAGACACCTTAGCTGAAGATTTCGACTATTGTATAATTGACACTTTCCTGTTGTTCTTATTACTGATATTTTACTATGTTAAAGTGTCACTGGGCTCACTTACTGTACTTCTTGGAGGAGTCCTCTCTCCTTCTGTTGTGGTGGTAGTCTGACTCTATTTAGTGTTTGATATCACTCAGTCAGGACATGATTAAATAACAAAATGAGACGGCACGATTCAGTCTTTCAAAGACAAGTATCAATTTAGTAAAGTGGAACACAACATACTGACTCAAAGGGCATGAGCGAGTCAGCTTGAGAACCAATCTGCTCTGTCATGTAACATCTTTTTGACTGGTTGTCAGTGGGATTTCAAGCTTGTGCACAGCTTGCATTTTATGCTGGAGCAAGTGGCTTTCTGCAAGCTGGCCCTAGCGCCAAATGCTCTAAATAATTAGAATATGCCATTTCTCAAAAGGCCCCAATCGAAAATAAATGACTGATATTGTACACTACACACACACACACACACACACACACACACACACACACACACACACACACACACACACACACACAGAGCTGTGTCAGGCATACCGTACTTAACTGAACTGCTGGGTGTAGCCCTAGCTCTGGACCATAGCTGTAGTGTTTCTCTGAAACCCTATAGATTTGACTTGTGTTTTCGGCTCAGCTTTGACTTCCAGTCACTTCCTCTTTTCTTGACTGCACATTCCAACTTTCGGCCGGGGTGTGACGTCCTACACGTCCTGCATTTTTGAATGGGTTTCAATGGGCACTTCCTGCTAGTTCCTGTCTGAATTTCGTCCGCGGGCGGGTCTTTCCTGCTGCCTGAGCACTGTCCGAAATTCAGACAGGAAGTAGCCGGAAGTTCTCATTGAAACCCATTCAAAAAAGGAGGACGTGACGTCACACCCCCGGCCACAAGTTGGAATGTGCAATCTGTAGTGTAGAGGAAGCTTGGCTCCGGGTGCTTCCACATATGAGAATGTGCCAGCTGGTGTTTTCAGCTCGGCTAGCCTGTGACATCACTTCCTGTTTTTGAATGGTGTCAATGGACACTTCCGGCTTGTTCTGACTTATATTTTTGGCGGCAGCATGCTTCTCCTGCAAGCTTGCCGTCTCTTAATCTAATTTGGACCAACAATATTCTCCAGTAACCATGTTAAAAGAGTTTTGTGTTGTCCCTGAAACTTTTCCTTCATCCCTACTTACAGGAGGCCAACTGACCTGCTCCACCTTGTCTCTTATGGTTCCGACCTTGCGGCTGATGTCAGCGTTTGCCTGGCAGGTGGTTCAGCATTGTAACCTGATACATTATGGGAAGGTGGAGGAGCTGGTGATGTTGGTGACCGAGGTGGCTCCAGATTTGCTGAGTCTCAGAGAGAAGGTTGACATTCTGCTCGGACTGAGAGCAAGGGTGAGATGGACATTTTGTTTCAAAAGGGTTGATGACGGATGATGAAGACTTATTCCTGTTGTTGACCATACTCGCACTCATGATGTGGCCATTTTGCCTTTATCAGCCTCCAACCAGTGGTCCGGTCTCTGTAGCAGAACTACAGACACTTGTGTGGGAATTCATCTCCAGACTGGATAAACTGCTGCCATTACCAGATATCAAACAGGTACCATAATGAACTATACTGCAGTTCTGACTTATTTACCAGCCTTTTGGTTCAGTGTGATTAGGGTCAGTGAGAGTTTCTTGTTTGCAAATGTGTTATGGATTTCTTCTAACGCAACCTCATTCTAGCAAGAACCATTGTGGTTGTTTTGGCAGTTGTTCCTTGTTCGTATTTGTGTTCAACTTCTTCCTTGTATAACCATAACTGACCATAATCTCACAATATTTTGCTAGGCTTTACTTCATACATGAAACAGGAAAGAAAAAAACACGAAACAAACCCTTTGTCTTTAATTACAAGCTATCAAGCTCGCTGTTCCATCACATCGTTTCATTGATTTTAAGGACACTTTGGGAATGAAAGCTACAGCATTGTGGGAGAGGGTTGTGTCCTTAGTTTTGTATATAGAGCACTATCCACTCTGTTCCATGAATGTCAAATTTTGTCACATTTTCAGAGGCACGGAATGTATCGTATCCCGCTGGAACCCAGGCTATCAGTTTAACATATTATTATTTATTTCATTTTAAAATTGAAATTGGTTCTCCTTGTTTATTTCAGACTGCAGAGTTGCTCGGTGCTGCCCCCTCTCTTTTGGAAGAATGTGGACAACTGGAGTTTGAACCAGCCCAACTAAAGACGTTGTTAGATCATCACACACCACAAGATAATGCCTTAGAATGTACGTTGTAAAATCCTACTGGATATACTGTATGCGATATACGTAGCTATATCCAATGTTATGCATGCAAAACCAGTACTTTTAAAATGTGCCAGTGTCTTAAGGCAGAAAATGATTCTTGTATAAATGCAAAATTTGCAATTATTGGTACTTGATGACTGGATTTTCCCACAGTAGTATTAATAGTAGTAATTTGAGTTGCGGCAAGGAGGCCCCCAATGAGCCCTTCTCTAAACCACACCCTTTGTGGCACTGCACAATGAGAATCCAAATAGTCAAGCTTTCCACTACTAACCTGCCTATTGGACAAGGGCAGACTGGAGAGGGGCTTAGTGAAGGGCAAATTCTGGGCCCAACATTCACCAAAATTAGCAGTTCACAGTGCGTCTCTGTGACGCGTTTGTGAATTTGTAGGAGGGTTATTCTTTTGTCCGACAATAGCAGATGTAGATAAACAGCCACCGCAGTGATGTGTACACAAGATGATAACTATTTTAACGATCTATCCTATCAGGTTCCGGAGGTCAGATTCGGGATACCATTCCATCCACAGCGTCGTGTTCTCAAAGCAAACCAACACAGGATTGCTTTGTGGTATTGAGGAGGCTGTCACCACACAGGACCACACAGGCGTATGATCATACATACCCCATTGAAGAAGAGGATGATGCTATGGGAAGTGAAAGCGATGAAGGAAAGGAAGGAAATACAAGTGATGAAGAATGGCTTCCACTTCCAGAGAACTACAGTATGTGGCTGATATACAGTATAGTGTGCACTGCAAGTATTATAATTAAGTGGTTTTCTGGTTATTATTTATTGTGACCTGTGGTCTGCTTAGGTCCTACTCAAGAAGAGCCCGACCCAGCTCCATCATCACATGCCGAAGTTGCTCCTAGGGGTGAGGAAAATTTTAATCTACATTTCAACACAGAAAATGTAAGATGGCAAAGGTCAGGTACTACACTACTACTACCCACAACTTTCCTACAGCCCATTAGACTGCGCCATAAGATAAGGCTGCTTTTGTGTGTGCAGCAGTTCCTGTTCTCTTGTGATTTGTTGCCAGATTTGCAAGAGAAACAATGGCCAGGTGTATGAAATCAAGCACAAATAAAAAATAGCTGATCTACAAGCTCACAGCAACACGTGGTCGTGCATCTGTGGACGATTATATGTCAATCTGGGGTTCCTTGGATGTGAAAAATGTGGGATACCCTGGTTTAAACAACAAAAAGCATAATAAAGTCAAGTCAAATGTTGCTTATAATAAGTAGACACGGCACTGTCTGGACGGAAGGTAATCACTAATCACACAAGCAGCCCCCGTGCCTTGGCGGAGAAAATCGAAAATAACTCTAACTCTTTTATCATTTGCAGTTCCCAGGAAGTCCAAAGCACAGAGTTGGTGGACGTGCAAGTTCACACGAAAGATTACACAAAAGAGCAGGACGAGGAAGAACGTCTCCTCGACGCGACAGTTTCGAGATACGCTCACTGAATTGGTCAGGAACCATCCCCATCTATATGACATTACACGACGCGAATCACCTTTCCATGCTGACTCCACCTGGAATGACATCGGCAAAGCTTTAAATCTGAGTAAAGAAGAGTGCCGGCGTAGATGGACCGTCCAACGTGACCGCTTCGGAAAGGCTCATAGAAGAGCCCCGGAGAAGAGGAGTTCTCATGATCTGGCAGTCATCCAACGCCTGGGTTGGTTGAAACCATACCGTAATCAGCGCAAAGCTGCTGTGACATTCATTCCAGTTGATGATGACAAAGTAAGTGTCATATCAAGGTTAGATGATGTGTGCACAATGTGATGCACTTTCTGTACCATACTTCCAGTTGTACAAATGGGTTCCCCTTGTTTCGTTTCAGGCACCAGAGTCGTCCACTCAGGCAACAGAGTCGTCCACTCTGGAGAGTATAGTGAGTAAGTAAACAGTTATGGCATCACACATGGCAGGGAAACGCTGTTGCCTATATACATATACAATTACTCTAATGCTAGAATTCTAAAGCAAGGGGTTTTCTAAAGCAAGGGTTTTATTTATTGTCACTTATGGTCTGTCTAGGTCCTACTGAAGCTGCACTGGTGACCCAAGCAGAACCATCATCATCACTTGCCCAGGTTTCTACGGCTACTATTGGTGAGTGAAATTTTATTGCCTTTACAAATGGCTCCAACCAAAGGATCATTTCAGTTACACTTGATGATATTCACGAGTCGACTGCCAATGATGTTCACTACTACCCCTTTCCTTGGATACTGCTCCATACATGCAGTAGATATTCCCATATTTTGTTCAGCCAACCTATATAATATGCAGGGTTTGGACAAAGACACTCGGTTGGTATCTTTCGAGTATAAAGTTGCCTCTAAGGATAGTTCATAGGCTAATTCATAGTTGCCCACCCCCAATAGAAGTGTATATTTGTACGCATCTAAATATTCTGATGAATTGAAAATGGTGAACCCTGATGTAAAGTGTAATAAGTGTAATTAGTTAGGGAAATATATGCTAATCTGGGAATAAATTCGTTACCAAGCAAACTCTTCACCAATGTGTTTCTAAAGGTGTCTAATAACATCTCCTAAAAAGTTGAAATTCAACTCCTGTGGGAAACCTAATAAAAAACTGCACAAAGTTGGTGTACCAATAGGCGATTTTCTAAAATTCGGAAATGTTTAATTTGGCCTTAAGTTACTTGTGAGGAGTCAAACTAGGGGTTTTTCATCATTCTGAGTTCATTTATAGCATTTGTTTTTCACTACAACCATTCCTTAGTGGAAAAACTGGCCCACACCTCATTACATTTACATAAACTTGTATTTTATTACAATTCGTTTAACATTAGTCAGAGCAAACAGTGATTCCATCCTGTGGAATGCTTTATGAGTCAATGTGTGAATATACATCCTCAACAGTGTTGGGCAGTAACTAATTACTGTAATATTACTCTGCCAAAATGTGTAATAAGTAATATGTTACTCTGTCAAAACATGTCTAGTTACTCTTACTCTCTTTTACTACTTTTGAGCTTGTTGTTGCATGTGAAAATAGAACAGATTTACAAGGTAGCAACAGATAATAACAGAGATCCATGGTAGTTAGTAGATCATGACCTACTCTACAAATTAACACAATTTTCACTAAACGGATTGTGTTGTACATTTCTATTCCTTTGCGTGTGTGTGGGTGTGGGTGGGTAGGGAGGAAAGTAACATGTAATATTTAAAATCTAGTAATAAGTAAAGTAATAGTATTACTTTTTCTAAGGGGTCATAAGTAAAGTAAAGATATTACTCTCCTAAGTAATATTGCCCAACACTGATCCGCAATGCCTTCATCATGAATAGCATTCTTATATTATTATTATATACCGGTATTCTTAATAGCAGGTAATGCCTTGACAGACTTCACAAGCTGAGATCCACTTGACGTCATTCTTTTTAAAGCTGCATCGTTGGCTGCTGAAATCTCCATGGCAATTGCAGCTTGCAAACTGGAGCAGCTCTTCAGGAGCCATTGGGAACTGGAACTGGCTAGAGTTGGAACTGGCTCATAACCATGAACACCAACTACCTATCCATGGTTACTGGGGTCCAGAGACATGCTCTGTAGAAGGAGCCAGTTCCGAGTCTGTAGGTAGGCACGGAGCAAATAGAGTCTCCAGTGGTAGAGTCTCCAGTTTGTTCATCTCAGCCGCTGCCTTGTGTGAGAAGTTGCTGTATCGAACCTCACCCAGAGTAGTCCCTAGTATATGTAGAGGAAGATCGATGTACCAGCCTTAATCACTGTATATACTGTATGTCCCCTGCCCAAAACCTGAAGAAGAATGCACTTGAAGGTTTGTTTCATTCAATATAGAAAAAAACATTGATATAAATATTGGTATTATTACCTGTCAAACAGAGTTGTTTTACCATGACCAGCGATAGCAGAGACCATATCACACAAGGCGTGACAGAAAACCAGGTAACCTCTCTGTTTTTCAGTGAGAGCTTCTCGAATCCAGGTGACATTATAAGAGCCATTTGATGTTGTGAAGAAGAGTGGGTGTTTGGTGCCTGGGCTATGCACTAACATTACAGTACGTCTGTGTCAACTGCCCGAACCAGAAAATATAATATATGCAATGCATGTCCAACTATGTGAAAATATGTAAAACTAGTCAAAGCTCTTACTTTTAAGAGAGTCATAGCTAATAAAAGTATGTATGTTACTGACAAGGCAGACAATTGCTCTCACAACTAAATTGTCAGCATCAGTGTCACTTGGCTCCATAGTGATGTTAAGCTTCCAAAATGTTTAAGAGAGGAGGTGAATGAGCTGACTGTTTTTCTGGCATTTGTTCAAGAAATTTGCTTTTGGTGTTCAGTGTATGAGATCTGGTGGTTGATGGTGGATGGCTTCTCTATATGGTGAGAACAAGGTCGGACTTGGCAGGAGATTGCCACCAGTGACCTAAGCTACTTGCAGCATCTTGGCCGGAACTCTCATCATTGTGGTCTTTGATGGTTACAACTTGCCAAAAGATCATGATCACATCCGCCATAGCAAGAAGTCATGCTATGATGTCCAGATTCAACCAGATCTGATACACTGGGCACCAAGAGCAAAGTTCTTGGACAACTGCCACAAAAAGAGTCAGCTCATTCACCTCCTCTCTTCAATATCTGGAAGCTTAACATCAACGTGGAGCCAACTGACAATGCTGCCGACACTTTAATTGTGAGAGAGCCATTGTCTGCTGCTACAGGTGGCTCTTTGGAAAGGTGGAGCTTTGACTAGTTTTATATATTTTATTATTTTTGCATAGTTGGACATGCATTGCATATATTATTATATTTTCAGGTCCAGGCAGTTGACATATGGTAATGTTGATGCACCATAGCCCAGGCACCAAACACCCACTCTTCATGACATCAAAGGGCTCTATGATGTCAGGAGGATTCGAGAAGCTCTCACTGAAAAACAGAGATGCTACCTGGTTTTCTGTCAAGCCTTCACTGGGTGTGATATGGTCTCTGCTATCGTTGGTCATGGTCAATGGTCAGCAACCTGCGGCTCAGGAGCCGCATGCGGCTCCAGAACACAGCCCTAGTGGCTCAGTGGCTGTAGCATTATTACATACACACACTGGGGTGATCCACACCAAAATAATATAAACATTTCAGTCACCCAAAACGCGCTGCGCTGTCTGACAGTTGCCAGTTAATGTAGCACTTTAGCCCAGCAGTTATCAGAGGTGGAGCTTTCAATCTGAACCACCCATTTTCAAAGGTTTACTCAGTTTACTTTGTATTAGTTTCATTAATATACCTTAGAGAAGTTGTGTGGACTAGAAATGGAGTTCTGTAAAAATGGAGTTCTGTAAAACTTTTTTTTTATTATTATTTTTTTTAGAAACTCCATTTCTGGAGAAAGGTTGTGTTTCACCATGTTAATGATTTTTCTTTGAGGACCTTTTTTTCTGAGAGTGTGCAAATGGAACCAAATGGACCCGCCAGGGTCCATTTGGTTCAGATTTGCACACTCTCAGGAAAAAAATAAATAAATAAAATGCGGCTCCAGACAGATTTTGAATTTAATTTTGGGTCGAAAATGGCCTTTTCAACATCTTGGGTTGCCGACCCCTGGTCATGGTAAAACAATTCTATTTGACAGGTACTCATACTAATATTTTGGGCTGGTACTGTGATCTTCCTCTACATGTACCAGGTACTACTCTGGGTGAAGTTCGATACAGCAACTTCTCATGCAAGGCAACGGCTGGGATGATCAAACTGAGAATCTACCTCCAACAGAGAGTGCCTCAGCACAATATTCGCTCCGTGCCTACCTACAGACTTGTGACTGGCTCCTTCTACAGAGCATGTCTCCGGACCGGATGGACAGTTCGAGTTCCAACTCTGGACCCCATGGCTCCTGAAGAGCTGCTCCAGTTTGCAAGCTGCAATTGCCATGGAGATTGCAGCAGTCAACGATGCAGCTTCAGGAATAATGACGTCAAGTGCATCTCAGCTTGTGAAGTCTGTCAAGGCATTACCTGCTATTAAGAATATATACATAAATTTATATAAGAATGCTATTCATGATGAAGGCATTGAGGATGAATATTCACACATTGACTCATAAAGCATTCCACACAGTGAAATCACTGTTTTCTCTGACCAATGTTAAACGAATTGTAATAAACACAACTTTATGTAAATATAATAAGGTGTGGGCCAGTTTTTCCACTAAGGAAAGGTTGTACTGTAAAACAAATGCTATAAATGAACTCAGAATGATGAAAAACCCCTAGTTTGACTCCTCACAAGTAACTTGAGGCCAAATTAAACATTTCCGAATTTTAGAAAATCGCCTATTGGTACACCAACTTTGTGCAGTTTTTTATTAGGTTTCCCACAGGAGTTGAATTTCAACTTTTTAGGAGATGTTATTAGACACCTTTAGAAACACATTGGTGAAGAGTTTGCTTGGTAACGAATTTATTCCCAGATATGCCAAATATCTGGTAAAATTCCCTTACTAAATGCGTAATGTTATCCACGCAGTTTCTGTATGGAGTTGTGCTTAGTTGGTATTTGCTCCCGATGTACAGTACTGGTCAGTGCCTTGCATGGTTTCTTCCGCCATTGGTTGTGTGAATGGGTAAATTGGATCTGCTATCTATGTAAAGTGCCTTGGATAAAGTCGCTATATACTGTAATTGCACCATTTAAATACTTCAATGTATGTGTGGGGCGTCACGTTTCAAACTAAATCTTTAACTCTTAACCTTATTACAGTTTCCAAGACGGTCTTCAAGAACCAAAGTTCGACCTCTGATCTTACACAAAATAAGAAATTCATCATGGCAGGCTTTGAAGATACACTCTGTGAATTGGTCAGGAAACATCCAACTCTCTATGATCCAGCATCGCCGCTACACTTTAAAACACAACACGTACTCACCATCTGGAATGACATCGGCAGAGCTTTACAACTAAGTGGAGAAGAGTGTAGGCATAAATGGAAGCTCATACGCTCACGTCTGGCAAGGGCCAATGACAAACATCCGGTGAGGCGGAATGGTCAAGATCTTGCAATCCTCCAACGCCTGGCATGGTTGAAACCATACATGCGGCGTCCATCCGTTTGGACAAGAATTCTAAATGATAATATGGTATGTGCCATATCTTACATGTTATCTTTCCTCTAGCATTGTTAGGGTTTTCAACAGGTGGTCCGGGGGCCACTAGTGTTCCCTGAGAGGATTCCAGGTGGTCCCCAGCTAAATGATTGACAGTTGGAAACCTAATGGACTCTTATAGATCAGTAACTCTTGAGATCGTAAAATGATACCAAATGGACCCTTATGGGCCCATTTGGTATTATGTACATGTATCATTTTACGCTCTCAAGAGTCAAATTATATTTAAACATCTGAATTACGTATGTACACAAAATGTAGAGAAATTGTTATTATGACCAACATTTTGAAAGTTATCTCCTAAAAAGGTTGAAAACCCCTGCTCTAGAGTTCAGCTCTTGGCAAAAATCATCAGACCCGTCTGAACTGAGCAGTACAGGCTTCAAGTTCTCTGGTGCACATTAGCAAGGAGCTGAGCTGGTCAAATCATGTGGGCACCTTTCTTAATCCCTACTTTTCGAGTAGTGAAACTCTCTCTTCTGTACAAGAGTTGTCACTGTATAGAGCGTGATTTGATGCGCTGTATTACCACTTCAATTTGTACTACGAGTGGGTACCTTGTTGTTTCATTCCAGGAACCCGAGTTGTCCAATGCGGAACCCTCTCTCCTGGAAAGTGTAGTAAGTAAGTAAAGACACGACTACATTTTATAGCCTCACACACAACAAAGAAATGCCAATGTTGATGATATACAGTACAGTTGCTAGTATTATAAAGCAAGGGTTTTTTTTGTTGTCACTTATTGTCCTACTCAAGATAGCACCATAGGTCCATTAGGACCCACTGAAGGTGAACCTGAACCAGCTGCATTGATGGCCCAACCAGAATCATCATCACATTCCCAAGAAGCTACCGCTGCTGCTGGTGAGACACTTACCTTTACAAATGCTTCTAACGAAAGGATCGTTTGATTTCAAATTACACATGATGCGTATTAATTGCCATACTTGCCGCTACTGCCATAGGTTTTTGCATGTGTTCTCTACTTCTATTCTAAGCTTTCCTTGGGTACTGTGCAGCCAATGCATATTAGAAATGCATAAAATCCAGACGAGCACACCCTGTTAAGACAAGTAAAACTTGCACAAGGTTTGAATTGATCCATTGACAGATGGGCACAGCAAAGTAACAGTACTGTTCATTGAAAAGATGTGTGGGAGATCAAGATTCAAACTCAACCTTTAGCTTTGTCATTTGCAGTTTCCACGGACAACTGTTGGACATCTCCATCCACACTAAAGGGAGCAAAGAGGAAGAATTTGCCCTTGACCTCACGACACGCTCAAGACATGCTCTGTGAGTTGGTCAGGAAGCATCCAAATCTGTATGATCCTGAAATGCGTCAGCAATATACAGGTGAAATGGAAACAGGTTTGATGCCAATCCAGCCAACGCTGCACCGCCAGGCCGAAACCTGGGATGAAATCGCCAAAACCTTACAACTAAGTGGAGTACGTGTAAATGGGCTAGATTGCAGGCGTAAATGGAAGAACCTACGCGATGGTTTTATCCGGTCCACCAGGAAGCATCCGCTGAAGAGGAGTGGTCTTGATCTGGTCGTCATTAAACGCCTGGCATGGGTGAAACCATACATTAAAGTGCTGAAATCTACTGGGGCACAAACAGTAAGTGTCACATCTTATCTTAGAACTAGAATTGGTGACTCCTGTTTGTGTTCAGCTTTCCTCATGCTCCTTATGAGCATGTGTATAGAGCACAATTTGGTGCACTGTGTTGGCATCTTCTTTGCAAAAACGGGTTCCCCTTGTTTCATTTCAGACACCTGAGTCGTCCAGTGCTAAACCCTCTCTCCTGGAGAGTGTAGTAAGTAAGTAAACACACTGTTAACAACATCACGCAGCAGGGGAATAACCAAAGAATGCACTGTATATACCATGCATATAATGTTAAATGTAGTTTGTTTTAAGAACTCATTAATTTAACCTGGTAGTGAATCTGAAACAATTGTAATTAGGCTAAATTAAATGTATATATGTGAGTCACTATGTCAGCATATTTGTTCAGTAAAAGGGTGTTGGGAAGGGAAAGAAATACACTAAATGAATAAATTCATTAGAAGAAACCCGCCCTACAATGATCTGTGCAAATAACTATCTACTACTAACAGTCGCTACTACTTATTTATACATTTGTTATTCTTTAATGTCCCACCCTCCCAGCTTCCTGGGTTCAGAGTAAGCGTACCATTCCATCCACAACAACATCTTCTCAAAGCAAACCACAAGAGATCCGCTTCAACGTAAAGAAGTGGAGGAGGTCTGGGAGCAAGCTGTTACCACACAGGACAGAAGAGGACAAAGATAGACAATCTGACCACAGCGGTGAGGAAGAGGAGGGTGCCGAGGGGAACCAAAGTGATGAGGAATGGATTCCAGAGAACCTGAATCCACCTGGTAAGGCGCATCAGTACTTGCCTCTTAACTCAAGACACCCAAATAAGGGTTTTTACCGATTGCACTGGCTTGAGCCGTGGCATATAGCAGAAAACAACGAACATGCGGTCGGTGTGTTAAATTATGGCCCAATTACTGATGACTTCAGTACTTTTATCCAGCCACTACTGCTTGTACACATTACCTACCCTCGATCCCCAGGCTTACATCCGCGCTGTGAGATGAAAGCCTGGACCCAGGATACCCCAAAGCAGTATCCTGGTGGGACTTCTGGTTTGTTTACTTGTCCCAGAAGTTGCCATTTTTCAGCCAATCATGGCGCAGTGCTCCCGAAAATATATACCCCACATTTTATTTCTCCCTTTGTGCTCGCAAAGCTATTGTAAAGTTTTAAAAGATGAAATCGTATGCACTTTGCACACTCCTATACTGTAACTGCTTTGTTCGTTGAAATCATTATTACGGAAAATAAGAGTGAACAAGTCAAGTCGCTGGTGAGGACTGAACAGGGTTTTATCGCTGGGGACTGTAAATACAGTAACTTTGGCAACTACCGTCAGCAGCTTCCGCAAGTCACACTCATAGGCCCTCATTTCTGAAAGGAGCGCAAATACGTCCCCAAATTCCACCGTGGGTTTTGGAATGCACACAAGTCCACACAGCATATATAAAGCGAGCATATATACAGCTGATTCCTTCCTAATGTCCTTCCTACAATGATAAATGTGACGGCAGAAATCAACCCGACACACGCTTGGAAACAGGCCGGTCCTCCGTTTCTTTGCGACATGAACAGCTGCAATACGACCCAGGAACCATGGTGATGTGGGAGAAAAAAAAACTTTCCACCGATTGCGTTGCTAGCTAATATCAACCTTATGGTGTGATCAGTGACTAATACATGAATCGATGGCATGCACATGACTGCACACTAGGGCATTAACTAAATATCCGACTAGTCGATTATTCGACTAGCAAAACACTATTCGACTATTAATTCACTATTCGTTATTCGGTAATAATCATTTTTGATATATATTTTTCAATTTTCTGCAGCAGGCATTGGGGATCTGTGCTGTGGTGTTAATAGTAATTGTAGGTTGATTGCTCATTTTTCATGTCATAATGTAACTGAGTTACAGTATTGTAATAGACACGTATTTTTTCAATGGGAAGTCCAGAATCACACATTTTATTGGCTAAAAAACAAATATATATATATCACTATAGACTAGTCGACAATTATTCGACTACCAAAGTAGTCGATTCGACTAGCAAAAACGTGTTTGGTTAATGCCCTACTGCACACTGCAGGAGTGCTGGTGTTACATATTAGTGTGATGATGCAAGTTCATGGTGGGAATGATACATGTCGAACAATGCGGGAATTCTGCTCTACGCACGCCCTACGTCCATTTTTGGGTGTACACCACATTGATAAATGAGGGCCATAGTCTCAAAAGCGCACCGTTTGCCCAGGGTTCACATTAGCTGCTTACCTAATTGCTTCAAAGGTCATGGAATCTGGATAAAGTTTACCCTAGCCTGAAAAGAAAAAGGTATATAAAACAGGGATATTTTCCTGGTAGGAAAATCATGCATGTGTATGCTCTCTATTGTCTGTCATGTCTACTTAGGTTCTTCTACTGAAGCGTCTGAGCCAGCTGCATTGATGAGCCAACCTGAACCATCATCAGATCCTCAAGTTTCAACTGGTGGTGAGGAGAATGTGCTTGTATTTTGTTCACATAATAATAATAATAATAATAATAATAATAATAATAATAATCAGATCTGATTGTTCTAGAACAGGGGTTTTCAACCAGTGGACCACCTCTCAAGGGCCACCGGTGGTCCTTGAGAGTTCCAGGTCATCCCTAGACTAAATGATGGAAAGCTGGTTAACCAGATGTAACTCTTTGAGAGTGTATTTACATATTTACGCTCTCTAGAGTTAAAATATTCAACATCTGAATTAGCCCAAGTCTACACAACTAGAGAATGTAGAAGATCATGTAGAATGTAGAAGGTCATTTTGATCTGTATATTTGCCTGTTGTGTTTCCCAAATCCAGCCTGGAATTGTGAACTAAAGCAAAATAAATCTTTAGTTTTGAGGTCTGTGGGGCTAAAATGTCATCAAATGGTGGTCCGTGGCTCAAATTCTGAATAAATAGTGGGCCCTGGGCTGAAAAAGGTTGAAAACCACTGTTCTAGAATAAAAAAATCCATCCACAGCAATACTGCTCCATTGACGTGTAAACCCAATGACTCCCAATTTGATCAATGTTGAATGCTAAATGCATAGTTTACATTTCCAAACACGCAGAGTGCTTTATCAA
Source organism: Benthosema pterotum (assembly GCA_039105355.1). NCBI lineage: Eukaryota > Metazoa > Chordata > Actinopteri > Myctophiformes > Myctophidae > Benthosema > Benthosema pterotum. Next base: position 3,024,562 of record CM076971.1, on the reverse strand, counting down.
CAAAATATTGTGACTTTGTAACATTTGCGGTGTTCAACTTTTATCATTTGCAGCTTCCAAGCCCATCCGGCGAAAACTGGAAGATGGGAGTTGGCCGGGATGCGCGCTGGTCAGGAACTATCCACATCTCTATGATGGTTCAGAGCCATTGAGCATGCACAGCAAGAAATGCTGGGACAGCTGGGAGGAGATCGCCAGAACTTTGAGATCAAGTGCGCCACAGTGTAAGGGAAGATGGAGGCAGATATGCAAACGCTTCTGCAAAGCCCACGACAAAGTTCCGGAGAGGCTGACCGCTTTGGACCGAGGAATCATGCGAAACCTGATTTGGTTGACACCATACGTTACTCTCTCATCTGGAAGGAAGCTGTTGCTATGCACGATGAAAGGCAAAAACACAAGAGGTCAGAAATCTCCTGCATGTCTGGGCTAATAAACACAATGTTTAAAGGTAATAGAGGCAACTTTTTAGCCAAAAATCAAAATATATCGATATATAGCTTTTTTTTTTTTTTTCATCTATGTTGCTTCTGCTTTACTGCAGCTGTTTCCCTGTAGACAAACACTGGCTTTGGCCCTGCATACGGTCTAGAATTTCGTTGTTGTCAAAAAATTATGAAAACAAAACATTCGTCGGGCCCAGGAAAGGCGGTGCTAATTTTTAAGGAAGGGGGTTGTTGGGTGGGGTGAGGCAGTCAATCACTGCATAGCAGTCTCCAGCATATTTATAATGAGCCAATAGAGTGGCTCATTAGCCAATCTATTTACAAACACGGTATTTTTACACACTAATGTTGCCTCTATTACCTTTTAAAACGACAGGGCTAGAAGAGGTGGTCATACCAATGAATTCGTTATACCATGGGGGAACCGCAATGCAGTGGAAAATATGCGTTTTAAACTATTTATCCTACGGTAGTTTAAAAAAAAAGTGACAGAGAGAGATAGAGTTTTTGATGAATAACAAAAAGCTAAAATAAAATACATCATCGATATGAGACGACCAACATCATTGGAGAGAACCTACTTTATTTTACATCAGATTACACCAAACGGCACCCTTGGGTCATACAAGGAAAAATGAAGATTTTAGCCTCTCGTGTGGAGGAAAAAAAGCCTTTCCTTTGCCCAAAGCATTCTAGGGCAAAGTGATGGGGGAAAAAACACTGTGGTAGTTATTATTTATCCGATTTTCTCTTATGTCTTGCTTCTACTCAAGGTGAGCCTGACCTGGAGGCAATGATGATCCAAGGTGATCCTGCTACAGCTGATGGAGAAAAATGTATGTAGGCATGCAAACTTATTGCCTTTTGACCATAATCGCCATTTTTAACTGTTGGGGGGAACATGTGCCGCATCATGAAACTCCATGATCCGGCATGCATATTGTTGCATTATCAACAAAATGATGGCATCATGTGTAGAAACTACTGTAGTGTTGGGATTAGTGGTGGGCAGAAAAGTTGAACAATCAGTAGTGCATCTGGTCCCAGTGGAACACATAATAAGCTTCTATATGCAGGACTTAAAGCAAAAAAAACAACAACTCGAGACTGAACATCATGATTCTTTTCTCAGAGCTGAAATCAAACTCCATGGGCCCTGTTTTGATTGTCTTAAGTATCAGATCTTAAAGGGGGCATGAAACCGAAAAACGCTTTTTCTTAGATTTTAATAATTATAAATTGGTTATTTGTCCTAGAGACCAATGGTATGGTAACATTTTGCCCAGGGGTTTGTATTTTTTAGAGCTTTTGGGCGTTTTTGGGGCGATTTTGGTGTATTTCCTTTTCCCGGGTGAAAAAGTTTTCTTTGGCGCTACTCATTACATATTAGCTCACCCTGAACTCCAGTGCGGCGTGATGTCATGTGTGCACAGTATTCACTGTTTAGTGATTCTGACCCCATCAATGACACAATTGATGAATTGCGGGCGCGGAAGACTCTGGCTTCGCAGAATCAGAGGTGGATCTGGCTCGGCACGAACCCTGGCGACCCAATCGGAGCGCATTTCCACATAAAACAAATGACGCAAATCAGCAGAGACCCAGTTTGTAGTTTTCCGAAGCTAGGCTAGCTAACAGGGCACTGGTACTGGGGTCTCTTGACACTGCGTAATACCAGCGCCTGTGTTCTACGTGGCAATCAGCACTGCTCCGATTGGTTAGATTCTAACCAATAGGAGTTGAAATCCCAGCCCTGGAAAGTCAAATTGATGGGAATTACCCAATGGGATAGACACATCTACAGCAAGGTTTTCAACAGGTGGTCCGGGGACCACCAGTGGTCCCTGAGAGGGTTCCAGGTGGTCCCCAGCTAAATGATGGAAACCAAATGGACCCTTGCGGGTCCACTTGGTTTCATGTTTACGCTCTCAAGAGTTAAAATATTTGTCATCTGAGTTAGCCCAAGTCTACACAAGTTGAGGATGTAGAAGATTAATGGTCATTTTGATCTGTATGTTTGCTTGTTTTTGTTTTCCTCGAAATCCAGCCTGGTATTGTGGAGAAAAGCAAAATATTTTTTTTTGTTTTGGGGTCTGTGGGGATAAAATGTCCTCAAATGGTGGTCCGTGGCTCAAATGCTGAATAAATGATGGGCCCTGGTATGAAAAAGGTTGAAAACCACTGATCTACAGTACACTACACGTCTGGAAAATCTCCTGAAGTACAGCCTACCAAGCTGCTCAGAGGCCCGGAAGATATCATAGGAACGACTGATATGCTGTCTGGGCATGCGTTTCGCATTATCTGCCTGTGCCTGTGACTGTTTCTCTCCTGGATAGAGTGGTTCCTTTTCAGCCGTTAGGGGATTTAAGATGAGAAATTACAAAGGAATGGTGAGAAAAACAAATCTTTTTTTTTTTTTGCTCCAACAACCATTGAAAGGAATTGTAAGTATCAACGTTTGGGGATCAATCGTAGTGGTGACACCTCCCAGAAGGCAGACGATTGGCCTCTGTTTGACATGGATATTCACAAAAATCAAGTTAAACGGCTACAAAAATGCCAGTTCATGACGTCTTTAATAATTTGGACCAGGAGGACATCCAACCTTTTTTTTCCTACAGCAAGCACCTGAATATAAGCCGCACCAGATAATACAGATTTTCCATATATAAGCCGCACCTGACTATAAGCTGCACTTACTATACTATAAACTATACGCTTACTGCTGGAACACCCTTGGTGGACGTTATCTGAAACAATCCATAGATTAGCTGCAGTGTTGTATAAGCCAGGGGTAGGCAACCTTATGCATGGGTGCCAACATTGGCACTTCAGAAGGTGATCACCGAAACACTGGCACAAGTCTTTTAAAATGATATATGTTTATAAAAGTATACAGTTAAATTAAGTCCACTCACATCTGTATTATGTATATTACATCCTGCACATGCTTCTACATTAATTCAAACTCGCATTCATTTAATTCTGACTTGGGAAACTGTGGTAATAATAATGGTGCCATGTCATTATTCCAACCTCCCATTGTTCCGAAACTACGAGACGCAAAACCCTACCCTTCTCCAACCGTAACCCTAAGAGCCTAAACCCCCGACCCTCAACCGCCTCACAGACCATGAGCTCTGTGAGGTTAGGCTTGCTACAAACATGCCTAAACCCTTGTCTAACCCTCATCCTCACCATAACCGCAAGCACGTCGCAGCTCATAGTCGATTTCCAGCGCATGTTCGGGCTAATGGGAGTTCTGATCTGTGGGACTTCGGTAGTTGAATCAGTTCCCATAATAATATTGAGTCTAATAAATAATCAATACTCAATAGTAAATTGAGTGTAATTATCATACATATTTCCAAAGCCTAAAAAGGTGTCTACAACAATCATAATTGTAAGGAAATGTATAACTTTGTGGTGTCACGATTAAACATTATGTAGACATGGCACACCGATTACCAAGAAAATGGCAACATGGCTCTTCACCTTCAAAAGGTTGCCTACCCCTGGTATAAGCCACAGGGTCTAAAGCGTGTGAAAAGAGTAGCGACTCATAGTCCAGAAATTTCAGTAGTTAATCTGAGTCCCTTTATCTTGCAGCGGACATCACCGCCGAGGAGGAACCGATATACAATTGCTCCTACTGTGAGCTGGTGTTTAAAAGACGCAGTGACCAGATTTCCCACTTCAGAACCCACACAAAGCCCTTCCGCTGCAACCAATGCGACAAGTCCTTCGCACACAAGTACCACCTGGAAACGCACATGCGCCTGCACACGGGCGAGCGGCCCTTCAAATGCGCATACTGCGGGGATGCGTTCCGCTCCAAGGGCGTGCTGGTGACGCACGAGCGCACGCACACAGGCGAAAACGCCCTCAAGTGCCCCATCTGCGGGAAGATGTCCAACCAGCACAGTATTCACAACAGACACATGCGCACGCACAATGGGGAAAGGGCGCACTTGTGCTCGTGGTGTGGGAAGGGATTTCGCGCCTCCGGAGAGCTACTGCGGCACACAAGAATCCACACAAAGGAAAAGCCGCACCTGTGTAAGGTGTGCGGGAAGAGGTTCCGTGTCTCAGAGACACTTGTTATTCACATGAGGACTCACACGGGGGAAAGACCTTTCAGTTGCACTCACTGTAACAAAGCCTTCTATACAAGCAATCAACGCAAGAGACACATGTACCGTATGCATTGCGACAAAAGGCCTTTTGAGTGTTCTAAATGCGGTAAGGGGTTTGCCGTAGCCTACGAACTGAGAAATCACAGTAAGAATGGCAAATGTAAAGGATTATAGTACTATACTACCAGTACTTTTTGCTGCTACGGATAATCCACCCTTAATACATCATGGGTAGAATATCTCTGTGGTGAGCATGATGTGAACACACTGTGCCCAAATTGACTGACCGGTATCTTGCAAACTTCAAAACCCCTGTTTGACTGCAGCTGAACCTGAGACCTCTACTACACGGCAGGGGGCACTCCCGAGTCCCTGCCCAAACCCGTTTAACAGGATTAGACCAGTCTGCATCATCAAGGGTGCTCTGGCACCACCTTTGTTCACATCTAGACAATTACAATACATTAAAATAGAGAAAATGGTAGTGGGTGAAACTGGTAGCTGTGGTTAATTTGCTTTTTTATGTTTGATGTTCCATTTGCTATTTGCATGCTTTTACCACAGGTATACCAATTTATTACAATGATGCAAATAAAGAACATGCAAAATCACGTTCCTGACCATGTTGGTGATTGCAAAGTAATTGTGGTCACGTTTGGCAACTTGTGTTTAATTCTGCTGTGAATGCTTGGTTTGCTTTGTTCAATCCTTTACATCAGTGGTTCCCAAATGTTTTATCTCAAGATCCAGAAGAAGAAATAAGACATTTTGGACCAAAACTCATTAAAACCGCAAATCTGTGTCACAACACGTCGCCTTTATTGCGCTGTTTATTTAGCAAAAATCAGGAAATATTTGAGATGAGATGACGCATAGTTCTATGATATAATTATAAACATGCTTTGCACTTCCCCTCTCTGCCTTGTGGGCCATGCTGCGGAGTCGGACACAAGTCCTGGATGACTGCGACACTAACAGTCTCTGTTTGAGATGGAATTTCAAGGGGTGAGAGAAAGTAAACAAGGCTGCAAAGAAGCGCGTTCATGACGTCTTTAAGACTTGCCACCAAGAGGAGTTCTAACCTGTTCCCTACAGCAAGTTAATCTGAGTCCCTTTTTGTCCTTGCAGCGCACATCACCGACAAGGAGAGAAAAATCTGGAGGTGCAGCTTCTGTGGGCTCGTGGTTAAAACAAGAAGCAGGCTGTATAACCACATCCGATCCCACACGAAGCCCTTCCCCTGCGAGTATTGCGGCAAGCGCTACGCCTCCAAGTCCACGCTGGCCCCGCACGTGCGCCTGCACACGGGCGAGAGACCCTTCGTCTGCGAGTTCTGCGGCCGCGGGTTCCGCTGCTCGACCACGAAGGTGGAGCACGTGCGCACACACACGCGTGAAGGGTGTCACACGTGCCACATCTGCGGGAAGACGAACGTCCAGTCGCACACTCACAAGAGGCACATGCTCACGCACGAGGGGAAAAAGGAGTTCTTGTGCTCAGATTGTGGAAAGGTGTTCGCGAACAACACCGAGCTAGGGCATCACCGAAGAATACACACCGGCGAGCGGCCGTACTCGTGCAAGCTTTGTGCGAAGACGTTCGCTAGAGCGTGCACATTTACGGTTCACATGAGGAGTCACACCGGGGAAAGGCCTTTCAAATGTATGCACTGTCCCAAAGCCTTCAGCACCAGTAAGGGACGCAAGAAACACATGTACGTTCACTCCGCCAAGAAGCCTTTTGAGTGTTCTAAATGTGGCAAGGGGTTTGTATTCTTGTATGACAAGAATATGCACCTTAAGAGTGGCAAATGTAAAAAAAAAAGTAGTAGTACAAACTAGTGCCACTAATAATCTAAACCTAAATTAGCAAAATCAGTCAAGTCGACACTGTATTGTAACAACAGACCTTATGCACACTGCTGCCATGTTGCCAGCATGTGGTAACCAATTCCCTTGACACCCCCACCCCCCCAGCTATTCACTTCAATGGATGTTGCTCAGGGGCATTTTGAACCACCCAGGTTTTCGTTTGTGCACAGGACACATGCATGTGCACAAGCAAAGTGCACCGAACCTGATTTTATTTGAGCATCTAAACGGCAGCAGATATGGTTTCTATCTCGGAGGTCTTGTGAGATTTGGCTGCCAGACAGGAAACGATAGAAGTTTTGCGATAGTTGGTGCTTTCAGAAACATGCTTTTCGCTTTTAGATTACACAGTATTCTACACATCGAAAAGCAAGACATCAGACGATACTAGGGACTCTAAGATTGCCCTCGCTGCAACTTCGACACGGCGAGGAAGTAGGCATGCTCCCTCGCAGTTGCCACAGAAGCCCAAAAGAACTTCCATTGATGCAATGTCTATTGTACTCACTTGTGGCACATCACATTTGTTTTGATTACATGCTATGTCTTCTCTTAATTAAAAAACATTTCAATATGGTTATTGCTGCTCTCATTTTGTCACGGTGAAAAATACATGGGGGGGCAGGGCTTGACACTGACACTTGCCCGCTTGCCCGGGGCAAGTAAAAAAAATGGTGGGGCAAGTGAAGACTGCTACCTGGTTGCCCGATCGGGCAACTGTGCAACTTAGTGCACTATAACACAACACAAGATAAATTTGTCTTGAAGGCAGTCATTGCGCTCTGTCTCTGTGTCTTTCCTTGCTTTCTAGCTATCCACAATTCCTGGATTTGGGAAACAAAACAGGAAAATTAACACACATCAAAATGACCATTAATCTTCTACAGTGTAGACCTGGGCTAATTAAGATGATGAATTTTAACTCTTGAGAGTGTAAAAATGAAACCAAATGGACCCGCAAGGGTCCATTTGGTTTCATTTTTACACTTTGGTTTCATTTTTACACTCTCAAGAGTTACATCTGGTTAACCAACTTAGCTGGGGACCACCTGGAACCTGGGGGGCAAGTGACCATGACCTGAGGGCAAGTAGAACCTCACTTGCACTTGCCCGATGGGCAAGTGCCTCGGAGACCTTAGTGTCAACCCCTGGGGGGTGTAGGGTTGCTATTGCAACCCTATGCAGAGCCTCGAAATTGTGCAGGTGAGGGGAACTTACTGGTCTTACACAGACACAGACACGTTGTTGTTGACTGCACCAGAACCAAGGGGTAAACGGATTTCCAGTTTCTTCTTCAGCCTGTCATTTCACCATGTTCTGTTTGCAATACATTATAATCTCCATGTATCTCAATGAGGTTTTGTGCAAATTTGTGTTTTTAAATTTGTTAATCATAGGCTATGTTTCTCTATGGTTTCCAGTGCTTGTATCGTGTAGAGAGAGTCCGGCTATTGCCTCTGTCCCTTTTTTTTGCTCAGCCTCATCATATAGAGATCTCTGGATCTGTCTGTGTCTGAGAAAAGTGGTCAGGTAAAGTGATCAAATTGCAGGTGTAGGGTTGCAACGTCAATGGATGGAGTCACTTTGTCCATTTCTTTTGTTTACATTGTCTTTCAGGCCTTGGTCTGGGGCTGCATACATGCTCGCTGTGTCCGTTCTCTCACAGCCAAGAAGACTGCCTCCTGAAACACATCAGACAGGAGCACGTCATCACCAGAACGCCCGGCACTATAGCCGACTTGGCACCCAAACACAACGATCTGCTACATTCCCACATCACAGCCTTGAAGAGACGACCAGGGCCTTTCCCCTGCGACTACTGCGGCAAGATCTACAAACAAAAAGAAAACCTGTTCAACCACATGCGCCTGCACACGGGCGAGCGACCCTTCGCGTGCACGTTCTGCGGGCGCGCGTTCTACGCAAAGAAAACCCTGCAGGAGCACGTGCGTGTGCACACGGGCGAACGGCGTTACACCTGTTACATCTGCGGGAAGACGTCGACCCAGAACCAGACTCACCAGAGACACATGCGGATGCACCGGGGGGAAAAGAAGTACTCGTGCGTGGCGTGCGGGAAGGCGTTTATCACGGCCGGGGAGCTGAGGCTACACACGAGGAGCCACACCGGCGAGAGGCCGTACGACTGCAAGCTGTGCGGGAAGTCGTTCACCATCTCGAGCTCGCTCACCGTTCACATGAGGACTCACACCGGGGAGAAACCTTACAGTTGCACGCTCTGTTCCAAAGCCTTCTCCTGTTCAAGCAAACTGAAACGACACAAGTTCACCCACGCCGAGAAAAAGCCTTTTGAATGCGTTAAATGTGGCAAGGGCTTCTCGCAAGGATACAACATGAGATTGCACAAATGTAAATTATAGTATGGCCTACATGCTGCTACTAAAACTACTACTACTACTACAACGTACTACTGTGGCACATCACATTTGCTGTGGTCATTGGCAATCTGTCACAGAGAAAAATAATTCTGTCACTTCTGTTTCAATTCTGTTAATGTGCGTGCATGTAGTCACCTAATGCACAAAAACACAAACTTGTTATGGGTGAAAAGTTGAACACACTTTATATCTTAAGTGTATTACATCTCTTGTTGATATGCTGTGTCAGAACCAAAGTTTCTTCTCGTTCAGAATGCTCTTGCTTTAAACAGCCCAGCAAAAGTCAGAAAAAAGGAAATATATTAAAGAAGATATATTTTCTAAGTTATAGGATACTAGCATACTTGGGAACAATGCCTGTTGTCATCACCTATTTCATTTGAATAATGTAAAATATCAATATTGAGACATCAGATAGCACAGTTTTGCATGTCTGGACAGTTAAGTGTGTCTGTAATGTAACTGGAAGCTGTGGTTAGGGCCCCACTCTGTGGACAGCAGGGGTAGAGGCCGGAGGGTCTTTAAAGATTACCTTGAAGATTCTGAAATGTACACTGCTCACCTCGCACCACCAGGGCTGCACACATGCTCTGTGTTCGTTCTCCCACCAGTAGACCGTTCTCTGAAAGTCAAGTTGTGCAAGGCTACTGCTGCTACAGTTGTAGTACTACTACTACTAAATTCCCGTTGATATCCAGTTCAGTTAGTGCTGTCAACAAAGATAGCAGTAGGTGCACAGGGAAGAATTATCCAACAGGCACGTTGGGCCCAGGCCCAGGGGCCACTGACCTAGGGGAGCTCTGAGCTTGAGTGTCCTTGTGATCGCCAAGAGGCTCAACCTCAAGGCCGCCCAAAAAAGGGGTAACAGTGAATAACAGTGGCGCACACAGCCCTCGTCACTGTTATTAACAATGGGTTTATTCATTTTGTGTCAGTAAAATAACCTAAAAAAAACTCCTAAACCATCATGATACATGATGGTTTAGGACGTGCATTACTGCAAGTGTTGCATTCACTTGGCTTAGTTATTTTCTGTGTTTATTATTTTCAAGCAATCCCATGCTGTAAACTCTGCTGAAATGCCGGTGCGCCGCACCAGGAAGAAAAATGCTCCTATGGCTAGGGGCCCATAATTTTTTAATCCGTCTATGGAGGTGCAGCTGCTGTTATTTCAGGGGTGGGTTGAGGTTGGTACTAGTTGCACTTAATATTTATTATCTGGAAGTTGGAATTCTGTCTGTTCTTGTATATGTCTGTTTACTGTGTTGTTGTTATCTAACCTTCTGATTCTCGATCGGCCCCTCTACCTCCTGATCCACTGATCCCCCCCAACATGATGAGAGCTGACCCTGACTCATGGCAGTATTGGGTGAGTAGTATGCACCATACACCTGGAACTGGAGCCTCCCTCTGTGCTGTAATCCTGTGTTAGGCAGCCGTTATTTCCCTGGTCACTAGCAGACTTATTCTGGGTGGAATCATTAGGCTAATTTAGCTTGTCATGGACAAGGTACTGTGTAATGATTTAATAAAGAGGGGAAAGGAATGGAACAAGTATATCCTTTATTTGCAGTATGAATTATTTACAGTATGTAGGACTCTGCTCGACAGTTGTTTTTTTACATTTCAGGAATAGTCAAAAAAGAAAAAAAGAAAAATGGGACTATTCAGTACCTGTAGAGACAAATTAAAAATGTGAATTCGTTTATTTATTTTTTCAAACACAAATATTCTCTTGGGTGTCCCTGGCACGGAACATTCTCAGATCTGCAGCCATTATTGAGCTTAAGGGATTGTCTGGCTTTTTTAAAGTTTTGAACTTAAATTATATTGTTGACCCATTTCTAAAATATTAGCACACCCTTCATTCATTTTTGACCCACCACAAAATGACCAGAACTACTTAATATTGACTTAAACCAGACCAGAAGTCACACCATGGGACTCTGGCAATCAATTAATATATATTAATGACAGCATTTCATACAACTTAAGTTAAAAAAAAAAATCCCTATCCCTTTAAGTTACGATAGAAAGCATTTGCAGAATTTTAGACCTCTAGTAGCCTATTAATGGGTTAAATAATTGCACCCAGCAGTCTTAGTTGACCTGCTGGTTGCAGAGTCATGTCTGTGGTTTGAGGCAGACATGACCTCTCCCACAGGTTTACGACATGCAGTGGCGCCAGCTCTGCGTCACCAGGCTGCAGCCGCCAGAACACACGCTTAACACTTGGCGTCGCAAGCGACGCTGATCCTACCTTGACCCCACACACTGGGGTCAAAGGTTACTGTACAATCCCACTCTTCACACAGCTCTCTCGCCAGATTGTGAACTAGTCATCCTCTCCAAATGGTACGCACTATGCAGTGTGTTTGTCTGACCACATACATAAACACATGCATGGGATGAACACATGGCACCAGATTCTGGTTTCACCTGTAGGCACCACGGATAGCCTAGTATCTAACAGGAGTGCTGAAAGGTCTTACAAAATAATGTTATTTTTGATTTTGAGCTAGGTGAGGGGAGGGATTTCTTAAAAGCCTTTTTTCAAATGTGATAGTATGTAGAGACAGATGGTCTGGTCAGCCAGGGAATAAAACCAGGCAATCGCTGGTCAGTCCGCTTTGCAGCCATATGGCATGAGCCTAATATAACTAATTGGCTGTTGGGTAGCGTGCCGATGCCAAAGGCAGCATCGTGGCTTTAACCAGCATCACTGGTTTCCAGGCACTTATTAAACTGGACACGTTAGTCTCCTTCGCCCCCAGAATATGGACGCTCTGAGGTTCAAGTGGTTAAGAATGTTTGCATTGTGGCGGTGTTTATGTTGAATTGAGTGTGACTGTGCAGTATAGTGTACACAACAGTATGTATGCACAGGCCAATGTTACACCCATTTGGTCACATTGCAGAGTTCACAGACTGGTGAGAGTGCAGGGTGAAAACATGGGGCGGCGGCAGCAGCCAGTGACCTTATATCACTTCTATGAACACCATAGAGATAATGGGCTGAACCTCATCCCCTCATCTGCGCCTGAAAGTGGGGTCTGGGAATCCCCAGGAGTCCTAGAGGGGTTTCCATGGGCTCCCCAGCAAAACGAGGTACTGCAAGCTGCAACATGTGTGGTGACATTGATTGAGGGGTCAGAAAACTGAGTTCTCAGGAGGGCTGTTGCAGCCTGAAAGAGGGACATTTCCTAAATTTTCCCGAGTGTACAAATGGAACCAAATGGACCCGCTAGGTCCATTTGAGTCCAAATAGGTCCTAAAAGAGAAATCATTAACATGGTGAAACACAACTTGATGATAGTGGTTAATGTCATTATAACCAGTCAAACTGTAATTTATTGTATTAGCAAGTCAGATTAAAGATTTTACTCACCTGGCGTGCAGAATAGACAGTTGAATTCTGTACTAATAGGATATTCATCTAACTTAAGGCATCTTGTGAAGGGGCTCCCCTGGCACCAAATATTTTCAAACTTGGGGGTTGTTGACTTGACTTGGCTTGAGAAGCACTGCCTTCTTCTGTTACGCTGGGCGCTAAAAGCATTATGTAACACATTTACTCCCACCAGGGAATGTTAGTTCTGACTCGTAGGTATACTTACGTAGCTGCTCTCGTGTCACTTGGGTGTGAAACCATTGTGTCCCAACTTTAGTCTGTGAACATGTGGGTTTAAGGACTTCACCACCTAGCCTGGGCAACGTTTCTTTTTTGGGTATAATCTGTTCATGAGCAGATGATATCTTATGTCATTTGTAGTCATTGTTTTGAAGCCATCATGCTGGAATGTCAAACCAGAACCTCCTTTCCCTCAAACCGAAAGAATAATACCTTCCTAATATAAGCGTGACTCACTCTCTCGTAGCCTGCGATGAGAATAGAATTGAGATAATGATGCTGACTAGCCTCTTGAAAGCACACTCACATTTTCCTATTTTAGAAATCATCAAAACTGCACTTTTATTGGAAGTTCTTGTTCTTCCAGTTTGAGGGAATGGGGAAGTTCTGGTTTGAGGGTTCTGGCCTCTGACAAACAAAACAGTGACTATAACATCCACTTCTGACCGGATCTCACAGCGATTTAGTTCAGCCTTTCCTTCGCGATTAGAATCCTGGTGATACAAAGTTAATCATCGCAAATAGATAATGAATTGGCCCCCGACCACAATTGGGGGGGGGGGGGAGCAAAGCATCAATAATAACATCAGTCGAGGTTGAAACAGACGCGCAGTATACATAAAGCTAAAGATCTGACTCAGAGAGTTTTCTGTTTTTAATGATGAAATGGTGTTGATTTAATGGTGCCACAATTGTAGTTAGTTAGTGGCAGTAGTAGTGTCTCAAATCATTTTAAATATAAGCATTTTAATTTGAAGCATCTTTGAAATTTGGGTTGTTTGCATGCTACCATGTTTGGTGGGGCAGTCAGGCCATTTAGGGGAGCATTGCATCCCCATGCCCATGCCTAGATCCGGCCCTGATACTTGCCAATATCGCTGTCCCCATCACCACATCCTAAAAATGTTTACTGTGGCTGCGTGCAGGACTGTTGCACTTCAGTGTTAGGTAAATATTTTGTGTTACGATGATGTGACACCGTCCTATGACTGAGCATAAATTCAGCATTACACAGGCTTTGAGTCATACCACAATGAGCATATCGCAACCAAATTTGTTAACAGGCTAATTGTGATGCTGCTGTACAAAATGTTCTTGGATTGGTGTGTGTGTGTGTGTGTGTGTGTGTGTGTGTGTGTGTGTGTGTGTGTGTGTGTGTGTGTGTGTGTGTGTGTGTGTGTGTGTGTGTGTGTGTGTGTGTGTGTGTGTGTGTGAGGAACAGTGGAGACAGTGGAAAAATGTGTGTGACATTTATTTGGTAGAGAGGTTTCACATGTTATGCTTAGCTTTGATTTGTAGCAGTTTGGGGAGGGGCTTACTGAATGGCCTATTAGGGAATGGGATATGCCTGTGGCTCTAGTGAGTAGCAGGTTAGAGAGGCTGTCCGGTCGATACCCAGAAGGTCACCAGCTTCCTTCCTGGCCGACACCTATGCGAGCTTAACCCACAGCTCTCCCCCTGAGCGCTCATCAGCTGGGCGAAGTGGAAACGGAATTTCCTGCGTGGAGACAAATATGGCCTAACCAAACCCATATAGTATATCGTAAAGCGCCATCCCCGTACACGCGGGCACACTGAAAGGTCACGGCCACGGAATACATGAAGGCTCGGCCCAAATAATACTCGGACCAAGCAGAATGTAACGACATTTGAGGGGTCAGAAAACTGAGTTCTCAGGAGAGCTGTTGCAGCCTGTGCACTCTCAGAAAAATAGGTCCTAAAAGAGAAATCATTAACAAGGTAAAACAAAACTTGATGATAGAGCTGCCATTGGACTGATCCCATGAAGTGAACGGAGTTTGCGACAGCGTAACTCTGTCTATACTCAGTGCCAGGTATTATTTGGGACCGAGAATTGCGTAGTTACTGCAGCGCCAAGCCCTGCAATAACAGTCTGACAGTCCTCATACCCAGCGGGTCAACTGTCCAAGGCATTCTGCTGTTCCACGTGCACGCTCCCTAACCTCACACCCAGGTGAGGCTTCCTCCCCCGTTCCAAGACAAACTTGGCACCGGGAGTGATCATAACAAGGCGCTCTTAGATGTGTACGGACAGCAGAATGCATCCCGGCATGCTGTCTCCCTCTCTCTCTCCCTCTCTCTCTCTCTCTCTCTCTCAGTAGAGACAACCAGGCGCAGGCTGCGTTCTCGCTCCACTCGTAGGAGCACTGTGCCTTGCCCGAGGTTGTGAGTTTGCTGCTATTCCAACAGCGCGTCGTCACAGCATCAAGGGCATCAACAGGCGAGGCGGTGGCTCTAAGAAGGGATGTCCAGGTAATACGCAGCTTTTTACCTCCCTGTCACCGAGAACATGACAGAGTGTGGCTGTGGGATTGAGTTGGCCATGACCTTGACAGTAGGTTGAATCTGTGAGTTTGAGTTGGCTGTGGAGAAGCTCTTTGGTGTTAGCATGTTAAGATTTATGTCTGTTCAGACGTAGCAAAGTGGATTTGCCTTAGTGGCGTTTGACGTTTAAGGCAATATCTGTCTTCACTTAACGCTGTGTTGACGGGGTTACCCAGGGGTCACCCCGTCCTCTTATTTTCCCTACACCATATCACTAACTAATAACTAGTCTATCGGCACTCAAAAAGATGCAGTGTGATGTTTTGTTGTTGTTGTTATGTGCTTTTGCAGAATGTCTGCTTATAAACACATGCCCAGAACATCGATACTGGGATTTAAAGGAAAGAAATGGATGGGTAGGCTGCAGTTTAATGTCATGATGTCTATCCACTGTGTGGATTGATATCAAGGTTTGGATAATAGAAATATTTGTGGCTGTACTGTTACTTACTGTATTTTGTGCTGTATAAGGTGAAAGCTTAGTCTGTAAATTAAACTTGCCAATCGTCTTTCCTATTAATGCATGAGCGTGTCTGAAATTATGGTCATCAATCAACTAAATATTCTTCACATATTGTTCCCTAACTTATCATTTCACGTTTGACTGTAAATGTTTTTCCTCTCCTTCAGGGTGAAAGGATGGTTTGCGTCACTCACAACAGCGGAGGCTGTCCACTGATGCTTCTGCCGTTCAGCCGGAACCTTCTCCCGTCGCTGACGCTGTCTTTCCTCTCTACTCTCATCTTCTCTGTCCTGCCGGCATTCTCATTCTCTCTCTGGTCTACTGCTGCTGTCTCTACCACAACCACCATTCCTACCGTCACAACCACACAGTTGTCGCCCCACACAACAATTCCTCCCGTAACCCTTACCTACAGCCCTACAGTGCCGCAAACGCCTCAGAGCTCTACCAGTGCTCCGGTTATTTCGGTTTCAACAGCGTCCCCGACGCCTGCACTAGAAACCTCCAGTGTCCCAGCTCCATACCTAACCCCAACTATGTGGTCAACTTCCAAAACGTTACTTTTGTTGTTCCCCAGAACTGGCAAACAACCAGCTAAACGTCTCAGCGAGTTTTCCAACATGTTCCCCTCAACTTCCCAGACCGACTTACCCTCTCTTCCTTCTTCCACGCTTCCCAAAACCTCACAGGCTCCTCGCACAAAAGTTGTCGGGAAATCATTGCTATCGCCATCACCGCCCTCAAACCCTCCTGCTTTTCTCACAACCTCCAAACTTCCTTTCTCCACAAGTTCTACCTCTGGAACGGCTCTCCCTTTCTCCTCAACACCTACACAAGCCACCCTCGATCTCCTCACTTCTGCTTCCACGACATCGACTACCTTTTCTCCCATTTCCTCCTCTTCCTCCCTTCCCACACAAACGTCCTCTTCTTCTCCTCACCCTCGAACTGTCGGGTCTCCTCCTCCTAAAAGGCTTCCCCCACCCCGCCACACCAGACCGCCACTTCGCCCGCGTCTCCCGCAAACCGCTCGCCCGCTGTTCGATCGCCAGCCGTTCATCGTCACGTGGAACATCCCTGACCTGGTGTGCAACAGGTACAACATCGCCCTCGATACCTCCACCTTCAGAGGAGTGGCCACACCTGCTAAGGTAGGAAGGAGGGATCGACTGATTGATTGACTGATTCCAGGGGCGGATATACAACGTTGTAAAATTTCCCAATTGGGGGGGCAGGAGAAAATGGTATGGGGACGGCTTCATCATGAATACCATTTTCAGTTACAGGACTTTTATTGGGCAAGTGAGCATCAATAATAACATCAGTTGTTGTTGAAGTTGCAACAGACTCATAGAGGTTTGTGTTTTTAATGATGAAACACTGTTGGTTTAGTGGTGAGGCGATTGTAGTTAGTAGCAGTAGTAGTGTTTCAGATACTTTTAAATATAAGCACTGAAATATCTTAGGTTGTTTTGCCCATCATGTTTGTTGTTTTGCCATCATGTTTGGTGGGGCAGTCTGGGCATTTAGGGGGGCATTGCCCCCCATGCCCATGCCTAGATCTGCCCCTGATTGATTGATTGCTCCTCATCTACCCTTGCAGGTTCCCGGTCAGTTCCTGTCTCTGTTCTACACAGACAGGCTGGGCCTGTACCCCCATGTGGATCGCAGCGGCACCAAACGTCTGAACGGTGGGATCCCTCAGCAAGGCAACCTGAAGGCCAGCCTGTCCAAGGCCAGAGCAGACATCACATACTACATCCCCTCCAGGTCAGACTGTCAGGAGCTGAGGCAGAGATTCATGGACTTTATTTTCTCTCTCTCTCTCTTTCTTTGTATGATAGCGGTGGTTGTAATCAGTGTTGTAGTGGAACTTTTAGAAGAGGGGGGACGCCTCTTCAAGGGGAATTCCACCCATTTTCTTTTTTTTTTCTGAGAGTGTACAAATGTGTTCCAAATCCATTTGGTTCCATTTATACACTCTCAGAAAAAAAGGAAACTCTTTAACATGGTGAAACACATCTTGATGATGTCATCAAGATGTATTTCACCATGCTAATGGTGGTCTAGGAAACACAGAATGGGGGGACTTTTTTTTACCATGTCCACACAACATCTCTAAGGTATATTAATGACATAGTAAAATATTGAAAATGAGTGGAATTCCCCTTTAAGACACGTGCATGCACACTTGCATTCGCGTGCGCCTGCGCAACACACACAGACGCGCTATTAAAACAAGTATACAGTAGCATGTTGAAATAATGCCTAATTGTATAAAAGTAAATGACAAGACAAAAAAACATAGGCCTACTTTTGCCCCAAAAATATTTTAGATGTGAGAAGTGGCCGGGATGCCGTCCCCCCGCGTCCCCCCTCCACTACACCCCTGGTTGTAATCAGGGGCGGATTGGCACATATTTTCCCACCGGGACAATTTTGCCTTTGCCAGGCCACTGGTTAACCAGATGTAACTCTTTGAGAGCGTAAAAATGAAACCAAATGGACCCTTGCGGGTCCATTTGGTTTCATTTTTACACCCTCAAGAGTTAAAATATTCATGTGAATTAGCCCAACTTAGTCTACACAACTAGAGAATGTAGAAGATCTCTCCTACTTGAAGGCTCTGGTGTAGGACACCTTTTCTTTTTTGAAGGATAGAAACACTAGTTTGCCTGGCCTGGGCCTGCATGGTGCCCTGGCCTCCCCTGGACTGGGAAAAAAAAAAAAAAACTGTCCAGGCCACTAGGTGGCGCAGGCCACCGGGAAAACTCCCTGTACTCCAGATGGCCAATCCGCCCCTGGTTGTAATCTCTCCTCCCTTCAGGAGCAGTCGAGGCCTGGCTGTGGTGGACTGGGAGGAATGGCGCCCCCTGTGGGACAGGAACTGGGGTTCTAAGAGGATCTACCAGAGCCTGTCTGTAGGCCTGGTGCTGCAGAGGTACCCCTTCCTGTCGCACCGGCAGGCCGCCGCCATGGCTAAACACCACTTCCAGGTCTGTTCATGTTTATTCTGATCTCCACCCATTTTCAACATTTTAAGATGTCATTAATATACCTTAGAGATGTTGTGTGG
The DNA here is from genome assembly GCA_039105355.1 of Benthosema pterotum. Lineage (NCBI taxonomy): Eukaryota > Metazoa > Chordata > Actinopteri > Myctophiformes > Myctophidae > Benthosema > Benthosema pterotum. The sequence continues at coordinate 3,006,191 of CM076971.1, read as the reverse complement.
ACATGATAAAAAAAAGTTATCAATTCTGTATTTCCTAAAAAAAATGGAGGTCTGAAAAAAACATTAACATGGTGAAATACATCTGATGACATCATCAAGATGTATTTCACCATGTTAATGATTTTTCTTTCAGACCCCTTTTTCCTGAGAGGGTACATATGGAACCAAATGGAAAAAATTGAAAATGGGTGGAATTCCCCCTTTTTATCTCCAAAGCTGTTGCCTTTTAGTAAATAGACCTTTAGGTAAGCCCCTCCCCAAACTGCTATGGTCCAATCAAAGCTAAGCATAATAATAATAACTTTCCTGTATGATAAAATATTCTTTAAAAAAAAATGTCACACACATTTTTCCACTGCATAGGGCATGCCTTGTTGATGTATTTTCCAAAAATGAAACATTATTTATTGTGTAAAGTCCATTGGAATGAATGAGTCTGGCTGGAAAGTGTCCTAGGGTGGACAAGAGGGCGGGGCTTACCTAAAGGTCTATTGAAGTTCTGCTTTACCAGGACCTGGGCGGGTTAGGCTGCTGAGCCAACCTGACCTGAAATTTAAAGCATGCCACGGGATCGATTCCACCCCCCATCGCTCCCCCCATTTCCTGTCAAATAACTTTCATCCTAACAACAAAAACAGAAAAGGGCAAAACAAATGTCTTATTTCCAGGCATTCGAGTGCTTTCATGTCAGCCAACACGGTCGTACCTACCAGGTTCAGATGAGTTCAACGTAGTTACAGCTGTGAATACTGCATTTTCTATTTTTCAAAGAGACTTGAGAGACATGGAAACAAACGATACAATGATTCCTGTCAGAATGTTTTACATTTTCTTTGGTCTACGACAAAAAATTAATAATAAACTCACAAAGGGCTGTGCTGCCAAATCCGGTAGCACTTCACGATTTGACAGTTTGACAGGCCTACAGTATATGCCCTGCTTCCTGCTTTTGTAAGAAGTGGAACCACTTCTATTCTAAGCCGTTTAGTGCTTCTCAAACACACCTTGTGAGTCGCAAGCTGTACAGTATGTGCTTATGTCAGTCTTTCGCCAAACAAGAAAATGAAGACATTATCAAATTTAAAGCAAAACTCAGGACATCGGAAAAAACAAACAAAACTGCACTAGGCTATACCCATTATACACTCCAGCACTCCGGCAACAGGCAAACAGCTGTTCTTTTTTCAAACAGCAGGTGGTGATACTGCGTGTGCACCAACCAGTTGTGCACCTGGTGTGTGTCAGTGTATTAAACAAGCACAGACCCACATGTCTTGTTTTCAAGATGGCAGCTTGTGATGTTTGTTGAGGAATATGTTGGACAGAAAGTAGCTCATAACATGAACATTGAAAGAGGATAATTCAAGCTTTCTCTACTGCAAGGTTAGTGAGTTTGACATAATTTAATACAAGCAGATTACAGATGAAATTTCTGATATTTTTTTGTAATGGGGGAGTCAATGGACCAACTTGCAACTCTAAATTCAATTACAATTATAAAAGAATTTAGAGTTGCATTGCGGCTAGGTCAATGTGTCACTTAGTAAAAAGTAATTCATCAAACATGTCTTTGTTTGTTTCTTTTTCTCTCCCTCTCCCCCTTCTTTCCAGAAAGCGGCCAGAGGTTTCATGTCAGACACCTTGTCTCTGGGCAGAGCCATGAGACCCAACTACCTGTGGGGCTTCTACCTGTTCCCCAACTGCTACAACTACGGCTGGCTGGAGCCTGGCTACAACGGCCGCTGTTCCCAGGAGGTCCGTCTGCAGAACAACAAGCTGCTGTGGCTGTGGGAGACCAGCACCGCCCTCTTCCCTTCCATATACCTGCAGGTAGCTCCAACCGTGGGTGCTTGCATCCACGCATGCATGCGTGTTCATGATTTTTCTTTTTAGGACCCTTTTTCTGTATTTCTCTGTACAAATGTGAACCAAATGGGCCCACTACTGTCCATTTGGTTCATATTTGTACACTCTCAGGAATACGAAATTGAAGATGGGTGGAATTCACCTTTAACCAAGATCAACCTATAGGCAAAACGGGTCGTTGGCAGAAGGTTGTAATGCATGTTGCGAGCTTGTAGAACAGATAATTATTTCCTTTTGCTGTCATAGCAACAAAGTATTCATTCAAACTCTTCATAAATAATAATGATTGTACAAAAAACATACAGAAAAAAATATTTCTATATATACATTGTATATATTTTTTCCGAATACATTGTGATGTTGTTTCAGACCTCGCTGAGAAACAGCCACAAGGCGGCGCTGATGGTGCGTAACCGTGTCAAGGAGGCGCTGAGGGTGTCTTCTCTGCCCACGCGCAACGGTACGGCCTCCGCCCCCGTGTTCGTCTACGCTCGGCCCGTCTTCGTCGACCAGAACCGACACTTCCTCAGCGAGGTACATGATGAGGGCAGAATGCACGGCCGGATCTAGGCATAGGCATGGCGGGGCAATGCCCCTCTAAATTAGCTCTTATTTGCACCGTTCTCGTTGAAAACAATGTATTCCCAACTGCAGGCTTTGTATAGTCATGTGACGACTGGCTGCTCCGCTCTGCTTCTGGGTACACAAATATCCTAACTCTCCCACTATAAGGCCCAGAACCTTATAGTGGGAGAGTTAGGATATTCGGCTCTGGTACAAACAGAGCTGTCACATTGCATCATGTTGATGTGGGATGATGTGGATAATACTAGACCACCATCTAGTGGCTGAATATTGTCTATCTATTGTACTTCTCAAACATTGTCATGTCAAGGACCAAGTCACATTCATATCTATTAAACCAAAGACAACCAATCTTTTCCAAAAGAGAATATTTGTGTGGGTTGAAATTGTGCTTAAGAGAGAATATTTGCTTAAATTCAAGCAGAATTATACAATTGCCTGCCCTATACTGGTCGGGGCTGAGGACAGAGAAACCTATAGTACGTTATTTGTATAACAAAACCTGGCCATATTTTAACAAAAGTGTTGCAGAATGTTTATAGATTTGACCTTTTTGTTCTGAAAATATACAGTATGTCAGTATGTTCAGAATCCAACCATTACTGTAGATCAGGCCAGTGGTTCGCAACCTTCTGAATTTACATGCATGTGCATGGCCCCCATTTGATGCATTAAAAAGAAAAAATGTGTGTGTGTGTGTGTGTGTGTGTGTGTGTGTGTGTGTGTGCGTGTGCGTGCGCGTGTACGCCCTTAGGGGGATCTGGTCAGGACAATAGGCGAGAGTGCAGCAGTAGGAGCCTCGGGTGCTGTACTGTGGGGGGCCAGTGCAGACTATAATGACAAGGTACACACACACACACACACACACACACACACACACACACACACACACACACACACCTACCTACCTACCTACCAGTAGCGAGTCTCTATAATTAATTGCGGCTGGGGCCTTTGCTTTGTTCAGGGCCAGTGGTGGCCAGTCATGTGCTCACAGAGGTCCCAGAGAATACACGGTGCAGTGGGATCTGCCAGAGTGCCAGTTAGGTCGAATGATGGTAATTGTGAAACCAGCCAGAGGGTCCAAAAATAGCAGATCTATGGCATGGCCTGGCTAATATCCTTGACCCTGTGACCCTGAGCTACCAGTGTAATTATAACCGCCTTAGGACTGTCAAATTAACTCATATGAATTGTAACAGGAAGGCACGGCCCAAATAATACTCGGCCCAGAGTATAGACAGAGTTACGCTGTTGCAAACTCCGCTCACTTCATGGAACCAGTCCAATCTTCAAGTTGTGTTTCACAATGTTTTTTTTCTGACCCCTCAATGTTGCAGCATTTCAGCTGGTCCTAGTACCGGTATTATTTGGGCCGAGCCTTCATGTATTCCAATGAATGCTCCATGCGTGCAAATCATAATGTGGCTTTGGGAACTGTTCTATACTTTTCTCATTTTTGCCCACTTGCAGCAGACTGGCAGTCCCACATTGCTTGCAGTGATTGCACTCGGCTATCCTCAATCAACTTTCTGACAAGAGCACAGAGCCTCTGCTATTAAAGGGGAACTCCGCCCATTTTCAATATTTTACTATGTCATTGATGTACCTTCAAGGTGTAGTGTGGGCATGATAATAAAGTTCCCCCATTCTGTGTTCCCAAGAAATGGAGGTCTGAAGAAAGCCACTAACATGGTGAAAACATTCTGTCAGCTTTCAGGGAAAAAAATGGGTGGAATTCCCCTTTAAAGTGCTTTGAGTGACACATTTTTGACTCTCTGGACAAAAGCTATACGATTGTGCTTCGTAATTTCCCTTGCATGATTTAATGATGTGCACCTGCCTCGCTCTATAGGACGAGTATTGTGGATTTGGAACAAACTGGGTGACATCATGCTGTCTTTGTGAATCTGGTGCAGTGGTTTTGGAAGAAAACCATGCATGCGCTCTGCCCTCAATCGCATATATCAGCAAAGCATGTAGTACAGTGCTGCCGTACTGGCTGCTAGCAGGGAAGGGAACACAGTCACCAGCAGGGGGTGCTAAAGAGAGACTTTACATCAGGTTGTACAGACAGACAGTGGCTGGGAATGTTGATGGGATACTAGGCTAGTGCTCTACAGTCAAGGTACAATTAGTTTAGATTTCAACTATATTGTCAATACCAGGGTGAAATCTTGTCCAAACAGTTCCTTTTGTATATTATTATTACATTTTACATAAAACAATTTATGTGAAAATAGCCAATTTACAAGTTCTCAACGCATGGCCTTTTGGGCTTGTAGATCTGCTGCTTGTATGATGAATTTGGACGTTAATTTACGCCAAAGCGCCTGGAGATTGGAGGTTTCATCTGGCAACAATGTTAAGTACTTGAAAGTAGCTTGCAGCACGTGAAAGAACCATTGCTTGGCATATGTGCTAATCACATGATATTACATTGTCTTGGTTTTTATTATCTAATTGTGATATTAATAAATACAATCAGACACACTGCATTTCCCCAAAACACAATTGCTTGTATTTAATTTAATCGGACAAGAAGCAGAGATAAAACATCCCCACCGGGCATAAAGCAGACGCATGGCTGCAGCTAGTGAAGTTACTCTGAACCTAGCCCTGAAACATGACTGTCAGAGGTCAGACCTCTGATACTGTACTTGAAAACTTGAGACATGAAGGTACATTGAGTCGAGGTCAAGATCTCTGCCTTGACAGCGATGAACATGAAATCTCCCCTCGCTTCCCAGTCCTCCTAGTCATCTGTCTCCGCGTCTCTCTCCCTCCCCGTAGCCCTCGTGTGAGGCTCTGTCCTCCTACCTCTCCTCCACCCTCAACCCGTACGTGGTCAACGTGACGGCGGCGGCCCAGCTCTGTTCCGACCTCCTGTGCCGGGGCGACGGCCGCTGCGTCCGAAAGAACTACAACTCTGACCACCACCTCCACCTGGCACCGGGCCGCTTCCGGGTCGTGCGTGGCATCCAGGGCCGCTACCTGGCACTGGGCCGGCCCGGCCTGGCCGACCTGAGGCTGTTCACGCGACACTTCACGTGCCAGTGCTACGAGGGCCTCACCTGCGCACCCAGGAGGTACAAGGAGCTGGTCAAAGCCCTGGCGTTCCGCGTGAAACAGGGCCTGTACGGCAAGACGCAGACGCTGAACAAAGCCTCCTCCCCGAACGCTGTCATGGAGCAGTCCAGTTTTGCTAAAGAGAACGTTAAAAGGACCTTCAAAGTGTAGCCTGGGGTTTGGGAGCGATGGTGTCCATTTTAAAAAACCTCGCTGTGAGTATGACTGCTCCTTTAGAACAACCTACTGCTATAACAGAGCTGCTCTGCTGGGGCGAATCAAAGTTTTATGTGCCCTGCTCGCAGGCACTGTAGTAGTGCGAGATACAGTAAGAACCTTGGCCGTTTCCACTGGAAACTTTATTCTAAACTCGTGTGAGGATTCTCGTGGTTAGAGTTGGTCACGAACTTGCTTCTGCATCATGGCACTAAACGTAGTGGGAGCCTCTGAGACTGGTTTTGAACCGGGAATATTGGTAATACCATTTCTGTTGAAAAAGACTCATTCAAAGATTCATTCCTCAGCACACCCTGTGGAAGATGGTCGTGGTCTTTCTTTTGGATCATCATTTGGATCAATATCATTCCACAGAGCAGCAACTGTGTGATGGATTCCTTATTTACTCATGAGGACTAGGCCAGACATGGAATTTTGCACTTCCATGAATGTTAAACACTAACCCTGGTATCCCAATTTAAGGCCTCCAAACCAGGCAGAGTTAAAAACCTAAATAAAATTCAACAATTTAGGCGTTTTTGTGGGCGTTATGTGGTTAAAATAACTGACATGCAGCCACGGGCAAGCTGGAAACAAAAATACTTCACAACCCTCATATTTGTCACTGTGTGCTTTCACTTCTTGATAATTTTTAAATTTATTAAGTTATTAAATTAATTATTACAACATATTTTTATACACGTATTTAGGCCTGGTCCGGGCCAGATGTAACATTTCTCAATTGGGGGGGGCAAGGGGAAATGGCCATACCATTTTCATGTACATTCTTTAGTTCTGTGACTGACAAGATTTATATTTTGTACAGGACTTACAGTATATTAGGAAAGTGAGTTTTCTGTTTTGAATGATGGTGTTGGTGTTGGACGATTGTAGTTAGTTAGTAGCAGTAGTAGTGTCACTTTAAATACACTGTGTAAGCACTTTAATTTGAAATATCTTTGGAATTTGGGTTGTTTGCATTGCCATCATGTTTGGTGGGGAAGTCAGGGCATTTAGGGGGGCATTGCCCCCACCATGTCCATGCCTAGATCCGGTCCTGGGCTTGTTGATACAAACCTAATAAATGAGTGAAAGCACATCCGTCAGCTCATCAGTCGGTCTGTTTTGTATTTGTTTTCTTTGTCCTTGTGTATGGCCAGCTGGTGGATAGAAGCTTTTCCTGGGCATTATGAGACTCTCACGCATGTCTGTCTGCAATCGTGGCAACATGGAGGTAGGTGGAGAGATCTGTGATTGCTTTGCAACAGGGGCATTTTTGCCGTTAGGCACAATAGGCAGTTGCCTTTGGCGCCATGGGGGAAGAGGTGCGATTCCTGTATAGGAAAACAGACATATTTTGGACATAGTTCGAATGGTGATGATTAAATTAATTTTGAAGCTGTGATTAATTTGATTAAACATTTTAATCATTCAACACCCCTAGTTATTTCGTTTAAAAATAGTTCATAATTTTATCACTTGGGACGCGCCATTTTACAGGAGATTTGCCTCGGGCTCCAAATTGCTTAGAAACGTCACTACTTTGCAAGGCCACCACCAGGGCATTTGTATGTCATTTGAGTATGTAAATAAACGACAACACATACACACACACGCACACACAGGCTAGATGCCATTGTTGCCATGACAATAATCTAATCTCTGCTTTGTCTTCACGGCAAAACAGAAGTAGCAGCACGCAACAGGGTTGAGCAGGAAATAAGAACATCTTATTAAGTTACAAAGAAAACAGAAAAGGCTCGTGTGACTGGATTAGGGGGGCCTGTTCATTAACTTCTTCAAATACAAATTTATCTAAATATAGCTTTACTTTGTTTTGGATCTGGAGTGTGTTGTGTAGATGCAGTCATTCCATTTTCAAGGAGAATCTTAAAAAGGAGACTTTATCTGAACACTTCATCTAGAAAACGACGCTTCCGTTCGTGTGACATTTTTAAGAATGTGGTTCTTGTGCTTGTCCTGTCACATATTTAAGGATCAGGCTTATTTGACTGTGACATCAGGGATGGCATTTGACCTGGCAGTTTTGTTTTGCAATATATTGTATACAGTACATAACTTACACTGTATGAGATCCAGAGCAAGTATTTCACTGCATGCACTTCACCAAAAAGGTTGAAGCTGAACTCCGTCTATAAATAATACAATCAGGCAGAGTAAAGTGGCTGCAGTGATGAATCATTTATTGCCACACGTGAGGTATTTACATTCCCATAATGGTTCCATTTCCAGTTGAGCTAATGTCACATTATGCATAGATGAGTTTCAACACAGGTTTCAGATAAGAGACTTGGCTGCTGCTGTAGCAACAGGACCATAACACCAGTACAGCGTCCCGTATTATGACTGATGGAGTCTCACAAATGTATTTTGCATCCCCAAAATTGCAACCAATACATTGGTCATGAGAATAATAAGTTATTGTCACCACACAACTTTACGAAAGTACACTATTGGCCTGAATATAAGACTTTTTTCCAACAGAAATATCCTAAATAATTGAGTCGTTTTATATTTGAGGGCTAAACTATTTGGCATTCAATGTTGTTTTTCCACAAATGAGTCTTGAAAATAATAATCACCAGTCATCTTATATTCGGGACAATACGGTATTTTTTCTTACAAGAGAAGAACAAGAAAAACAGGATTGATATTAAAATATTTCTCATACGAGTAGAATTACATAACCAGGCGCCTTGAGTGCTGCTGGGTGAGCGCTGGCATTTTGGCATGGGGTTCATATTAGTATATGGAATCAATTATTTACTCTCCATATATGGAGCATGTCTTGAGTGTAGTTGTAGTGTACATGGTTTGATGAGGGTCAGATCAACAGGGAATGCCAGAACGGGTCATATATGGAGATCTAAGGGTGGCAGTGGGGAAGTGCCTTTTAGTGTACTGGTTTGCTGAGAGCCTTTAGTTTCAGGCCTGTTGAGAAGTCTAGTTTTCGCTGGCTGCTTGGCGTGGCTATGCTAATAATACATTTGGGAAGGGCCCATCTAGAGTTTGAGTTGACAGAGACTCCGGAGTAGAGTTTCTGCCTCCTCACCTGGAAATGAGCCTAGAGAGGTCTGGAGCACTCTGGTGGAGCTGCTGCCCCTCTGACCCGACTACGTGTAAGCAGATGAAGATGGATATATGTAGAGGGATGTCAGAAGGGAGACATTGAACAGGCAGTGCAGGTAGGGGATCAACATATGGAATTGTCAGTGTCATTCAATGTCATATGGAGATGGAGGCATGATGTCACGGCGTGTGCCCATATATGGATATAGGCGTTAGGAGGTGTGGATATACAGTACTGCGTATGGAGGTGTGATATGACATGTACCAGTAAATGCATTTTTATGGTAACTAATAGTCAATAATAGTCATGTACTGTAAGGCAGTATATTCATGGAATTAATCCTAGAGCTAAAGTGAAGGCCTTCGTATGTTTTCAGAACTGATTTAGAAGATAGCATTGACTTAACTGATCTTCAAGCAGGGCATTCCAGAGCCTACCAGAGCTCTGCGGGCTGTGAAACCCCGTGGTCACACCAGGTCAATACATAGACAAGTAGGTCAGATGTTACACATATTCTTGATTTGAGTGGCTCTACAGTAACAGTACATGTGTACAGTGTGCATGGTTAAAAGAAATGTCTGTGGTATTGGTTGTGTATAATGTTATCTGATAACATTCTATACAGCAGCATCTAACTAATGCCATAGGATTTTGCAAGCGGGCCTACAAATATGTAGGAAAACAAAACACAAACAAATCTTTGATCAGTTTTTAGAAGGCATCTTTAGAATCGACATCAGACCAAAATGGGTTACTTTACATGCATATCAATATCATGTAAACTCCCCGCCTTGCTTATGACACACACACACACACACACACACACACACACACACACACACACACACACACACACACACACACACACACACACACACTAACAAAACATTATGAGTGTTGTGTTTGCATTGGGATAACAATGACCTTGGGTCTCAGGTTTATGTACTGTAACTGACACCGAGTGTGCGCAAACACACATCAATACTGTTGCTGGAAATAGATGAGCAGTGCGAAAGACCACCAGAGAGAGACAGAGAGAGGGTAGTGTAGTGTGTGGCTGAACAATGTTACATACATACAATGTAAGTGACATACTTATCAGAGTGGATAAAGTGCAGGGATCCCTGAGGGAGGATCCAGGCCACAAAAAGTTGATGTTGACGCAGTGTATTTCGCCTCACAACTGTATTTAACCCATTGTGTCCTATCTAGATTTCTAGTTTCTAATATTCAAAGATTTGCACCACGTTTTCACGATTTTTCAAAAATAGCAGAGATACAAGCTCATAGCGCGCCACTCGGTGGCGCGCTATGAGCTTGTAGATCTGCTATTTTTCAATAGTTAAAACATAATGCTTAGAACACCAAAACACGTTGAGTACACTAAGGATTCTGTAATCACAAAACAAATATTCTCTTATGTGTGTCCATGACACAATCTTTTGTGTTTTGAGAGAGAACAAACAGAGCAAATACCTTGAAGCACTTTTGGGAAAAACTGCCGTTTGTGCGAAACCTTGCAAAAGCTAACCCCAGCCTTTCCTATGTGGATGTATGGGCCAACTATTTCAGAGAGCAAATGCAATTACTTCTTATGGTTTTGTAAGTTAGACTTCTTTCAGTTGCAATTTAATTTCTCTCTTTCAACAGAAATAATTGCGGAAATAATTACAGGTACATTTCATCATTTTGGTTTACAAAATAAATAGTTGTATTCAATTTTAGTCACCTATACCAGGGGTTTTCAACAGGTGGTCCGGGGACCACCAGTGGTCCCTGAGAAGGTTCCAGGTGGTCCCCAGCTAAGTTGGTTAACCAGATGTAACTCTTGAGAACGTGAGTGCCAGTCAATGTTGTAAACATGCTGCGTCCCTTTTTAGAAACTATGTGGGCCAATATGAAAGCGACACGTACTGTAATTGTTAAACGTTTCAGAATTTAATGCAGTTTTCAATCATACGGTACAAACTTACAGCACTCCGTGTCACCATTCAGTCATCAATTATTATTTTATATACACTCACTTAATTCCTCCTCTATTTTAACCTTTGAAAGCAGTTCTATTTTTCTCTTTGAGTTACTATAGTGCACAGTAAATAATGACAGAAGTGCAGTTGTCTGGCCATCCGGCATTGGAATGTACATGATATGTGGTCACTGGTCATGGTGTCATTAACTGCCTTGTTGGTGAACCAAGGCTGTGTAAAGAAGGAAAGGATCATAAATGTCACTGTCTTAATCCAAGCCAATTCCAGCTGGCAGATTGGTCAGGTACACTGTTCTAGAGTCTGTACTCTGTAGTAGCTACATTTACTTATTGTACATTTTGCAGTTTTTGCATTTGCATTTTGTTTTTGCATTTGCATTTTGAGTGTTTGTTTTCTTTGCAAATATGTGACTTTCACTCAGCGACATTTAAAAAATAAATACTGTAGGCTACTTTTGGCTCGACTAAGCAAGTAAGAAGAGACACTCAGGACCGCACCAGAACCGGGAGGCTTATTAGTAGAAGCCCCAGAATGGGGTCCACGCGCACCCCCTTCAAATGTTGCATGGTGTATGTTGTATGTTTTATATTTTTATAGTCTGGTTTTTATTCATCCTTAGGACCTCTAAACTATAAGAATTTTGATGATCCGAGGAACAAAATGTGTCCTTTGGGTGTTTTTCTTTTTTTTTCTTCTTCTTTTTCAATGTTTTGTGAGTCATACAAGTGCTGCGAGATTACTGTCAAGAGCACTTGCGAGACTGTCTAAAAGTGACTCTGGTACGTTCACTCAGCTTTCCAGTGAGACCAAATTTGTCGTGCATGTTCTGCGCTCCTGCATCTTTCTTGAGCACATCCACGTGTTAGTATGAGACATCCTTGTGACCGGTGCTCATATGTTGGTTCCCACAACACCAGTTTGCTGGCTGGAATCTCTTGTTGTCTTTGGGAGTGTTCTGCAAGTTGCATCCTCCTGGCTGATATCTTGTCGCTCACCCTGAATATCCCAGGATACAGATTCTCACTCTTGCTGATGCAGCGTGCGCCGCGCTCGGGAATCATTAGTTGATTTGACCCCCAATCCATCCCTGTAATGCTTTTACACTTTGGTATGACACGACTGGGAATCCAACCCCGGCCTCCCAGTTTCATTGCCACAATGTAAATCCAATTGCAGACAATAAAAAGGTTATAGTAATTTAGAAATTGATAATTTAAAATATTCCTCTCATTGACTTACATTGTATGCTAAAAAAGCTCTCGAAGTTACTCTTTTAGTACATAAACAAACACAAGTTGATTCATTCAGACACTATAGAGAGCATCACCATAGCTCATGTAGTTTTATTTTATTTATTGATCTTTATTTATTTATTTTTAAGAAACTCCAGACTGGAGTGCTGCAGTGCCGTAAATTAGTTACATTGATCCTGGAATATAAACTGTAATATAATTGATTGATCATTACTGTATTGGGAAAGACAATCTTTTCCTTTCCTTATTTGCATATAGCCTTTGCCCATGGTAGGTGGAACCAGAACCCCTGTTGACAACCGGTCAACAGAAACACCAGTAGTAAATTAAGGTTCTTACCTTCAGCTATTTACCTTAAAACTCGACTTGCTACTGAAGCATCTTTTTTTATAGATCAATTTGGGCAACTAAGTATCCAAGGGTTAAGTTTAATTTGTAATGATTGAGCTTTCAAGCGAATGATGGATCATATCCATGCCGGATGTTGCTGAAGCTGTAAAATCAACCTTTTTCATACCGGGGCCCAGTATTTATTCAGCATCTGAGCCATGGACCACCATTTGATGACATTTTAGCCCCACAGACCCTAAAACTAAAGATTTCTTTTGCTTTTGTTCACAATTCCAGGCTGGGTTTGGAAAACAAAACAGTCAAAATTACAGATCAGGATCACCATTAATTGTCTACATTCTCTACTTGTGTAGACTTGGACTAATACAGATGATGAATATTTTAACTCTTAAGCGTAAAATGAAACCAAATGGACCCTTAAGGTTCCATTTGGTTTCATTTTACGCTTTCAAGGGTTACACCTGGTTAATCAACTCTCCACCATTTAGCCTGACATTGAATACTGTCACACAATATCTAACATTGGGAATACTGTATTTTAGAAAAAAGAGAAGGGGCTCGCAACTCACTTTAAAGTGCTCCAGACTTTATTTAGCGACAAGGGTAGAGCAGCGACGTTTCGACCTGTTCAGGTCTTCATCAGGCATGCCTTATCGAAACGTCGGTCGTCGGTCGAAACGTCGCTTGGATAAAGGCAGGCGCTATATAAATGCACCATTTAATAGATTCCATGAAAAATATAAATATATACAAAGTACAACAATACCTGGAAGTTTGAGGTACTCCTTTAATATTTCAACCTGAAAGTTCACCAAAAAGAAAAACAGATATCTGAGGGACACTATCATTGGACAGTGAGGTCGGGGAGGGGTGGCAGGGGGCTATTCTAAGAAAAGAAAATGGAGCTGGAAACTTCTTTGGTCCATGTGGGAATGCCTGGTCCAGTGAAGGCATTCTAATTTAATCAACTTCGAGGCTAACCTTCCTATAGAAGAAAACAGGAGTGGCAGGGAAACAAACCTAATTCCACTATGTCATTGAACATCCTGAAGGTCACCTCACCAACATTATGAAAATCACATATAGTGTATACAAGGTGAAAGTCACCCAGTGTTGGTGTTCTAGGCTTAAGCTGTAGTGTGTTGATCCATAATGTCACAGTGAGTCATTGTGATTTTACCTTGCAACACATCCCCAGTGATGAACAGTAAATTAATCAAGTGTTTGACTGCAAAACAATAAAATAAAAAAGTAGTAAATCGATCTACTACAGTGATTTGCATATTAAGGTCCATTATTTAGTCTGCACCTTTTGATGAGATTTATCTTGTAGTCTCTGACCTAAAACTAGGGGAGAAAAGAGAAAAAAAATATATATTTTTGTCCATAGTTCCATGCTGTATTTATATGTAGAATAAGTGTTTTTCATTCTCTAATTTTGTAGATTTCACAATAGTTGAACTCTTCAAAGCGTTAAATGCCACCGATTGCAAGAGTCTGTTTGGGCCCCTCTTTGAGGGCCCGACTTTCCAACATTTGGATATTTGCTGCTATAAAACTGACATCTACCGATGGCAGTAACCAATGTTTATCTGGTGTTGATGTCTGTAATCTACCTGTAGATTCTGGACATTTATTTCATGTACTGTATTTATGATTTATAGTTTCCCTGGCACCAAAGGAGGACATAAAAACAACAAAAACTCAATAAACATACAGTATATCGGTAATTGATATCATCTATCGGTTAAATTGTTGTTTTAAACATTGGTATCAGCCAAGAGTTTCCATATAAGTGCACCCCTAGTCCCACACTGTATGTTAGCACCATCATTATCCATCTGCAAAACATGTATCTCCATTGGAGACCAACCACAGCCTTCCCATGCACAGTTCAGTGATGCATTCAGTACACATGAATGAATCGGCAGCTAGGGAACGTCTCCTTAGGGATGCTCTGGATTCCATGATGTGGGTAAATGTTTATGCCAGTTTTTTACAGTGTAAATTGTTGTGATGTTTTTTTTTTTTTTTTTTTTTAATTAAAGGGCTAGATTTAAAAATCTGTTTTAATGGTGGGGAAAAAAACACCACATGACAAGTAGGAATGAAGACAGACAGGCCTTATGGGTATTGTCTCTTTTCTTGAGTTGTGCTGCCCATGACAGAAAGGCACTCCAGCACTGCCTGGCTATTATAATGCTGACAGCGATGACACAAAGTCCAGAGCCATGTAAGCTTTAAAAGTCACAGTAAAAATCTCATGATGTGGCTCGTCCAGTCCCTCTAGTGCAGTGATTCCCAAAATTAGTTATTAGCCTGTGACCTCTGTGCTAGTGTCCGTTTTCCCTTTTTTACTTACTGATTTACTTCCCTTTTTAAATTACTGGTTGTTTTTTTTTCTTTTCTTTTTTTAATTCGTGAAAAATGCAGCTTTTTGTGTATATAATGACCCTCATGCCCTCCCTCTGATCTTTGGTGCCTCCCACCCCCCCTTAAAGGTGACCTGGACCAACGTTTTGGGAAGCACTGTGCTAGTGGCAAGCTCTTGCTACATAGTGTATACGATATATACAGTACACAGATATCATTGGAATATTCTGATCTACTCTAATAGGAATCATGCATTTTTCAAAGGTCATTTAAGTGCTTGAGTGCAAGTGAAGGGTTCCATTCCTAAATGTCTCATACCCCCCCCCCCCCCCCCCTAAAAACAAAAATAAAAAAAAAAAATAATGCTGGTTCACCAGGTTGAAACGATCTTGTTGACAGACAATTACCCTAAAAATGGGTTAATGAAACGCCTTCCAGATGGTTTTCATGCAGATGGTTTACAATAAAAGCATGCTAAAATATGGACACACACCACGATACATTGTCGTTAACCTACACTTTTAGTAATAAGTGAATGGTAATCTAAATACACAAAAACATGTGAACTAATAACTAGATCTTCATCAGGCAGTTAGAAATGGCAGTACATGAAGGCAGCGTGAAGACCCTTGGTTTTAGAAGGCCCACGCCACGCTAGACGCATGTTGTGTGCAAGTGACTCCCTTGTTCTACACACCAAATCTCTTTGGTAAAAAAAAAATAGCTAATATATAAGATCCCAACATATCACACGATGTGACACATTGTGAGCTTGTAGCTTGATTATTTTCGAATAGCATAACAATCTGGTTAAAGCCGAATGTTTAACGTGTTCCTCATTTTGAGAACCACCGGCATAGAGGGTATGAATGAGTGTCTTTCAACATAATTGAGCACTGGTACGTTTCCAAAACTCCAGATTAGAAGGGGAACAAAAAAGGGGGAGGACTGTGGTGTCACTCGAGCGTGAACTGGGACATTGACCACATGCACGTGTTGCACCACAGAGCAGGAAACTATGGATTTTGTTTTAAAGGGACTACGGCGGTTGGTACACACACACACACACACCGACCTTGGCGGGTTGCATTGTGCTGTCACAGCCAGTTTTAGGGATAGGGACTTCTGGTCCCACGTAAAGAGGATACTGGGAAAGATACCGACTACAGTGAAACGCCAGCAGACTTTGACTTGTGTTAATTACCTGCTCTAGTTGCACTCTAGTCAAGATGACTAGTTTATTTTTTCTTTTCCTGTAGTAAGACAATAATATTACTGAAATATGCCAGTACCACTTTTCAACATGGTATCCTTGTTTTGGGCATGTTTTATGTTAAAAGATGTGCAAATCTATAGTGAGCTTGTTGTTTAACAGCCTTTTTTGCTAACTGTGGAATGTGTGGCATGACAATTTATATGGCCTGTATTAAAACATTTTATTACATGGCTTGAATGAACGCTCCAGTAAGAAGCCAGCGTTCTGGTCACGTGAGTGGTCACATGTCACTATAACAGACCGCTCCACTCTCCAACGGACCTCTGCATAATCAAGGAAACAAATCACTGGTTCGTTGAGTGTGATCCCTTACTTAAAACAACGAAAATTAACAGTAATATACAACCTCAAAACTTGCTGCAGCATCTTGCATTTTAAGATTATAAACATGTTGTTTGTTTTGTGAAAACCATGCATGCCTATAATCATGTGCCCCAAAACAGGGACGACAGGTTGAAAGCTGTTCCATCTTATCATGGCCACATTCATGTAGGCACAGATTTAACTGCATCGACCATCTGCCACATCCTGTTCAACAGCTTTTCACATCACAGCGGCTTTCATCAAGCTTCAGCGGCTTTCATTTGAACCATCGTGACCTGAATGGATCAACAGGCCTGGCAAAAACAAAAAATCAATCACAACCAAAATCTAAATGGCTTCCACTAACCATTATGGTTCTCTATAGTAGGATTGTAGGGTTGGACAATTGGATCTATTCGCTTTTATATGGACATATTCATATTATGGTGGTATGAAAGGGTTTCGTTTTCCCAGTTTGAATTATGCAAGACTTATTTTATAGTCTATCTTGGAATACGTTTTCAACCAGTGGTCCTTGAGAGGATTCCAGGTGGTCCCCAGATAAATGATGGTTGCAGTTGTAACCAAATGGACCCTTTATAGATCTGTAACTCCTGAGATCGTAAAAATGATACCAAATGGGCCCTTATGGGTCCATTCGGTATCATGTTAAGCTATTAAGAGTTAAATTATATTTATACATCTGAATTACTTAATTCTCAGGAATCTACACATTTACAAAGTGTAGAAGAATTGTTATTTTGACCAACTTTTTGCCAGTTATTTCTCCTAAATTGTGGATACAAACTCTTAGTTTTGGGTCAGAGAGACTAAACTCAACATCAAATGGTGGTCCCCTGTGGCTAAAAAATATGAATAAATAGTGGTCCCTGGGATCAAAAAGGTTGAAGACCACTGAACTAGAACATGTACAGTGGTTGGAGGTGGTCTCCCTCTCCCTACGCTTCCATCTCGTAATGCATGTGGTGTCGGGTTAGGACACCTGGTGGACAAGCAGTACTGCCTGAGGTTCAGGAGTTTAACATCTCCCTCTGGCCAAGCAGGGTTCTTATCTTTGGAAGAGCGGTAGAAATGTGGTCTCTTGTGCAAAAAAGACTCTGGAGTACTAGGGCATAAAAATGTATCGCAGCGCTAAAACAGGACCATGTATGGTATGGACACGCGGGTTAAGTGCAGGGACTCTACACATCACCATGTGACCTACATCCGTCTTCTACAGTTTATCCATAGTCGGGTCGTGAGGGCAACAGCTCCACCAGAGAGCTCCACGCTTCCCTCTCCCGAGCAACAATAGTGACTAACTACATTGTGTCCGTATCGTCACTGTTGGGCAGAAATATTATGTCTGTTTTTCCATATTCTGTTTGATGATTTATATGCGGAAATTAGTGCCCTACTTTGTTTGCAACATTGTTGCACACTTTTAAAGTCATAGTGGTTGTAAAGTATTTAAAAAAGCTAAATCATACATTTTCTATTTCCAGAAAAGTTTTTTTTTCTAGCTGACTAGTGTGCTTAAAAAAGTACATCATACTTTAACAACTTAAACTTTCTAAGTTTATTTCCTGTTGCACTGTTTGTGAATATCAGTAGCCGACAGGAAAAGGTTGATTTCCTGTCGCAGTGTTTGTGAGAATCAGTAGGCCTGGGCCGACGGGAAGGGAAATAAACTTGGACTAGCTCACGCTGTTCCCTAGCAACACTATTCCACCCAACAAGGTCTATAGAGAATCCCCGGCTAAAAGCAGCTTCAGACAGCGATCTGAATACATTTCACCGGGAATCACTGCACTCCTGCTTTTAGTCCAAATAAAAGATATAAAAGCCCTGGTCACAGCTTCTCGATTTAAGCTTGTTAAAGGGGTAATTCCACCCATTCTCAAATTTTCCTGAGAGGGTACAAATGTGAACCAAATGGTTCCAAGAAAAAAGGGGTCTGAAAGAAAAATCATTAACGTGGTGAAACCCACCGTAATGACGCCATCAAGTTGTGTTTGACCATGTTAATGATTTTTTCTTTTTCCCAGACCTCCATTTCTAGGAAAACAACAGAATGGGGGGGGGAGGGGGGAGACTTTTTATCATGTCCACACAACATCTCTAAGGTATATTAATGATACAGTAAAAATGAAAATGGTTGGAATTCCCCTTTAAATGATTAACCCCATTTGATTTCATAATTTATATATACAGTATGATGTGACATTAAATTAAACCGCCCCGAAATCACTGCCCCACAATTAATTAGTTGTCATCCAGTGCAATAAGCTAATACAGTGGTTCTCAAACTTTTGAAGGGTTCATTTAGTTCCCATTTGTACTCTCTGAAGAGTTTCTAGAGTTCTTAGTTGGAACCCCCTCGGGAGTGAGGGGGGACTCTACACATCACGTTGAGAACCACTGCGCCAATACAAACGTCATAAGTAAATTAAGAAATCCCTGTTAGTTGACTTGTCTCTTTCCCGTTGACACCTTCGTGGTGCCGGCGTGGGCCGTCGTCCGCGGCGCTCCCACCTCCCCCCTCGTCGCCGCCCTCGTTGCCGCAGCGCACCCGCAGCAGGATGTTAAACAGGCCATCCTGGTAGAGGCTCAGGCAGACCCAGCCGGGCAGGTAGAGCAGCGTGATCAGGCCCATGAAGTTGAGCGGGTAGTGCGAGTAGTCCCACGAGCAGGCGCCGATCTGCCTGAGCGCCAGGCCCCAGCCCAGCTCCCACAGGTAGATGAGGCCCGTGTAGACAGGCAGCCGCCGTAGCGTGCCCCAGCCGCGGGCGAAGTGCAGCCGCAGGTAGACGCGCTCCACCGCCGCGCTGCATGTGCCGTACACCAGGAAGGACCAGAGCGACGTGTGGCCGCTCATGCGCCCGTCGCGCCGCTCCACCAGGTCGAAGGCCGACGTGAAGATCACCTCGTCCAGGAAGCCGTGCATGCCGAAGAAGAGGAAGCGCAGGGGCCCCGGGAGGCAGCCGCCACCAATGCTCACACTGCCCGCCGGCGTGAGCTTAACCTGGGGGGCAGCACAGGGCGGCAAGCAGGGATATTGTTGAGTTGATTTTTACTTTACTGCAGTGGTTTTCTTTTTTGTAACCCCATTTTTTCATCCAGAGCCAATTCTGATCCTGGGCTCTACACACCCTCCACCAACTTGGGGAGGCAACGGACTTGCCTCATCCTTCCTTGCATGAGGAATGCATGAGGAGTCCAAGCTGTCTTCTTTTCACCTGACAGGGGGGAGTTTCCCTGGTTGGACGTAGCGTGTGGAGGAACACGTTATTCCAACCAGTTCCTGTCCCCTCCATCAGGCGCCCCGGCTGGCCAGGGGGAGGCAGTCTAGAGCACAGGATTACTGCATGTTTTTATGAGGGTATCTCTACACAGTGAGAACATGCAAACGCCACACCGAAAGGCCCTTCCGCCAACCCTGCCTCGGGTAAACTACAGTGGTTTTCAACCAGTGGTCCTTGAGAGAGTTCCATCCATGGAACATTTGAAAATGAAACCAAATTTTTGGTTTCATGTTTACACTCAAGAGTTAAGATATTCATCATCTGAATTAGCCCCAAGTCTACACAACTAGAGAATGTAGAAGATTAATGGTCATTTTGACCTGTATGTTTGACTGTTTTGTATCCAAATCCAGCCTGGAATTGTGGACAAAAGCAAAATAATCTTTAGTTTTCTTTAGTTTTCTTTAGTTTTGGGATCTGTGGGACTAAAATGTCGTCAAATGGTCATCTGCCGCTCAAATCAGGAATAAAAAGCAAGCCCTGGGATCGAAAAGGTTGAAAACCACTGCTTTACTGAAATACTTCCAACTTGAAATACTTTCACTTCTATTCCATACATGGGCAACTGGTGGCCCCATCCCTGAATTTTAACTCGGACTAATATCAGGGTACTAGTTAGCAGGAATTATTGATTACAGAAATATTGATTTCAGCTAAGTATTAGTAGTATTAGAATGTTATTGTCTTTTTCAGGGGTCGTCGATGCACAACTGCATTGCACGTCCCACTGGGAGGAGACCACCGGGGCAGACCGAGAACCAGGTGGAGTTATTACATCCACTCACTGGCCTTGGACTGTCTTGGGATCCCCCAGAAGGAAGTCACAGTCACTAATAGAGAAGTCTGTAGCCCTCTGGTGGAGCTGTTGCTCCCGCAACCCGACTACGGATAAGCGGTTGAAGAAGGATGGATTGGATGGATTTAGAGGAATACAGACATCCCACCCTAGAAAAAAATATACTAAAACATACGAACATGCAGTATATGCCACATATAATTAACATATGAGCAAATATTTGCAGTAGGCTGCTATTTATTTTTGCACCAGCCTGCACAGGACTGTTATTTGGATACAGTTCCTGCAGGCCATGTTTTAGGGCAAAATGAAAAGGATGGAGTTGTAATCCTATTTCACCTCCACCTCCATAGTCAGAGAGAGAATTGTAATTGTTCTTTTTTGCAACCATACATTGATCACTTATTTTGGGCATATTATTAAAAGGTAAATACTTTTCTGTTTCAATGGAAAAGAAAATCAATGCAAAAAAAACAAAACACTGCATCATCATCCTATTGGCCTGAATATAAGAGTGTTTTGTGCGAGTCGTCTTATATTTGTGGACTATAGCCTATTAGATGGCATTCAATGTTCTTTAGCCTATACACAAATGGGGGTCGTCTTATAAGCAGGGTCGTCCTGATAGCTAAAACCTCAAATCATGTATCCTACGTGGTTATTAGTCCTAATATATTAACTACAATTACAATGCACGTACTTGGTGGAGGAGGTCGTGCGGGTGCGGGTTGTACTGGAGCCTGGACAGCCCGCGGTGGAACACTTGGCTGAAGTAGAGCGCCAGCACGTAGTGCACGGCGAGCTGCGTGGCCGAGACTACCCTCACGCGGTCGGCCAGCGAGGTGCCGATGTTCCCGGCAAGGATCTGCAGCCCGATGAACACGGACGGGTAGAAGACCAGGTGGAACACGGCGGGCCGGTGCTGGAAGCAGTGCTTCCGCGCGTACACCTTCTCCAGGGCGAAGTGGATGAGCGCGTGCACGACCCACAGGTACGGCGAGGAGAAGCCCACCAGCTTGGGGTCGCGCTCCGAGTGGAAGCTCCGCAGCGCCGACAGGAACACGTCCAGGGTCACGCCGTGCATCCCGTAGAAGTAGAGCCGCATCCACCGCGGAAGCTCTCTGCTGCTGCTGCTCTCCGCCGCCGCCGCGTCCTCCCCGGCGGGATCGCTGCAGCCGAGCGCCGGCTCCTCCGGTGGTAGTGGTGCCGGTGGTCGCGGCTGCCGGCGGGTCCTCCTGGCAGTTTTCGTCCCGACGCCGCCGCCACCGCCGGTGTCTCCTGCAGGGCCGTCTCTCCACCGGGAGGAGGCCATGGTGGTGGTCCTACTCCGGAATGGATTGATCGGTACGGACCGGCCGTCACCCACCCCCCCTTGTCCCCTTTTCGGTTTCAAACTATTAAGTCCCGATGCATTCTCGTTCTCTCCGCCGGTCTTTATGTTTCCGTGTGTCGCTGTGTGACAAAACGGCGCAGGGATAAGGCAAAATGCAAGTCCGTCACAGCGACGCAACGATCGATGTCCGTCACGACGAGAATAGTGCTTGAATCACCTGTCGGTGTGATCTATTGGCCAGAGAGGAGGGAGAAGTGGAGACTGGAGAACTGTGGCTAGGGGGTGTGATGCGCGCAGTGTGAGCAGGCAGACAGACAGACACTACGGTCTGTCTGGCCTCGTGTATAGGGTAATTTTTACCCCGTGTGTCTTAGTAAGTTTCCTTAAAGGGGAACTCCACCCATTTTCAACATTTTAATACGTCATTAATATACCTTAAAAAGTTCCCCCAATTCTGTATTTCCTAAAAATGGAGGAAATACATCTGATGACATCATCAAGATGTATTTCACCATGTTAATGATGATTTTTTTTTTTTTTTTTTTCAGATCCCTTTCCTGCGAGGGTACAAATTGAACCAAATGGACTCGCTAGGGTCCATTTGGTTCACATTTGTATCCTCTCAGGAAAATTTTGAAAATGGGTGGAATCCCCCTTTAATAAGTCTACTGGCTTAGCATGGGTCTGAATAGGCTGTGCCAGTGCTGCTTCCCTGCATGTTATAGTTTTAGATCGTTTTTGATTATGCATTTTAGGCCACAGATTTCTTTTTTAGTTGTTTTAATCTCTGGGATATGGTGTTCCGGTCTACAGTGATAGATGAGATGAATCATCAAGGGCCAGGGAGGTTCCATAGTAGCTATATAAGCAATAATGTAAAAACAAAATCGATTGCCCTTTTTTGTAGGCCTATTCAGACAATCGGCAATGGTTAAATACTCCCCCATTTTTTGAAGAGCAGGGATGGGATGTCCAATATGGGTAACTGTATAATTGCAATACCAAATCATGGCAATAAAATACCCCATGTCTCCCTGTGACACTCCAGTCTCACGTTCCCTCCATGACGTCCTGAAGTTAGCTTAATTAAGGTCCATTAGGGATAATTACTGTTGTTATGATGATGGGACCACTGTGGACCCACGGCACAGATGAAACTATGTCCACTCTAAAAGTCGAATCAAATATGTTTTCCTTTTAAAACAATTTATGCCATGTCATACATTTACACACAACGCCACTTAATATAAAAGTACAATATGGTATCAGTAAAATTAGTTCATAGGCACAATAACAACACAAATAAAGTCTTACCAACTGAGAAAAACAAACAGAGGCCTTTCACCCACACCATTTCCCAACCGGGCTACCCCTAGGGAGAAGGCGTTGTCTGTCTCTTGATGTAGGCAAATTATAAATGTTCTCCTAATCTTTACTAACTCCCATATGTAGGCACTTACATTTCACCGCCAACAACCTAGCATCCCTGTTATGCCCTGGTTGTATAGGCTGCCATGGTCAGAAAGTAACAAATAGCAGATCTCATAGATTGCCTATTTTTCCTATGGTTTGCGACACAACCTTGCATATAACGATGTAGGGCATTCATTTACAAAAATATATAAATATTAGTTCAATTATGGAGATACAAGGTTTCTGCCTAACAGCGGAATTTGTGCAAGAAAGGGAAGGAAAAGAAAAATTCTACTGTATATAGAGCCACTGTTCTGTTGTATACTGGAGGCTCATTTAACAGGACTCCCAGTGTTGACGTTATGCCAACAAAGCAGACAATAAATTCAGCTCATATCAGGTAAGTTGTAAATCACACAAAACGCATAGTTCACTATACTGGCATCCCTCTGGCACTTTGGTATTGTCTTACAACTTGACCTATAATTATCTGTTCAACACCTATGCTGCAGGCCTTGTTTTACATTGCAGTCTAGGAATAGAAATACTGTATATGAATGACCAACTCAGTGGCCTTGTGGTTAGAGTGTCCACCCTGAGACTGGGAGGCCGGGGTTCATACATACAAAGAGTAAGACTCTCCCTGCTTGGCACTCAACATCAAGGGTTGGATTGGGGTAAGACCCTGTGACATATTAGGTCATCAAGCTGCCCTATGGACCTCATGGTTAAGCAAGGCTTACTTACTTAATATATAAATGTATAGTTGCCTATAGGTAAAGGCAGTGGTTCTCAAAGTGGGGTCTGATGTGCAAGGAGACTTAAAGATTTTTTTAGATATTTTTTCCACTTGCACTCAGAGTTATGGAGAAATTAATAGAGTTTGTCAATATGACACAGATAATATTATTGTTGTGATTTAGAATCCTCTCTCGCGATGCTTTTTTGGGGGGGTCATGTCTGTTGATCAGTGACTTGGATATTCAGTTGAATTACACTATAGAAGTCAACACTACAGTATAAAGCCAATGTATGGACTACTTAACGCAGTGTTCTTATGTTTAAGGCGGGACAAAAAACAGGAAGTGAGTGCCGTGAGCGTGCATGAGTGGTGGGAGACCTGTTTCCGTTCCTGAACAGTGGAGGATGTTAGATATCATACCTCACCTCACGTAACCTATCCCTTACATAACGGCTCCACACTGTGCTTTAACACAAAGCGAGTAATAATACTCCTCTCTGGCAGAGCTTACAGTGTTCCTCTTTTATGTTTAGTGTAATGTTGACTGAATCCTGGAACCTACAGCACAAAACAGATCATCTTTAATGCCCATGAGGACAAATGCATATCATATACATGCAGGGATTTAATTTGGTGCAGATTGCAGAAACACGTTTGGTGCACGTAGGGAAACACGTGCAAACTGTAATTAATGTAATAGATTATACTGTAACATATGCAATACATAACAGTGAATCATGCAACAAATAACAGTGCTACACATGCAATGCAGAACAGTGTAACATACGTATGTAACAATGATTCACATTAGTTACGAAGCAGGGCATCACATGCATTACATAAGTGTAATTCATGCAAAAGTAACAGTGCAACATATTATATAGTACACAAGCAACACATGCAATAGATCACACTCATCATATTTTTGATATTAGACTTTTGAGGCCGGCAGGCAGAGGCTCTAGACACCCTAGACCCTTGTATGCACTGTAAACCAAAAAAAATGTTTTTGATGAATAAAAATAGCCTGGCATTAACAACATAACTGTGGTCATGTCCAGGGTCATGTCATGATTGGCAAATCGTCAATCTCATGTTGTTGTAGTTGCATGAGCTTCCAGAGGGGATAAAGTCAAAATCTCCTTCCTGTTTAACAACGGAGGCCTCGACAGAGATGGGTTAGACTAGGAATTCAGTGTGTAACGGAAAGTGAAAGTGGTGGAACAGTAGTCTACAGAAGTGATATTTAATGGAGACCATTGCCTCAATGGCTAACTGCAAATGGATAGTCATAATTGTGACTGAACGCTTTTGATGGCACGGCAGAAGAATAAAATTCCCCAGAAAAAGAATATAGATGCAATGAAACATGAAGAAAAGATCGTCCTCATGGAATCTTTGCCGAAGCTACAGTATGTTTATACAATGTCACATGACCCTTTTGAGTTCCCACAAAAAAAAACTTGATGTCTTTCTAATTGGAAAAAAGTGTTTGCTGACAATTTGTTTTGTTGACTTTTGTTGCCTTAAAATTGAATGAATATTTACAGCAGTGGTTTTCATTTTCAACCAAAAGGTTGAAAACCATAACAGGGCGCACTATTTATTCAGCAATTGAGCCACGGACCACCATTTGATGACATTTTAGCCTCAGGGACCCAAAACCAAATGGACCTGCAGGGGTCCATCTGGTTTCATGTTTACGCTCTGGATTACTGATGGTGGACTACTGATGGTCCCCGGACCACTGGTTGAAAACCTCTGATTTAAAGTATTGAAATAATATTGATATAATAATATTGATATTTTATTATTCATCATGTCATATGCTCATCACTCATCTATTTGAGCTATAGGTTTGCCTAATGTGCCCATGCACTGTGACTGCCGAGACTGCAAGTAACTAAGTACAGAATAGAAAACCATTAGCACCAGAGGACCAGTGTTGGGACATTGACCACAGTGAACAATACTAAAAAAATAAGTAGCCTTACTGTACATGCATTGTCAGCATTCAAGCAACCATTAGTCTTGTTGGGAGGTTAAATGCTGACATGTGCTGTAGGGCTATTGTACTTGCACATCCTCATTGCCGTTTCTGTCTAATGAATAACTGGATATGACATTTTAAGTGTGGGACAAGGTGTACTACATGTCACCTCTGTCGGTGGAAAGCTTGTAAGTCTAAAACTGTTACACAACCGGAAGATGTGTGATCAAAGCATGGGGATCAAAGGTAAAGGTTGTGAGTCTGTAGCCTATGTCGAACAATACCGTTTTATCCTTTTCAAAACATTTTTGAGGATTGCATTGTGAGCTTGGAGGAAACTGAGGAAATAATCTCTCTTGGGGTCCCTGCCACAAAATACTTTCAGAAGATCACCTATGGAGGTCCTTGACTTAAAAAAAAAAAAAACCAAAAAACAAATCCTGGTTGTGAATGTAGGAGAGAGGACATTCCAGATGTTGGCTCATCCAGTCGTGTTGTTGTGTCTTCATCTCTGGCATCAGGGCTGTGTTAACAACACATGGATCCCATTTGCTGTCATTACAAATGTCACAAGATGCAAATGGAATGAAAGTCTTTCACAAACACGATAGCTATCAGGAGTATTTACAGGAAAAAACGGGGGGAGAGTGCACCCCGTCGTGGGAGAGATGCTAACTGTGATGAAGAAATCGAGCATACAGTTCCACATGATGGCCTAGATTTCACCAGGGGATTGGAGTAAAGTAATGATTCTCAAATTATTTCATTATGGGACCATAATGAAATAAATGAATTTGCTTTCCCAAATCTTTGTGGATGTTTAAAATGCATCATGACACATAATATAACATAACATAATATAACCATCAACAGCTAACAAGGTGTCATGTAATACGAATAGTTAAAGTAAGAATAAAAATAATATAAAAATGAAGGTTCTAAAATTGAATGCAATAGAAATAAAGGATTGGGGTGTTAGTATGGATTCAAATGTCTATATCATCAGCAACAGTGTCAGGGTTACTGTCGGATTGAAACGTATACCCAAAACAGTTACTTTTCAGAAAAAGAAAAGGAAGAACATGAATTCCAGTGAATCCATTGCAGTCTTTACTGTATCTTAATATATTCCTTATAATGACACTGCAATTATTTTAAACATGACGTTCCATTGATTGTTGGTTAACTGCCTCTCCTCCCCATGCAGTGCTGGCAATCCTACTGTTGATTGAGAGGTGCCAAGTGCTGTAGAGAAGAGGGCTGTTTGTTCCTGTTGTATAGTAGAATTTCTAATTATAGGCCTAATGTGTTGGTAATATTGCCTGAAATATGAAATGTGAATTGTATAAATGGTGTATAACCTATGGCCCTGAGTTTGCCTTGTTTAAGTTAATTGCTACTAATTATCGTGGCTGCTCTTGGTATGACCCACCTGGTATAAAATGGTGGCTGAATCTACAGACAGGAGTTCAATTTGGTCAAGACAAGCTATGAGAGCTGCTGCCGTCTGTGTGGAAAGCTGTAGTGCTCAAGACACGTTGTTCTTTTAGCCTTATTCCTGTGTTATTTTTGGACACGCTTCATTTTGGGAGAGTCTGTCACTGTGTAGTCCTGGGAAATTAAAAAAA
Organism: Benthosema pterotum; assembly: GCA_039105355.1. Lineage (NCBI taxonomy): Eukaryota > Metazoa > Chordata > Actinopteri > Myctophiformes > Myctophidae > Benthosema > Benthosema pterotum. The sequence goes on along the minus strand of CM076971.1, from coordinate 2,978,613 downwards.
CCTTTGGATCTATGGTCGACTGTTCAACCTTTACAATGGTCCCACTTCACAATAATCAGAGTATCAGACACAACCCTAACTTAACACTAACCACCCGCAGATGCCATGGGTGAGTGTTGCACCTTTCTCATTATTTATTTGCCAGTTTGATCAGTGTTAAACTAACTAACTAAGTATAGTTTGTTGATTTCATTTGATGCAGTAATGGTCTCCTTCACTGTCATCCCAATCCCACCCACCCCGTTCCCCTCTGCCCTACACACACACACACACACACACACACACACACACACACACACACACACACATATATATATATATATATATATATATATATATATATATATATATATATATATATATATATATATATATATATATATATATATATATATTTCCCTTTTACCTCCACTATGATTTACTGCTTTTTTGCTATAGCCTACCTACGTGAATGTGTGTGTGTCTATATGTTTTGATAATGTACATGATGGGCCCTAGTGTAAACAAGTAGAAAGTCTTTGTCTTATGTCTATCTTTGTTCCGAGTTGTGCTTGAAATGTACTGTCATTTTACAAAGTGTTAATAAAATGATAAAACACTAATTTCAGGAACCTCCCAAAACCATGTAGGCCTATCCTGAGTACTATATAAGCTACATCAGATATAGCCGCATGCAACTCTTTTTTTTTTAATGATGGGATGAATCTAGAGTTGCTCCATTAATAATGCATTTTTTCATCTGTGATTTGCTTGTGTTAAACAACATTAAACTCACAAGTTTGCAGATTGAATTATTCTTAATATCTGCAAAGTGTTTGTTTGATGGAAATCCGTTATGAACTACTTTCTGTCAATAAATAAAAGTGCTGGAGTTTTGAGGCACTTGTTTGTATTAACGCGTTGTACTGGTGCTTCCTGCATTATGTTCAAATTCTAAACAGGTGGTGTACAGTGGATAATGATGAGCGCTTCCAATCCATCAGGCTTTGTCACATACAGGCTAAAAAAAACAGTCGTCTAGTGAAATGTGTGTAGGTCTGCCCCACAGATAGTGGACTATAGGATGAGAGGACTAAAAGTCTAAAAATTCAAATTCCAGTACTAATTCCAGAAAAAGAATCACCTGTACAGAATTTGACCAAAAGTAGCTCATAATGTCTATGGTGGATTTTTATGACACGAAAGCTTTGCAGATAGAGGATAATTCAACCCTTCCATACAGCTCCAAAGTTGGTGAGTTTAATGTTGTTTAATACATCGGAAAGAGAAAGTAGAGTTGTCTATTTAATTTACAGTCCCAATGTGTTTTTGTTCTGCTGTGTTAACTTGAAATGTGTGTTGCTCTGTGCTGCTAAAAGTGTTGTAGGTCTACATCAGAGCTGTTGTTTGCACAACAGCCTCAGGATATATATACAGTACTTAAACTAAAAGCAATGATTCAGATCTTCATATTTTCCTTAGTGTGTGCATGCTGGAGGTGGGATGATCTAAATGTTTGAGAGGTGGAAGGGGAAGGGAATGACTTAAAGGGATATTCCACTTTCAAAAAAAGTTTGGTCATTTTATGGTCTACCCAGTCTCATGTGACCACACCAGACAGTTTATAAGTTACTCCATTCACTATTTAGATATTTGATGTTCATTTTAGCGCATTCTCCTTCTTCCTATACAAACCCATTATAACTTAAAACTCCTTTAATATGACCTGAGTACACTATAAATTAGGGATGGCCTAGCCTCGACACCCAGGCTTTCATTTTTTCGCGTTATACACAGTGGCCTTGAGGGGGGAGTCAACCTTCCGGGGTGGGCGTTGCTCTAAATGATGTGACGTAGAACAGCAGTGGACGGGCGCAGGAGGGGCCGGGGTGACGACACGTTCGTGAGATCAAATCAGATCAGCTCGATCTGTCGTGTGGATCCCACGGCACCCCGCCCCCCCAAGGCCAAAATCATGTTCCACGGATCTGAAATATCACTTCGCAAATCAGTCTGGCCAGGACCCTATCCCCACAGCTAACTGACTAACACATAGGTTGCTCTGGTCGGCAACCTATGTGTTAGTCAGTTAGTGTAACAAAAGGAAGTTCTAACACCATTTGAAAGCTCCCAGGCAGTTTTATTCAAGAAGGCATGACAACATTTCAAGCCCTTGCAAGTCTTTGTCAGGATGACGGAACTATTATACGTTTTATGTACATTTTGGTGTTACTTTGTGACATATAGACAGGATCAATTTCAATCCTTCCTGCAGTGAGCATTCCTCTTTGGGTGGCTGCTTGGTGGATGTGACAATTGTCTCACAGAACAATTTGTAAGACAGCAGGGCAGGAAGTGCCACGTCCCACCTTGGCTCCAGAGTCCAGACTGCTTGCTGGGTGTCCTGAAAAGGACCTTGTGGTAGGCTATACTGTCCTTCTCTCTGCAGCTGAGTAGTCTGACTTTGGCAGTATAGGACTACAGTACTCTGCACGTCTTGTGGTGCATGTGCCTTCTATGGTGTGTTATTGTTTTATTTAAATCTTAACATAATGCTAATATATGGCAATATGCAGAATATGTCTGCATACAGTGTCACAAGGGGGCCTAGCACCCCCTGTTGCAAAATGTGCGCCCTCAGTTTATGTTCTATGTAAAATTACACACACACACACACACACACACACACACACACACACACACACACACACACACACACACACACACACACACACACACACACACACACACACACACACACACACACACACACATATATACAGGTGCTGGTCAACGAATTAGAATAATTTGAACAGTGCAATCGTTAAATTCTTTGAATGCATTTCTTGTGCAGAAAACAAATCAGGTGTTCACCGCACCTGTCCTACTGGTTAGAGTAATCACAGAACTCGTAACCTGTAAAAAATTTGCTCAGCTGAGCTTTCCAAAAGGCCCATTTAGGCCATTTAACTGTGACACTGTTGTTTCATTGAATTAGAATAATGGAGAAACCGTTTCATTGAATTAGAATATTTTTTTATTATAATTAGAATCATCACTTTCTCAGTATTTTGTGGCTGCCCCCTTGGCTTGTATGACTGCCTGAAGTCTCCGTGCAGGGGTTGACACTAAGGTCTACGAGGTACTTGCCCATCGGGCAAGTGCAATCAGGTTCTACTTGCCCTCAGGTCATGGTCACTTGCCCCCCAAAAATATATTGTAAATTTTGCTTTTAAGTTTACTTCCTACTTGGGTGCTTTCAACAGGTGGTCCAGGGACCACCAGTGGTCCCGGAGAGGGTTCCAGGTGGTCCCTAGCTAAGTTGGTTAACCAGATGTAACTCTCCAAATGGACCCGCAAGGGTCCATTTGGTTTCATTTTTACGCTCTCAAGAGTTAAAAATTCATCATCTTAATTAGCCCATAGTGGTCACAGACCGAGTGGTCCCTGACCCCAGCAAAATGATAGTTTGGAACCAAATGAACCTGGGAGAGAGATAGGTAGATAGCTAGAAAGCAGGGAAAGACACAGAGGCAGAGTGCAATGACCGCCTTCAAGACAAATTTATCTTGTGTTGTGTTATAGTGCACGAAGTTGCACACTTGCCTGATCGGGCAACCAGGTAGCAGTCTTCACTTGCCCCACCATTTTTTTACTTGCCCCGGGCAAGCGGGCAAGTGTTACTGTCAAGCCCTGTCCGTGGCATCGATTTGAAGAACTAGCTATCTCTACCTATCTCTCTCCCAGGTCCACTTGGTTCCAAACTATCATTTTGCTGCGGTCAGGGACCACTGGGTCTGTGACCACTATGGGCTGATTAAGATGATGAATTTTAACTCTTGAGAGTGTAAAAATGAAACCAAATTGATCCGCAAGGGTCCATTTGGCTGAGGGCAAGTAGAACCTGATTTGCACTTGCCCGATGGGCAAGTACCTCGTAGACCTTAGTGTCAACCCCTGCACGGAGACTTCAGGCAGTCATACAAGCCAAGGGGGCAGCCACAAAATACTGAGAAAGTGATGATTCTAATTATAATAAAAAATATTCTAATTCAATGAAACGGTTTCTCCATTATTCTAATTCAATGAAACAACAGTGTCACAGTTAAATGGCCTAAATGGGCCTTTTGGAAAGCTCAGCTGAGCAATTTTTTTACAGGTAACGAGTTCTGTGATTACTCTAACCAGTAGGACAGGTGCGGTGAACACCTGATTTGTTTTCTGCACAAGAAATGCATTCAAAGAATTTAACGATTGCACTGTTCAAATTATTCTAATTCGTTGACCAGCACCTGTATATACTGTGTATGTATATATATATATATATATATATATATATATATATATATATATATATATATATATATATATATATATATATATATATATATATATATATATATATATATATATATATATATATATATATATATATATATATATATATATCTCACAGACCAAAATGACCATTAATCTTCTAAATTCTCAAGTTGTGTAGACTTGGGCTAATTCAGATGATGGATATTTTAACTCTTGAGACCATCTTTACATAATTTAGCTGGGGACCACCACCAGGAACTCAGGTGCATGTCTTCTGGTCTCCCCTGGAACTCTCAAGGACCCCCCCCCCCGCCTATCATACAACAGCCAGCCATTCAGCACCACAGAGGTGATGACGTCACTCAGGACTAAGCTACAGAAGCTCTAAACTACACCCACCTGGTGCCCGGGAAAGGCAAAACCGTGAAAAATAAACGTAGGAGCATTCATTCGAAAGGGACATACGAAAGTGGCTAGCGGGTGGTAGTATAAAGAAAAAATAGATAGGTAGAAAATAAAGAAAACTGCACTGTCTGCGACTACCCGTGCAGGTGCAGAGGAAGGTAGCAGCAACAGAGGTACAAATAATAACATGACCAAGCACGGCCCCCCTCCGAGGCCGAAGAGCCGCCGCCTCCTCCAGCCGTGGAGAAGCCCTCCACCTCGGCCCCCGTGAGCCAGCAACACCCGCGGCCTCAGCCCCCGGCCTCGCCCAAGTATGTCTTATCTGCAGATCTATATTTCCATGCGGGGTGTGCTTCAGCTAGGCCAGTCCAGGAGCTAACAGGGGCCGTATGGCGGAAAAGGTTTGAGAACTGCTAACTGTATTTTGGCTGCAGACCCCATTCTGATAAGAGTTTCTACGAGAGAGACCCCAGTAGAGCCCCTATTTTTGTCCAATTTCAATACAGTTTGGCCAGACATATTGCTGTGGTGTACTTCTCTACCTTCTCTCATGTAAGCATATAGACATATGGCAGTTTGTTCTTAGTCCTGTCTAACATTTGGGACTTGAATTGGAGTCTTGACAACTGTTTTGACAGACTTATCCCTGCATGGAAGAGATATAAATGGAGTTCATGCAAGCCGGTCCAGCTTACTATCATCGACTCCAATGAATTACTAAATAAATAAGCATAATACATAGACGTCCTCAGTGTATGCTAGAGGTGCATTGGCCTATTAATTCTCATATCTAGCCTATTACCTGCCGTAACTGAGTTGTACGGATTCTCTACTGACGCCTCAAAAGGTTTGTTCAGTAACGCGACACCAACTGCAGATGGCAGCAGCGGGTCAAGATTGTACTCACTCGGGTGGGACCGCAGACTTGAAATGCAATACTGCTTTATATGGATAAATCTGTTTTCATAATACCTAGACCTATTTAACTCCAAGGTGCTTGAGCATAGGCCTAAATAACAGTCCGTCCACGCTGGATAAATGTGTACTGAACCCCAACACAGCTATTATTCAGGACACCTGTGTAGCAAAGTCATTGTATTGATCGATCCATTATGGCTTGCTATAATAGCTGTTGTTAATACTGCATTATTCACATTTGAAATGACCAAACATGCCTGTCATGTGGGTTTCTGAAAAAAACTGCCCACAGCCCTCCAGAGTGAACAGTGAAGTGAAGGTTATAACTTAAGCAATAATGAGGATATGAAGATATGAGTATGAAAATGGGTGAAGTTTAGAGAAATAATTGTTTTCCACCATTGTGAAAGAATGTAGTGCAGGAATTACTAGGAATGCAGTTGATGCATTGGTAATTTCTAGTCTAAAATATCAGACTTCTTTAGAAGAGGATATGAACTGTATATGAGGGTGTGGCGTGTTTGGGCTGCTTTCATCTGCAAGCAGCCATAACCCCTGCTGGGTTGGCATAGTATCAAATCCCTTTCATCCTGGCATGCCCCTATCTCCTGTGTCTGCGCTGCAAGAGAGACAAAGAAAGTTGATTATTGGTTGATTAAACCAGAAGAAATGTTAAAATTCACACTTGTGTGATGTGAGGACATATGCTCATGCTCAGCCATTCAGAGGAAAAATGGCTGAGCATGGGATGTGCTCAGCCATTTTTCTGCTTGTGGATTAGCTATTTTCCAAACCCTAATATAATATCATTAATTTAGCCCGCTGTATTTTAAACTGAATACAGACCCTGAATGAATCAACTCTCCTGCCAAAAGATAAACATGACCAGCCACTCCAAAGGGCAAAGAACAATGATTATCCATCGTTAATGATGTTAATTTCCGGCAGCGTTTACACAGATCATTCAGTGCGAAATGTTAACCCACATCCATTTAGTGTGGGAAGAAGGCTCCTTTGTCTCAAATGGCCTAATTCCAAGATTTTTGGCACAAATTGGTAAAGATATATTTACCAATTTGTAATTTACTAGAACAGTGGCTTTCAACCTTTTTGATACCAGGGACCACTATTTATTCAGAATCTTGACCCACAGGCCACCATCCGATGACATTTTAGCCCCACAGAACCCAAAACTAAAGATTTATTTTGCTTTTGTCTACAACACCAGGCTGGATTTGGGAAAAAAATACAGATCAAAATGACCATTAATGGACCTGCAAGCGTTCATTTGGTTTTATTTTTACGTTCTCAAAGAGTTACACCCTGTTAACCAACTCTCCATCATTTAGCTGGGGACCACCTGGAACTCTCAGGGACACTAGTGGTCTCCGGGACCACTGGTTGAAAGTCACTGGACTAGAATGTAGTCTTTTACAAAATGCTGTTATGTTATGCTGGCTTGTAGTGTAGGTTATAATGGTGCATTCACGGCAAATATGTGGACGATGCTACAGAGTATAGATGATTTTGCACATTTTGTATACACTCCGACTAGAGGGTGGGGCTCTATGCAACCTGTATCGCAATTGTACAGTATGTTACTGTACAAATACAGCCCATTAGTCCGACCACCCATTAAGGCCTATTCAGAGTCTGGAATTTCGGTGGCCACCGCGACCACCGATCAGACCACCGCACCGCGCGCTATTATATAGTCTGTCACCACCGCGACCACCGCTATTTCATTAGCTCCGATGGACCCCCACTCTCTACTCCGTCCGTCCCTCCCTCCGCTCCAGCGGAGGGAGGGACGGACGGAGTAGAGAGTGGGGGTCCGTCGGAGCTACTATTTCATATACCACTAGCAGCACCTCGCCCTCCCTCCCCTGTTCTCCTCGCGTCCATTGTTGTTTATTTTCCCCTCTGCTTTTCTCTACTTCCTACCTCAATTATAATAAATTCTGCTGCTTTTATGTTTATTTCGTATTCTGTTTATGTCATTGTGTCTATCATTGAATCCCTTCGTTCTCCTCCTGGCCGTCGTGCTGTGGTGTGTTTTCTTTTCTTTCTTTCTTTTTTTTACCAGCTGGCAGCCGTTAAAAACAAGTACTGGAACCACCGCGGTGCGGTGGTTAGTAAAATCCGAGAGGAGGGCTGGGAGGTGCGGTGGTAGCGGTGGTATGACGTCATATTGTAGGAAACGGTGGTCGCGGTGGTCGCGGTGGCCACCGAAAATCCAACTCTGAATAGGCCATTAGTCCGACCACATGCAATGGGGGTTGATTCTGGTTTAGGCGAGTGCCACGTGAGAAGTGAGTTAGCTATGCACACTACACATTATAATTTGATATCAAATGTTCAAAATGGTGCAATAAATATGCATCTGACATTTGAGGCAAGAAATAGGAACAGAATCTTGAAGTTGATTCCAACTTCATGCACAGTGCAGTGCACTTCATTATAATGCAGCAAGCCACCATAATGCTAATGCCGACTGAACTCTATAGGCTGAACTCACATAGAATCATGGCTTACACAGCTCAATTTACAGTAGGCTACGAGAATAATAAGGGACACACAGGGCAGATCAACATATGGTTAGTATTGGCTATTTTTAGATGAAGAGGTGTGTGGATGGAAGAAAGAGGTCCAAGCAGCACACAGTTGTAACTCAACTCCGCCTTACTAAGAATAGAGGGGGTTTAAGTGCTTAAACCCATTATGACTGGTTGTGAACGAATGGGGCTGAAAAGGAGAGGGGCCTGTAATGTGGGCCTGACTGATGCGACAATGATTCTACGCCTGTCTGACCAGACGGCCCTCGAGGAAATGAATGTGAAGCTGCACTACGAGCCCTCGCAAATACCACTCTTGAGCAAATGTAATTTCAGAAGCCATTTCCTCCCAATCTCTGAGCCACTATTGAACGGACCGCAGCACAGGGGCGGATGTAACATGTCCCATTTGGGGGGGGGGGGGGGCAAGAGGAGGGGCAAGAGAAAATGGTACGGGCGCGACTTTATCGCCCGTGGCGCGAAGCGACACCCAAGCCGCCCCCATACCATTTTCGGTTACAGGACTTTCATTAGTCAAGTAAAGCATCAAAAATAACATCAGTTGTTTGTTGAAGTTGCAACAGACACACAGCATGCATAAAGCTAAAGGTCTGACTCAGAGAGTTTTCTGTTTTCAATGATGAAATGCTGTTGGTTTAGTGGTGCCAAAATTGTAGTTAGTAACAGTAGTGGTGTTTCAAATTATTTTAAATAAGCACTTTAATTTGAAATATCTTGGGTTGTTTTGCATGGCATTGGCATCGTGTTTGGGGGGGGGGGGGGGGTGGGGGGACTGGGTATTTGGGGGGGGCATTGCCCCCCCAAATACATGCCCATGCCTAGATCTGCCCCTGCCGCAGCACAGAGCCCCCCGTTATGACTCCCTCCTGTTGTCTCTGATGACAAAGGCTGGGAGAGTCTAATATGTTTATTGGAGAGAGAGTAGAGAGGGCACTCTGTGTTGTGTATCTTGTTTGTGTGTGTGTGTGTGTCTGTGGGCACGTGTGTGTGAATATGTGTGTACTAGTGGTTTTCTGACATAAAATGGATTTGTATGTTGACGTTGCTGTCGGGGTGGAAACCTTGTATGATTTTAGTATTTTAAAAACAGTGAAATCTTCAAACGCATCGCAAATGTCCAAACGTACACAGCTCAATACCCTCTTTCCACTGCCTTTGGAACCGGTTCAGTTGAGAACCTGTCTTTAATTCATGAGCCGGACCTCCAAAATTGTGATTTGTGATTTGTCCTCACGAAATATCTAGATTAAATTGATCATAATGGCCCATATATCAATAAGTAAATTAATATAGCGATAAGGCTTTCAGTAGTAGCTTTTTCATATTAGATTTTTTCATATTGTTTATATAATGACTAATTTGCATATTTAAAAATGTAAGATTTGTAATGCGATAATTGTCTTTGTGTAAGTAATTAATTGCCCATAATTGACATTTAGTTCAGCTTCAGAGAAGCCTATAGCAGAGCTATAGGCTTCAAAACGTCTCTAAAGGACCGATATATGGCTTTCCACAGCAAGCTTAACCATCGTTCCTTCTCTTCTCTTCTCTTCTCTTCTCTTCTCTTCTCTTCTCTTCTCTTCTCTTCTCTTCTCTTCTCTTCTCTTCTCTTCTCTTCTCTTCTCTTCTCTTCTCTTCTCTTCTCTTCTCTTCTCTTCTCTTCTCTTCTCTTCTCTTCTCTTCTCTTCTCTTCTCTTCTGCCGCCCCTAGGCCCATACATCAGGAGGTACCTAGCCTCGACACCCAGGCTTTCATTTTCGTCCGCCTTGCGCGAAAACGGAAAGCCTGGACTAACGCGCGTTGGAAAGTGGCCTTGAGGGGCGTGTCAACCTTCCGGGGTGGGCGTCGCTCTAAATGATGTGACGTAGAACAGCAGTGGACGGGCGTGGGAGGGGCCGGAGATGACGACACGTTAGTGAGATCAAATCAGAGCGCAGCACTTCCGCCGTGTGGATCCCACGACACCCCCGCCCCCCAAGGCCAAAATCATTGAGGGCTAGACCAGGCTAGGAGGTACCGGACCCAAAGATTGACCCCATGGCTGCCAGACACAGCTGATGAAGTCTAATAGAAGACGTCTCAAAGTAAGAGCAGTTGTGTATGCATGTGTGTGCACATTAGCAAAAGGAAGGTTGAATGGCCGGTGCTTGTGAGGACGTTAAAGGGAAGGAGCATGGTGATTTGTGATGACGAGGGTAATGGGAGGGTCACACAGGCCGCCCCACGGAGCAACATTGGATATAGAAGGAGATGGGAGGACGGAACAAACGAGAGGAGATAGCCAGAATAGGGAGGGAGGTGTGATATGAGGAGAGTATAGCAGTCAAGGGGTTCATGTTGGATGATGGTTCAGAGGTTACTAGGGTGGAGGCCAGGGAATCGATGCTATCATGAAACTAGAGATGGGGGGAGTATGTGTAGATGAGCGAGGAGGAGTGAACGGGGTTACATTTCCCACTCGCAGGTCATTAATGTATTAGTATTTATGAAATAGTCCAGTGATTTGTTCTCAAAGGTTTTATCCAAGAGGCCAATGGCAAGAGAGATGAACTTGCCTCCTTTACTTACTCTAGATGAAGGGGAGTGGGTTGCAATATTAGGAGACTGGAAGAATGTTGGAGGCTATTCATTTCCAATGGTAGAATGAAGGTGAACACAAACTATGATCCATTCACTGAACTAATTACTGGACCCGATCATCACAAGCCATACAATGTTTACAACATATTCATACTAAAACGGATTATTTTAGCGAGACAAATCAGGAGAAAATTCACTTTTTTTATCAATTATTCTTTATCCCATCAACAAACTCTCGCAAGATTTAAGGAATCGTTGAAGTCTCTGCAACTTGACATGCAACAGATGGGGAGCTCTGAGAGGAGAAAACCATGACTACTTAGCAGACCATCTGTAGGTTTTGTCGCATATAGTGCATGTCGCCTATAGTGGCCATGCAAGGTCGGGTATCTTTGTGAGTATCTTTGGGTTTATTACCAAGGGCACCCATCATGACCCTGGAAGTGGTCCGTTCGTCTTGGGCTAGAAACGTCACCTAGCATATCCAGTATGAGGACTACATTTTTACTCCCCCTTGAGGAACCCACGAGGTTTGAGAACCTCTCCTCATCTTCCTTCCTCTTCTTACAAATAACATTTTCGTTCCTGGCTTCTCCCCCATCTAATCCCTCCATTTAGCCTTTCCCACCCATGCTCTCCAATCCTGTCACCCCCCCAGCAGTCATTACTTCTCTCCCCTAACCCCATCGCCCTCTCCTCCTCCTCCCAATTAGACTCACACTCCTGCCTCTCTTTCTCTGCACCGCTTCATGACCTCCTCACTTCCTCCTTTTATTTTAGTCTTCTCTTTACAGCCATGACCTGTCCTTATAGTTTTGTCTTCTATAATTTAGAATAGCATTGAGAACAGAGATCAAGAAAGATGATGATTTGTAGAAGGAGCACCTCAACAAACACTATTATCATGCGATATCTAATTAGCAAGAATTAGCACTTTTTGTTTCATTTTCATCTTAGAAATTATTTGAGTGTCCCAAAAGATTGTGTGCGTCATCATGTCACGACCAGAGTTTGCTTTGTCTGTGGCGTAATCGTCTTTATATGAATCATTTTCGAGAAGTCTATGAATGGGGAATCCGTTTCTGGAACAGGGGCAACGTCACGAGGGGGCGCAACTGCTCAGCTCTATATTGTTTACTGTCCCCAGTGACTCCCACAGGGTGGAAGGAAATGGTAGATAGATACAGACAATCTATACACATGTGCTACGCTCTGATTGGCACAGGCTGCCACCAGCTGTGGGTGTTGTTAGCCTTAGCCATGTGGTCATGGATCATCACCTGTACTGTTCTTTCTTGTTTTTGGCATTCAAACCAAAACAACCTTAGACTGAAGCCTATATTAAACCTTTGTTGTACAACGCATGGCCTATCGGTACTTTTTTCCTTTCTTATTTTTTTTTAATACAGTTAAAAATACAGTGTTATCTTTTGTTATATTTTTATTCGGTACTTTGTATTTCTACCAGCCTACTCCCTTGTTATAGGCATAGAATGGTACAGACCATAAACCTAGCCTTCTAAACCTGCGATTTTATTGCTTTCACGTTTCTCACAATGTATCATAACCGCAGTATTGTCCTGAGAGACACGCCCGCTCAGAACTGGAATAATTGAGTCTCACTGAATAATAACTGGGTTATTTGTATTCATCCAAGCCCATAAATGAGATACATCTGAATAAGTATGCTTTATAATTTGTTTTCTAATTTGAGTGCTCACAAAAATAGGGAAAAAATATGAACTTAGGATGCTAAAATCCAGTTGCACTGTTCTTGTTTTAAAAGGATGCATGGCTAATAAGACCAATATGCCTTAAAACACTGTACTTGCCTTCTATAACTAACACATGCAGATAAAAACACCTCCAATACTTTATTTCTTTCATAAATAGAGAATCTTTCACTCAATAGGAGGTGCCCCGGTCGCAGGAGGATGATGTGCATGTTCATCCATATATTCCATAGAGCTAGACCACACGTGACATCATCATTCTGTGGCAGGAGCAGTTTCTGTTGAGTGAAATGTTCTCTACTTCTGAAAGAAATAAGATGCCATTGGTGTTTTTATTTGTTTATTTTAGTTATATAGGGAAAGTATAATGTTTTAAGCGGTGTTAATCTTATTAGTCAGGGATCCTTTAAACAGCCATTAGCTTCTGTTTTAGTTGCAACCTTTGCACGCTGTGTTCCCAGAAGCTTCACCATTGTCCATGGTTTTAGACTATACTCTAATGTTCAGAGATAATTTCTGATTATCCAATGATCGTGATTAGGAACGTTGATGTTTTCTAGATCAAAGATTGGCCTTATTTTAGCCTGGTAGCATAACATTTTAGCTTTCAAGACGGAAGCGATTACGAGCCGCAGCAAATTGTCAAACTCTTCCCATGGCAGCCTATATACAGCTACTGTGCTGTTCTGAAAACCAATCTTTACCAATCAACAACCATCGTATGATTGGAATCCACCCATTATGATCTCCATGTTATAACGAACTGCTAGCAGGATCCATAGGCACCCCAGGACCTCAATCAGGCCCTCCTCAGACACCAATCATCTAACTACACCGCTATACTGTAGGTTTCAACAGGCTGCTCCCTCATGACAGCATCTTCCAGTGCAGATCAACAACAACAAAATAGAAATCACAGAATGGGCACATGCTGTCTGGTAATATTATGTTACAAACATAACATGCATTTTGATTTGAAAAGAAGCGTACTGATGAATTGGGGACTTGACACTGTCAAAAATATTGGGCCAAAACATCTGCGATCTGTAGATAAACATCTGGATCGGCATTGGACCCAAAGAATCTGGCAAAGGCCGGGCTTTAATGGACTGTGCCTGCCCCACCACTGCCACCACTCATTAGACCTGCCATTGAGGAGAATGAGAGGTGCAATTTGGCATATTTTTGTCTTGCATCGTCAGAGTTCTCCAACTGAACAAGAACAGCTGTCATTTTACGTGTGGGTTGGCACAAATATCACACAAGGCTGTGAATATTTATAGCCTCTGTCATTAATTCACCACATGATGCACATCACGCAGAGTGAAGACTTGGAAAGACTCCTAAATATTTCATATTTTTGTACCTCTAATGCATGTGTGTTTGTACGTCTAATGTTGTAATTCCGGAGTGGCAAAGAAAAGCCTTGGAGGTTTTCACATCATTTTGGTTACAAGTTTTATTTAATAGGTTGTCGTATATCTTTAATGTCAGACAAAAACCTTATTTCCATATTTGAACGTTTTAGGTTTGTTTATACATAAATGCCCTTCCTCATCATACAGTACAACGGTGTCACACAAAAGTGGAGAAAAGATCAGTTCTACTAACTGCCTCCATATATGGTCAAGCCTTGTGACGTCACGTTTCCATATGGTCGAATCGGTCATCGGACTAAACTCAACATCACAAACTGTCAACTCACACCTCAAATACTGTTTTCAAAGGTCAGTAATTAATAGCATAAACAGGAAAACCTTCCAATTCTCCCCCTCTATTTTTCATTTCATTATTCTTAAACACTATAACATTAAGTAACACCATCACCGCTATTTCAAAGCTCAAACTTTCTAGGGGGCCTTGAAATGGATTTTGGGTAATGGAATAATCACATTTTTGATGTGTAGATCTTGCTGAGACGCTCATTTTAAAAGTCGCTCTCAAGTCAAAAAAGTGTTGGCACCGCTGGCCTAAAAAGTCCCAAATGTTACATTTGTCATCTCCATCCAAGTTTGTCTTACAAGCTAGTGTAAACTAAATATATTATTTCATCCTTTCCTTCTCTCAGCCTCCTTGGGCCTTTGTTTTTCCCTGGTCTTTCTCCCTCCTCAAAGCAGTGGTGGGAAGGGAAGGAGTGCTCCCATTTTGTTTTGTACTCGGTTTACTTTTTTCTACCACTACTGTGGTGGTCTCTCTCTCCCTCCTCCATGCGTGTGTCTCATCTGTAGGCCTAACATCAGTAAGTGAGCAGTGGCATGCTGTTCCCCGCTGGAGAGTCACTGCATGTTTAATCAAATGCACTTGCTTGCTTGCTGTGTGTGTGTGTGTGTGTGTGTGTGTGTGTGTGTGTGTGTGTGTGTGTGTGTGTGTGTGTGTGTGTGTGTGTGTGTGTGTGTGTGTGTGTGTGTGTGTGTGTGTGTGTGTGTGTGTGTGTGTGTGTGTGTGTGTGTGTGTGTGTGTGTGTGTGTGTGTGTGTGTGTGTGGTGTGTGTGTGTGTGTGTGTGTGTGTGTGCGTGCGTGCGTGCGTGCGTGCGTGCGTGCGTGCGTGCGTGCGCGCGCTGGCGAAGCAAAATATTTTATAACTGTTTTCATGTAAAGGCGCACCGGACTATAAGGCACATAGAATAGAACTAGGAATAGCAAGGAGGGATGTAACATTTGGGGGGGCAGGAGAAAATGGCATAGGGGCGGCTTCATTGCCCGTGCCGCGAAGCGACACGGGCCGCATGAAGCCGCACCCATACCATTTTTGGTTACAAGACTTTTATTAGTCAAGTAAAGCATCACATCAGTTGTTAAAGTTGCAACAGACACGCAGCATGCATAAAGCTAAAGGTCTGCATCAGAGAGTTTTCTGTTTTCAATGATGAAATGCTGCGGTTTAGTGGTGTGACACAGTTAGTAGCAGTAGTGGTATGTTTGAAATACTTTTAAATATACGGTAAGCACTGAACTATTTTGGGTTGTCCGGCATGCCATCATGTTTGGTGGGCCAGTCTGGGCATTTAGGAGGGCATTGCCCCCCCCCATGCCCATGCCTAGATCCGCCCTTGAGGAATAGAAATAACACTGAGGTCAGTCCCGTCATCTGCGGCACAGAGATGGAACACACAACACAGGGTCAGACGTCAGTGTGTGAAGGCATAAGTTAGCTTTAGGGCACGTTCGGAAATACCACACCGGAGCGCACTCGCCTATTAGTTTGCATTGCTCAGTGTACTCAGTGCACAATTTCCGAACGCGCCCTAAGTCTTTTGTAAGGTTAAAGCACTATTCTGATAGTCTCTGCTTAAGAGTGTTTAAAAAGGAAGCCTGGGTTCAGCAGGTCTGGATACAGTATACCGGTTCTATAAACCATCCATGGGCAGCAGCAATGTTGTTCTTTTCTCATCTTTGTCTCTTTGCTCAAAAAAACAAACAGAAAAACACTGTTTCTGCTACTTGCAGTGCCATACTTACAGTATTTCGATGTGTTGCGTGTGTGCGCAGCAAAGCTTGTTCCCATTTAGCCACTGACCTCTAGTAGCCTCCCTGTCTTTGTGTTGGACACATCAGTAGACAAATGTTCTTTAGAGTGCAAACGTCAATGCCAAACTATCCTTCATCACCATCATCGGCAAACACTTTGCTGTCAAATGCTCATGTGTAAAGTGTGTGGCGTGCGTGCGTGTGTGTGTGTGTCTGTGTGCATGCGCACGAGTGTGCATGTGAGTGAGAGAGTCTGGAGGTCACAGGATGTGTTGCGGTCATGAATACTCTGTTGGCTGCTACCTGACAGGAGAGAGAGTGTGTGGGGGTGGAGGGTGGCGGAGTGGGTGGGTGGATACTTTCTATCCATGATTTCCCCCACCAAGGCACTGGGGCTGCTTGTGTGTTTACCTTCCATCTGGGCAGTGTTGCCATGTCTACTTATTATAAGCAACATTTGACTTTATTCTGTAAAGTCACTTGCAAATATTTGCCGGTTGATGTTTTTTGGGCTTGTTTCTAAAGTGTACATGTAGAACTTATTTGGGCTTGCTTCTTAATGTTATTTAAACCAGTGTATCACACTTTTTTCCACATCAAGGAACCCCACATTGACAGTAATTGTCCACACTCATCCATCTGAAAAGGTTTTGTGTCTTCTTTATTCTAATGTTTAAAAAATACTCAAAATATTTAAATTTATTCAATGTGATATTAACTTACAGATGTAATTTAATTTAGTGTTGCTGTGTGCTTGTAGATCAGCTATTTTCATTTATGTGATTTAGGCATTTACAGATTTTACACAGATTATGTTTATTGTTTTATTATTATCTGAGATATATTTGGTTAAAAGGTCCTTTCCCTAATGCACCCAGTAGTGTAATCCATTCAATCCATCGCCGGTGTGAACGTACTTTAAGACCTGTTTTTTTTTTTTTTTTGTTTGTTTGTTTGCTTGTTTTCTTTTCTGTACGCACAGAGAAGTTGAGAGACGGCAGTGCAAGCATATTTACGTGAGCACAGTCCCATGAAATTGTGACCAGACCTGTATTCTGTTCATCTTTTTTGGTTGTTGTTACGCATTTTCATGCCCCATGAAAAGCCTGAAGAAGCCTTGTTGTTGTTCCAGGCGATGTCTGCATTAACCAATGCCCTTCTGAAAGTATACCTGAATAATACTTGAATAATACTAGCTACCGTAATATCGCATTCCAGTACAAGATGTGTGAGGTTGTGGATTTGATCAGTTTTAGGTTTAGGGTTGATAAGAAATAACCAAAAATCTTAAAGGGATAGTTTGGATTTTTTTTTTAAGTTAAGCTGTATGAAATAATTGCCATTAATATAGTGGTGTCAACTGAATTAATTGATTTCATCAGAGCAGAACTCCTGCATGGTGAATTATAAAAAATGCAGACTAATGCATGAGACTAATGCAGATTTCCACAAGTTTGTGTGAATCTGCATGTGTGTGTGTTGTGGGGGTGGGGGGGTCAGATGATGCGTTGGTGATGATAGCGGTGTGTGTCTGTAGGACATGACAGGGCTACTGCATGAGTAATGACGGAGGGCAGGGAACACACACACACACACACACACACACACACACACACACACACACACACACACACACACACACACACACACACACACACACACACACACACACACACACACACACAGTTAGCAGGTAAGGGGGTTGGGAACAGTGACCTGTATTAAGTTGCAGATGCTCCCTTGAGGGACCAGATGATCTGTGAGTGAGAGAGAGATGTGAAGGCTGCGCTGTTATCATCCTGCATTTTTTCTGATCAATCAGCCGCTGACCGGTGATCGCAATACCCAATCTGTGATTGGCAATTTATGGAAAAATCTATATTTTATAGCAATTAACATTTTCTGTGCTATAAAAGTCAATCAAATTGAGTATAATGTAATAATCGTGTTACATCTTCAGGCCTAAACATTCCTCCCATGAAGCACTGATTTTTCCTTGTATAAGCCGCACCAGGCCTACAGTATAGTCAGGTGCTTCATGCTAGAGCAGTGGTTTTCATCTTTTTCCACAATTTAACAACATCTTCACCCCACAGACCCAAAAACTAAAGACTTCTTTTGGTTTTGTTCACAATTCCAGGATGGATTTTCGCAAACAAAAGAGGAAAAACATCAAAATTATACTTAAATTACTAGGTCCCAGGTTTGAGGTATTCTGGAGCAATAAGACATCATTTGTGCATCACTGTGCAACAACAGAAGTGCACAGTACTGCACACTGTAGGCTACATGGTCATTGTGGAAGCTCTGACCTTGTACCATGGGCACTGAAAGGAAAAGCACAGATGCAGGCAGTGTGTTTCAGTCATAATGGTAGGGGTATATTTTCCACAATGGACCAAATAAAACTGCCATGGCTGCATGTGCCACTGCGTGTTAGCCACACGCACATTGCAAACCTGAAATTGTCTTGTTTGGACTATAATTGTAAGGCGCTCTTTTCAAATAGTGAGGCTTTGAACCATCACTGTCACATGGACAGCTTCTCAAGGTCTTGCATTCTTTGAGATTTCCTTTCTTTGCTAGTTTGATCATGATAAGTCCATTCTTCCAGTTTATTGCGCTCTTCTCATGTTTCTAGTCCGTCTCATTCTGTAGTCTTTTCATTGATTCTTTTACTTCGCCTCTTGGGTTCGTTCGTTTAGTGTGATCTCTTCATTATTATTTTTTTTGTTCTGTTGTTGAAATCCCATTCTTCCTCTTCAGTTATTGGGGCTTTTGTGGTTCTGCTCTATTAAACACTTCCTTGAAGTGTTCTGTCCAACTCAACTTAATTGCATCTCTTCTGCGGTAATGAGGCTGCTGTCCTTGTTCAGTTCTGTGCTGTACTCTTGTCTGCGTCTCTCTTTGCCCATTTCGTGTTTCTTTCTTTTTTTTCTTGCAGAATCTTCGGCTTCACTTGCAACGTTCACAGGATACTGTGAAAAATATGCTCTGTAGACTCACTGAAGCGTGCACACATCGCGAGGCAGGCACGCACAGTCGCACACGCGTGCGTGTGCATACGTGAAATGTCAGGAGGAAGGCCTTCTTTCTGTCACTTTTCTCTCCTTTCTCTCTCTTCCCTTCTCTTTCTCTCTCTCTCTCTCTCTCTCTCTCTCTCTCTCTCTCTCTCTCTCTCTCTCTCTCTCTCTCTCTCTCTCTCTCTCTCTCCCTCTCTCTCTGCCTCTCTCTCTCTCTCTCTCTCTCTCTCTCTCTCTCTCTCTTTCTCTCTCTCCGGCTCTCTCTCTCTCTCTCTCTCTGTGTGCAATCAGCACACACAGTCAGTAGCCAATCAATGGCCCCCCTGTCTGGGCAGGAAGTAATGGCGGGCCAATCACAGGCTATACAGCGATGGGATATTGATTGATGGAGCCTGAGACAGGCCGTGTATGATGGATTATGTTATTGATGATTCTCTACACATGCTGAAGATTACATCCCAGTCACGCTCAATGTCAAATCATGTCTAATTCAGAAAGGGCAAGTTGACCAGGTGTGATAGGCTACCTATAAGCCAGGGTCATTTTAATGTGTGTGCAATTTCATCAGATATAGTCCAACTCATTGTTGTAACTTGAAACTCTAACCATGTTAGATTAATTGAAAACCACCTCCTTGGTTCTGCATGGTGAATTATATTCTCAACAACATGTGCAGGCGCCCACATTGTTGGTACAGCTTTAATGTAATGCGCACACACACACACACACACACACACACACACACACACACACACACACACACACACACACACACACACACACACACACACACACACACACGCTCACGCAGAGGGTTTAAATTCATGCAGACTCAGCTCACAGGGATAGGATACACAAGCAAAGAATGTTATGTGGCTTACTGTTTTGTAAGGTGTGCATGTCTGTGTGAGCAGGTTAAGAAATGCCATGTACAGCTCTGTGTGTGTGCACATTATTACCATGTTATCATGTGAAAGTGTCGTAAATATGCTTCAGTGTGCATGCGTGAACGAGTATGTGAGCAGTGGCGTTTCTAAGCAATTTGGAGCCACAGGCAAGATGCGCACCCCAAGGGATGAAAATATGAACTATTTTTAAACTAAAGAACATATTATACTGTATATGTTTACATGTTCAATTCTAGTTATAGTGGACAAGTATAATGTATTCATTCATGAGGCTTATTAGCCTGGGATCCTTTTAGAGCATGTCTGGTGATCGCCCCGGTGACCCCCCCCTCATGATGCCCCAGACAACTGCCTAGTCTGCCTAATGGCAAAAACGCACCTGGATGAATGCTGTGTGTGTGTGTGTGTGTGTGTGTGTGTGTGTGTGTGTGTGTGTGTGTGTGTGTGTGTGTGTGTGTGTGTGTGTGTGTGTGTGTGTGTGTGTGTGTGTGTGTGTGTGTGCCACTTGCCAGTGACCTCCCCCCCTCTGCCTGTGAGCTTTGAGGTCATCAGGGGCCGGGGCAAAGGCTTCTGTTGCTTCACAGTTCAATTTGGCTTTGCATAATCCTGCCCTTAATGTGTCACCCCAGGTGACGGGGGGTTATACCCACGGCTCTCCACCAGCGGGTTGCAGCAAACATATAGCAGAAGAACCACGATTCCCCTGACACAAAGTTCCTTGTTGACTCGGACTGTTAACACTTTGTTTTTATGTTTTTTTTTATTTAGTCTAGCGTTTTTGTTTTTTGATTTGTGCATCATTTTCACCATTCTCAAAAATATCAAACCTACAAGCTCATAGCGCGCCACTCCGTGGCGCGCTATGAGCTTGTAGGTCTGATATTTTTCAATAACTACGTAAAGTAATGGCAATGATGCTAAGTAATGCTAACTAATGCTAACTAATGCTAATGCTAAGTACAGTTAATAATAATATCATAATATCATAATAATGTTAAGTAATGCTAATAATCCTAATTGCTGCTATAATGCTGAGTAGGTAATGCTGGTCAAGTATGCTAATGCTAAGCAAGTATGGCTAATATGATTAGTAATGCTAATGCCACGTATTGACAATATAATGCGAAGAAATGCTAATAATGCCAAATAATGCTAAGTAATGCTAATTATGCTAATAAAGAACACTAAAAGGTGTTCCTGCCAAAATTGAGATAAGTGAGTTGGCTCATTTCCATTTCTTTAGCTTCATTATTGAAAAGGCTTAGTTTTTATTCCATTTCGATTTTTACTTGAGGGCTTTACAACATTTCGTGTGTGGCTGGTTTGCTGTACTTGTGTTCAACGCTCCTGTGTTTACTCTTAAATAAACTGCCTCCACCAGATAAAACCTCCCGAGTGAAGATATATGAGGATAAAATGAAGCACTAAGCGGGCAGACCTTTTTCTAATGTAAACAACATAATGAGACCACAGGAGCAGATATCATACAGACACTGTGTGCACTGCTGCCGGTTTGGAGTGGGCACTAGCGGGTGGATAATGTACATCAAGGCAGTCTGCCTCGTTTTGATACACGGCAGTGGGAACTAAGTGCTGTGACTGTCACTTCAGTCGTGATCTTCCCTGCTATCTATGAAATTACCACTGTGCACACGCGCACACACACAAACACACACACTATTGTTTCTGTCTTGTATCCATCCATCCACTCACCCCTTCATGTTCTTACTGTTCTTTGATACACGGCAGCGTTCGTTGACCTTAGAAGTAGGTCCAGGTTTGGTACTGTCACAAAAAAAACATGCAATAATCCTGATCTCTGCTGTGGCTCCCCCTGGTCGGGTTGCCTGATGGAAGGGGAAAGGAACTCTTTGGAATAATGTGTTCCTTTGGGTTCCTGTCAGGTGTTGCCATTTTACTGTGAGAGCCAGGTCTGGTCAACACCAACTAGGGAGTCCTGAATCGCTGCCTTCCACACTCTGCTCTAACACACACAAGTTCTTGGGCTCTGCAGTGTTGTTAGCTAAGTAGCCTGGCCTAACCCGCAGTGATTTTGGCCTTGGGGGGGCGGGGTGCCGTGGGATCCACACGGCAGATCGAGCTGATCTGATTTGATCTCACGAACGTGTCGTCATCCCCGGCCCCTCCCACGCCTGTCCACTGCTGTGCTACGTCACATCATTTAGAGCGACGCCCACCCCGGAAGGTTGACTCCCCCTCAAGGCCACCGTGTGTAACAAGTTAGTCCAGGCTTTCCGTTTTCGCGCAACGCGAACGAAAATGAAAGCCTGGGTGTTGAGGCTATTAGCTAAGGGACCATGAGTTCAGTTTGGTGTTTTCCCTAGGAGTGTGGGTGAAAAATGTGTTTCATCAATTTCTACTATTTCAATTTGCTTATCTTGACGGAATATGTCATAGATGAGGCAGATGGAAAGCAACGGTGATGATCATTTTCCTTTCAACAATACATGGTGGAATAGATCTTTTTGATGTGTGCGGACACATCCTGGACTCCCGTTGCCTGGACTCATCTTTGCCTGCGTAGGCGATGGATAATACAGCTTGTTTATTTGTGCAAGTCAGAAACGGACTGTTATGTGGAGTAAACAGTCAAACATGTTAATCAGGGCTCATACTGTATATTTCTCGGTGGATAAAATGCTGCATGGGCTTAAAGTTCCTCATACAACTGGTTGAAATAAAACATCAAACAGCATTTGCTGGCGAGAGCTGGAAACGTGCACGAGAACACATAATGTGATCGACAACATAGGGCAAAGATAATGCTGCAGTCTATCATCTTCCACAATGAAGCTTTAATTCTGCCTTAATAGTGTAGCCTATAATGTTCTTGTCAGCCAAGCAAAAAAGGGATCGATAAGCAACCATGGGTAACATATTCATTTTGTTGTGCGCTACAAGCTAGCTGCCCTTGGACAGCTCAGAGTAATGCTTTTTGGATTGAAACTACACCACTATGGAAGAAAACCAACATTTAAAAAAACTGGTATCGGTATTGGAGGCATTCTTGAAACAAGCTGTCAGAATCTTAAGCCTTCCTAGAGCAGCACTGCCCACAGTCTGTTAAGATAACATTTGATTAGGGCTGCAACTAACGATTATTTTCATAATCGATTCATCGGCTGATTGTTTAGCCGATTCGTTGATTAATCGGATTATGACTCTTATTTATCACCTTAAAGGCGAATTCCACCCATTTTCAAAAAATTCCAGTGAAGGAGGTCTTAAAGGAAAACACAACTGTCATCAAGTTGTGGTTCACCATTTTCTTTCAGACCTCCATGTCTAGGAAACACAGAATGTACACATCTCTAAAGTATATTAATTAATGACAGTAAAATGTTGGAAATGGGTGGAATTCGTCATACATAACACGGGAAAAACGATGGCTAAGTGGGAAAACGGGTAAGAACTTCAGGGATTAGTTGACGAACCAATTAATCAATTACTAAAATGCTTGACCAGTAATAGAATAATAAATTTGATTGCGATTAATCATTGCAGCCCTACATTTGATGCATATGAAGTCTCTTTTGTTGACAGTGCATGAATGATGGAGCCCAAGCACCTCACCTAGACATACATATAGGCAATGTCCTTGCTAGCTTTTCTCATTTCTCGCTCTGTTCCGGACTGGACGCCCCACCAGAGACTAAAGAGCCTGCTTTAGCAACGTCGCCAACAGTTAATGTAATTCACTTTATGGCGTTAACTGCGTCCATCTTGACTCTGGGTTAATGGAGGTGACAAGTCGCCATGGTGAAACCAAGATGGCTTCCGTCTTTGGCGTTGACCCGCTGACCCAGTTCCTGTTCCATCTGTCTGTGGGACGCCGACGCTCGTCTCCCTCTGGACGTGTGTGTGTGCGTTTCATGCGTTAATGTGTGGGTTTGCATCTCTTAACCCTATTTAATGTTTGTTCAGTGAGTTGCAGCCTGTCCCTGAATAATTCATTGTCATTCTGTCTCATGCGTGCACGGACTGCACGCATGTGCAAACTCTCTCTCTCTCTCTCTCTCTCTCTCTCTCTCTCTCTCTCTCTCTCTCTCTCTCTCTCTCTCTCTCTCTCTCTCTCTCTCTCTCTCTCTATGTCCTTTGCCATTCTCCTGCTCTTTCCACTCTTGAAGTGTTGTCAGTTCAGAGTCGTCATCCCAAACACTCTTCTCTTGAAAAGATCCAGTGCGTGTGCGTGCGTGCGTGCGCGCGCGCACACACACACACACACACACACACACACACACACACACACACACACACACACACACACACACACACACACACACACACACACACACACACACACACACACACACACACACAGGCGTGTTATTGTTTCTCTCTTGTATCCATCCATCCACTCACCCCTTCATGTTCTCTCTGTTCTTACTGTGGCATTAATACTCTTGTCTTTGTTCACTCCTCTGTTTCCCTTTGTCTCTTCTTCCCTCCTCTCTGCTGCCCAGACTCTCTCTCTCTCTTTCTCCCGCTCTCTCTGTTGTCTACTTGTCAACTATCTAAAATGCTCTTAAAGGCATGATACAGCAGATAACTTTGCCCTGTTGTCTACATTACAAAACAGTAGTTGCATTTTTTTGGCCATTAATTCCCTCTATACCAGCAGTTGCCAGCTACTGGAGAAGTGTGGTGGTGTTTATAACCTGCTCTAACACATTGACCTGTTTTGGTATAATCCTCATTGTCTACACAGTGAAAGCACAATGTGTTTTCTGCAGGTAAACAGAACAACACTATTCCAGTGTCTGCTAACTGCGACTCTCTAAAGAACCAGATTTAGAGCTTTGGAATCTGTCATGCAGTGACATTCAGTACATGTAGACTGTATACTAAGGTTGGGTGAAGGGACCGATATATTTGCAATTGTGGGCTGGATTAGTATAGCCGAATATATTTAATAGGATTTTTTTCCGTATTTGGCAAAAAATAAATAAATAAATAAATACAAACTCAACCAAAACAAGAAAACTAGGCCCTCCAGAAAAACGCGATTATGCGATCGCAGAATCCATTGCATAATCAAGCAAAAGGCGCGCATTATGCGACCATCAATTTATTTCTAAAAGGGCGCGCAATTCACGCATATTTTACGTATTTTGCCTATTTCCGCGCAAAATATGCGCATTATGTCGGCATCGCGTGATTTCATAATCCTCGCATATTTTCGCATAAAGTTTATAAAGTTACAACCTCACTCATTTCTTCACTTTCACACAGAAGCGCAGTGGTGATGAGCGCCGCTGCCTCTCTCTCTCTCTCTCTCTCTCTCTCTCTCTCTCTCTCTCTCTCTCTCTCTCTCTCTCTCTCTCTCTCTCTCTCTCTCTCTCTCTCTCTCTCTCTCTCTCTCTCTCTCTCTCTCTCTCAGCATTGTGCAGCGCACACGTGTGTGTGTGTGTGTGTGTGTGTGTGTGTGTGTGTGTGTGTGTGTGTGTGTGTGTGTGTGTGTGTGTGTGCGCGTGCGCGTGCGCGTGCGCGTGCGCGTGCGCGTGCGTGTGCGCGTGCGCGCGCTGCTTCTTACTTCAACACATGCTGATATCGCATCGGCTCGTTACTAGCTGTTTTTGCGTCTCTGTACTGTGGAATACATCCATCCATACGCAGTTTATATTACCGTCGGAAAGCTTCCAAGACTCAGCCCAGGTGACGGCAATGATAATCAGTGTAGCCTATTCTTAAAGCATCAAAAAGATCCGCTGAACGGGCAGTCGTTATAGCCTAAAGTTTACAGCTGGTTCAGTGTGCATCGTAGCCTATTTCCAGGGGCGGATTGGCCATCTGGAGTACAGGGAGTTTTCCCGGTGGCCTGCGCCACCTAGTAGCCTGGACAAGATCCAAAATGCACTAGTGGCACTTCCAAAATGCACTAGAATGAGCTAGATGCTCGACTGGAACATACAGATCAAAATGACCATTAATCTTCTACATTCTCTAGTTGTGTAGACTAAGTTGGGCTAATTCCCATGATGAATATTTTAACTCTTGTGTAAAAATGAAACCAAATGGACCCTTGCAGGTCCATTTGGTTTCATTTTTACGCTCTCAAAGAGTTAAATCTGGTAACCAGCTATATAATATATATTTGTCTGTGTGGATGCCCATCTGAAATATATTTTTGTGTGAGCTTGTAGATGGGCCTGAAAATAGCCCATGGCATCTACTGTACAAGCTCACACAAAAATAGGCCTAGGCAAATGCCTAGGCCTATTTGAAAATATCCCTAAGTTTAAATATATTTTTATATTTATAGATTTTTCTAAGGACCCCCTGGAACCCCCTCAAGGACAGCACATGCCTATAAGGTGTAAGAACCAAATGCCTATAAGGTGTAAGAAATCGCCTTTTTATTTCGCATTTTTCGCATATTTCGCATTTTCCCGCATAATTTGCATTTTCCCGCATACTTCACATTTGTTCCGCAACTTTTGCAAATTTCCGCATTTTCACCGCATAATTGCACCTAAAAACCCCGCATATTCCATCGCATAATCAAGGATTTTTGCCCGCAACAATCACGATTTTAGCCCGCATAATCAAGGATATTTCCCCGCGTTTTTCTGGAGGGTCTAGAAAACTCTCAATGTGTTGCAGAGAATGCTGCACAAAACAGACAGATCCTGCAAGCTTTTTTTTTTTTTTTTTTTTAACTTTTTTTGTGTGACTCTTGTGAGCTGTCTTCTTCTTTTATAGCATGAATATATCGTCCAAAGGAAACAAACTGAGCTTGTTGTTAGTTTTTTGCTGAATGTTTGCCTATAGATACTGTAAATGTTCTCTCTCTCCCCCTCTCTCTCATACATTAGTAAATGAATCGATGTAGAACTCAGCTGCCAGAGTGGTACCTCAGAGCTTTTTAAGGATACATAATGGAGTGGAAAATGTGAAAAGTAATAAAAGAACTGGCTTAATCGAAAGAAGACAGATTTCCTTTTGCTTGTCGTTTTGGGTGGCTGTTCTGCTCTGAGAGTGGAGGGAAAATGGGTTTGCACAGTGAAATATTATTGTAGCCTAACAGGCTGCTAACTTAAACATGAGGGAACATGACTTTTCCTAAGATGTATTAACATATTATCCACATAATACCTGTTGCGATAGCTTGACCACCTCTTGTAACCAGAGGGGCTGCTAACATTTGGCTTGGACTGGGAAATTTGCTATGCTACAGCAGGGGCTCCTGAACCAGAAATTTATAGAGGATGCATTTGGATATGTGCATGCACTTGGAGTTCAGTCAGTACAGTGTGCTATAGCTGCTGCTGCTGATGATGATGATAATGCACAGCATGTAGCGCTTGTACAGTATGAATTTGAAAAATAACCTAGTTAAAAGGATTGAACTAGAAAATAAGGTAGACGGACAACAAGTGGGGGGTGGGGACACTGTTACTGTATGTATAGGTCAAGCAAGTCTGAAAAGGAGGGTCTTGATTGTACTTTTGAACATGGTTAAAGTGGTCGAAGCCCTGATGCAAGTTGGGAGTGAGTTCCACAGTGACAGGGCTGCCTCCAGGGGCGGATCTAACATTTCCCAATTTGGGTGGCAGGAGAAAATGGTATGGGTGCGGCTGTGGATGAGGTCGCACCCATACCATTTTCAATTACAGGACTTTTATTGGGCAAGTAGCCTAGAAGCATCAGCAGTAACATCAGTTGTTGAAGTTACAACAGACACTGCTGCGTGTCTGTTGTAACTTCAACAGAAGTTACAACTGGCTGCCACTGCATAAAGCTAAAGAGTTTTCTGTCTTCAATGATAAAATGCTGTTGGTTTAGTGGTGCCACAGCTGTAGCTAGTTAGTAGCAGTAGTAGTGTTTCACATCATTTTAAATATAAGCACTTTAATTTGAAATATCTCAGGTTGTTTGCATGCCATCGTGTTTGGTGGGGCAGTCAGGGCATTTGGGGGGGCATTGCCCCCCCATGCCCATGCCTAGATCCGCCCCTGGCTGCCGCTGTGATGTCCTCGTCTGCTTGTTGGACTTGTGTGTTTCCAGTTGGTCGGCATGCAGTGCTTGACCGGAGTGGAGAGGGAGAGGACATGGCGTTTGATGAGCTCAAAGAGGTAGTGGTGGTCCTGACGGTTGAGGGCTTTGTATGTAGTGTGTGCAGGTCTGTACTTGACTGGGAGCAAGTGGAGTTGATGGATTAGTTTCTGGAGAGCAGGCAGACAGTAGAGTTTTGAACATAGTGTAGTTTTTAAAGAACCTTGGTGGTGCCCTACATGCAGGCCCGGATGTAACATTTCCAAATTGGGGGTTAGTCGAAAATGGCATGAGTGCGGCTTCAAGCGGCCCCTTGCCATTTTTAAGAAGAATTTAATTTCTTTAGTTCTGTAACCCAGAAGATTATATATTGTACAAGTAAGTAGTATTATATGCCCAGTATTATATATTGGGCAAGTAAAGCATCAATAATAACATCAGTTGTTGTTGAAGTTGCAACACTAAAGGTCTGACTCAGAGAGTTTTTCTGTTTTGAATGATGAAATGCTGTTTTAGTGGTGCCAAGACTGTAGTTAGTTAGTTAGTAGCAGTAGTAGTGTTTCAAATCATTTTAAATATAAGTACTTTTATTTGAAATACTGTATCTTTATAATTTGGGTGGTCTGCATGCCATCATGTTTGGTGAGGCTGTCAGGGCATTTAGGGGGGCATTGTCCCCCCCATGCCCTTGCCTAGATCCGGCCCTGGTTGGTAAACAATAGAATTTATTTTGTCCATATGATTTTACAGTGTACTCAGGTCATAATTAAGTCACTCCCTGCCCCTTCCTCTCTCCTCCCTTCTCTTATCCCTGCCTCATCCCCACCTCTATTTTCTGCCCTGCAACAGAGGAGCGCTTCATTCATAATCACCCTCATATCACACACTGTCTGCTTCTTGGCTCGAGTGTGTGTGTGTGTAAGGATATGGGGGCTTGTGCGTGTGTGTGTGAGAGAGCATTCATGTGCTAATGTGTATATTTATCTGTGTGCATGCACACGCGCGCACATGTGCATGCATGTTGACGTGTATGAATTGAGCATGGTGCAGGTCAAACACTATTTAAATGTGTGTGATACTGTAGGCTATCCACGCTACTGTATACAGGGTGCATAGCACATACAGTAGCCTATACTGTACATTTGTGATTTATGGCCTATAGGTGTGTGTGTGTGTGTGTGTGTGTGTGTGTGTGTGTGTGTGTGTGTGTGTGTGTGTGTGTCTATGTGTTAGTTAGTTAGTTAGTTAGTTAGTTTATTGTCCACCATGTGGAAATTTGTCTTCGGTCTCACAACAATAAGAAAACAACAATAAAAACAAAACAGCAACAGCAACACAGAACACAGGACAACAGTGACAAATACAGTACAGACACATTCAACGAGACAGTGCATTCAGTGCATTAATGGCATTAGGAATAAAAGAGTTCTTAAAAATGTTACGGTTAGCTCTTGGTACTTTATACCGTCTCCCGGAGGGGAGCAATTCAAACTCCCTGCAAAGTGGATGGGATGGATCGTTTGCAATTTTGATGGCTTTTTTCCGAATTACTTCCTCATAGATACCACTCAGTTGTTTTTGTCTCTTACCAATTATTTTTGAGGCTAGGTTTACTATTCGCTGTAACTTTATTTTTCCTTTTACATTTAGATTGCCATACCACATTGCCATATTAAAAGTCAAGATTCCCTCTATCAGGTTCTTATAGACTGTTTCCATGATATTTTTGCTCACTCCAAAGGAGTTAAGCTTACGTAATAGGTGGAGGCGTTGGTTGCAGGTTTTGAAAATCTGTTCAGTATTTTCATTGAAATTGAGTTTACTGTCGATATAAGTTCCTAAATATTTAAAGTGGTCAACTACCTCCACTGTTTGTCCACCGATTGTGATAGACTGAACAGGTTCCTTTTCATGAATGACAAGTTCCTTTGTCTTTGACACATTGATCTCTAAGGAGCTTTTTCCACACCAGTTCTGGAGAGATGACACATGTACTTTATAGGTTTCCTCCCCGGCTGTATCCCCCTTCTTTAATAAGGCAACCAGTGCCATATCATCTGCGTACTTGAATAAATGAAACATATCCTGGTCTACCTGGAATTCATTTGTGTACAAGGAGAAGAGTAAGGGGGATAGGATGGTCCCCTGTGGAGCACCAGTGTTAAGCACAGTGACGTCAGACAGTGTATCATTCACACAGACCTGTTGAGGACGGTCCGAGAGGAAATCTCTGACCAAATGAATGATACCTCCGTTTACTCCTATGTCAATGAGTCTCTGCAGAAGGGTGTGTATCTGCATGCTGTTGAAAGCAGAAGTAAAATCAATGAAAAGGACCCTGGCGCGTGTGTGTGTGTGTGTGTGTGTGTGTGTGTGTGTGTGTGTGTGTGTGTGTGTGTGTGTGTGTGTGTGTGTGTGTGTGTGTGTGTGTGTGTGTGTGTGTGTGTGTGTGTGTGTGTGTGTGTGTGTGTGTGTGTGTAGGCGTGTGTGTGTGTGTAGGCGTGTGTGTGTGTGTGCATGTGTGCAGGCCTGGGCAACTGTGCATGCATATGTTGTGTCTGGTAAGTCATACTGTAAGTGTATGCATGTGCAGTTGCGCACGCGCATTTCTGTGTGGACGTCCCATGGAGCATGTGCTATCCCACTGTGACAGACCGTAATTGATTCATCAGCTATGCTAATATAACACATTACAATAATTTCCGGTGGGGGTTGGCGTGTGTATGTGTGTGCGCGTTGGTGTGTAAGAGGGTCTTTCGAGTGTTTATGTGGGTGTGTGCAATGCATGAGCAGGGGCCAAAGCCACTTAAAAAAGCTATGCTTTAGTATGAAACCAAAAATGGACGATCTACAAGCTCACAATGCATTGCAGGGAGGCACGCTGTGAGCTTGTAGGGTGGCTATTTACTATACAGTATGCAGCACCAGCTTGCCACTAAAGTATAACTCTGGCTTAACGCATTTCTGTCCAATTAGCCACTGACCCAATTCCTTACCCGTCTCTCTCTCTCTCTCTCTCTCTCCATCCCAGACTCATTCTCTGCTCTTAATAGATTCTCTCCATCTATCATCGTGTCCAATCCTCCCGTCTACATTACAGCTGCAATATCACTCCATTTAATCCTCTGCCGGACAGATTAATCAATATCTGCATAAACACACCTGACCACTGGCGCTGGCAGACGAGAGAACACGCATTTGAGATGTTAAATTGCTCCGACAAACATATATAAGTGAGGTATTGTTTGTGTCTGTGACAGTCTATCTTTGGTCTGTTAGTCCAAGCTCTGCTGGTATACTGTAGTTAGTACTCTGGAATCGCGTGTGTGTGTGTGATACTCTTCATTGAACCGAGAGCTCTAAGCAAATACAGTTCATTGGAACACATTTTCTAAAAAAAAAAACAGTTTTTGGACATTACAAGTTTTCCATCCGACAGCGACGATGCAATGTTATGGAAGAGTTGTTCACTGTTTAAGCCCCTGTTGATGCATCATTCTGCAGCGCATTAGTGCCGCTGACAGTTCATATTTAAATGTCATGCTATCAACAGTGAGGTACTTCTGTAACTAATGCCAAGTGAAAGGACAGCAAAAGCCCATTTCTCCACCCAAATAATTCCCTCTGAACATGAGCAGCCTCATGTAGTGCCGGCTGGAGTTTCGGCAATGACTGCAAAGACAGCTGGGGTACAACTTGACAGAATGACATTAGTGTTTGAAACCCGCTATGTATGAAGGTTTAAGTTATTTGTCATGTCAGTAAAGTCAGAGTTCCTGCATTTGGGTCCAAAACAATCTGCTTTCCTGTTACAATCTACAGTATACCAATGGTTGTCAACCAGTGATCCTTGAGAGGGTTCCAGGTGGTCCCAAGCTAAGTTGGTTAACTACATGAAAAGTTGGTTGACCAGATGTAACTATTGAGGGCGTAAAAATGAAACCAAATGGACCCTTGCGGGTCCATTTGGTTTCATGTTTAAACACTCAAGAGTTAAAATATTCATCATGTGAATTAGCCTACGTCTACACAACTTGTACAGTATGTACTGTATGTTTGACTGTTTTGTTTCCTCCAAAATCCAGCCTGGTATTGTGGACAACAGCAAAATAACCCTTTAGTTTTTGGGGTCTGTGGGGCTCAAATGTCCTCAAATGGTGGTCCGTGGCTCAAATGCTGAATAAATAGTGGTATCAAAAAGGTTGTAAACCCCTGATCTATACAGTCAAACGCCTTTTGCCATGGGTACATGATGGTACATGATAACTACCGGTATAGTTGCTGCAAGCTCCGGCTCAGAGATTTTAAGATTTTGCTGTTTCTTTTCAGGAATTTGAAAAAAAAGAACCTCATAAGTCATTGGCAAGATCACAGGGGAGCGTGCAGAGGTGTTAGGATATGCAGAGCTGTCTTCACAGAACCTGACTATTAAAAACACAACTAGGCCTTTCTACTTGGGTGACACCATGTTTACAAGATGCAGGCTTTCTCACCAACGAGACTCGTGTCAAATGATTCAGGTAAATCTGTCAGAAGTCACTTTTATCCTACCTTGTATGTATTGCTGTGCAAACTTGATTGAATCATGTATTTGTCACAGCACTCTGTGTTATGTCTACTTACTATGAAAACTTTGCCTACAGTTCACAGCTCAGCAAGATTGGACGCTGCTTTCCTTGATGCCGGGGCAAACCGGGGCACAGGAGAAGTAAATAGAAATAATGGGGTTTCTGAGTGCCATTGTTCCTGACTACAGTATTATAGCTGCTCTCCTGCTCATTTCTTAGCAGACAGTTTGAGGGCGGCTCAGTATCTGCCCTCGCCGTGACAGCGCAATAACTCACTCAGAGTGAGTGTCGGGAGAGCAGGACATTAATATAACATACGTATTGAAAAGAGGAAAAGGGTGATAATCACAGTGTAGACCGCATGAAAAGAAAAACAGATGAAATATGAAAGAGCAGCAGGGATAAGTGATAGCAGCGAGAGACAGGAGGAGATGAGGCGAAAATAACAGAGGCTAGAGAAAGAGGAGAGAAATATTGAAGAAGACAGGAGACAAAGATTTAACCATTTACTTTATAGCAGTGGCTTTCAACCTTTTTCATACCAGTGCCCACTATTTATTCAGAATTTGAGCCATGGACCACCCAAAACTAAAGATTTCTTTTGCTTTTGTCCACAATTCCAGGCTGGATTTCAGAGAAAAGAAAACGGACAAACCTATAGATCAAAATGACCATTACTCTTCTACATTCTCTAGTTGTGTAGACTTGGTCTAATTCACATGATGAATATTTTAACTCTTGAGAGTGTAATCATGAAACCAAATGGACCTACAAGGTTCCATTTGGTTTCATTTTTACGCACTCAAAGAGTTACATCTGGTTAACCAACTGTCCATCATTTAACCTGGGGGCCACCTGGAATCCTCTCAGGGACCACTGGTGGTCCCCGGACCACCTGTTGAAAAGCCCTGCTTTATAGTATTTCTCATTCTCCATCCTGTGTTTCACGACTGCAAAGCTGCAGCCGAATTCCCTTTAGGATCTCTCTGTCCGTCTAACCATAAAGCTGACACAATATTTTTCCTGTTTGTAATCCTTAACAGGTTTCTGCGCAGTGCACACTGCTGCGTTTTTCGGATCTTAGCTACGCTTAGCTGCAAGTAAAAACCTGTCCCGTCCTGAGAGGACCTTTTAGTCTCCCATCTAAAAACAATTCCTACCTCACAATCAATTGTGACAAATTTGATCTCACAGTGTCTGCTTTCTCAAATGTCACTTTACTTGTCTGGACCAGGGGCGGATCTAGGCATAGGCATGGGGGGGCAATGTCCCCCTAAATGCCCAGTCTGCCCCACCAGACATGATGGCATACAAAACAACCCAACATATTTCAGTGCTTACTGTATATTTAAAAGTATTTGAAACACTTCTGCAAAAATGGTATGGGGGCGGCTTCATCGCCTGTGGCGCGAAGCGGCACCGGCGATGAAGCCACCCCCTTACCATTTTCTTCTGCCCCCCCCCCCCCCCCCAATTGGGAAATGTTACATCCGCCCCTGGTCTGGACATTTTGTCCTCACAAGCTTGTGTACGCACGCACGTACACACATGCACATGCCCGCTAGTGCGCGCATGTGCACATACACGCAATTGAAATGCTGACAGTCGTGTACAAACTCATACACATGCATGATGGCACACATTTTCGGCCACAGGGAGTTGCACCATGGCAACGGGTGGGGGGGTTGCTATGATATGATGTGGTGTCTGACTCATACAGGTGAGAGGAGAGATATAACACACACACACGCGGACGGAAGCACGCACGGATGCACACAGATGAGGGAAAGATTGTACTGTCCTCAAATATGACCCGACCTTCTAGATGCTTTCAAAAACAAATCCCATTGAGAAAACGGCAATAACATAATGACTAATAATTATCCCTGTTTTATGGTGTACATAAAGGTAATATAGGCATTTTTAGTGTTTGTAAACAGGTTTGAATCTAACTACACTCACCTCCACTCTATTGGCTTATTACGATACTGCCGGAGACTGCCGCGCTGTGATTGGGTTAAACGCCACCTCACCCCCCACATCATACGTGCGGAATACGTGAAAGGACCGTGGAATTTCATTTAGAGTTTTTATTTATTTTTAAAATCTTGTTTTGAAAAATGTAGCCACCTTCATATTTGGGTAGGCCTACCCAAATGAATAAAACAATACTTTAAAAATAAATAAAAACTGTAAATG
The DNA here is from genome assembly GCA_039105355.1 of Benthosema pterotum. Taxonomy (NCBI): domain Eukaryota; kingdom Metazoa; phylum Chordata; class Actinopteri; order Myctophiformes; family Myctophidae; genus Benthosema; species Benthosema pterotum. The sequence goes on along the minus strand of CM076971.1, from coordinate 2,943,920 downwards.
AAATTCCACGGTCCTCTCACGTATTCCGTGGACAATATCAGTCACCAGAAAAAAAATGGTTGTTTTCGAATAATCTGTCATGGTTAAAATGGAGTTTTAAATTATAATGGGTTTCTATGGGAAGGAGCTGGAGGTGCTAAAATGAACATCAAATATCTAAATAGTGAAAGAAGTAACTTATAAACTGTCTGGTGTGTTCACATGAGACCATAAAATGAAGTTTCTTTGAAAGTGGAGTACCGCTTTAAGAGTGTAAATATGAAACCAAATGCGCCCGCAACAGTCCATTTGTTTTCGTTTTAATTTTACATCTGGTTAACCAACTTTCCATCAATTAGCCTGTGGACCACATGGAACCCTCTCAAGGACCACTGGTTGAAAACCACTGCTTTAAAATAAGCGAAAGAATAACAAAGATCCATGAAATCTTCATTTTGACAATGCTCCTGCACATGTTTTACCTTCAACACGTACAGTGTGCGGCGCCTGCGTGCACGTGTCGTGCACTCCGCCTAGCAACACAATGTGATCAACCCCACAGAGCTCTCTCTGGCTTGCCATCCTGCTGTGATGGGGGAACTAATGAAGATGGATTCACCCAGTCTCTCAACACACAAACACACGTGCACCAACACATGCACACGGACGGACCTACCGCTCGGAGGCTGACGTCTTGTCTTACCCTTACCTGTATAGTTGTTCACACTTCGTGTTGGCTGTTGGTACTGTAGATCAGTGGTTTTCAACCCTTTTCATACCAAGGCCCACTATTTATTTAGCATTTGAGCCACCATTTGAGGACATTTTAGCCCCACAGACCCCAAAACTAAAGATTCCTTTTGCCTTTGTCCACAATTCCAGGCAGGATTTGGGAAACAAAAGAGGCAAACGTAGATTAAAAATGGCCATTCCTCTTCTACATCCTCTAATAACTTAGACTTGGGTTAATTCAGGTGATGAATATATTAACTCTTGAGAGCGTAAACAGATGTAACTCTACGCTCTCAAAGAGTTACATCAGGTTAATCAACTTTCCATCATTTAGCTCGGGACCACCTCTCTGAACTCTCTGAATGGCCACTGGTGGTCCCTGGACCACTAGTTGAAAACCACTGCTGTGCATGGTCTACGTAGAAGTTGCAAATGCATCCACTGCACCTGTTACATTCACGACAGCAGTTAACTATGGAGCAGTTTAAGGTCATGGCCAGTAGAAAGACAGACGTGCATGCATGCGCATGCGCGCACACACACACACACACGCGCATGCACACACATACGCACCAGAGTTGCATCAAGATAACACTTTCTTTCTCTGCAAGGAGACATTTTTAGAGCGTGACCTTTGTGTTTCTATGGCGACGACGAGTGAGTTATGGGATCCAGGCCTCTACAGCATGTCCTGAGATTGCTCAGTGTGCACGTGTGCGCATGCACACACATGCACGCCGGCACACACACAAAGGTTTCATGACATTGATTTTCGTTTCTCATTTTTCCTTTTTAGATTTTAAGACTCAATTACACCCAAACAACCTTCAACTTCACATTCAGTGGATTATTTTGTGGTCTGTTTTTTTTTTCTGGAGTTGGTCCGGGGACCACCAGTGGTCCTTGAGAGGGTTCCAGATGGTCCCTAGGCTAAATGATGAGACAGTGGTTAACTTTTCATCTGGTTAACCAACTTAGCTGGGGACCACCTGGAACCCTCTCAAGGACCACTGGTGGTCCCCGGACCACTGGTTGAAAACCGCTGCACTAGGCCACAGACCACCATCGGAGAGTGGACAACATGGACCTGTAAGGGTTCCATTAATACACACTTGAATGCTACATTTCTAAGTCAAACTATCAGCCAGCGAGCAATCAGAGCATCTGTAGCAGGGGTGCCCACACTTTTTGGACTTGAGAGCTACTTTCAGAATGACCCGCTCAACAAGATCTACTACACATCAAATGTGTGATTATTCCATTACTGAAAATCAATTCCAAGGCCCCTAGAAAGTTTGCGCTTTGAAATAGTGGTTATGGTGTTACTTACTGTTATAGTGTTTAAGAATAATGCACTTAACAGTATTTGGGGTTTGAGTTGACAGTTTGTGATGTTTAGTTTAGTTTCTTGCACCCAAAACTAAGAACTTTCACGCTTTTGTCCATAATTGGGAAAGAGAACTGCCAAAACGTTGGTCAAAATAACAATTATTCCTCATTTTCTAATTGCGTGGACTCTTGAGAGTGTAACTCTTGAGGGTGTGAAACGAAACCAAATGGACCCGCAAGGGTCCATTTGGTTTCGTTTTAACACTCTCAAGAGTTAAAGATCTATGGGGACTGTCGTGATCTACCTGCACGGTCTATGTGATCTACTGGTAGATCACAATCTACCTTTTGGGCAGCCCTGCTCTGTTGCATTGCATAACACACCATTTTACCACACTGTATCCCCTGCACACAGCAGCCTGGCTGCACAGCAGCAGCAACAATCGCATGCTTTTACTTTGAAATCATGAAGTAGACCATTGAGGGTGTTCCAGGGAGTCCCTGGTGGCTAATTTAGCTGGAGTTGAGTCGCTGTGACAGTGATTTTTATTTAATTGTGTTGCCTTTTATGGGCAGAATCATTTTTGTTTTGTTCCCTGTGGAGTACCTACACTTGATGTTAATAATATTTCACTGCAATATAATGAAGAGGAGTGTAATGCCTGCAGGCCTTCAATATGTCCATACGCAGATACAAGTGTATTATGCAAAAAGGTGTCATTGTCCGTGGCAAGTGTTAGATTTTGTTTTTAGTACAATTACAGTATATTGGTCCTATTTTGAACATAAGTCACGGTAGTAAATTTCTGTGACATTAGCTATTTTCTACTGTGTTTTAAATGTTAATGTTAATTGGGGGGGGGGTGTTGATTTAGGCTTTAATAACTACTGTATACTATCTTAATGAGAGAAGGTGTATTGTTTTTATTTTTTTGGCCTATACACAAGGTGGAAAGTGCTTAATTATTCATACAAACACACTGCCAGCATGCGTGCACACACGCATGGCGCACACACACGCATGGCACACACACACACACACACACACACACACACACACACACACACACACACACACACACACACACACACACACACACACACACACACACACACACACACACACACACACACACACACACACACACACACACCATGTACGAACAGGAAGGAAGTGGAGGCAGGCAGTTGGCTCATGCTATTGAGCCAAATGCCCTCTGTATTGTCCTGCTTCTATGTGCTGCTTTGTGACCGCTCTGTGTGCATGTGTGTGTGCGCGTGCACGCACCTGCGCGTGCGTTGGGCACAATGTCAAAGACTTGAATTTGCATAATGTGGGCTTTTAGAAATGTTTGGTGTGTGTTGCATTTTGTTGTGAACAAAACTTTTTTTGTATTTTTCCCAAAAAGTACAGGTTTTGGACATAAAAGGTTACGGCTGTGATGACTTGTACAACACAAGCGTAATGCTTATGCATGTGGTTGTGCATGCGTATGTGAGTTGGTGGACTTACGTCTGTTGCGAGTTGCGACACTGTGACTTACTCTCTGTCAGTCCTGTCGTGTGTGTGTGTGTGTGTGTGTGTGTGTGTGTGTGTGTGTGTGTGTGTGTGGTCTCGGTGGTGTGATGTGTGTGGGAGTAGTCCAGCCGCTCCAGGTCCCAGCGACTGCACAGAATGATGCGTACACACACAAACACAGTTAACACACACTGCGGCCATTGTTCCCAGCTGTCCATGTGACTTTTAGTGACGTAAATCAGGGCCTTTGTCTGAGGGACAGAGTCTGAGTCCACACTCACATGTAAAGACACTTATTAGCATCACGTCACATCTGAATGAAACATTCTCTTCTCTTCTCTTCTCTTCTCTTCTCTTCTCTTCTCTTCTCTTCTCTTCTCTTCTCTTCTCTTCTCTTCTCTTCTCTTCTCTTCTCTTCTCTTCTCTTCTCTTCTCTTCTCTTCTCTTCTCTTCTCTTCTCTTCTCTTCTCCCGAAGTGGTCCAAGTACAGATTAAAAGGTATTATTGGCAACGTTATATAGTTTATATATAGCTATATTTTTTGCCTTTTTCTCCCTCTACATTGCTGCTACTTTGATGCTGCAGCCGCTTCCCCTGCCGCCAGACACTTGCTTTGCAAGGTCCAGAACTACTTTTGTTGTCAACAAATCATTTTCGTCGGGGCTCATGGCAAGGCGATGCTAGTGTGTGTGTGAGTGGGGGGGGGGGGCAGCATAGCAGCATAGCAGTTTCATACTGAGCCAATCGAGTGGAGGTGAGGTGGAGTTGGATTCAAAACTGAAACTAACACATTTTGTACACACAAAAGTTGCCTATATTAGTAGCTTTAACTAGGGTCTATTTCATTTGATGTTTAGTTCATTAAGTGGTTTATACCACAAAATATATCTCTTCTCCAACTCACTGGCTTCATCTCTTGCTCTTGCTTCTGTCTTTCATATCGTATCATTAAGTTATGAATGCATTACGGTCTGTTATGTTTTTGTTTGTCTGTTCTACACATACCGGAGCGGCCAAATGCGCACTCATTTTGGGAAAAAGGTTTGAGTACTGATTTAGGTGTTACTGGAATGGGTTAATATTCCACCGTCTGTGGTTGTTCACTGCCAGCCTCTAATCTTTCTTCTCTTCCGTCTCCTCTGCCAGCGAACCGAACAGCGCGCCCGCGCGCACACACACACACACACACACACACACACACACACACACACACACACACACACACACACACACACACACACACACACACACACACACACACACACACACACACACACACACACACACACACTCTTCAACTGAAATCCTGTTCAAGGACTTTATGATGATCTGTGAGTGGCAAGGTGACACCACAATTATAATAATAATGATTGATAAGTAAAAAGATTGAGGACAATTTTGGTGGTTGTGATTTAATCATTTTGGTAGGGAATACATTTATTGTAAGACCCAACCACAGACCTTAAAACTGGTATTATAAATTCCTTTGGACATTTGTACACACACACACACACACACACACACACACACACACACACACACACACACACACACACACACACACACACACACACACACACACACACACCCGCCCGCATCCCACAACCCCGATATAGAGAGACAGCGAAATTAATTTGTGAGCATGTCATATGTTGTGACAGGTGGCCAAACAATTGCTATGGGTGGCCAACAGTTGCAGTAAAACAGTCGACCGGTCGGTTTCCACTGGTCGCAACTAATTTAGACCAATCAACGTTTAGTAGCGAGTAGCGACCGTTGTGCCAACGGTCGCTACTAAACCTGACAATAACCCCTAACGCTATACATTACCTTGGTAAAACCTATGACTAAACCTCACATTAACCTCCGCGGTCGCGACTGCTATGTCAACGGTCGCGACTTTGGTGCCAAACGTCACAACGCTTGTCGTGGTCGCAAAGTGATTTCACCCCTCCTGGAAATATATACTGTACAGTACACCAAAACCCAGTGCATTGTACTGTGCTGTATAAGTACATCCCATAATAATGACTGTCACCCCATGCCCTTAGTTCCGACCTCAGTTAGTCTTTGAGGACAAACACCACACACACACACACACACACACACACACACACACACACACACACACACACACACACACACACACACACACACACACACACACACACACACACACACACACACACACACACACACACACACACACACACACACAGAGGAGTCTTTGTACCTCCCAGTGTGTGTGTGTGTGTGTGTGTGTGTGTGTGTGTGGAGTGGTTGTCTCTCCATAGAGCCAGTACTTCACACACAGATAGGAGGCTGAGGAGAGGCACTTCAACTTTGTCATGCGGCAGACAGACTAGACACTCGCATGCTTATTGAGAGCTTGTAGATCTATTATTATCTGGGCGTGACAGCGCCCTCCCTGCGCCGAAGCACTAATCGGCCAAAATCGAAAACGTGTATACTGTATATACCTACAGCTTTGCCAGACAAACCTATATATTGTATAAGCTTACAATGCGTCACTATTGGAGCTTGTAGATCAGTCGCTTTTGGCAGAGGCTTAGGTGTATATGGAAAGAAGTGGTCCAAGTACACTTCGAGTGGAGGTGTGAGGTGGAGATAGATTCAAATCTGTTTACAGACACAGATTTTGTACACACTAAAGTTGCCTATATTACCTTTAACTCGTGTCTATTTCATTTGATGTTCATTAAGTGGTTAACACCACAAAATATCCATTGATCATGTGCAAGTGTGTAGCCATGTGTGCTTGTGGCGCAGGGGATAATGAAAAAAAAAATAGACTACAGCAGACTGTCCAAAAGTGTCCATGCATGACTACTGACATCACAAACACAAACACGCTTTATCTAATCCCCTCCTTCTCTCTGTTATCATCTGTATTGACATGAGGAGTTGACAGAGTTCCAGTGTGGCATCAGTCTGTTATCCAGGACACTTAGGGACTCTCACTGTCCTGAAAAAACCCTCATGTCCTCTCTGTCTCTCTCTCTCTCGCTCTCTCTCTCGCTCTCTCTCTCTCTCTCTCTTTCTCTTTCTCTCTCTCTCTCTCTCTCTCTCTCTCTCTCTCTCTCTCTCTCTCTCTCTCTCCCTCTCACACTCACACTCACACTCACACACACACACACACACACACACACACACACACACACACACACACACACACACACACACACATGGCAGGGGTGGATGTAACATTTCCCAATGGGGGGGGGGGGGGGGCAGGAGAAAATGGTATGGATGAAGCTGCACCCATACCATTTTCAGTTACAGGGTTATTATTAGGCAGGTAAGAATCAATAATAACAGTTAATAGTAATAATCAGTTGTTGTTGAAGCTACAACAGGCACACAGCATGCATAAAGCTAAAGGTAATGATGAAATGCTGTTGGTTTAGTGGTGCCACAGCTGTATAGTTAGTAGCAGTAGTAGTGTTTCACATCATTTTAAATATAAGCACTTTAATTTGCCCCCCCCATGCCCATGCCTAGATCCGCCACTGACACACCGGCCTGACTGATACTGAACGTCTGGGGCCAATACCGTAGGCATAGATGTAAGCCACTAAAACAACGTCTGTGACCGCACTTATTTGCTTCTTCCATATGGGACGGATATATACTGATTGCATTAATTCTGTGATAGGCCCATGGCAGCTGACCGATCTGTCACTGTGATTGTTTTGTTCTTTTCTTTGCTAGTGATGAGCCAATTAAACGTGAAAGCGCAGACGCGCATTCCGGCTGGATGCTGTTAGCATTGGAGAAGTCGTACTTTTGACACTCTCCTGTCTAATTAGAGTCTGCTTTCCTGCAATGCACTGGACAGGGAGTCGACCCCAAACTGCCTTGTCTAGTGATTTCTGAAGAAGAAACTGCTAGACTTTTAAGATATATTTACTTGTAAGCGCATGTGAGATCCAGAGAGACAACGGCTTACAATAGGGAGGGAGATCCAGGCAATGCAGTGTGCGCTTGTCGTTTCAGCAAATGTTATATTCAGTATATATTTTAATTGATGTACTGTATGTGTTTTTAAATGTTCAATTCTAGCTATAGAGGGCAAGTATAATGTATTTATCCATATGAGGCTTATTAGCCTGGGATCCTGGTGCCTCCAGGCAACTGCCTAGTCTGCCTAATGGCAAAAACGCTCCTGGTGCCTGTGTGTGTGTATGCGTGCTGACTTTCCAACTGCAAAATATAGAACATTTTTTGTTCTCGTATCTCCCTAACATATTCTCTTCACTTCATTTTCTCTCTCTCTCTCTCTCTCTCTCTCTCTCAGAAGGAGGTAGGTTACAGCATTGGCGGGAGATGAGACAAGCTGAGGTCAGGGACCGAGATACAGGGCACATACAGAGAGAATAAACTGTCAGTATGATAGCGAGTGTATGGACAGAAAGAGACAGAGGTTTTGCCTACAGAGATGAACCTCGTGCTCCTCTATTCTCTCTTCACTGTTTTTACTTCCTTTAGCCGCAAATTCAAGTTGTCTGCACAAGTTGACCCACTTATACAAGTTGTACTGTGAATGACCAGTCGCCATCATTCATCGTACAAATAGCTGAAATACTACAAGGCAGCTCACACATTTTTCAAGCTTTTATCTCAGCTGTTGTAATTAAGTGTGGCCATAAGGATTTATACATTAGCGATTGTGACTAAATAATAACTACCTTGGATCCGTTAAGAAGGCAGCTACCTTTTAAACTCCTTGACAGATTTTCCGTGACAGGTTTTCGTTTAAGGCTTTGTTTTTGTTAACAAGCTCATTAACTCACTGCACACCGCCTCACAAAGTGAGAGTGATTGCACTCCAATACACCTCACACACTTTACAACTATAATTGATGATTTATAAATGATATAACTTGATATATGACTTTGGCCTCTATATGACGTTGGCCTGTTTCCATTCCCCTCACTGTAGTTTGTGCATGTGCACTAGGCATGTCACGATATCCGGTTTTACCGGTATTACCGGTAGGGGGCGCCAAAACCGGTACTTTGCTTGCCCACCGAATATACCGAAAAAAAAAAACATTTTTTTTTTGCGTCCATTCATTCAATATTGTACGTTATTGGTATGTTAGGTATTGTAATTGTAAGTATGGTAATATTGTTGTCGATGTTTATACTACAAAATATATGCGCCAGAGTTGCCTACAAAATTGTCTCCATCGCTGCAAACCTGATGTGCGCTGCCGAGTAGTACTCCACCAGGGTCGGATATAGTCATGTGTATGGAGGGGGGGCAATGCCCCCTAAATGGCCTGACTGCCCCACCAAACATGATAGAAACATGATGGAATGCAAACGGCTGCCCCTCCCCCCCAATTGGGAAACGTTATATCCGGGACTGTTAGCAGCACACGGAGCAGCATAATCGCTCGATTCGCTCCTAAACTTTTTCGTGTCGAGGAATACTTCCACATGCCTACTACACGCATACAAGGACCACGTAATCAAACCTTCCCAAATCTGTAAGCTGTTTATGGACAACAGGCACAACAACGTGAGTAGCATCGCAGCGTGTTGTGTTGTGTTGTGTTTTTAGCTTGGAGAGCTAACCAGCTGACCAGGACCTGTCCCTGTTGCACCAGGAGCGAAACTGTTGCAAGGACGAGCAAAGAGTTTTAGAGGGGGGATGGGTGACCATGGCCATACCCAGTCTTATATACTGAGTAAATGGGCACAGGGCAGGGGCTGAAGACTCCTTTGTCTTTGTATGTGTGCACGGTCTGCTGGCTTCGTATCAGAGCCTGTAGTGTCAGATTTTACGACATTGAGGGGGTCAAAAACTGAGCGCTCGAGCTGCAGCTGTTCATAAAGCCTGAATAGAAACAAGCTGGAGTTGCAAATGCATCGCTTTCAACGAGGGCGGCGCAAATAAGAGCTGTTTAGGCATATGTGCAACAAGTCAACTGTTTTAAAGTATTGTACAGTAAGTAAACGATCTAAAATAAAGGGGCTTGAGATAATTCAAAATAGGTTGCTGCCAATGCATTTATATGTAGAAGAGCCGCCATTGGACTGGCCCCATGAAGTAAATGGAGTTGGCGTAACTTTGTCTATTCTCTTAGGCTCCGTGTAGGATGCATTTATAGCCGATTGCATCTGCAACGCGTGGATCAAAACTACGAATGTGGCCGTTACGGATTACTATGAGAACGGGGGCGTGGGGGGGGCGGTTTCACCGGTAAAACCGGTATCAAAAGCATTCGGTTTTTCGGTGATAGGACTCTGACACCGTGACATGCCTAATGTGCACATCTTTGTTTTCCAAATCACACAAATCACTTACTAAACTTTGAAAGTAGACACATTAAGCTGTCTTTGGATATCATTCATTTGCACCAATTCACAACAGAGGATTTTCTATGAATTATTTTGTTACTATTGAGCCTAATTGAAGCGACTCCCTAGTTTTTCTGCTAATCTGTCAAAGAGTTAACAGTTTTTAACAGAGTACAAGGATTTTGCAGGATTTGGAAAGATGCGCACATACACACACAAACGCAAACACATAATGATCTCTAATGAAGACATGCGTGAGCGAGCATGCACGCACGCACGCGCACATACACACACAAACAAACAAATAAAGCGAGGCCTGCGATAGTAGGTCAGGCTGTCTGCACCAGTGCACCTCATTAAAAAATAAATAAGATATAAAGATAAGCCTTTATTTATCCCCAGAGGGAAATTCATAAGGTTCCAACAGTCAGAGCAGCTGGGGATAATAAAGAACAGAGCTGTAAGGTGACAACAAAACAAACAAATACAAATAGATCCTAGAATATCTGCACTGGAATCTGTGAATGAGTCAGTCAGCCTAACAGTTCAATGCAGCACAATGAATGCTATAGGTATGTTATCTTAAAACATTTTCGCTTGCAGGGTGCTGTTGGGTACTATAGGAATTGCTTTAGCATGGAAGTAGTAGGAGTTATGTTTTTGTGTGTGTCTAAGTGAGTGGAACTTTGAGGTAGTATACTTGCGTGTGCGTGTGCGTGTGTGTGTGTGTGTGTGTGTGTGTGTGTGTGGGCGTGTGCGTGTTACGTTTATCCTTTGAGAGTGAAGTAACAGATACAGAATAGATAAAACCTGGAGAATTCTGCTTCTGTCGAGATAATGTGCATGCGCCGTGCATGTGCGCATGTGCGCCCACACATACCATGGAGATGGTGATGCCCAAACAATATAATGGAGCAGACAGACAGACACAGACAAATGGCAGAGACAGACCAGAGAAAGAGTGAGAAACCAGATTGATGCCATGCCATAATGCCAAAAGTAACTGACCTGACATTGTGGTTGTAGATTTTGTAGCTATTTATTTGTGGCTGTAGCTATTTTTACAGATGGCATTTGGTTTAGAGGGGAAAAAACTCTAGTATAGACTTGTGCACTGCAAGGAACTCTTACTAATTAAGTATAATGGGATTCACGTCTCTCCATGCAGGCAGGTCCCATGAGGCCTTGCTAAAGTTGCAAGGATTATATGGACCGCACTTCCTTTTGACAGCAATTCAATTCACTTGAGTGATCCCTGTCAGTCAATAGTGATGTTAGAAAACAAACTGACACAAATCAAATCAGGTCGTATTCGGCCACGTTTAGACGGCAACGATCAGAACAGAAAGCAACAATGTGAAACCACTGCTCTAAAGAAAACCAAAACTGAAACCAAATCATTTGGTTTCATTTTACACTCTCAAGAGTTAAAATATTCATCATCTGTATTAGCCCACATCTACATAACTTAATGGCCATTTTGATCTGTATGTTTGTCTGTTTTGTCCACAATTCCAGGCTGTGGACAAAAGCAAAAGAAACCTTTAGTTTTGGAGTCTGTGGGGCTAAAATGTTGTCAAATGGTGGTCCATGACTCAAATTGTGAATAAATAGTGGGCCCTGGTATGAAAAAAGGTTGAAAACCCCTGCTTTACAGAAAGGTCACAATTACTCCCGATGAGCTGACGCCGATCGAACGAACTGCAATCAGAATCAAGAAAAAGTGTTTTCTCTCGACAGTGGCGATAAGCAAAGCGACATCCAAGTTAATTTATGTACTCCACGTCTGCCTGTAACCTGCATTAACCTCGTTGCATGTCGGGCCGCTTGTAGAGTGGGCGGAAAAGAGGTCGTCTGGGAATCGGAAGGTCACCCGGCTCGACCCCCGTCCCGGCTCGCCCCCCGTCCCGGCTCGCCCAGCGCGGCCCGGGCGAGACGTCGTGCACACACATCAAAGCAATCTGGACACCCATCAGCTGGGTGAAGGTGGAAAAGCCATTTTCCCCACCCCCGGTCAACCAGAGCATACTCCCTCGTGATGATGATGAGTGAATGAGCACATAGAGGTCAGTGTGTTGCTCATTCACCTCACCCACTGCTGGCCAAAGCGACGGGAAACACTGCCCGTTGTGGAGATAAGATCAAGGCATTGTGAGCTTGTAGATCTAATGATTTGAAAAATATTTGTATGAAATGTTATTCGGTTGAAAACATTCCGCAGACATTCTGCAATAATGGCTCATTTGTACTTTTGGAATGTACTTTTTGATGCCAATACTTTTGTACAATTTTACCCAAGTTACCCAACTTTTAATTGGACGATAATAGGCATTTTTACAGTATTTCCACTTTGACTTATATCAAAGTAGTTTTTTTTGCAGTTTAATGATAGAACTGGTTTAATGATCATTATGGGTGAACATTTTCAAATTTCTACTTTTCCTCACACAAAATGTTTAACTTGGTAGACTACAAGCTTCTACATAAAGTGCATGATGGAGTGACTCTCATCGATTTTCCTTTCAGAAAGTTCCATTGTGTAAACTCTAACCTATACCTGCAGTCTGTATCAGCTCCATCCAGTAATTGCAGATGATTTTTTCCCACTTTGGATCAGAAGCTATTTTGAATGTATTGTTGAGCTTTTCTTTCTCTATGTATCTACGCCAGGTGGTAGGACTATGCGGTTTGATTTTTACGCCGGCTGTGTAGAGTAATTTGAAGCACATTTTGGTGATTACCAGCAGGTATGAAATGGAATGAATTATCGTTTCATCAGGTGGCACAATTTGTTCTGCTTTTAAGGCTACATTGATTGCACCAATATAACACTCACAAATGGATTACATAGTTCTTGATTTGTGTGTGTGTGTGTGCGTGCGCATGTGCGTGTGTGCGCGCATGTGCGTGTGTGCGCGCATGTGCGTGTGTGCGCATGTGCGTGTGTGTGCGCGCGCTTGCATTGCATGTGCAGTAGTACAACAAATCCAGTATGTCGTTGCACTAGCAAAACATTTTTTCTTTCTTTTTCAAACATAGGAGCCACAGTGGCCCTTTCAAAAATCATAGTTTTCCACCACCTCCACATTTGACTCCACCAGTCCTCCCTTTTTCCTTAATCAGAGGCAGCTCAGCGAGGCTCTTCCTGATTGGCTAATACTCCCGCCGGGACTATTTGTTAGCCAATAACAAAAAAAAAACTTTTGGAGGCCGCCTGCAGCCCCTAGAGGCATCAAATAGACTATATTTTTGGGGAGATGATCATCAACAATCATAAGATAATAAGATTTCATGGAAAACATAAAACAATAAAAAACGACAGTATTATTAGATTGACCAAAAATTGCATATAGGAGCTTTAAAGGTAGGGTAAGTGATTTGAAATTCATCCTGTAGTTCCAGCCTGGTGCACTAGGGGCGCCAAACAGTAGCTACACTATGTGAGCCTGCTGCTCGATCCTGATTGTAGGAGAATTCGCCACCACCTGGGGAACTTTTATTAGCTCCTCTGCTAACGTGGGGGAGGGGGAAACTCCATATATGGTTTCCACACGTTATAATAGAGCATTTTAACAGAAAAAAATATTTTTTGGGTGATATCTGACAAAAGTGAAATCACTTCCCCTACCTTTAATATAATATAATAATAATAATATAATAATAATAATATAACTTCTAAAATCACTTCTTCATGGGACGTCATGGGACAGTAGGGCACCTACTGTCCCATGACAGTGGGATGACATCTCTCTCTCTCTCTCTCTCTCTCTCTCTCTCTCTCTCTCTCTCTCTCTCTCTCTCTCTCTCTCTCTCTCTCTCTCTCTCTCTCTCTCTCTCTCTCTCTCTCTCTCTCTCTCTCTCTGGAAGGTAAATCCTTTGACAGTAATAAACAGCCACACACTGTTTAATAAGTGAAGAGTCTCCCTCTTAAAGAAATTAAATCGGGGCAAAGGACCCGAACTTGGAGCCCCTAAAACTGCTCCAGATGCAGCGTCTCATAGGACATTCATACGTTTTGAGTGGATTAAAAAGCACTCATCCAAATGAAAGTGGGAGCACAAAGCATGGCTTATACACATGATGCATGACACTGCATCTATAGTCTGGTGCATGGCGATGGAGTGCAGCAGCATGCGGAGCAGACTGCTGCCCGTCTGTCGCTGCTCTGTGTCTGCAGACCTGTCAGGCTAGGTTTGGATTAATACACAGTGGCATCCTGCGTGTAAATTTAGCTCAGAGTTCAATGCGTTTTGGTGTTCTAAGAATTATTATATACTTTAGCTATTGAAAAGCTCATGGCATGCCACCGAGTGGCTCGCTATGAGCTTGGAGTTCTGATATTCTTTGAAAATTCCCGAAAATGTGGCGCAAATCTTTGAATATATTATTTCCGAAGCAAATATTTTTAACTCAAATCTTTGCTTCTGGGGGATCCCTAGAACAACATGTTTTCAGATAGATGTCCGTAGCCGAATATAGATAATTCTGGTGGTCCTTGGCATGAAATATGTTGAGCATCGCTGACAGAGGAACATAGTTTTATTTCAGAAAAATTAGAATCTAGTGTTAGAAACTAGAATCTATGTCTCAAAAATTAGAATCTAATGTCAAAAACTAGACTCCAGCATCAAAAACTAGAATTCAGTCAGGACAACTCAAGAAGGGTTTAATATTCATTTATTGAATATAAAATAAGCAGTATATTTATCATGGTTTGGCGGATGAATTGGATCTGCTTTTTGGGTACTCAGATCAAGCGCAACAGTCCTGACCTTAAGGACTCCGAATCCCCCGTACCCAAAGGGCAGATCCAAATCTACAGGTGGTAGCTGGGGTGGAGGAGGGTTAGCAGCAAAATGATTAAGCATAAGCAGAACAGCAGTATTGAGCAGCAGCAGCAGCAAGCAAGCAGGAAGAGCAATACAAACTTACAGTTTAAATAGCCTGTGATAGCCTGTGATTGGATGAAGTATGATGCTGAGGCGGCCCTTTAAAGGGCCGGCAGCGACTGCACTGAGGTTTCCTGAATGAACTTGCTATGCGCTTGTCTATGACCAGCGCACCGCTCATTCTAGTGTCAGAAACTAGAACCTAGGGACTACTATGTAGCACCAGGAACTAGAATGTTGTGTCAGAAACTAGAATGTACCATCAGAAACTAGAATCTAGCGTCAGAAAATGGAATCTCATGTCAGAAACTAGAATCTAGTGTTAGGAACTACAATCTAGTCAGAACAAAATGGGTTAAAAATTCAGGATTTTACTGTGTTGACAGGGTTGGAAGAAATGGAAAATGCCATGTACCACGTGGCATTTTCTTGTCCACGTGTCTCTAGCCTGTCCATGTCCAGTGTCCACAGCGGGTCTCGGTCTGGGGTGGGTGGATGAGTCAATGATTGTCTCTCCAGCTTTTTAATAAACAGAAAATACATTTTCTAGTTTGGAAAATGGAGAGAGTGCCCATTTATAAGCTTCAATTTGTATAGTGTTCCAATCATTTCTAAAATTGGTATCCAGACCCAGGCTGAACATGATTTTTATTTTTTACAACCACTCTTGCAATGCTTACTATCAGACTATTTTAAACATATCACAATATGACTTATTGCACCTCTTGGACTATATCAGTGGTTTTCAACCAGTGGTCCGGGGACCACCAGTGGTCCTTAAGAGAGATAGCCCAAACCTTTTATCTTAATTGACCATGAGATACCTTTTGAAGCAGAGCATCAACAGGGAGGGGAAGGGCAGGGTGAGGGAGACATGATAAGGGGACAACCTGCGCAAATCTGCATTTCTAGAGACTTGCACTGCAACACTTTGTTGTGTGTGATGTCAGACCACAGATCCATAGCCAGCTTGCATAACATGAGAATAACGTGTGAAAGACCTTCACTTCAACATCAGTGCGAGTGTTCACTGTCAGTGATAGGGTGCATTTAATATTATATAATTCAACATCACCAAAAGAAGTGGCGTTACACTCAACAAGATGGATCCAGAAACAGCCCTTTCCACCATCATGGCGGCTATCAAGGCGCTGGATGCACTAAAACATGTCCTATCCTCTCTGGCTAGTCATATTTCCGATGTCCAACTAGTGCAGACTCAGGTCTCTAGTTCTGAGCATCCATACGTTCCTGCTTCCTCCGTCCTCCAGGAACACACAGAGGAGAGCCACGACCTCTACCGCCAAACACTGAGGAAGGAACAGACCCCGTCACCAGCCTGTCAAAGAAGTGCAGTTATACCTGAATCTAAGGGTCGGCAACATCAGTCTACCAATACCGAGAATGCAGTTCTGGCGGGAGAAGGAAAGATGTGCCAGTCGAGTTCCACAGGAAAGAAAACCACCCACATCTGTGAACATTGTGGCAAGGGTTTCAGTAAATTAAGTCTTCTGTGGCGACACCAGCGGATCCACACCGGAGAAAGGCCGTACCACTGTCACCATTGTGACAAGCGTTTCAATCAGTCAGGTCACTTGCAGTTACACCTGCGTACTCATACCGGAGAAAGACCGTACCACTGTCAACATTGTGACAAGCATTTCAGATATTCAGGTGACTTGCACAAGCACCAGCTTATTCATACCGGAGAAAGACCATACCACTGTCAACATTGTGACAAGCGTTTCAGATATTCAAGTGTCTTGCACAAGCACCAGCGTATTCATACCAGAGAAAGACAGTGACAGGTCTGGTGGTGTAGGCTTTTGGCCTACACACAAGGCCCCAGACCTGATTTGCTGCCATGCAGCCAATGAGAAGAATTACACTATACCTGGCTGCACCATAGCGTTCGAGAATACCGGCCAAAGTTGTCAAGAAGGGCCAACTGCAAGGAGGGTGACTTGTGTGAAGAGTTGAGTCTTCTGATTATATATAGGGTATAATAAAAACGTGTGTAATAACATAAAAAGTTGATAATTTGTGGACAGTACGCATGTTGACTACATATTACATCTAGCACAGTTCGCCTGTTTCCTATGCCTTGTGTACTGCACCAGACTGATTGGATCCCATTGCACTATGGTCTGTTGTTTTGTCCTTAGAGGTATAGCATACCCACTAGGTCGAGACCGTCATGAGTGAGAAATGAGATAGAGGCGAACTGAAAGAAAAATATGGTGAGAAAGAAAAGTCTGTGTAAAGGAATTGCAGGGGATTTGTGGTGCAAGGGAACAAGAACTAGGGGACTTGAGAAGGCTGGAGGGAAACGGAGGGAGAATAGGAGACAGAGAAAGATAGTAATGAGGTTTGGAGAGAGCCTTTCGGTGCATTTTCTTCATCTTTACTATTGTTGCTCAAATGCACAAGGGACCAAAACTTAAGTAGACTACTCTTATGTAGTTACAATATAAAAATCTACAATCGAGAAGGAGCTAGCAGAGGGAGGGATAGAGGTTGCCACGGTGCCCTGCTGTTTTTCTATCTCTCACCTGGAGGCACCGCTTACATTTCCTGTCTCTGTGTGATCCTTTTCAACACAAACACACACACACACACACACACACACACACACACACACACACACACACACACACACACACACACACACACACACACACACACAAATAAACAAACAAACAAACACACACACACTGAAAAGTATACCCATAGCTCCCTGCAGGCTAACATGCAGTAGTGTTGCCTGCAGAGCTCAGCGGCAAAACAGTAAATTAGGACTCTGTATACTCTACTGTATACTATACTGCTAGTGCTAATTTATGTCAGAAAAACTGCAAAGGGAGCCAAGAGTTGCATGTGTAATGAAAACCTTTCTGTGCTGCAATTCTGTGGTACTCAAACATTTTCAAGATCATGGTCCTCCAATGAATATGTACCGTAGCCTATCATGGCTACAGAACCACATCTGAGTATGCTTGTGGCAGTTCTTCAAGCTCACAAGGCAATGCAAACATCTACTGTAGATCAGGGACCACCAGTGGTCCTTGAGAGGGTTCCATGTGGTCCCCAGGCTAAATGATGGACAGTTGGTTAACCAGATGTAACTCTTTGAGAGCGTAAAAACGAAACCAAATGGACGGTTGTGGTTCCATTTGGTTTTATTTTACACTCTAAAGAGTTAAAATATTAATCATGTGAATTGCCCAAGTCTACACAACTAGAGAATGTACTAGATGAAATGGCTGGTCATTTTGTGCTTTGTTTCCAAAATCCAGGCTGGAATCCAAATAAATCTTTAGTTTTGGGTCTGTGGAGCTAAAATGTCAAATGGTGGTCCCTCAATCCACCACTGTAGATTGGCTATTTTGCAAAACACATACCGTGTAAGGTAAGCATTACAGCAAAAGTGTTTGAACACGTTTCAGTTGGGGAACCCCTTTGAAAACCACTCGGTATATTCAAGCACATTCCTTGCCGGCCCTCTCCCCCAGAACTCAGTTGCTGCCGCTACCTAATCGAACTCCCATCAGACTCCAAAATCCAGCCCAACAGTGTAATCTCCCCACATCCTCTCCACTGCAACCATCTCACACTGTGCTCATGCAGCTAGCTGCTCAGCAGCCAAGTCACGACCCACACAACTGCAACTGCACGTTTGCAAGTTACAACCCAGTCTCGGATTTGTCCAGGTTTGGGGTATAGCGTTGTCTGATGCATACTTGGATGCATGCCAGACTTGCCTTTTTTGCATGTGCAAAATGGCACATTGAAAGTAGCACATTGCTCAAACGTTTCCTTAAGCAAGACCGTGAACCCCTAATTGCTTGAGATGAGCTGCTTGGTAGTACCTTCACCTTGCATGGTTATTACCTCCATTCATGCCCGGATGTCGCTTTTTTGCAATTTGGGGGGGGGCAGACGAAAATGGCATCAACAGGTGGCTTCAACGAAGCCGCCCTCATGCCATTTTCATTTAATTCTATAGTTCTGTGACCCACAAGATTTATATATTTTGCAGGACTTACAGTATATTGGGCAAGTATAGCATCAATAATACAACGTAGCATCAGTCGGTGAAGTTGCAACAGATATGCATAAAGCTAAAGGTCTGACTCAGAGTTTTCTGTTTTGAATGATGAAATGGTGTTGGTTTAGTGGTGCCAGAATTGAAGTTAGTTAGAAGCAGTAGTAGTGTTTGTAGTAGTGTTTGTAATACCTTGAGTCAGGGCATTTAGGGGGGAGTATAAATGTGTGTGAATTTGCAAATGTAATGCACGATCTGCAGTATGTATATAAAGCACCATTCACTGTGCTTTACTGGCATGAAAGTTGAGAACACTGACATTAAGTCACCCTGATCATGAAGTATATATCTTTATTTTTATTGAGTTGCTACCGGAGAGTGTGTGTGGGTGTGTGTGCCACATTGTGCAGCAGAGCAACATTTATAGTCACTAACGGTTCCTGTTCTAAACCAATCTTTTTCATTTGGGTTTGCATTCCCCCTCTGTTAGTTTCTGCCTCTATCCTTCTGTCAGTCTGTCAGTCTGTCTTTCTTTCTTTCTTTCTTTCTTTCTTTCTTTCTTTCTTTCTTTCTTTCTTTCTTTCTTTCTTTCTTTCTTTCTTTCTTTCTTTCTTTCTTTCTTTCTTTCTTTCTTTCTTTCTTTCTTTCTTTCTTTCTTTCTTTCTTTCTTTCTTTGAGTCAAATGCACGTCCTACATGCTCGCACATACGCAGACACACAATTTTTCAAAATGGCTCACTTGCTTTTCTTTCCTGACTCTTCCATCACCATGGTTATCGTCAGGGCAACGAGTTACCTTAGCGACTAGTATGTTCCTCTCCCTTTTCCCCGTCAATCTCACTCTCTCTCTTTCTCCGTTGCTACGGCAGCTCAGTGGCATAATTACTGAGGGAACTGGTTGCCAAAAGCAAATATAGCTGCAAGCACGATAAGACGGGACCAAGCAAGCAGCTAAAGCAATAATCATCTAAAGGTCAGAGATCAAAAGTCAGAATACGAAAGTTGTTCGGCATAAGCAGACGCATAAGTGAATATAAGTTACATTTCTGAGAGTCAAGCAGTTCATGAGTTATGAGTGTTCAAAGTTTGCAAATTCAGTTGAGTGCTATAGCGCCATTTGACCAGTGGTCACGGGCTTCGCATCATCACCCACTACCAGATTACCAATTTTCGCGAAAACCGACTGCACGGTTCAGCCAGAACAGCTATTTTTGGCGGAAGAAGGAGAAGGAAGAGAAGGAAAACAAAACACAAACCAAGCAGTCCACTGCGTGAACTGCTTGGTCCCTTAATTATAAACATTAGCCACACACACACACACACACACACACACACACACACACACACACACACACACACACACACACACACACACACACACACACACACACACAGACACACAGACACACAGACACATACTGCATGGGAAGTTGAGAACTGCATACGGTATACTTGTTACAAAAAAAAACTTCCTGCAAAACATCCTTGCACACCTACTGCATTAAGTTCAGTTGTGATGATTTTTTTGTCCTCATTTGGAGAAGAGAAAGGGGAAGGAAAAAAGAGAGTATTTGGTTTATCCAATCCTCATCTTCTGCAACAAGGAAGGGTTGTTTCAGACCCTTTGTAAGAAACAAAGGAACTATGCTTACTGCTTCTTCAGATCTGCTTTTAGATTAGAATGATCAGTGGACTGATGACCCTGGATCTGTACCTTTGGGTCTATCTGGATTGTCTACGTCTACAATAAAAACAGTAAACGTAGCCCATGCACTTCACAGCCAAGATGATCTGTTAAAACTGGTGGTAGTAGCCTAGAAGGCCATCACTCTCTCCTCTGTCAAGCTGTCAACACCCACAGACCCAGACATGCATAATGCATGGCTGAGCTCTGGCATGACACTTGCAGAATCTAGATAAAATTGAGCCCTGACAATTGATGCACGTGGAATTCCACAGCAGGGTGCAATGAGTGATTGACATACCATGAGTCTGATTATATTTTTCCCCCCCATACTCCGGACTTCTATTGCGGTTTCCGTGTTGGTGTCCAAAGACCTTAAAGGTGAATTCCACCCATTTTCAAGATTTTTTCTGAGAGCATACAAAGGGAACCAAATGGACCCTAGCAGGTCCAATTGGTTCCATTTGTACACCTTCAATGGAAATGGAGGTCTGAAAAACCTCCATTTCTAGGAAACACAGAATGGGGGGGCCCATTCACAACATCTCTAAGGTACATTAATGACATAGTAAATGTTGAAAATGGGTCCGAGTCATGTTAGGGCTTTGTCAGAGTAACCATTGTACCACCTGACTGCCTGTGTGTCCCTTTTTGTGCTCACATATATACAGAGAACCCCCTTTGGTCAGTTCTTGTCCGTCTGTGCTCATATACAGGTATAGAACAGACAGATGTCTTCCATTCATATAGAGATGGGAAGCAGGCAGACAGAGGGGAGTGAATATAGAAGTGCAGATAATAGGCCACAGTGAGGACTGTAATTTGATACCATCTCAAAGGAAAGCAGTGGGGGGTGAGAACCAGACCGAGCCAGAGGGGTGGGTGGGTGGGAGTGTGTCTGTGAGAGAGAGAGAGACAGAGAGACAGAGAGAGAGAGGATGTCTCCATGGCAATAAGTACTGCTCGTTAATTAGGGGTCCATCAACAAGCCATGGATGGCAGCAGGTGTTTTCATGCACAAATGCACACACCAGGCCCGGCCGGCCACCGACGAGGAAGCTCCAAGCCAAATGGACGCGCTGGTCGATCGGCGGTAGCAGCTCGAGCCAAAAACTGCGTCTTATTTACTGTACATCCAGCCATTTTTGTAATCTTATCATGTCATTAAATAGAAGAAATCAACCGTTATGACGCTGGGATACGTCCAATATGTCCATACTTCCATCCTGGACTTTGTGGCGGTCATTATTCTAGACCAGGGGTTTTCAACCTTTTTGATACCAGGGCCCACTATTTATTCAGCTTGTGGTCCAGTGCTCCCTGAGAGGGTCCCAGGTGGTCCCCAGCTAAGTTGGTTAACCAGATGTAACTCTTGAGAACGTAAACATGAAACCAAATGGACCCTTGCGGGTCCATTTGGTTTCATTTTTACACTCTCAAGAGTTAAAATTCATCATCTTTGTGATTTACATTTTTATTTGATTTTTTCATATATAGCTTGTACATTGGTCATTAGAGGATACAGGCTTACTAGGTACACATAGAGATCTCATCAGTGTAACTAGAGAAATTAATGAGTACAAGCTAATACAGACATACGTGACCAAGACAGACGTTCAAAAACAAACAACAAAAAGAAAAAAGGATATTGAAGGAGGAAAAAAAAATCATCATCTTAATTAGCCCATAGTGGTCACAGACCCAGTGGTCCCTGACCCCAGCAAAATGATAGTTTGGAACCAAATGGACCTGGGAGAGAGATAGGTATAGATAGCTAGAAAGCAGGGAAAGACAGAGGCAGAGCGCAATGACTGTCTTCAAGACAAATTTATCTTGTGTTGTGTTATAGTGCACTAAGTTGCACACTTGTCCGATCGGGCAACCAGGTAGCAGTCTTCACTTGCCCCACCATTTTTTTATACTTGCCCCGGGCAAGCGGGCAAGTGTTAGTGTCAACCCCTGATTTCTTTTGCTTTTGTCCAGATTTCAGAAACAAAACGGGCAGACATACTGATCAAAATGGCATTAATCTGGCTATTTAAGCTCTTGAGAGTGTAAACATGGGTCCATTTGGTTTCATTTTTATGCTCTCAAAGAGTTACATCTGGTTAACAGACTCTCCATTTAGCTGGGGACCACCTAGTGGAATCCTCTCAGGGACCACTGGTGGTCCCCATTCCACTGCACTGGTTGAAAACCCCTGTTCTCTCTGTGTGCGTGCGTGCGTGTGTGTGTGCGTGCGTGCGTGCGTGAGAATATTAAAATGACAGGCCTACTCTAATCCTCACCTTAAACATAGCTGTGAGCATGGCACAGTGTGGATAGAGGCTCAATGCATATGACAACCTTAACGTGATTATAGAGCAATGTTTGACAACCTAATACTCATGATGGGTTTTTGTCAGCAAACGTTCCCAAAAGTCAGATAAAGCAAACGTTCACATAGTTTTACCCAGTCACATGCTGGTTGTTGTTTCTAAGGTGCTGATTACAAACATTTCCACGCTTAAATGATGATGAGTTCTGTGTGTGTGCACACGCGTGCACACGCGTGCACACACACACACACACACACACACACACACACACACACACACACACACACACACACACACACACACACACACACACACACACACACACACACACAGGGGTGTGCCCGAATATACTGAAATATTAAAATAATCCATTACATAATAGAATGAACATGCTTTGCATGTATGCACACATGCAAAGCTTTACACACAGGCTTTTTGTACCCTTGGGGCATGAGGTTGCACACACACACACACACACACACACACACACACACACACACACACACACACACACACACACACACACACACACACACACACACACACACACACACACACACACACACACACACACACACACGCCTTCCTCTTTATAATTGGGTGGAAATTAAATTGATTTCTTATCTTTTTTTTAAATCCCACATGTATAAACCTTGACCCCAACAGTACCTGGCCCCAACCCTGACCCCTTCTAATGAAGTCCACACGATACCGTGCACAATGCACGTGTCTGAGCTCATGCAGCTAATCAGTAAAAGCCTTGTGTTATTACAGTAACTTAAAGGGGAATTCCACCCATTTTCATGATGTCATTAATATATCTTAGAGATGTTGTGTGGACATGATAAAAAGTTCCTCCCATTCTGTGTTTCCTAGAAAGGGAGGCCTGAAAAAAAAATCATTAACATGGTGAAACACAACTTGACAA
This sequence comes from Benthosema pterotum, assembly GCA_039105355.1. Classification (NCBI taxonomy): domain Eukaryota; kingdom Metazoa; phylum Chordata; class Actinopteri; order Myctophiformes; family Myctophidae; genus Benthosema; species Benthosema pterotum. Next base: position 2,920,167 of record CM076971.1, on the reverse strand, counting down.
CATCCAGTTGTGTTTCATCATGCTAATTATTTTTCTTTTAGGACCTTTCTGGATAATGTTGAAAATGGGTGGAATCCCCCTTTAACTCTGAGAGTGTACAGGAGTAGCCAAATGGTCCATCTGATAAAGTATCAATATCTTGTTGTATATGGTTATGCACAAAGGCAACTGAGCTTCTGCTTTAAAATATTATTGGGCTAAAGTCAAAGTCGTATGATCAGTCACTCAGTGAAACTGGTTCTCCGCATTTGACCCATATCTTGGAGCGGTGAGCCGCAGTGTGCGCCACACTCGGGGAATCATTAGTTGATTGGACCCCCAGTCCATCCCTTTGATGCTGAGTGCCAAGCAGGGAGGCATTGGATCCCGTTTTTAGATTCTTTGGTATGACCTGGTCGGAAATCGAACCCCGACCTCTGCAGTTTCAGCTTGGTCAAACAGATTGTGATGAGATTAAATGATAGTGTGTCTACTCATATGCCCAGGTTTGTAGTTGGAACCCTGAGTGCCCCCCCCCCTCCCCAGTTAGGGTGCACGAGCAGTGTTGCAGTGCAGTGTGTGTGTGTGTGTGTGTGTGTGTGTGTGTGTGCATGCATATTTGTATGCGTGTCGTCATCATCAATATTTCAAACAGCTCCAGGCTCATTTTCTCCAATCAATGAACATAGAACAAATCAAAGAGTGGGGTCAGAGCAGGAAAAAGGACATAATCCATTCAGTCGGGCTACACTCCACTATATGGACACCTTTTATTTTCTAATTTATTTTATCAATGCTTTTTGGATAACTATAATTATATAGTCTTTTTGGTTTCCGGAAGTTTCTGGTTCTTGTATTAATCAATCAATCAATCAATCAATTAGGCAGATGATTGAATGATTCAATCAATTAGTCAATCAGTCAATTATTCAATCAGCTGCCTAATGCTAGATGATGTGCAATACATAGTTAGATTACAGTCCACCTGAGATGAAAAAATAAGTTATTATAATATGTTTATTGTATCAATCAATACAGTGTATTAAAGTTAAGCTGTTGCATCACTAGTTGATACCTACTGTATTTGCTGTATGCAACTCTGCATGAAGCAGTTGCATCACTAGTTAGTTGGCAGAATGTCCTGTAGGCTCCCTGGTTCCACTGTGGAGCTGTTTCAGCTGTGCTGTTAAGAGGACACTGGCATGCTGTACAATCCTCAGTGTTTTCTCTGAGGATGTAAAAAGTGATGCAGTGCCATAAAGTTTATGGCACCGTGGTTATCACGACCCCCTGGGGTCCCTGTGCGGGTGCCGAGGGGTCCCCGACGAAATGAGGAGCACGCTTGCAGCGTGCTGCAATGCCGCAATGATTTCCGATGCTTGTAGATTTTATATATTCTTTTAAACGTGTTAAAAAAATAACAAAATGAAAATCACGTTTGGGAGTCCTTGAAAAAAAGACCATGGGCTCCATTTTCGTTACCATCTAAACCCCTTATCCTAAACCCCTTATCATTTTTTCTACTATTTTGAAAAACTTTTTGGAATAGTTCAACGTGCCAATCTGAGCTTGTAGACCCTTTAAACTACTGAAAAATGTTAGTCGTTTAAATAGTTAATAGTTTAAAAAGGCAAAGAAGTTAAGGGATAAGGGGTTTAGCGGTGACGAAAATGGAGCCCCATATTTCAGAACGGCTGTGTAATATATTTTGGACAGTTTGTTTGACATATGGAGGCACATCACCGTGGGCATGACGGTGCAGAATGACATCAGGCCATCTCATTATTGTGCCCCATGGCTGGGCCGCTGGGAGGACAGCAAAACAACGTGTCGGGGTGTAAATTCTTCCATTAGCGCTGGTCTCCTGGTAGTACCGACTCTGGAAACCTGAGTAATTACTGCCAGGAGATGAATAACAGCATGCAGCCTAGACTCTGTTCTAATTGTAACTCCAGGGACCGCAGTATGTGTGCAGGTGGCGACGTGCCGTGTGTGCATGTGCGTTTATGTGGCTTAGCAGTTTAAACCATTCTGTACTCTACTTGTTTCAACTCTCATTGAAAAAATAGCAGGCGTTCGCGGCTCATAGCGTGCCACAGCGTGGCGTCCTATGCACCGTGAACGCCTGCTATTTTGGGGGGAAATTGGTGAGAATGCAGCACAAATTTCTCGATCTGTTCTTTCAGAGCGAATGTCTTATAGAATCTAAAATGTCAGGTCATTTTCCCTTAAGTATACAAATGAACAGAACTTTAGTTGAATAATATAAAACTACACCAAAATATATTTGCATTTTTTGTATAGAGCAGTGGTTTTCAACAAGTGGTCCTGGAACCACCAGGGTTCTATGAGGTCCCCAGTCTAAATAATAGAAAGTTGGTGAAACCATGTTTAGACTCAAGAGTTAAAATATTCATCATCTGAATTAGCCCGAGTATACACAACTAGAGAAAAACAGCCATTATTGTGATAGAGTGACTTCTAGCAGCCAATGATTATGAACATTACCTCCACCTGTGCTGATTAGCAACTCCCCTGCAGCTGCCTCTGAAGTGTTCTGTGTTTGTTCAGTGTGGTTTTGGAAGTCTCCCAGTAAAGACCTGTGTTCAAGCTCACTGTGTGTGTTCTTCCACAGCCCAGGATATTACAGTGGCGACGAGGATGGTCATCTCTGCATGAAGGACTCGTTTGAATATTGTACACTGGTCGTGTAAAGAATTTTAAAGGAACCGGGTGCAATTTTTTTTTTCTCATTTCAAGTTGCCATGGCTGGACACATCGGTCGTGTGGATGACTACAATGACTCTAAGGAGGATTTTGAGTCGTATATTGAGCGTTTGGAGCAGTGGATGCTGGCAAATGAAATTGCTGATGACAAGAAGGTGCCTGTTTTTCTGTCTGTCATTGGAGCAGACACTTACAAGCTGCTGAAGAACCTGGTGTCTCCTACTGTGCCAAGTAGTATGGCTTATGATGACCTGAAGACGGCGTTGGCTACACATTACAAACCAAAGCCGATTGTAATAGCTGAGCGCTTCCGATTTCAGAAACGTAACCAGAAGGAAGGGGAAACTGTTTCAGATTATGTTGTTGCTTTGAGACAGTTGTCTGCCACCTGTGATTTTGGTGCTTTCCTGAACGATGCACTGAGGGATCGTTTTGTTTTTGGACTGTGTTCTGAGGCTGCACAGCGCAGGTTGCTGTCGGAGAAAGATTTGACATTCCAAAAGGCCTGTGACATCGCTCTATCGATGGAGCTTGCTTCAAAGACTACGTCGGAGTTTGCGGAACACAGTGTACCAGAGCACCAGGTAAATGCCCTGTCAAGTACCCATACAGTTTCTGAAAGGGGGAGGAAAGGGCAGTTCAGAGGGAACAACAGAGGAAGAGCCCAGAAAGGAATGAACAGAAATACTGGGGTGCAGCAAGAACAAGCATGCTATCGATGTCTAGGAAAGCACTTAGCACGCGATTGCAGATTTAAAAATGAGAAGTGTCATACATGCTCCAAGATTGGGCACATTTCCCGTGCATGCAGAAGTGGAAATGTCACTTCACAAACCCAGTATGTTGAAAATGAGGATGACACTCCTACACAAGATGATGAAGGTGATGATCTTTTTGGGTTGTATGCTATATACTCCACATGTAGCCATGAGAAAGGTTACACCGTTGATGTTAAACTGGGGGATAAGGAAAAAAACATGCTGCTAGACACAGGGTCAGCAGTGTCGGTGGTATCGGAGGAATACTACCTGTCAAATCTCACCCATTTCCCATTGAAACCAGCCTCCAAATTAAAGCTGAAGTCATACTCAGGCCAGATGATCCCTGTTTTGGGGTACATAATGATACCCGTACAGTATGAGGCACAGCAAGTAACTGTACCATTAGTCATTGTTAAGGGAAAGAGACCAGCTCTGATTGGCCGAAACTGGTTAAAGAAAATACAGCTGAACTGGAAGCAGATTTTCACTGTACACTGTGTACCAACAGCCACAAACTGTAATCCCAGAGTCCAAGAGGTAATACAGAGACACCAGACAGTGTTCACTGAGGGTCAAGGATGCATTCAAGGTTTCAAAGCTAAGATTCGCATAAAACCTGACACCACACCAGTATTCTGTAAAGCCCGTCCAGTTCCTTATGCGCTAAAGGAAGCAGTAGAGAAAGAGCTGGATCGATTGGAAAAGGCAAGAGTGATCTCAAAGATTGAGACAAGTGATTGGGCGTCGCCCATAGTCACTGTGCCCAAGGCTGACAAAACAATCAGAATATGTGGAGACTACAAGGTCAGCGTCAACCAGTGTGTAGAAGTGGAGACATACCCGCTACCCAATACTGAGGATTTGTTTGCTACTTTGGCCGGGGGAACCTCATTCAGCAAACTAGATCTGTCCCATGCCTACCAGCAGCTCCAGTTGGATGAAATGTCAGAAAAATATTTGACCATTAACACTCACAAGGGCCTGTACAAATACCACCGCCTTAGCTACGGTGTTTCCAATGCACCTGCCATTTTTCAGTCCGTCATGGACCAGATGCTGCAAGGGCTGGATCATGTGACATGTTTTTTGGATGATATTCTCATCACTGCGTCCTCAGAGGAGGAACATTTAAAGAGGCTGGATGAGGTGCTAACACGTCTGGAAAAACATGGGGTCAGAGTGAAACTGTCCAAGTGCCATTTTTTCCAGAGCAGTGTGGTGTATCTGGGACACCGCATTGACAAGGAGGGTCTTCACCCCACCGATGACAAAGTGGCAGCTATAACAAAGGCACCAGCACCAACGAATGTCACAGAATTGAAGTCATTCTTAGGGCTTCTCAATTATTATTCACGTTTTTTGCAGAGCCCGTCTACCTTGTTGAAGCCATTGCATTCTCTGCTGAAAAAAGATGTGAAGTGGATTTGGACGGCTGAATGTGATAAGGCGTTTGAGGGTGCTAAACAACTGCTGAAGCAGAATACGGTGTTGGTGCACTACGACACTCGCATGCCACTGAAACTTGCATGTGATGCATCACCTTATGGAGTTGGTGCTGTGATTTCCCATGTGATGGAAAATGGAGAGGAACGGCCTGTGGCATTTGCATCAAGGACCCTGACTGAGGCTGAAAAGAAGTATGCTCAGATTGAAAAAGAGGCGCTTGCCATCATTTTTGGAGTCAAGAAATTCCACAAATATTTGTATGGAAGAAGATTCACTCTTCTCACAGACCACAAGCCATTGTTGGCAATTCTGGGGCCAAAAACAGCAGTGCCAACGTTGGCAGCTTTGAGGATGCAACGTTGGGCTCTCATTCTCATGGCATACGATTACGCCATTGAATACAAGAAATCAGCGGATCATGCAAATGCTGATGCTTTGTCACGCCTTCCCCAAGCTTCAGGTGACAACACAGCAGAGGAGGGAAGTATGTTCTATTTCTCTCATGTTGAGGAATTGCCAATCAGTGCACGCGACATTGAGCATGCTACAATGAAGGATCCTGTTCTCAGCAAGGTGTGGAGCTACACCATGAATGGATGGCCTAATCATTTACAGGATGAAGCTCTGAGACCATACTTCATGCACAGGCAGGAGTTGTCAGCAGAGCAGGGCTGTATCCTCTGGGGTCAAAGAGTTATCGTACCACCAGTCTATCGACAGAGATTACTGGAAGACCTCCACCATGAGCACCCAGGAGTCTGTCGTATGAAGGCTCTTGCCCGCAGTTATATCTGGTGGCCAGGCTGTGATGCTGATATCCAGGAACTGGTGCAAGGGTGCTCAGTATGCCAAGCAGTTCAGAAAATGCCCGCGGTGGCGCCGCTGCACCATTGGAAATGGCCAGAAAGAGTGTGGCAGAGGATTCACATTGATTTTGCTGAGAAAGACAAGCAGCATTTCCTAATTGTCATAGATGCCCACTCCAAGTGGTTGGAGGTTTTCCCAATGTCCTCCACAACCTCCCAAAACACCATTGTGATTCTGAGGGCCCTGTTTGCTTCATATGGCCTGCCAGAGGAATTGGTTTCGGACAACGGGCCGCAACTAGTGTCTAAGGAGTTTACTCAATTCCTGCAGAGCAATGGAGTCAAACATACTGCCGTGCCTGCATACCACCCTGCATCAAACGGACAAGCCGAGAGGTCGGTACAGATCCTGAAGCGAGCGCTGACAAAAAATGTGTTGGAAGCCGGTGGCGGGGCTTCGCTGTCACTCAGTCACAGGTTAGCCAACTTCCTGCTTATGTACCGCAATACACCCCACACTGTGACTGGTCGGACTCCAGCTGAGTTGTTCTTGAAACGTCATGTCCGGACCCGATTCAGTTTGCTGAAGCCTGAGCTTGCCAGACGAGTTGAGAAACAACAAGCTGCACAGAAGTACCACCATGACCGTGGAGACTCTCCTGTTCGTGTTTTCAGGGAAGGAGAGGAGGTCCGCATCCGTAATTTCAGGGATGGCGTCGAGAAATGGATTCAGGCAGCAGTTCTCCAGAGACTGGGACCTGTCACTTACTTGATACAAGAAGGACAAAGACAGCGGACAGTGCATGTCGATCACATTCTGCCATGGAGAGTTGGCAGACCTTCACCTACATTGATTGCACCTGCTGCCGTGGGTGTGCCCCCCATAATGGTACCTCCCGTGGTTCCTCCAAGTTCACCAGTGAGCCAAACACCCCCCCCAGTTCACACAGAGCCACCTGAGCAGGCGGTGGAGGTGCCACCTTCACCGGGGTCGACCTCCGCAACAAAGAGTTCGCCAGTGAAACGCAGGTACCCCGAGAGAGTTAGGGTACAACCACAGAGACTGACTCTTTAAACTGACTGTATTTTACCCAGGCTGTGCTGTTATCCATATGTTAGATTGTCGCACATTTGAGGGTTGAAGATTTATGTTTGATTGACTTTCGTTTTTGCATCTGACTTTTGTTTTTCTTTTGAATTGGGATCAAGAGGCTTTGATTTTGTGTAACTGTATTCGCTGCTTAAATTCTAAAAGGGGAGGAGTGTGATAGAGTGACTTCTAGCAGCCAATGATTATGAACATTACCTCCACCTGTGCTGATTAGCAACTCCCCTGCAGCTGCCTCTGAAGTGTTCTGTGTTTGTTCAGTGTGGTTTTGGAAGTCTCCCAGTAAAGACCTGTGTTCAAGCTCACTGTGTGTGTTCTTCCACAGCCCAAGATATTACAATTATTTTTTATCTGTGTTGTGTTGTTGCCTGTTTTGTTTCCAAAAGTACAATAAGTACAAAAAGTACAAAAGCAAAAATAAACCTTTAGGGGTCTGTTTTGGGTCTGTGGGGCTAACATGTCCTCAAAAGGTGCTCTGTGGCTCAAATGTTGAATAAATAGTGGTCCCTGCCTCCTGGTATCAAAAACGTTGAAAACCACTGGCTTACAGTAAAATGTGCAAAAGTGCAATAAGTGAGCTGAATCCCTCCTTTAGAAAAACACCCTTGACCACTTAAACTTTCCTGCTTTAGCTGTGATAAATCCACAAGCTCACAACGTATTGCAAGCTTATATAGCTTTTTCCATTTTGGGCAAATGGTTGCCATGCTCTCACCAAATGCACACAATACGGATGCTTGGATAATGCTGCTATGAAATGAAACACGGATAAACACTACACATAAAAATCAATAAAAATCGCATTTTAAAAATGCATTATCTCTCCAAACATGTGCATACGCCTCCTGCAGAGCATGTGAGAGATATTATGCACCTCCTCACAACAGGTGTCCTGACAAACAAAGCACTATGTATGTACTATGTACTGTATGTGTGGGTTTGCTTGTGTGTGAGTGAACATAGTGTTGAGGAGGAGTATAGTGAAGGCTATTGTTGTATTGTGTGCTGCAGTAACACTCTGAATTCCCACCTTGGGACGAGCTCTATCTTATCTATAAATAACTGTGCCGATCTTCATAGATTTGTGCTCAGCATCGTACTTGTAAAGGTTCCTACCGAACAGAACAGACTCTTCAGATAGAGTGGTGCCATATTAAAAAAAGTTCCAGAAATAACCTTTCATATGGTCCTTAGAATAGACTGAATGGGATAGAATGATTTAGCAACTCTGAACTCTAGAATGACTGCTCAGGTCTGTACTCTGCTCCTTTTTTCACCTATCCAGGAATTCCTTAAATGTAGGGGAAGTGATTTCACTGTCAGATATCACCCAAAAAATATTTTTTTTCTGTTAAAATGCTCTATTATAAGGTGTGGAAACCACATATGGAGTTTCCCCCTCCCCCACGTTAGCAGAGGAGCTAATAAAAGTTCCCCAGGTCACCACAATTCTCCTCCAATCAGGAGAGAGCAGCAGGTTCACATAGTGTACCTACTTTTGGGGGCCCCTAGTACATCAGGCTGGTACTATACCATGAATTTCAAATCACTTCCCCTACCTTTAAATGCAAAAGTTGCTTCTTCGAATGATCAAAAGTTTTATTTGTACAAAAGGGTGCTTTACTATAGAAGCCCATAAGGAGCATGAATAGTAACATGGTTCTTTACTAGGTGTTCAACCACATAGCTTTTAAGGAGAACACCTTTAAGTAAGAACACCTTTAAGTTTCTTTATTGACTCCATTTCCAGCCATGTGTTATACTGTACAGCAGTGGTTTTCAACTGGTGGTCCGGGGACCACCATTGGTCCATGAGACGGTTCCAGGTGGTCCTCAGTTAAGTTGGTTGACCAGCTGTAACTCTTGAGAGTGTAAAAACGAAACCAAATGGACCCTTATCCATTTCGAGAGTTAAATTAATCATCATCTTAATTAACCCAAGTCCACACAACTAGAAGATTAATGGACGGTCATGGACAGAAGCAAAATAAATCTTTAGTTTTGGGGTCTGTGGTGCTAAAATGTCCCGAAATGGTGGTCTGTGCCTGTGGCTCAAATGCTGAATAGATGGTGGGCCCTGGTACCAAAAAGGTTGAAAACCCCTGCTGTACAGTAAATACATTTTCTCTATCATTTCCTCAGGTGATGGATATCATGTGTGATGCCGCCGCGTCCTCAACGAACAATGCGTTAACATATAGATCTATAGATCAAAAAAGTAAGGAATTGCCAAAAATTGAACATAAGGAAGAAGAGCACTTGTTCCTTATGTTCAATTTTTGATATGTTCCTTATGTTCAATTTTTGATCCAAAAATTCCTTATGTACTTGATCCAAATCTATATCACTGAAGTCACATGCATAAGAGGAGAGAAAGAGAAGGAGGCCCATCAGCCTTGAGTAGCTTGCACACACACACACACACACACACACACACACACACACACACACACACACACACACACACACACACACACACACACACACACACACACACACACACTTGTACGTGTGTGTGTGCGTGTGTGTGCGTGTGAGGGAGTGAGAGGGAGACGGAGAGAGAGAGACGACAGTATAGAGACCAATTGCTTCACTTCACAGTCACACATTTCAAACACACATGCACGCACACCGCACACATTTACTGCACAAGTTCCCTTCACACAGAGACAAAACACACACACACATGCACACACTCACGTGCGCGCAAATGTACAAGCGGAGAGTCTTCATTGAGCATGCCTGAAGCTTAGCCAAGCGTTCAAGCTCCCTCAGTGACCTAGAAATGAATGACAGACTACCCTCTCTGCACAAAGACAACCGTTTCACCCACCGCACTGATACCTGTAATGTTTTCATTCTATGATGCCTGCGTGGTTTAGTACATTCTATTATACCTGACGTTTAATACATTCTCTAATGTTTGTACATTTTAAAATGTTAACTGCCCCTATATATTACCCATTTAGTTTTTGTATGAATATAAATAAGTGTCTGTGTGTTATCAAAAGTAACCCAGATATTTATGTTGTTAGCGAAAACATTCATAGATGGTAAAAAAGAGAAGGAAAAAAATAATAATTCTGTGTTTCATTTTGTAGTTCAGTTGTGTGTAATTTGACTTATGTTGGAGCATTTGGCTCCCTGAAAGACGACTAGTATTCAAATGGCTGCCAAGTGGGTAGACCTTCACAATGTGTATCCATGAGTAAAAGTCCCATTCATTTTCTCCATAGAGAGATTCTAATTGTAATTGGTCGGGATCTCCCCATCATGTTTTATTCTATTCTTTAATCTTATTGATATTTCAAATTATTGTGCTTATAATTAAAATAATTTAAACCACTATGCTACTAACTACAGTCGCACCACTAAACCAACACCGTTTTATCACTCAAAACAGAAAACTCTCTGAGTCAGACCTTTAGCTTTATGCATGCTTTGTGCCTGTTGCAACTTCAACAACAAGTGATGTTATTACTGATGCTTACTTGCCTAATATAAGTCTTCTAACAGAAAATGGTATGGGTGCGGCTTCATCGCCCGTGGCACGAAGCGTCACAGGCCTGCTGCCGAGACTGTTCCACGGCGACTGCCGTTGCTCTCTCTCTCTCTCTCTCTCTCTCTCTCTCTCTCTCTCTCTCTCTCTCTCTCTCTCTCTCTCTCTCTCTCTCTCTACCATGTCCTCAGAAATCAAATCATACTTTACATCCATCCAGCTGTCAAGCAGTGGAAATATGTATTTATTCACTCAGTGAGACTGGATACATCTGAATGATTCTGGCAGAGTCGGATCAAAACGTCGGCATTAAAATGTATGAGAGATATACTGGCAACAGAGGGGAGTCGAAGTATATGGGTGGATTTGCTTGGGAGGGGGTCCGTGCCTCTGTTCTTCATACTGTTGGGCCACCGAAACCGATTTGTTTGATAGCATCACAATTGCATTGTCAAATTGACGCAAACCCACATCAATACTGCCATCTCTATTGCCTATATTGGGCAAATTGTCTCAACAATTTTAATTTTAACTGTTTAAGCCCCAAAGATGATAAACCGAGCGGTTAACAAGCTTGTTTTTGCTTTGCTGGCTCGTAACCATTTTTGAACAGGCAGTCATTAGACAGGCTCATAACATTGCTTCCGATCCCTCACATGTTCTCAAACATGAATGTGTTGATGTGGAATGGTAGGAAGTACAGAACTCCACAATGTAAATATAACAGATACAAACACTCGTTTGTTCCTTTCTCGATCAAGTTGCTCAACGATAACTGATTGCACCCTGCCTAGGGACAGGGAATGCACTAAGGTGTATGTTGTGTTGCTCTGTTGTGTGTTGCTCCTTCTATTGTGTTGTTCTGTCTTATGATGTTTTTCCTGTTGTCTGTGTATGTGTGCAGCTCGGTCGTTGTCTCCAAGACAAATTTCTCCCTTGGGAGACAAATAAAGTAAACCTTGAACCTTGTTTACACATGCCATGTAAGACGAAATTTGTTTACTCACAGTGATTAATCTGCTTTAATCCCGGTCGATGCTGACCGAATTAGCATCTTCGGCTAACGTTGGGATCGCTCTCTCGCAAATAATGTCCAAAATGCGGGGGTGCGCGGTATGTAGGTAGGTCCATATTGCCACAATAGCCTATTGTGGCAATTGGCGGCCGGATTGAAGCTGGTTTCTCTTCAATATGATTCATTTTGGCTTTGTTAACCCTATAGTCACACATCTCTGAATATTGTGTGGGAAAAATGTTTACAACTGCTGTTGGTGATGTTTTTGTTTTTGAGATGAATGAATCAATTATTTGATTCAAAATGCATATGAATGGAAGTGGGGGCGCTACAGGCTGGAAAAGTGACACCCAAGGAGTTAAGAAACACGTGTGGGGGAGTTAGAAGGGGATGCAAGGATAGGGAGAGGTCAGAGCGGCGTAGAGAGAGGATGAGAGTAAGACGATATGAGGAAGATGTAGTCATGACATGTCAGAATGCCAGACAGGAGGGGTTTTGCTGGAGGAACATGTCAATAAATCCTTCCAATATTACTGCAATATCCAGCTAGGATGAAAGCGACTCGCTCAATACTCGCATGCAATATTGACCTAATATCTCCTCATCGAGAGAGAGAGAGAGGGGTAGACAGAGAGAGAGAGACGGAAAGAGAGAGAGATTGCATGCATGTAGCAGACCCAAATGCGACAGAGAGAGGGTGTGACTTTCAGATTGGCTGAATACACATTTCTGTTGTGTCGCTCTTTGGCCCTGTGCAAGCATCCATGCATGCATGCAAGAGTAGGCTACACACACGCGTCACGCATGCATGCATGTGAGTGGGCATGCGTGTGTATGTGTGGGTGTGTGCGTGCGTGTGTGTGTGTGTGTGTGAGATGTGAGAGTGCAACTTCTCTAGACTCCATCGTTGTTTATTCATGTCATGCCTGTCTGGCCTCGATCCCCTCAGCCTCTACATGAATACATTACACACACACACACACACACACACACACACACACACACACACACACACACACACACACACACACACACACACACACACACACACACACACACACACACACACGATAGTGTAGATGGAAATGGAACTAACCTGTAGAACCCAGGGTTAGCCCAGGCAGCCGTGTATATAATGATTAATAATAGTTAAATGATAAAACTTCAGTTTCTCCTTAGCTGTGAACCTTTTGCAAAGCATTAAGAGTTCGTACCGTAAATTGGCAGAGTTCAGCAGTTTGGACCACAATGTCTTACTATGATAAGGTACAAAACGTGGAATTTGTCCATGAAAAAATAAATACCGGTAATAACAGAAGTAAAAAATATATACAGAGATAAAAGGTTTCTGCTCAACAGCGGCGACATATTCAGTGTCACACTTGGGAAATAAGTGACAGCGAGAAATGGAGGAAATTTCCAATAAGTGGGGATAGTTCAGTGTCAGATGTAGCTACAAATAGCTCCTCTAATGTGCTTACAAGAATAGAAGCCGTCAGCTGGGGTTAAAAGATCCATACATCCATGTGGTCAGTTCCAGCGACTCCCCTAGGAATCCCAATACATTGTAAGAATAGCTCTCATTCTCATGCAGGGCCAGGAGCAGAATTCTAGCATATTGTTCAGAGAGGTGCTGAGAGGTGCTGGAATAGAATGGGCTTGGAAGATGTGGTGTAGACCAGGGGTTTTCAACCAGTGGTCCGGGGACCACCAGTGGTCCTTGAGGGTTCCAGGTGGTCCCCAGCTAAATGATGGAAAGTTGGTTAATCAGGTGTAACTCTTTGAGAGTGCAACAATGAAACCAAATGGACCCTTGCGGATATGGCATGGGCATCTGCAGGGCACAGACAGCAGACAGGTAGATAGTGTAATTATCAGATCAACGATTTGAAGTAGGCAACGGTCGTGAGATGAGAAAATATGCATCTGCCTGCTGTGTACTGAATAATTTCTAATTATATAACTCCTCTACCTAATCATTACACATGGACAACATGAATGCACAAAATGCCATCAAAGAAAATGTGTTTTTTTTCTCCTTGAAGCATCCCAGAAAAGAAGCTAAGAGGATGAAAAGAATTTGGAACTAACACTTGGCAGCAAAGCGCTACACAGTTCCACTGGAGTCATTTGTAACTGTAAAATGTGGGTAACTTTGAACAGTCAACTGTGAATCTAGCTACTATAATGCGAGAGCGGCTTGCCCGTTTATCCGTTCACCTTTACGCCGCTTCTCCTACCAAACCACAATGTTTGCACACATCTCACTATGCACAACACCTCCAACAGCTATGTCCACACAGCATAGGCTATATTGCATCCATGTCATATTTACTGTACAGTGGCCACTTTTATGAAAATCAAATTTGTGCAAATTAAACTCCCTGACTAAAAATTGCCTGCAAGCCTCCCGGTCTACGCTACTGTGACGTCAAAATCGTCACCGTTTTGGAGCCTGTGCTCACACCAGAACCATACAACAACACAGTTACAACAATGTTCACTTCATGGGGCCAGTCCAATAAGGCAATAAACACCATTGGACGGAAGGTATTGCAGTGTATGGTCGCTGCAGGAGGTTTTCTACAAAAGTCAATATCCTCAAGAACTCTGCCTTTACTGTATGGCTCTGCCTCCAAACTCTGTCTGCTCCCTCCCCTTCTGTATGAGCCGGTCAATCCAACAACAACCACCACCACAATGCCCTCGATGCGACGCTGACAGCCCCGACATTATTCTCTAGAAGTAACAACGCGCCAGGCAGAAAACGGACTTTACCTTCTCTTTCTCGGAGCCACAAAGCCTCTACAACTAACGACACACCACACAAAACACGGACGTTACTAATACTTTATATTTCTGGGAGCCGCAATGCCAAGCGATGCATTGTATCGTATGCATGCGGCTCATACTGCATACTGAGTGGCACTAGCATACACACAATGTCTCACGCACAATTTGTGCAATGGGGCATCTTGACAAAAATCAAGGACATTATGAATCAATTATGAACCAAGGTAGATTGATGGCCAATGTGTTTTGGTGTGGAATTCTCCTTTAAGTAGTCTACACAATTAGGGAATGTAGAATGGCCATTTTTTTTGTTTGCAAAATCCAGCCTGGAATTGTAGACAAAAAAACAAAAGAAATCTTTTGGAGTCTGTGGGGCTAAAATGTCCTCAAATGTTGGTCCGTGGCTCAAATACAGAATACTGTAAGTAGTGGGCCCTGATATACGCTATAGCAACAATGTAAGCCACTACAGTTTTCTCTCAGACAAGATTCCGTTACGAAACATTTTCAACGTTGTTGGCACTTCTTCTTTTGCTGCATGGCCAACGGCTATATACCAGAAGGAGCAATTTTCTGACAGGAATAAACGGTGTCACCCTGTCAGGTCTATATGCTCTGCATTAGTCCTACAACCAGCTGAACGTTGAACAGTAGAATAACTACACGTCTCTGTGTTGCTGCTTAGCCTGAGATTCCTATATACATTTCTGACAGCAAGTAAACAAAGCAGGGAACCACCTTGCTTTTGACATTGCTAGAACAAGTCTGTGTCAGCATACTAAATCATTCGATTTCTTCCTCGGCTACAGTGTCCATGTCTACAAAGCAGTGTTCAAACGCTATATGGTTTGTCTGTAGGGGTTGGGATGAAATAATGAATGTAGAGTCTTATTCTGCAGGGACGGGTTCATGTTTCACGTGCTTTTGAAGTCATATGTATTCTGGTATCTGCTCTGCTCTGCTGTGCTTTACCGGGAGAAGTCATGACCATTTTCTGGATGAATAAACACATCACGTATTATAGCTGCTGTGACTCACAGTCCCAGAGCCCCCCCGAGCATAGAACTGCCCTGCAACAACGTAAGGTATAGCATACACAACTAATAGCTGGCTGCATGTGTGCAATACTGACATCCTGCATTCAAAATGTTATACTTGGCCATTAAAAAAGTAGTCATTGTGCATGATGACTCTGTTAAGTTTTTCAAATGGCTATTTTGTAGGATGGCTATTTTGACTAAATTAGAATGGTGCCCGTAGTTCCTGTTTGGCACTTAACTTACTGTATGTAGCTACATACTGTACTTGGAACAGTGCAAGTTGGAAATGTATGCCCCACTCAGATATTATACTTTATACAAACATATAAACGCAGATACACAATATTATCATTTCTCTCAAGGATTGTTCACAAATCTGTCTAAATGTGTGATAGTGAGCATTTCTGCTTTGCTGAGATGATCCATCCCACCTCACACAGGTATGCCACATCAAGATGCAGATATGACTTCATGGTTAGTGCACAGGTGTGCCTTAGACTGGCCACCCAGATTTTCTTTTGCTTTATTGCGGCTCTGGGGACTCAGAACCAGTCAGTATCTGGTGTGACCACCACTTGCCTCATGCAGTGCAACACATCATCTTTGCATATTTATCTGATTATCAATTGTGGCCTGTGGAATGTTGGTCCACTCCTATTCAATGGCTGTGCGACGTTGCTGGATATTAGTGGGAACTGGTAGGCACTTTAGATCTTTAAGTCCATCTCATGAAAAATGCTAGCAAAAACAAAACTTAAGTGTTGCGTTTATATGTCTGTCTCTCTCCCTTTTATATAGAGTTCTTTGTATGGAATTGTAAATAATGCGTGCCAAATATGGATTCTGCCATTTTTTAGTTCTGACTGTCAGGCATTCCCAAACATGGACTGTTGTTAGCTCCATATATAGACACTAGGCAGGGGCCCTGCAGGCCACTTCTGGACAACGGTAAACACTGAACAGGCCCTGCAGGCCACTTCTGGACAACGGTAAACACTGAACAGGCCCTGCAGGCCACTCTTCGGTAGTTCTTGCACCTCTAGGACCATTGTGTGTGACGACAGGTCAGCAGCACTCAGCAGTTCAAGGATGGGCCGTGATTTATTTTGTTTGGTTTCCGCTTTCTGCCCAAGGCATGATTCTGCCGACAGCGAACAATGGATGATAGCTTTGAAGCGCGGCTCGCTGTGGAGGTTAAGAGGTATACAAACACTTCTGTATGCCCTCTCCCAGGGACCACCAACATAACCTGTCAAGAAAAGGCAAACCCTCTCTGACAAATTCGCCAATGTACGTGATGTACAACGGGTAGCGATCCACTGTTCCAGCGGCAGCGGCTCAAGTGCCCCATGGAGTTACTAGGCAGACTAAAGTGGGTATGGTCTCTAAAGCAGTGGTTTACAATCTTTTCTTACCAAGGTCCACTATTTATTCAGGATTTGAGCAACAGACCGCCATTGGATGACATTTTAGCCCCACAGACCCCAAAACTAAAAAGAAATTCTGCTTTTGTCCACAATTCCAGGCTGGATTTCAGAAACAAAACAGTCAAACATACAGATCAAAATAGCCATTAATCTTCTACATTCTCTAGTTGTGTAGACTTGGGGCTAATTCAGATGATAAATATTTTAACTCTTGAGAGTGTAAAAATGAAACCAAATGGACCCACAAGGGTCCATTTGGTTTCATTGTTTTGTTCTCAAAGAGTTACACCTGGCTAGCCAACTTTCCATCATTTAGCCTGAGGACCACCTGGAACTTTCTCAAGGTCCCCAGACCACTGGTTGAAAACCACAAGTGTGGGCCTTGCTTGGAGTGCAGGATTTTGCAAGTGGGCCCCGCGAAACTGACAAAACACTATTCTAACGTTAAGGAAATGCTTTTTTCTTTTTATCTGCTACTGCCAGTGCCAGCACTGAATGTTTTCATTCAGTTAAAACATACTGTATGTCGACTTGTCGAGTCACACTTGGAAAACAGAAACGCCACGAAGGCCTTCAAAGGAAATGTTCTTTACTCCAAGATGCGCTTGGAGCCAGAGAAGCATGAGGATGAAACGAGTGAAAGTGACAACGGGTGCATGCGTTCGGAAATGGTGCACACTGCACGGTGCAATGCAAACTAATAGACGAGTGGGCTCTGGTGCTGTATCGCCAAACGTGCCCCAATACAAGACATACAGCAGTAGTAGTACACAATAAAATCTCCACTGCTGTTTGACTGGTGTAAAGCAAGGTTTTCAACCTTTTTGAGGGCGGGGCCCACTATTTATTCAGCATTTGAGCCACGGAGGACCACCTTTTGATGTTGAGTTTTGTTTCTTGGACCCCAAACTAAAGATTTTGTCCATGATTTAGGAGAGATAACTGGCAAAACGGGTCAGAATAACAATTCTTCTACTTTTTTCTAATTGTGTTATGTTATGTATAGACTGTTGAAAAGACTGTATTTCAGAAGTTTAAATATACTGTAGTTTCTCTTGAGAGCGTATAAATGAAACCCGGGATGTTCCATTTGGATTAATTTTACAATCTCAAGAGTTACAGATCTACATACTGTATATAATGGTTACCAACTGTCTTAGCTGGGGTCCACCAGTGGTCCTCTCAAGGAGCACTGGTGGTCCCCGGACCACTGGTTGAAAACCATTGGTGTAAAGTAAATAAATACATTTGCTAAAGTACTAGCAATTAAGTAAAATGTTGAGGTGTAAATATGTTTTTACTGGAGTAATTTGCAGTACACCGTTTTTGATACTTTTACTTCTTCTACTCTAATACACATCTTACGTTAGTTTTGTTTTTTGTTTTTTCAATCAGTTACACAAGCCTTGAATTCATGCATATTGTTTTTGACACATTCCTGAGCCAATCATGTGTTGACCGGCAGAATGGGTAGAATGGGGTCTTTAGAGGAAAAAACAGAGCCTCAGAAACAGGGAGATGAAAAGAGGGACAGGCTGACAGTGATGGATAAGGGACAGGAATGGTGTTTTTATTTTCCTTTTTGTCTTTTACACAGCAGGAGTAGAATTAACTAATCAAGACAGATTCAGAAAGACAGTCATGCGGGCAGTCAGGCAGGCGTTTGCCTGCCTGAGAGCTTGTATGCATGGCTGTCTTTCTGATGAAAAATGTCAGAGAAAATGCAAAAAGATGGAAAGAGAAAAGGCTGGTAAGAAAGGCTGCAGCCAATGAGTAATGGAAGATGGAAAGAAAGTCCTACAGGTTAGAGAAGTGAAGTGACACACACACACACACACGCACACACACACACACACACACACACACACACACACACACACACACACACACACACACACACACACACGCACGCACACACACACACAAATACATACAGTGTGGGCATGAGAGGCAGCTGACTGCGCACAGTGGGTGTGTGTCTCTGTTTGTGTGTGTGCCAGCAAGTGGCAAGTTGTTTTGTGGAAATTACCAGGCTGAATGGCGCAGTCCGGTTCTGGCAGCTTTTGAGACGTGATGTTACATGTGCATGCACATATATGCAGTATGCACACACATACACGCACGTGTGCTCGCGCACGCACTCATGCATGCACTCATGCACCACACAAGAAAATATGTACATACTGTATAATGCCAAAATATGCATCATACTGTATATGCAATAACCAGGTACATATATGTGCATATATAGGACATACAGTATACTGTATGTGTCATATACAGTATTACCACATACGTGCCACAGTCAAGTTCATATACTGTATGTAGGAGGCAATTTCATATACAGTATGTACATAATAGTTTGTTTCCATGTGTGCGCATGCACATGCTGCCATTTCATGTGTGATGGCAGATCAGTGATAGAGACGCCATCAGACAAAAGAAGTGAAATACAATTTGTTACAAAGACTGGAATGAACAATGGCAGATCCATTCTTCGTTCCCAAATTTGGTCTTTTCTCATTTTCCTAGAGGATGAATATAACTCAAGATAGCAGAAACGGGCCATATGATCTGAACAATGCTGTGCCAGTACAATACATTGAGATGTGATTGGTTTGTTTCTCAAACCACATTCACGTTTGCAGCTCTCGGTGCATGAGCAAAGTGAAGTAGGAAGTAGGAATGAGCCGATCTACACAGCGCATACCGATACAGTGAAACATATTTGAAAGATTCAATAGATTTGACTTGTGCTCAGATTATACTTTTTGAATCAAAAATGCTTGAAGAGTGCTTGATTCTATAGTCTGACGGATTCTAATTTCGGAGAGTCCTAGCAACCCACACATTTATGACATTGTATAGTTATTAGTTACCAATACTGTCAAATGTTGGACGATACATTGATCTGACTCTGACTATACTGAAAACCCAATGAGACAGACATATAGGGTCCAATCCAGTTTAGAGTTAGACTCCTGCATGTGTAAACACAGTGAGATGTCTCCTGTGTCCTGCAAGTATGTATACTGTTGTTGCTTGGTGTTCCAATCCAACGCCACAGCTAATTCTGTTTAGCGCTGCTGTTTTCTGTGTGCTTATCGCTGCCAAACACCAACGTACAGTCAGACACGCAATGCCTGGCACTGTCCTCACTCAGCATTGTATAACACTTTGTGTGGTAGAAAACAAAGGCTGAGAGAGAGACAGACAGACAGAGAGGGAAACAGAGAGAGAGAGAGGATATATTTATACAACACAGAGAGACCACTTTCACTGCACAGAATCATCTTTTACAAAAATTGCACATCTACGAGGTAGATTGGCTATGTTTGCTACTATTTAAGTATGGATATAGAGTTTTCTGCTGTGTGCGTTTACCAGAGAGACCGAAGGTCATGATGGAATGCAGGTACAGCGGTTTGATGGATGCTTTTGTGGGCCTCCTTTATTATCAGCAGGGGGAGAACTATGGCGGCCACCGTTGGCTGTGTAACCAGTGTAGTGAGAGCCTCTCATAAAGCATTGCTGTGGACACACTGTACTGTATGTTACAAATTACAGTGTAAAAGGACCTTGTTAGAATTGAGTACAGAATTATCCGCCCTCTAGTTCAGACCGTAGTCTTATTTATGTATTTATTATTTTCAAATCAAAATACAGATAAAATATTTTGCTCCTGGGACCATAGTCAACGTAACAGACAATGTAAAATGTATTAAAGTGTACAAATGAATTGGCTCCATTTGTACAGTCTCAGAGCAACAGACCTGTATGGGTTCGTTCGGCTGCTATCAATCAATTAGCTCAGTCAGAGTGTTTTTCAACATTTTAGCCACAATTCCAGCCTGGATTACAAAATAGTCAAACATACAGATCAAAGTGACCACTAATCTTCTACATTCTCTAGTTGTGTAGACTTGGGCTAATTCAGATAGTGACTATTTTAACTCTTGAGAGCGTAAACATGAAACCAAATGGACCCTTGCGTGTCCATTTGGTTTCATGTTTATGCTCTCAAAGAGTTACATAAGGTTAACCAACTTCCCATCATTTAGCCTGGGGACCACCTGGAATCATCTGAAGCTGCAAAAACAATAACCAGAGAATATCACTGTATTGCGGTGTTTTTTATGGATTGTAAATGGCCCAACTAGAAAATCTTGATAGTGTTCACAGTTCACCATTATACCATTATTTACTATTATAAGTTATATCATCGTTCAAATCTTAATGTTAAGGCGATTATCAAACTCGAGTTCAGCTTCCTGAAGCTTGAGTCTGAAAATGTCCGCGGGCTGTGATGTTTCAAGGGCGAGGGGTTTGGTTCATAGCAAACAAACCCGAGGTCATTGTAAATCATGTGGCTAATGGGTTAGCCTCTTTGCCAAGCACACAAACACAGCCAAGGAACGCTACCAGAATGGGAACAAAAGCAGTAAAATATGTCAGATGATGATGTTTATACAACCCAACCTTTCTTTAAAGAAACAATTTATCATAGGTCGGTTTAATGAACAGATACAACCACGATTCACTACAGTTGCAGCCGCCATGTTTGTTGTTCGACACTGTAACTGTTGCACTGTTGAGTTACGGGGCTGCTGGCCAGTCAGCCCCGTGGCAGCTGATTGGCCGACTCTCATTGGTTTGACAATTGAAGGTCAGACCAAGAGATTTAGGGCCAAGAGACTTGGTCTTGACCAGGTCGATGGTTCTGAACCAGGCTAGGGATCACTTGCATCATCCTCACAACCTACCAGGGTGGGAATCACTGCCTTATTCTAAACTCACTGTTGGTGAACTACCCACATTGTTTCTGCATTTAATGATAACACTTTTCAAAGACTGTGTGTGTGTGTGTGTGTGTGTGTGTGGGGGGGGGGGGGGGGTCAACATGCAGATGCAACGTATGCAACAAAACAATCAATATTCATCATACATTTGAGATTCCTTTTAATATGCAGTTTTCAAGATAAAGTTCTTTGATAAACAAAGGGACGTTTTTTCCTTCTTTTTTTGGCTAGTATATAAAAAGCTATTTAGAAACCAGTGAGGAGACAAACGGTGGTCGTGTGCTTACATGTTTGGGTATCAAATACAGTGAAAGAGAAAGAAGAGACAGAACTTTACTTCACAATGGCCTTATTTCAGTATTTCCCAGACTTTTTTCATGTTTTTTCATTTCAAGGATCCAATTTGACTCATATACACATGTAACATCTTTGTGAATATTTTTTTACTCAAATCTTTGCTACCTGAGGATCAGGCATAGGTGATTTTAGGCTCTCTCAGCAGGGGGGGGGCAGGCACTTTTTTCACTACTTTTTTGTGCCAAACAAAAAAAGTTAAATGATGGACCATAGGTAACCAAATGGACCCGTAAAGATCTGTAACTCTGGAGACTGTTAACACAAAACCAAATGGAGCCGATTTTACACTATCAAGAGTTAAATTATATATAAACATTTGAGTAAACTATATAACCTTTTTCAACTTTTTTTTGCCCCCGGGGGTGGGGGAGCAAGTGCCCCTCTTGGCACCCCTCCTAAAATGGGATCAGGTCTTCATGTGCGAACACTTATTCAGCAGTGAACACAGTCTGACACACCGGACTATAAGACCATTGTAAAGCAAAGTGTTCAGAAAAGAAGATAACTGGAGTTCTCAACAGACATCTATCTCACTGACTAAGAACCACTTCATCAATAAGATTGAACCACAGGTTACTTAAACTACACACTGAGCCATTAAGACATGTCTACACTCCCGGGACAATATGCAGAAAGGAGATAAACTCTGGGATTAGGAGGTCAAGTTGTTCTCGTTCCCATCACAATCAGACTGTAAACCTAGTACCCAATCTCTTGGGGCCAATGTTACTTTTGTCAGTGCGCATTATAGCAGAAATTACATGCTGTTTTATACGATCCATGATATCTCAAGCTGCATTATGACTGCGTCCGTTTTTGCATTTGCGGAAAATACAAGCTTTCGAAGAGTCTGCTAATTTCGGCAGTTTGTTCCCCAAATGTGCATTAATGTTTGATAAACGACTTCTTCCAATTTTAAACAAATTATCATTGTTTGCAGAATGTTGGTCTATCATCTGTATATGCCAAAATGTGATTAGATTATAATAGCTGGATCGATATTGAATTGACCTAACTGATTTTTATGGCTAAAAGAGTTGAATCAACCTCCACCCTGAGACCGAGAGATAGAAAGAGAAATGAGAGAGACTCAGAGATAGTGTGGCAGGCAACACCATGAGAGAGAAAGAGGGAGGGGGAGTTTGGCAGTGCGGAGTCATATGCAAAAAGATCCATCGCAATATCAAGTACAATATACAGTACCAATGGACATCACACCTGGGTCACAATGGCTGACCTCAGTTACTGCATGGGATATGGAATAAAAGCTATTCCCTGACAAAAGCCTTTATTATTTACTGATAAAAGCCATTTGAACTTAACTTGGAAATCTGTTTATCCAATCCTTTAATGAGCTACAATCTCCAATGTCGTTCCCAGGCCATTTCTCGTCTCACGCGGAGAGAACAGGAGGAAATTCCTGTGACTCCCGTTGCATACACCAAAAAGTTGACAGTTTTGGAGCAATGGTAAACTATTCTGCCAAGCATCAACCTAACTCTCTTGCACTTTCAAAAGGTTTAATGGACTGGTCCAGCAGATGTACACTTTAGTTGGGTGCAGACAACTGCTGATAGGGTTTCGCAAATTGAAGGCAAAAAGGCAATTGCAACACACCAGCAACACACCATCCTAGCATATTAAAACATTAATAATAGTACCATATTCAGCTGTCTTTTTCATCAACCAATGATGTACAGCAGATGTTTCTAGAATTTGCCTTTGTATTGGGAAATGCGTGCACAAACATTTAAATATAATTCATGACTCTTTATAATCTTGTTATACTGAAATAATTTGTGGATGTCGCAGCATACCATTAAGGCAGACCTGGACTTTCCCCAGTACACCTCAGTCAGCACACTGTTAGAGAACCACTGGTGTACATTTCAAGTAGCTGAGCTTTACAATGCCAGGTTGTTTTACACTTTGCCATAATGTCGTGCAAAAACTGTGAAAATAGCAGCATGACAACACAACAAAATTGTTGATCTTACAGACTGGCTATTTTCACATTGTTTGCCCAAGTTGGGGATCGATAATCAACTCGGCGTATTTCAAAGTCTTACTTTGTTGTGACCCAGGTCTGATGAGCAAAGTGAGATTTACAGTACAATACAGTCAAGTGACACTGTAAAAAAGGACAACTACAAACAAACACAGTCCATTGATTCAACTCAAATCATCTCAATTGTTTTAGACATCTGGAAGGGTTTGTGTGCAAAGAGCACATCTTCCATAGACAACTACTGAGAGTCCAGTCAGTTTTTTAAAGTCACTGGCATAGGCATAGTACAGTTATGTAACTTTGTCTGTGTTTGCCTCTGTGTTTAGGTGTGTTTTTTTTTTTTTACTTCATGACCCTATATATTTTTTCGTTCAACATAACATAACGGATCCTTTTTCTTCTGATATTTTATACGCCACTGTTGTGTCTGTACTGCTAACCTCATAATCCCCATTCGGGATAACATAAGCCAAACCAGGTTGTGTCTAGATACTGTTGCTTTTGCCTGATTTTCACATAGCCTAGCGTTGTGTCATGCACATACAATAGCTGATCTAAATGTAGTTCACAGGTCTCCCGTTTTATGTAGATCCAGGGGCGGATTGGCCATCTGGAATACAGGGAGTTTTCCCGGTGGCCTGCGCCACCTAGTGGCCTGGACAAGATCCAAAATGCACTAGTGGCACTTCTAGAATGCGCTAGATGCTCGCCTGGAACATACAAAATGACCATTAATCTTCCACATTCTCTAGTTGTGTAGACTAAGTTGATGAATATTTTAACTCTTGAGGGTGTAAAAATGAAACCAAATGGACCCGCAAGGGTCCATTTGGTTTCATTTTTACGCTCTCAAAGAGTTACATCTGGTTAACCAGCTGCCCCCACCCCAGGGTGGCCTGGCAAAGGCAAAATTGTCCCGGTGGGAAAATATGTGCCAATCCGCTCCTGTGTAGATCTATGTGACGCTGGCACACTGACTGATTATGAACTAGGCCTCAAACCCGTCAGGATTTTAACTTCAAAGATACTGATCCCAGAGTGTAGTCTTCATTGCATATTAACTATATACAATGCAGCAGTTATTTTGGATGGTAAGTTGAACCAATGGATGCGTTGGTTTACAGTGCAATCTCCATCAGAGCACCAGAGAAAGTATAGAGTGTGTGTGTGTGTGTGTGTGTGTGTGTGTGTGTGTGTGTGTGTGTGTGTGTGTGTGTGTGTGTGTGTGTGTGTGTGTGTGTGTGTGTGTGTGCAGCCCAAAGTGTAAGGCGTGACACAATCTGACAGTAGACTAGTGCAGACATATTTTGCAGAGTTCATTAAATACAGTCGATTCTCTCATACTGTTGACGTTTCATTCCATTCAGCACCAATCATTTTAAGTAGTTCTGTTCTGAAAGAGTTCAGTACTAGATACGTTCTCATTTGATTAGAATATTCCAAGTTGTTCCCTTTTTAATTAACGTTTCATTACACATAATAACGCTTCATTCTGTTTCGGCCGGCAGTTGTTCCGTTCCATCCTGTTCCCCCTTCTTTTTCCATTGAAAAAATCACTTTTAAGACCATGTGTGTTGCGCTGAGACCAGCCCAGTTAAGTTCCATGATGATTCGAGTCATTCGACACAGTTTTTTAGGCATTTTGTTGCAGTGAACTTTTTGTGTAGTCCTCCAAAAACACAAAACCATGCAAGACGATTGAATGCTTGCTATCTCATCTCATTGGTAGAGAATCTCTACTTTAGCTTATTGTACAAAGGCTTTGTACATAGAGAGGGTGTGTGTGTGTTAAACATACTTTCCATGTAGTGTAATAGTACATGGGAACCCGTAAAAAGTGTGTATGTAGAAGAGCCTCAGCCTGATGACCTAAAGCCCAATCTGCCTTTAGGCTAGTGTTTCAGAAGGTGGCTTTTCATGCTGTACAGTAAAGGCCTGGGTTAGATTCCTGGGCGTTTTCCCCGCTGTGGCCAGGTCAAAAGGGTGTGTGGCAGTAGTGGCTTATAATGTCTGCCTGATGACATAAAGGCTAACATGGTGGCCCA
Source organism: Benthosema pterotum (assembly GCA_039105355.1). Taxonomy (NCBI): domain Eukaryota; kingdom Metazoa; phylum Chordata; class Actinopteri; order Myctophiformes; family Myctophidae; genus Benthosema; species Benthosema pterotum. The sequence continues at coordinate 2,894,357 of CM076971.1, read as the reverse complement.
CCATGCGGAAGACCCTGGTTTGATTCCTGGGAGATTGACTACCCAGGAACCCTGGTAGTTCCCAGAGCTCCATTTCGACCTAGCTTGTCCTCATATGACAGACTTGATTCCAACCTTAGGCTGCTACATAGGTCAATCAAAGGGATTACGGTATGTTTATTGGCATACAGTACAAGGTCTTAGGTTGGTTTTCTATTTAGGCTTTAGAACGTGATTAACGTTCTCACCATCTAACAGTTGGAGCCAACCGACATCTCCTGTTCCTGGATATGTTTTTGTTTGCTTCTGTGATTTTGGTCCTTCTGTTGAAAGCACCCCAGGCTGTTAGAACGTCTAAGCTTAGCCTGGCAAAATAGGGTTGGGACTTAAGGATTTTGGGCACGAGCTGAATGACATTTTGGCTAATTTTTTCATACACTCATTTTAGAAAACATGGAGAAATTAGGCTTACAGTTTAAGACTGCATCACTAAGGTCGTTGCTTGAGTCTTTGCCCCGAGCAGAAGCCGTCATTTGAATTTACCCCTCGGGTTTACATTCTCCTGAATGTGTAGTGTGAAAAGTACTAAGCATGGGCTAGTGGACAGCTCATTGGTGAGAGGTGGGCTTCCTTAGCAGTTGTACTAATGCTTACCACAAGGTTTTTGGCTCTGTGCAATACCCTAGTCTCAGTTCTCAGAAGCTAGGGAAGAGAAGGCAACTACAGTAATGCACAGAGCCTGTTTTGCCCAGTGTGTCTGAAACATCTACGGTACTCCAGCCAATAGTGAGGAAAACACAACTGTATACGAGTGAGCAGAAGCTGGGTTATAAAAAAACTCCACATCTGCCAGGGAACGCCAGGACACCCGCACTGAGAGAGGCGTAGCCGGGTTTCACTTCCCAGCTGGTTGATGCCAAACCTCGGCTAGTCCCAAGAGCTAAGGAAACAAAGAGTCGGGGGTCTAAAGCCCTCCACCCCAGTGATGTAATAGTGGACTGAGGAGGACAACCACATCACATTTAGGCCAGTGATCCTCAACCTGTTTAGGCCAGTGATCCCCCTCCTCCCTTCCCATTTGATATGCACTAGTCCAGCAACTAATGGGCACTCTGCGACCCCTGATCTTACACTGCAAAAATGCTCAGTGGTCCCCCTCCATTGTCCTGTTCCCTCTCAGAGTTGAGGCCAACACACGCTCCATCCGAAGGTTGTAAACAACAACACGCCCGCTTTGGGACGAGGCTTCGCGAACTACCTCGGGACAGTCAGGGACATCCCGAGGGTGCTGGAGTTCTGGGAACGGGCGAAAAAAAAAACTGAGATCACAATGACGTCAATTTTATAGTCGCATCGCCCTCCCATTTCCGTAAAACGTCGGAATGAGCTTGTATTGGCCTTTCGCGGACCCGTAAGGGTCCTCTTGGACTCCTCACCCTGGCCATCTGTGGACACGTTGAGATCCAGTGAATCCTGGAGAACGAGGCACGGGGACCCCCCCTCCTCCTGGCCTTAGCAGTTCGACCCGGCTGGCGGGGTGTAGTTGCTCAGCTCGCGGCGGATGGTGCTGAAGGGCGACAGCTCCAGCTCCGTGGTGCACTCGTGCTCGTTGTCGTCGCTGGCGGCGGCCGAGGGCGGCGGGTGCTCGCAGCAGCAGGCGCAGCAGCAGCAGCAGCACTCCAGGAAGGCGCGGCCCAGCGGCCGGCAGAGCAGCAGCAGCAGCGCCGGTGTGACGGCGGCGCGGGTGAACAGCAGCAGCTGTGAGAGCAGGTGCAGCACAGCCATGGTGCGTTCGGGCACGCCAGCCGCCATGTACGCCGACACGATGTTGCACACGTTCTCCGGCACCACGCAGGCGCCGTAGACGATGGCCAGCGCCACCACCGTGCAGTTCATCTGGACGGACAGACAGAGAGAGTGTTATTCACCACGGTTACAGTTCATTTAGAGCACTGGTTTTCAACCATTTCGGACTCCCAGGGCCTACTATTTATTCAACGTTTGAGCCACGGACCACATTTTGAGGACATTTTAGCCCCACAGACCCCAAAACTAAGGATTTCTTTTGCTTTTGTCCACAGTACCATGCTGGATTTCAGAAACAAAACAGGCAAACATACAGATCAAAATGACCATTAATCTTCTGCATTCTCTAGTTGTGTAGACTTAGGCTAATTCAGATGATGAATATTTTAACTCTTGTAGAAATGGTTAGAAATGATTCAAGAGGCCTCGATTAGAGGCCTGTTGAAATATGACCCTAGTGATTAAGTGAGTTATATGTTGGTGGCCAATGATACTGCACAAACATTTTTTGGCAAGGACTCATGACTCATGCTCAAATAAGGAGTGCGTTTTGCATGCACAGACATTTCCGCCCATGACTTACTGAGTAACCGCTCATTGCATTCACAACAACCTAAATCTAGGGCTGCAACTATCAATTATTCTATTGATGGGGTTGTTGATTGAATAATCTTTGTATTACCGGTAATACGCAGGGATTAACCACATAAGCAATACGCATGAGCACTTCTCACACAATTGCGTCGTACACATTTTGAAGAGACCAGCACTCAGCGACGATGATTCATGACCGCAGTTTAGTTCTCTACATCGACACCGCGTGACCTCCCCCCACGCTAGCTCAATCCTCACCTGGCTCTCCAGACGGATCTGCTTCTTGTTACCACGCGCGCTGGACTGCTCGGCGCGGCGGATCTTGCGAGCCGTGACCAGCGAGCAGCCGATGGTGAAGAGCGTGGGCAGGCAGAAGTAGCAGCCGAAGCACCACCAGAGGCGCGCGCCCTGGTAGGTGAGGCCCAGCACGTAGAGCGTGTCGGGCAGGCCGGTGGAGATGCGCACGATGCAGCGCTCCACGGGCGGCTCGTCGTCGGGCAGCTCGCCGTCGCCGCCCTCCTCCACCACCAGCTGGCGGATGAGCAGCTCGGGCAGCGACAGGAGCAGCGCGCCGATCCAGATGACGGCCAGCTTGGCGGTGGTGGACGTGCAGTTCTCGATCATCTCGTAGTACATCTGCACGTTGGTGGCGGCGCGGAAGCGGTCGATGCAGAGCGCGCACAGCGTGAAGGTGGTCACGCCCAGCGACGCCACCTTGGAGAAGAGTGGGGAGTGATTACACTGTCAGTAAGCCTTAAGAGCAAATTAAAGAAACGTTTATAGTACATTACACAAGCTGAAAGCCACAGAGAGAGAGAGAGAGGAGAGTCAGCGAAAGCAAACATTGACCGCGACGCGCGTCGCAACGGTTTTACATCGTTTTTACCGTCGTGCCCGTTTTGCATGACTATAGCGACTGTTTTGCATAACCGTCGGCCATTTTTCATCCACCGTATAACATAACAGTGACGACAGCTTGCATAATGATCAAGGGTTATGGTTAGGTTTAGGCAACAGCTTTACTGAGGTTATGTTTAGGGTTGGGGGTTAGGGTTAGGTTTAGTAGGTTTATTATGCAAAACCGTCGAGACTGTTGCAAAACTGTCGTTATTGATACGCAAAGCGTTCACGGCGGTTAAAAGACATTGCGACGCCAGTCACGGTCAACCGTTGCTTTCACTCCTCCATCAGAGAGAGAGAGAGAGAGAGATAGAAGCTATATTAGCATATATTAATAGTGTGTTAAGCACTTATATTCTTTGGCACAGGCGCACAATCTCTAATGCCTGTTGAATAATCATAATAATCCCTCTTGAATTTAAATTGAGAGCAACTGAGAGACTGACAAAGAGGGAGGTAGAGAGAGGGGGGGGCATATTTTATAATGGTATGTGATTATATATTCAGTTTCACTTGAGTAAGACATACTGCAGCACTTGTACACAATGAATGACTGAATCGGCCGGACACACTTTAACAAGTCTTAAGTTCATCCATATTCAAGTCGCACTGTTTCCGTTTCTGTTGGGGTAAGGCATAAAACCTTCCATTTCTGTCACTGACCAGTGACCACATGACCCTGAAGAGCTGATTTTTTGGTTCTAAGCTGCACAGAACGGGTGGAGGGGTTAGGGTACGTATTCTACGTAAAAAAATAAATCACACCCGTGTGAAATGAGGGGCAATCTGAACATCGTACATAATCATGATGTGGCGTTTTTGCTCTGATACGTATAGGCGTACTGTAAATTCTCCTTTCATTGTCCTGTGACGTTCACGTTAGCACTAAAAGACGATTCGCTCAGACGCACACAACGTAAATTGTCCTTTCGTTGACCGTGGCGAACGTGCCACAAGCTATGACAAAAAGCTGCTGTATACATAGGAGGGCTAGCACCCCTCAAAATAGTAATAATAATAAGAGTGCTTTCTTCTACCGCTGTCTGTATTAAACTCTACACTGCAGGCTGGGAAGCCCCCCGTAATGCTTGAATGCGTGAAGAGGGAATGTGAAACAGATGGCACCCAAGATGGAGACAGAGGGATGGAGGGAGGATGAGGCTGGGGGGGGGGGGTGTTCTCACACCCAGCAATGGGACCACCTGGAGGGGGAGAGAGAATGCCAGTTATATAAGGACGTTATTTACAGCTCGCCCTGACGCAATGTCGCATTACTTATCACGCTATGAGCTTGTACGTCTGATATTTTTTTTTGAAAACGGTGAAAATGTGGCACAAATCTTTGAATTATTTTTTGGTTCAGGAAGGGTTAACTCAGAGTGCGCAGAATACGGCAATATTTGGCAAAAATAGCGAATATATTTGGCTACGAAAAAGGAGGGAAAAAGGGCTGGGCTCGAGGATAGGTGCCTGGGGGACCTTGGTCTGTGACGTATGGGAATTTAGGTTAATAACAACTTAACTGTTATCTTAACTTAGAATTGACTACAAATACTGTAAGTCAAAGTATTTGGAACACATCCCACTTTACCGCTGGGGTGCAAAACCATGACAACGCAATCGCGGTGTTGCCCAACGATGTGAAAGCAATTTTTTACATATTTGTACAGAGAAAAGTAATGGAACGCAGTGTTTTTGTTTGTTTGTTCATTCAATTTTGCTTCACTATTCTTGATCTGACATCAGAAAAGTGTCCCTTTCAATGTGGGGCCACTGAGTTATAATCTTTGTTACATTAGAACGTCTAAAATCTCACCATTGTGTGACGTATGACCCCACCCGTGAATCATTGCTCGATATATATATATATATATATATATATATATATATATATATATATATATATATATATATATATATATATATATATATATATATATATATATATATATATATATATATATATATATATATATGCCTTGTGGCAGTAAAAACGCAGCTTCTGGTGTCTCATTAACAACCTGCCCTTCACTAAGCCCCTCCCCACTGCGTCCTCGTCCAATAGGCTCATTAGCAGAGGACACTTTGAGCAGGAAACCTTGGCCTGAGTAGCAACAGTTGCTAAACTTTTCGGATTTTTATTGGACAGTGGCTAAACCCCGCCCCATATGGTGGGGTTTCGAGAAGGGCTAATTGGGTTTGGAGAGGACGACGTGCAGAAATGGAACAATATAAAATTGAAGCTGGGATGGCTGGGTTCAATGAAATTCGCTGTGAAAACGCTTTCTGTTTTCTAAACAGTGGGAGAGATGGGGTGCATGTGTGTGAATCTGTGTCTGTGTGTGTGCACGCATGTGAAAAGCTCGGTAGGTAGGCTATGCGAGAAAGAAAAATCTTAGAAAACGCATTAGTATTCCTGGCGCTCGTTTGTTTTTGTTTTTGTAACACAATTATTGTCTTCAAAGCATCTGCGATTGAGGAGGAGGAGGTGAGTTCACTGAAGAACATCTGCTCCTGCGAGGTTACAACTCATTTGCCTGAAAAGATCTGGAAAGTGTCGCTCTGCAGCTGCTGTTAAGTGTGTGCGTGTGTGTGTGGCAGGCAGTATATTAGATCACTCTCCACCATCACTTCCCCCTCTCATTACTGTATACAGTGTCTCTCACTCCTCTCTGGCAACCTTCCACCCTCCCTCACTTTGCCTCCCGTCTTCCTTTTTGCTCACTCCTCCATCTTAAAGAAACGTTTATAGTACATTCTGCACATTCTCTCTCCCTCTCTCTTGCCTTTGTTGCTTCTCTCTCACACACTTCAGTCTCACTTAACGGCCTGCTGTCTCTTTTCTCCACTTCTGTTCCCCTTTCTTTTACTGTCCAGCCATCCATCCACTCCTCCAGGCCCTTCCTCTTGTTCTCTTCACGCTATTCTTTGGACATTTTCTCTTGAAAATTCATTCTTGCCTTCCATTCTTCCCACAATCCTGTCTCAAGACCTCCCTCCCTCTCTCTCTCTCTTCATATTCTTCTGTGACTTAATTACCGTTGTTTCCCAGATGGCCCCACTGTGCCATGGCTCCTCTGCTCTAAACACGTCTCTCTCTCTCACACACACACACACACACACACACACACACACACACACACACACACACACACACACACACACACACACACACACACACACACACACACACACACACACACACACACACACACACTGTAACCATGATGCAATCTAATTTCTCTCTCATGCACACACGCGCACGACACATGCACACTCCCACAAAGAGGTTGGTAGAGTCTAATGAGGAGTGACCAGTTGGAACAGCAAGAGGTCAGCAGGGTACAGTGACCGCCAGTAGTCATCTGAGTCATGCACATATCGTGCACGGGCACGCACACACATGGTGCATACGCATCCACATACAGCACGTTGTACACACATCAACATGCATGCAGAATGCACATACGCACGCACATGCTGTACAGATGCACATCCGCACATATTAATTTGGCAAAGCTTTTGATCTACTCTTAGTAATGTGTTTTACTGTATTGATTTCTTTTGTGAGAGGCTCCTCTCCTCTATATGAATATTACAGCTCAGGGGCTTTGTACTTGGTTAGTTAGTCACTTACACAATCGATTGTTGTTGCACAACTGCTGTGAAGCAGCTTTTACTAATATGTGTTTAGAGAAGATTGCTTTAAAGGGGAACGCCACCCATTTTCAACATTTTAATTTGTCATTAATATACCTTCGAGATGTTGTGTGGACGTGATAAAAAGGTTCCCCCAATTCTGTATTTCCTAAAAATGGAGGTCTGAAAAAATCATTAACATGGTGAAATACATCTGATGACATCATCAAGATGTATTTCGCCATGTTAATGATTTTTCTTTCAGACATTTGAAAATGGTTGGAATTCCCCTTTAAGTGCTTTGGTGAGAGTACAAGTGAGCAGTGACAACAGTAAAGTTATAATTCGTAATGAGCCACAGTATTGCATGTGATCTATAGGTTTGTAAAAGGAAGATAGTAACAAGAGTATAGAGCAGTACTCTGCTGAATTCCACATTAGTGAAAGCCTTTCTGAACAATACCTGTTTTTTGCCTCATGAGACATTCATAGGATGGTGACTAATTTGGTTCTCAGCTTCGTAGAATAGAAAGCAAAGGGCATGGTTTATCCCTGCAGTGCTGAAACTAACACACACGCACACACAGACACACTGAGCCGGGTGCGTATGTGTGGTAAATATTTCATGTTGCGAACAACAGGCTTGGAACCGTTTTAAAGGCTGTCACATAGGAGGCAGGAAGTGAGCCTTTGATCAGGGAGGGGTGCGTGTGTGTGCGTCGAAAGGGGTTCGATGGGCAGGTTGGGGGGTGGGCTCGAACAAGCAGTGCTTTGTACTGTGGACTGGAGTACAGACGATAGAGAGAGAGAGAGATGGAGAGAGGGAGAGGGAGGCCAAGTGATGAAGCTGTGTGTATGTGTGCTTAACCGTGTGCTTGTGCGTGTGTGAGTAAAGATAGGTTTGTGTGTATTTTATGTATGCAGTTTGTGGAGGGCATGAGGGCAAGGGGGGCTGTGTGTGTGTGTGTGTGTGTGTGTGTGTGTGTGTGTGTGTGTGTGTGTGTGTGTGTGTGTGTGTGTGCGTGTGCGTGTGCGTGTGCGCGTGTGCGTGTGCGCGCAGTGAGGAATAGAGAGGATATAATACAATATGTGCATGAGTGGTACTGCATGTTCATGGATGTTCATGGTCAGAAGAAAGAAATACTGAATACAACACAGTTGCATGGGACTGTAAGCAAGAGACAGACATGGCTGCTATGCTGCTTGTTTAGCAGCATAGCAGCCATGGTTTTCAACCTTTTTGATACCAGGGCTCGCTATTTATTCTGTCCATCATTTAGCACTGGTGGTGCCCGGACCACTGGTTGAAAACCACTGCTGTAGACCCTTTGTAACCTTGTTTTTTGTAACCTTGTTGTATATACAATGTTATATACTGCACACCTACTGTAAATGTGCTATCATTATCATGATTGGACTGGATTAGTTGATTTAATCAATTATGAAAAGAAGAAATCAATTTTGAGGGGGAAGTTGCTTGTAGAAGGTTCAATAAAGAGTGATATACAGTAAATATAGCATCTATAACAACATCTAACATCTAGCTATAACATCTCAATCGGGGTTGTGAAACTTTGAGAGAGACTTGAGACCTTGCCGGAGATACTTTGCAAAAGTTCGCATTCAACTAAAAGACAATTTGAAGTAATTTACTGCCTTCTAAATAAGAACTGACATGGCTCATGAAACCCAATTAGGAAAACATATTTAGGACCGTCACCAAGGAATTTGTGGATCTGGTACTGCGGGCACCGGCGTTATTGTACATAAAGCCAGAAAAATGGATAATGCCAGAATGTATTAATCAAAATGGTTAGCCTAATTTTATTAAAAACCAAGGGACTCAACCCCTGAGCAATTTCACACTCTTTTGTCAGTAAAATAATATTCGACCGTGTCACACTAAAGTCAGCTTGTCCGCAAGTGCACTGTGCTCAAATGCTTTGAGGCTATGTCTGGAAATTGGAATATTCATGCACGAGGAAAGTTGTTGCAGACAATAGTTTAATATAGAGCCAGTAGTCACCGGTATAGTGACACTCGAGCACCCTCATGACATGAGAATAATTATAACGAAGTACCAGCACTTCTGGTGAAGGCACAAGAGTTGCGAAGCTGTGCCCTGTCCTGCGGAAACCCACAAACCCCAAAAAATAGTATACTATTGGCCTGTATACTGTATAGGCCTACACATTTCTGTTAGGTCCTGCACTTAAAATCAATAAGAAAAGCATCCAGGGGCGTTTTTGCCATTATGCAGACTAGGCAGTTGTTGGGGGGGGGGTATACTTGTCCCCTATAACTAGAATTGAACATACACGTATGTTTAGTTTAAAAATAGTTCATAATTTCATCCCTTGGGCGGCACCATTTTATTGTGGGCTCCAGGGAAAATCTTGCCTGGGGCTCCAAATTGTTTAGAAACGCCACTGTATTAAGTCTTGCTCTTGAATTAAATAGGAAAAGTATCCTACCCGTGTTTAGAATATTGTGAATGAATACCATGACAACATTCATGCCTTTCAGTGTTAGAAGCAAGGCAAGCAAGCACAGAGGGAAAAAATAATGGCCTGTGAACCACAATGAGTTTGACACCCATTTTCTCTCTCTAGACATTTCCACCGTAGTACACCTTGCTTCCCTGGTCATGTTACGTCTGCTGCCAGAATGACAGCAGAGTTGGCATCGGGCTAGAAAAAGAACTGACACGTTTTGGCAATAAAATCCGACACAGGCATCCTGATATGCTGCCTTTGAACTCAGGTTTTGTTTCAAAACATTATCTTGAAACACTGGCCTACGAGGAAAGGATTGAATGAGCAGTGTTGCCAACTTGGCACATTTGTCACTATATTTAGCTTTTTTCCAGACCCCCCTAGTGCCAAAGTAAAAAACTCCTGCCGGAAAATCTAGTGCTTCTTTTGCTGATGAGTTGAGGCGAAATTGGTTGACAGGTGCCAGAGATTGGTAACCAAATGGACCCTTATAGATCTGTAACTCTTGAGATCGTAAAATGAAAATTGCTGTGAAAATTGTTGAAAACCACTGGTCTAGCGCATTTTGGAAGTGCCACTAGTGCATTTTGGAAGTGCCACTAGTGCAACTAGTGGCAACACTGTGAACGAGAGATGAGCATGGTTTATGAAGGGAATTGTGCACACAATACAAGAGCAAGGACCGTGTACAAGGCTTTTGGATCAGATATTGTTAGCGGATATTCGTCATGATCAGATTAAATCATGTACACAGTATGTTATTTCTACATCTCTACTCCAACTGGCGTCCACAAGGAGACACATCAAGGTGACATTGTTTCATTATGGCCAATTGGATAACTAGTAAAGCCTGAAAACCTGTCAGTCCGTCCATTTGTCCATCACGTCATCATACATGGTGGTCAGTCAAATCCTGGATAGCCATACATGGAGATGACTGGATCATCTGCATATAATTATTCATCCGGCCAGCAACTCTACATCTCACCTCAAACCCTTAGATCTCCATACATGGAGCCGACCTTTTCTGATATTCCATATGTTGATCCTTCCCCACCTGTCCTTCTTCTTTGATGTCCCACTTTTGACTGATATAGGCCTACTTGTCCATCCAAGCCAGTTATTAGCAGAGCCAAAACTAGTGTTCTCTAACAGTCCTCCTGAGCATTAAAGCCCAGCCATAACTGGGTCCCATCTAGGCTAACCCGAGGCCCTCCCCCTCTTCTGTAGTGTGACCTTGGGGGGGGGGGGTCATGGAAACATGTGTGTCAGATCAACGGGCACCGACTGCAAATTTATATCACTTTAGCAGATTTTGTGTTTTTCCTTGTTGGCATTTATCTTGAGAAAACTCTGCCGCTGCAGAAACGTGAGCCAATTTATTATTTTTCTTGGTCATGAAAAAATACACTAGAGCTTTTAAAGTTGAGGCAGATTTATTAGTGTATTAACAGCATTTTAAGGTTGTGCTTGCAGAAGTGCTTTTGAATAAATTATGGCCTTTAAATGGAGAGGAGCGGAACACGCGACATATTTATACATGAGCCACTCATTTCGCAATTTTGTTTCCCAGCAAATGTCTTGGGGTTGAAATAAATAAATAGCTGCTAGTTTACACCTCTTGCTCATGCATGTTGCCCCCAGAACAGGAAAGCAGATTCAAGTCTTTAAACTGTTATTAATCTAAATTATACATGCATGGTTTGAAACAGAGCAAGGAGCAACCTAGACCTGGAAACCTAATCACCTATTCAACCTCAGCCTCAGCTGGCAGGAAAAAACAAAGACATATTTGGTATGTTTCCAATATATTGGAAACATACCAAAAACATACTAAAATAAGTACAGTAAAACAAAAATGACCATTTTACAACATTCTCCAATTGTGTTGACTAAATTAAGTGGGCTAATTTAGAATAAAATTTTCAACTCGGAGTTGCTGTACATCTTTTCATCTGGTTAACCAACTTAGCTGTGGGGACCACTTGGAACTTCTCTAGGGTTCCAGGTGGGTTCCCACAGCCTGTTTGTGTGTGTGTGTGCCCCCGGACCACTGGTTGAAAACCACTGTAATATAGGCTAAAGCCCAACATATGTTTAATTTTCGTTCAAATCACCAGCGAAAACGACGCTGCTATACTGTACTTGTGCCACGGGTGAGTGAGACCCCCACTCCCCTCCCGGGTTCTGTTTTTGCTGCTAACGCTCCATTAGCTTCCCGGTTAAAAGGCCCCCGGAGCCAATGGCACCGTGGGCTCATGTTATTAATTGGAGGTTAACTGCAACTTGGGGGGACGACGATGGCAGCCATATTGTGTCTAAAGGGGCTGTAAGGGGAAATGGCTGTTATCTGCTGATGAATGGGGCTGTCACTGATGTGCACTGACACGCAAACATATACTGTACACACACATGTAAACAAACACGCAAACCAACCACATTAATGCAATTATAATACATCCACACACATGCACACATACGCACTCAAGCACGGATGCACACACAGGTTCATTTAGGCTACTGTATGTTACAGACAAATACTGTACATGTATGTGAATTGCAAATGCGCTGAAATGCACAGGCGGAGGATTTACAACAAGGCTGACACCATCTCTCTCTCTTGTGTGTGTGTGCTTGTGTGTGTGTGAAGAAGAGTTATAGTCTGGTCTAGACTGGATTGGGTCACATATTCAACACGGCGACAGATTTAGCTCTGTAACTGTCTGCCATGCTCAGTATCTTGCACATACGTGCGCAGGCGTGCCTACACATACAGTACGTGCACACACACACACAGGCTGTAGGTCATGCATATTAGTAGAACCAGAGACAGCCTATACTGGGAGGGGAGTAGCCCCTTTGTCTCCCTGGCACGTTTAAATGTGTAGGTGTGTGTGTGTGTGGTCTGCAACGCCTGGTGTCCAGTGTCCACTTGCCAACAAGGACCTTGAAAAGTGGAAGAAACACCGAATTGAAGCTCTGCATGCACAATTCTGCAAATGCCTACTATGCATCCGACAGAAAACAAAACAACACAAGCAGAACAGAAGACAATACCATAAATAAGGACATTTCCAAAGAGTATTTACATTTTATAATTATTTAAAGGAAAGTCACCCAGCCAGGCACGCTCCATGACAAAGCCCTCAGCCTATACAGAAAAAAAGCTATTGGATATCTGCTCCCTCAGCCAGTTGGATTCTCTGCACAGTCACTAGACAGAACATCCACTGGACTAAGCCAAATGATAATGAGAACAAAAAGACACACTGGAATTAACCCAGAACCAGAGCAAATTGATATCCTATTTAGCCATAAACAATGAGCACACAGTGGCAGAATACCTGAGGACTGAGGCCGACAGAACAAAGAAATGCCTGGCCTAGTATGTAGGCTATAGACTCTGCTGTGTCCATGGACACCAAGGAAGGCAGCCAAAGGCTCCCAGGAGAAACCTGACAGAAAACTGTTTATCCACTGCACATGGAGGAAACTGAGATGTGCACTTCCTACCTGCCAAATGTAGCTCTAAGCCAAGGTTCAATAAGGAAGATCTCTGTTGTCATCTATAGCTTGAGAGAGATGCAAGCGCTTCTAGCCAATCTGCAGTCAGGATGTCCCTAACACAGTTGAATCTGTGAATCACGTGACGGAACGCTCCGTCATATATAATCCGCATTCGGCCTGACATTCCGTCATATAAGCTTTATTATTGATATTAAAGCGGGTCCGTGGGTCGATGTTTTGTATTTTTTGTTTTTTTTTTGCTTGGCCTCTCCTTTAGTAAACCTATACTGCATGGACAACATGCACTGCCATTCACCTTCCATTATACAAGCTGACTAAAAAGCTGAATAACTCTAGATCTAGAGAACTCTCCATGGTTTGGAAGAAACATGTAATGTTCAGGGGTCTTTGCTGATTATCCGCTAATGCCGATTTGAACATTGGCATTTTCTGGAGCAAACGTGGACCAATTTTAGCTCGCTAGCATGCAAATTCACATCCGAGATGGCCAACCGCAGGCTAGTAATTAGGTTAAAAGCAAATATTTTACATTAAATGTAAAAGGAGTCCAAATGTTTTTTTTTTTCAGAGGTTATCTCTTATGCAATAACATTTTGCAAAAAACGTAATCTCTCATTTCATTGAAGAGAGACACTTACCGGTACTTTATATACTTACTTATATTGTATTGTAGTTACATTGTTTTAGTTTCATATTTTCTCTCTGAGAGAGAGAGAGAGAGAGATTGAGAGAGAGAGAGAGAGAGAGAGAGAGAGAGAGAGAGAGAGAGAGAGAGAGAGAGAGAGAGAGAGAGAGAGAGAGAGAGAGAGAGAGAGAGAGAGAGAGAGAGAGAGAGAGAGAGAGAGAGAGAGAGAGAGAGAGAGAGAGAGAGAGAGAGAGAGAGAGAGAGAGAGAGAGAGAGAGAGAGAGAGAGAGAGAGAGAGAGAATTGAGGATGGCAGACAGGTGGACACTATAATGCAGTATACAGCGGATGCCTGCTGGGCCAGAACTATATCAACCAATATACCTTCTGGACAACACTGGCCTCCAAGCACTTTAATTTGGCCTGTTGGGAAATTTACACTCTCCTCTCCTCTTCGGTGCACAGTATTGCTTTGCTATCTGTCTCTGTGTGTACATCAAACTCAGAGAGTGTTCAAATGGAACCAAAATGGACCTGTAGGGGGTCCATTTTTGGTTCATTTTGAAAACATTGTGAAAACACTGACGATTAAAATGCTAAAAGCAGCATTTTAAGGGGAACAATGATGCTCCATTGAATTGTATACTGTCATATCACCAAAGCTCTTCTGTTATCAGTGAATAAATGGCTACAGGAGCTTTCATTGTGTTCGATCAATTCCTATCTCAGACTATTCAGATTGATGTGAATGCAGTGTGTTGTTAAAAATATATTGTAATGTCTTCTATTATACACCAATGTCCCCGTTACTGTGCTACTGTGCTGTACTTGGTGTTCTATTCTCCAGGATTGATTTTGTATTATTGATAATAGGGCTGCAACTAACGCTTATTTTCCTAATCGCTTCATCGGCCGATTATTTAACCGATTCATGGATTAATTGGATTATGACTCTTATTTAGCTAACACCTTAAAGGGGGATGATCTCACCCATTTTCAATCGACTTCCGCGATGGGCGTACTGTGTTGTTGTTTTCTGCAGATGCGCAAAATAGTTTTATTAACACTGGCAGCCTGCCTGCCTGAGCGAAGCCTGTCCAGAAGGGAGAGGAGCCATACGTTTGTTTGTGTGTGTGTGTGTGTGTTTGTGTGTGAGAGAAACAGCGTATTTGCCGCTAATGCATGCTAATAATGACTGCTAAATGTAAACAAATGTATGCTACAGAACAGTTAGACGATCAGCTGATGGTCAATCAAGTGGCTGATGGTCGGCCATTAGATATTCAAATGATAATCAGTATGGAATGATTATCATGCCTTTAATAATTCGTAACTGTAATTAATAATCCGTAACTGTAATTAATAATCCGTAACTGTAATTGTGCTCCGTGTCTCTGCAAAATAAATCCAGTATCTGTAATTGTTTTCTGTATATCTGCAAAATAATCCGTGTCAAATTTCACAGGTGTAGAAAACAATTTTGCAGTGGTGAGGTTTTATTTTTTGTATTTGCAGCTTTGAATCACTGCAAAATCGTTTTGTCCCTCTGCAAAATAAATATTGTGTTCTGCAACTCTTGTGTTTTGCAACATTGTAAAAGTATTCGGTCTGCGCAACAACGACTGCGGCGACATCTGCTGTTCAAGTACAACACCACACATCTACAGTTTGAAAAAACACAATTCAAATATTTACAGGTTTTTGGCAGCATCTTCACTTCACCGCGGAGAGCCAATCAGCAGTTGGCTTACTCAGCAGTGCACCATTTTGATTGGTTGGCCAAAGGAAGCAGTCTCGCCAATCCCAGTCATTCATAATACATGAATATGAGATCCCATTGTTGGGAAGTACAGAGGTCTAATGGCGGCTGCTCTATAGCCCAGCACAGCTTTAGTGATCTTAAATCCCTTTATTTTAGATCGTTTTGTGTAATAGTAATGCATAAACATTGCAGAGACTTTAGATGTTTCTGTACAATGGTTTAAAACTGCACGAGGGTATGCTTAAAGTATCTTATTTAAACAGGGACAAACTCGGACTGCAGTTTCTACCCCCCTCAATGTCGCCCCTCCACCCTCTGACAGAGATGTGATTGCTGTGCTAGCACAGCATTAGCATAACTATAGCAGTTCTGACAACAGCTATGTGATTGCTGTGCTAGCACATCATTAGCATAACTATCAGCAGTTCTGACAACAAAAGAAGAACATTTGGGGAAAATGCTAAGCCGCTATTTATATACTATAGTTTTGACAGATACCATTAGTCTGTTGGCTTGTGTATAATCTAAATATCAGATAAACGTGCATTAGCGACAATATATTTATAACCAGTGTTATTTTAGCAATTCTATTAAAGCTAACAAATATAAGACTTCTGGTGCTGATCACTTCAAAATAAGACTACCCTTTATAGTATTGAAAAGCGATCCATTTGCACACTTAAACGAACATTCAGCATTCATTAAACAACGCACCCACATACATTTGTACACATACTGTGTACAAATGTATGTATAAAAATGTATGTATAAATAACAAAAACGTTATAAATACATCAGTAACATAAAAATGATATCTCCATGGATACATAAAATTCACTGGGAAACGGCTCGGTTGCCATGTAGTGCCATGTAGTTGAGAGAACAACAAGCAAACTGGTCTATTCAAATGACTGTTGCAGCTATAGTAATTCGTAATTCGTAAACGGTTTCATTTTCAAGGACTCCCATCCCCCATTGGGTTTAATGACAATTCTGGCTCTGGGACGCCCACTTTATATTATAAAATCATTGCTTATTTAGTGCACATTGCCTTTTATCTCTATTGTAACTCAGAGTTGCACATCCATACACATTCTGCTGGGTGTGCCCTGCCCCTAAGGACCCTGGGGGGAGGGGAGGGGGTCCCTGTATCAGGATCAACACTTGCAGATAAGCTATTTTCAAATATCCTCGGTCCAGGGGACCCCCCAGGGGTGACTAGGGGAGTTTCCATTTCTAAATGAATAGTTGGCAGCCAAATGGGCCCTCATGGATGTGTAGCTTTGATTTACAATGGGGCTAAAAAGCTCAACAAGCCTACTGAATAGTAGTCTATTATTCATCAATTTAGATCATTTTATGTTCTTGATAACGTTTTTATCTAAGTATTTTACACTGAAATATAATAGGTGTATTTAAACGCTGTAATGCAAATGGATCTTCTTTCAATACTATGAAGGCTACATTTGGAGGGGGGTCAGGGACCCCCCTCCAAATGGACCCGATATGGATGTGTAAGTGTAACTCTGAGTTACAGTAAGGATAAGAGGCAATGTAATCTAAATAATTTTAGTAGTACAATTAAGAGAAATGTGAATAAAACGTGAATAAATGACACAATCCAAGTATAGAAATACTATAAAGTGAGTTCTGTTGTTTTGGAGCAACCTTTTATCCTCCAGCCTCTCCAGGCGAGTAAAACAGGTTTTAGTGGAAATAGTGATGGGCCATAATGGGCCATTACATTAGCACTTTCTGTTGTTTTGGGGACCACCCTTGACACCTCCAACCGTTTATGAATCATTACTATAGCTGTAACAGTCGTTTGAATAGACCAGTTTGCTTGTTGTTCCCTCAACTACATGACACTACATGGCAACCCGAGCTGTCTACCAGTGAATTGTATGATGTATCCATGGAGATATCATTTCATGTTACTGATGTATTTATAACGTTTTTGTTATTTATACATTCATTTGTACACAGTAGGCCTATTTGTAAATATGATGGTGCGTTGTTTAATGAATGCTCATTTAAGTGTGCAAATGGAACGTTTTTCAAAACTATAAAGAGTAGTCTTATTTTGAAGCGACCACCACCGGAAGTCTTATATGTGTTAGCTTAGAATTGCTAAAATAACACTGATTATAAACATATCGTTGCTAATGCACGTTTATCTGATATTTAGATTATACACAAGCCAACAGACTAATGGTATCTGTCAAAACTATAGTATATAAATAGCGGCTTAGCATTTTCCCCAAATGTTCTTCTTTTGTTGTCAGAACTGCTGATAGTTATGCTAATGCTGTGCTAGCACAGCAATCACATAGCTGTTGTCAGAACTGCTATAGTTATGCTAATGCTGTGCTAGCACAGCAATCACATCTCTGTCAGAGGGTGGAGGGGCGACATTGAGGGGGGTAGAAACTGCAGTCCGAGTTTGTCCCTGTTTAAAGGTAGGGGAAGTGATTTCACTTTTGTCAGATATCACCCAAAAAATATTTTTTTCTGTTAAAATGCTCTATTATAAGGTGTGGAAACCATATATGGAGTTTCCCCCTCCCCCACGTTAGCAGAGGAGCTAATAAAAGTTCCCCAGGTGGTGGCAAATTCTCCTCCAATCAGGATCGAGCAGCAGGCTCACATAGTGTAGCTACTGTTTGGCGCCCCTAGTGCACCAGGCTGGAACTACAGGATGAATTTCAAATCACTTACCCTACCTTTAAATAAAATACTTTAAGCATACCCTCGTGCAGTTTTAAACCATTGTACAGAAACGTCTAAAGTCTCTGCAATGTTTATGCATTACTATTACACAAAACAATCTAAAATAAAGGGATTTAAGATCACTAAAGCTGTGTTGGGCTATAGAGCAGCCGCCATTAGACCTCTGTACTTCCCAACAATGGGATCTCATATTCATGTATTATGAATGACTGGGATTGGCGAGACTGCTTCCTTTGGCCAACCAATCAAAATGGTGCACTGCTGAGTAAGCCAACTGCTGATTGGCTCTCCGCGGTGAAGTGAAGATGCTGCCAAAAACCTGTAAATATTTGAATTGTGTTTTTTCAAACTGTAGATGTGTGGTGTTGTACTTGAACAGCAGATGTCGCCGCAGTCGTTGTTGCGCAGACCGAATACTTTTACAATGTTGCAAAACACAAGAGTTGCAGAACACAATATTTATTTTGCAGAGGGACAAAACGATTTTGCAGTGATTCAAAGCTGCAAATACAAAAAATAAAACCTCACCACTGCAAAATTGTTTTCTACACCTGTGAAATTTGACACGGATTATTTTGCAGATATACAGAAAACAATTACAGATACTGATTAATACTGGATTTATTTTGCAGAGACACGGAGCACAATTACAGTTACGGATTATTAATTACAGTTACGGATTATTAATTACAGTTACGAATTATTAAAGGCATGATAATCATTCCATAAATCAGGTGGCTAATTTGTTTAACTGCAAGCTATAGTGTCAATATGCATAGAGTACAGTTAGACCAATTGGAAAGCAATTGGGGAAACAAGTCGCTGAGAACAACAAATTATGACTTGTAAATCTTTTTTATATCAAAATGTAAATAAAAGTACCAAATGAAGAAGTGTTTCTGTAAAACATGCTTACAGAAAGCACAATACAACAGGGGGGTAGATCATGCTGAAATCCCATTGAACTATTTTGTAAAAAAAGAAAAGAAAAAAGCTTTAGAATTGTGGGAATCGAAAAAATCGAAAAATCGTTTTTGAATCGAATCGTGACCCAGAAAATCGATTCTGAATCGAATCGTGGGACACCCAAAGATTCACAGGCCTACCGATTAACGATTACCAAAATAGTTGACAACTAACTGAATAATCAATCCGATTACGATTCATTGATTAATCGTCGCAGCCCAAATTATTATTAATTTACTACTACTTTATTCATAATCGCTCATAAACTGAGATGTGCCTGCGACTTCACGGCGACAGATCTATGAACACTGTAGTTAGAGGCACACCCATCAGGAAGATTCGGTATTTGCATCACACCAAAAGAACGCGATGTTGTTCGGGGCTCTAGAACGGTGTGTCACTCGACAAACAAATACACATGCCACTCTGGCATCTGCTTCATTATCAAAATGTGCATTCATGTATGTCGGTAATTATAACATTTTGCCTAATTACAGTAACGGCGTTGGGCTAATCTTTCGCTTTGTGCCGCGCGTTGCTGTGTGGTCTCGTCATCTTTGCGGCGGCCCAATCTCATTGGCCAGACAAAAGGCTGTCTGAGCGAATGAGTCCCGACATCAATTATGCACACGTGCTAATTATATATGCTGAATAATTTACATATCTGCCAATTAACACTCACCGCCGCGTCTATTACATCAGTCGAGCTAAGAGGAGGTCACGGGAGACTGAGTACGCCTGGAAGTGTTTGTGTGTCTGTCTCTTTCTGTGTGTTTGTGTGTGCGTGTTTGTGTGTGTGTGTGTGTGTGTGTGTGTGTGTGTGTGTGTGTGTGTGTGTGTGTGTGTGTGTGTGTGTGTGTGTGTGTGTGTGTGTGTGTGTGTGTGCGAGACATACCCCTGTGGCTTTTTTCTAATCACTGATAATGGAGGGAGAGAGAGAGTGACAGTACACTGAGGAAAGGCATGGAGAAATAGATAATTCAGGAGAGATGTGCCGACAGAAGCAGGAGAGAGAGAGACAGAGAGAGAGAGAGAGAGAGAGAGAGAGAGAGAGAGAGAGAGAGAGAGAGAGAGAGAGAGAGATGGAGCGGGAGTGATAGATGGAGCGGTGAGACAGTACATCTCCAGTGCAGGGGAGAAGGCCTCCCACCCATCTGGAAGATGTCTGTGTGTGTGTGTGTGAGTGTGTATGAGAACGTGCACGTGTGTGAGAGGGAGATAAATGTCTCAATTCGATCGATGAGATACATAGATAGGTAAGACAAGGCACGGGCAGATAGCAGGCAGAGAGAGTGAGAGAGAGAGATAGACTGTGTTTCTAAGGGACAGGCACGGGAGAATGCCATCTTTGCGTTGAAAGAGACAAAATCACATTTGATGCTCAATGCACAGCCTACCGAGTTTCTCCACAACGTCACAATAAAGCGTTTTGCGCCGGAGATGTTTGGTCGGCTAACGATAGTCTAACGGTAGGCTGCTAAACAAACTGCAACCCTGGCAGGGGGTTTTGCGAATGCATGTATCGATGGCATTTGAATCCAGTTGCACATGTATGCGTATGCATGCACACCTTAAAGCAATGGTCACGGTGCAGCAATGACACATGCACAGTATGCGCCTACGGCTGTAGTATATTTGTGCGCCTGTGTCTGCACACAACTACAATGTACAAATGTCACAAGTACATGAGTCAAATAATAGGCGATTTTAGGATCTCCCAGTGGGGGGCGGGGCATAGATCTGTAGCTCTTGAGAGGGTAAAATGAAACCAAATGGACCCTCACAGGTCCATTTGGTTTCATTTTATGTCAATTTAGGAGACATAACATTTTATGTTATGTCTCCTAAATTGGGGTCCAGGAGACTAGACTCAACGTCAAACGGTTGTCTGTGGCTAAAATACAGGATAAATATTGGGCCCTGGTCTGAAAATGGTTGAAAACCACTGAATATAAGCAACTAAATATGCTGATAAGTTTTTTCTAGACACTGATTTATCTACTCATTTTGGAACATACTATAGCCAAGTATTCATTACGAAGCATGAATGGAATGAAACATATCAATTTGTATAAATAATTATGAAATTACAATTGAATGAAGTTACAACTGACAATATTTCCAATGAGTCAGATACTGTGTCTGTGCGTCAAGTTGACCAATGTGATGCTTTATACGACTAATCTGAACACAACAAGGCACTGATCGGTCTGTCGGTTTCTCTCTTTCTCTCTTTCTTCCCCTCCCAAAGCTACTTCATATCCTTTGCATTCTCTTCTGACATCCTCAGCTTCTTCCTCTCCATATCCTCCATCTTTCCATACATGTCATGTCAGCCCTGGCTCTTTCCTTTCTCTCTCGGGAGCTACGGCTTCTCCTTCTCTCCATCTCTGTCGCTCTCTTCATCTCTCTCTTGACAGCCTGCATATTTTTCATCTCTCTCTCTCCATCTCTCTCTCTCCAACTGTCAATGTCTTCCATTAATTGCTTTCCCATGGTCTCTGTCTCTCTCTGTCTCTCTCTCGTCATCCTGTCTTTCTCTTTCTAACCCCAACATCTCAGCCATCTCTCTGCTCCATAGCTAACACTCTAATGCTGCTTCCATCTCCTATTTGTCTCTGAGCCCACAGACTCCCACATCCCTCATGTTATGCGTATAGCTGTGGTTAAACTGCATCTATCTCATCTCCCTGCCAGGTCCCTCGCCCCCTTCTGTCATCGCCCTCGTCCCTTTCCCTCCCTCCCATCCCTCATTCCCTGCTACCAGTCCCTCGTCATTCTCTGTCATTTGCTTCTTTAAAGGTAGAGAACAGCCTATATACCATTCTAGCTCTGGTCCAGAGCTTCACTGCCTCTATGAGTCTGCCTTGCATAGGAGCTCTGTACCATACAATGCAATCTGCCATTACTCGACCCGACCCGCCTCTCTTCTGGAGTGGATATATAAAGAACATTTTACCTACTCACCAAAACAAACACGGCTTGTGTGATTAGAAAGCCTACTTTCCTTAATGGAAAGTAGAAATGGAAACTCTTCTGACAGAACACAATTGATTTTCACTGGAAAAAACAACCAGGATTTGCGCCCTCTACCGATATCGCCAAGAGAAAACCTTCATAGGGAATATTTTTTCCTTTTTGGGCATTCTGCCCAAAAAGTCTATTTTATCCTTGTGGTGGGAGCCTCAGAGTGTTTCCACTAAGGAAAGTAGTCTTTCTAATCACATAAGCCATGTTTGTTTTGGTGAGTAGTTAAAACGTTCTCTATACAGTATATCCACTCCAGTAAAGAGGCTGAGTGCGTCGAATAATGGTAGATTGCATTGTATGTTACAAAGCTCCAATGCAAGGCGGACTTATACAAGCAGTGTAGCTCTGGACCAGAGCTAATACCATTTTATGGTCGTTTATTTTCTTTAAAGCTTTTTTATCACTACAGACACAGTGATTTAAACTATAATACATTAAATCTACTGATACAAGCCAGGAATCAAATAAAGATGATTAACAAGGCAGTAGGTCCACCCATCTGACCACTGAACACAGCAGCCATTCCGTTGATGATGTGCTATGTTTTTGAGACCTTTGACAATCACTAGTGGTGGATATTGCTATATTGATATATATTGGTTATATGGTTATTCAAAAATAATGACTGTGATGCACACAAACACTCAAAAATTAACATGAAATGTCTAAAACATCCTAACAAGGGGTCTGGGAAGGGAGTGCATTGCGACTTGTCGTGGGGGCTTTGATAATGCTAAGCACAGGCACGTTTGTCAACATTGTCACTGAGAGAATTCATGCCTTTCATTGCCATATTAATAAACCAGCCGATCAAGTGAATCATGTATTTCCGGGCTGTCCAATCGATACATTGCGATATTGATTAAGTGAATACACCACTAACAAGTTACAACCCCTGATCTAGACAACGATATCACTTGTTTGAGGTCATGAGTAGTAGATGTTATTATTTGTTGTAAATAGTGTATTTACTGTGCTTGGTATATACAGTATTGTCCTTTACCAGGGGTAAATGAATGAATTCATTCATTCATTTATTTGTTTTTTTTTATTTGTATGTCTTGTAAGTGCACACACTGGCATTCATCACACACTCTTCTCATTTTCCTCTTTGGAAGGCGGTATACTATTTCTGAAAAGTGGCTTGTCTTGTGGTCCTGTGTGACTGAATTTGGGTTAAGTGAGGTAAGTTGCTCTGCAGTGTGTGTGTGTGTGTGCGTGCGTGTGTGCGTGCGTGTCTGTTTGTCACAGTACAGCTTTGAGCTACATTATTCATTGCCTCAGTGGATGCTCACTGCCTGTATCACACACACACACACACACACACACACACGCACACACACACACACACACACACACACACACACACACACACACACACACACACACACACACACACACACACACACACACACACACACACACACACACACACACACACGCACACACGCTGCAGAGCAACTTACCTCACGTGCACACTGATGGTAAACGTGCGCATGCATGCACTCATTTTTATAAATAGCATGTGACAGTTTCCTGCATCCATGTGTACTGTCAGATTATTAAAATAATTGTGACATACAGTGTGTGCAACCACATAACTGACTATAGTATGTGTAAGTGACATTATGACATGGACAAAATAATATTTTTTAATTGGGGCATTTAGAAGATGCTCTTATCCAGAGATACTTACAATAAGCAAGGTAAAGACATTGGGGGTATAAAATAAGGTTTAAGTAAAGTTTAAAGGGGAATTCCACCCATTTTCAAAATTTCCCTGGGAGGATACAAATGTGAACCAAATGGACCCTAGCGGGTCCATTTGCTTCCATTTGTACCCTCTCAGGAGCAATGGGTCTGAAAGAAAAATCATTAACCTGGTGAAATACATCTTGATGATGTCATCAGATGTATTTCACCATGTTAATGATTTTTTCAGACTTCCACTTTTAAGAAATACAAAATTGGGAGAAGTTTTTTTTAATCATGTCCACACAACATCTCTAAGGTATAGTAATGACATATTAAAATGTTGAGGATGGGTGGAGTTCCCCTCTAAGGAAAAGGTGGCCTATGCAATAGCACCACATGAGACCAAAATGACAGGCGATGTCTAGTCTAACAATACTGGTAGCTACATCTATACTGCCCAACCCCAATGTCAAACCCAAGGGAACCTTTCTGAGTGTCCCTCGCTCTGTTTGGCTCATGAACCCTGGACAAAAGGGAGACCCACCCGTGACCCTATATGACCTTGGACCCCCCCCAGAAGTAGGCGAGTGTGAGCAAGCTGCTGGGCTGGTGGCCCCTGGACAATGATGATGGATGGTTTGCCCTTGGTTTAATAACAGGAAGTGTATACGCCGTTCAATATGTGTGATTTTCATCAGACAAAAGGATTTGGAATTGGCATTTTTCACATGCCATTCAGGGCAGGCCAAGTTGACACCACACACAGCTGTGTGAGACTTTATATGATTATTGAATAGCCTTTGAATGTGACCCTGATCTGACATTTATGGCCAAGATTGACGGTTACACTAGGTACATGTCCCTGCTTCGGCTCTGGAGCAGGGAACGATAGATTTCAATGAACAGTGGTCCATAAGGGTTATTATTATAGCCATAACTGAAACTGTTTTTCTGCAGAAGCACATTGTCCTCTTGCAAACTAAAGGTTTCTTTTGCCTTTGTCCACAATATGGATTTGGGAAACAAAACAGGCAAACATAGAGTTCAAAATGACCATTAATCTTCTAGTTGTGTAATTGTCTAGTTGCTAATTCAGATGATGAATATTTTAACTCTTGAGAGTGTAAACATGAAACCAAATGAACCCGCAAGAGTCCATTTGGTTTCATGTTCTGGTTAACCAACTATTCACCTGGTTAACTAAATTAGCCTGGGACCTCCTGGAACCATCTCAAAGACCACTGGTGGTCCCCGGATCACTGGTTGAAAACCGCTGTCTTGCAGTATTGTTTTAGTACCGCAAAGCGCAATGAAACAAGTGCACACAGACACTAGTTTGCAGGAGTGCTCTTTTAACAAAATGCCTCAAATCATCATGAACTAACCCAGTGACATACGATGCATTTAAGTAAACTATAACAGTATTATTCATTTGTTATCTTGGCTCCAGGGTGGAACACAACCCCTCGGTTAAGAAGCCCTAACTCAGTACAATGGGTATTGATGTTTGGCTAAATCTGATACTACTGTAATTACTGAGCCTTAACTACTTAACTCTACAGGGTTTTCCAATCGAGACTGTTCCCCCGAGACCGGGGGGGGTGCAGGGCCCAGGGTTCATGCGGTTGACTCTGTGAATATGACAGCAGCATGGAATATCTGTTGTTAGCAAGGTGCATCGTGTGACGCGTCCCTCCCCCCGAAACACGCACGTGAGTGCGCGAGTGCGGGAGTGATGAGACAGCAGCGAAAGAAAGCTGACTGTGTGTGAGAGGCAAGCAGAGGCGTAAATGGCATTCGTGCCATTACTGCATGCGAGACAGAGGAAACTGGGGCGTGCGACACTGAGATACAAAGTGTATGTTTGTGTGCGTGTCCGTGCTTGTTTATGTGCATCTGAATCTGAACGTAGCTGCATGCGTATTATCTCCATTCATATAAAAACCTCACAGGTCAGCTAAAGACATATTTCGTTTCTCCCTCTGTGTGTAGCACAAAGGTGTGTGTAGCAGCAGTCATCGGCCATAGAAGTAGTGTAGTGGCGCTCGCCTGCAGAAACACACTGCCCTCTCGCTGTATTTTGGTGTCTTCACTGTGTTTTAGTAAACAGTTATTGTTTGTGCACTGCCAAAACAAACAGTGAAAACACCCAAATGCAGCATGGCGACAGCACACTAGTACTGGTATACTTTGCACACTATCTTGAGTTAGAAATCGCTGTGCTAAGACTAAGGATTTTAATTTAGGCCAGTGGTTTTCAACCAGTGGTCCGGGGACCGCCAGTGGTCCCTGAGAGGATTCCAGGTGGTCCCCAGGCTAGGAAAGTTGGTACACAGATGTAACTCTTTGAGAGTTTCATGTTTACACTCTCAAGAGTTAAAATATTCACTATCAAGTATACACAACTAGAAAATGTAGAAGATTCATGGACATTTTGATCTGGATGTTTGCCTGCTTTATAACCTAGCCTGGAATTGTGGACAAAACCAAAAGGTTTTGGGGTCTGTGGGGCTAAAATTTCATCAAACGGTGGTCCGTGGCTCAAATTCTGAATAAATAGTGGGCCCTGGTATGAAAAAGGTTGAAACCCACTGCTTCAGGCATATGCTCTTAGTACAAATGTAATGAAATGGGAGTGAGGATTTTATTCTACAAGCCTACTACGTCTTGTGTGTGTGTGTGTGTGTGTGTGTGTGTGTGTGTGTGTGTGTGTGTGTGTGTGTGTGTGTGTGTGTGTGTGTGTGTGTGTGTGTGTGTGTGTGTGTGTGTGTGTGTGTGTGTGTGTGTGTGTGTGTGCGCGTGTGTGTGTGTGTGTGTGTGTGTGTGTGCGCGTGTGTGTGTGCGCGTGTGCGTTGCCTGGAGGCAGGGAGAGGCGAGGCAGTCTCTTTGGTAACAGGTGTATGGGTGACGGACAGAAATGTCTTTGTTAGGTGGCGGGAGGGTGACACTGGAGCTCGGAGAGAATAGCGCCTATCTGGCTGGCTGTCAGCCAATCACTGACGCGTTAGCGTGATGACAGATAGATGTGCAGTATACGTTCAGATGGTGGTAGACTGTACTGTACTATATAAAGGACAGTCCAACATACCCCTGTTTACTCTAAAGGGACACTTCGTCCATTGTATCTTCATATTAATTAACTGGTCCAGATACCCGTCACACCGCGCATGTATTCAGTCTATGGCACTGCAACCACAACTACAGATCTCATTGTCTGTGAAGAGCGACCATTCAAAATAACAGTATACTGTAAGTATAGCTGTCTGTCTACATACCGGTATGCTATTGGTCAATGTCCATGTGCAATTTAGATCAACCGGTGAGAGGAAGAAACTAAGAAATTCTGTTTCTCAACTTATGTACTTAAATAGCACTTTATGTAGATACGGTATAATGTACAGTATATTATATGCAGTAGTTTCCTTAGATAGATATTCCACTGACCATTAAGACACTGTGTATCTTACTGGCACTTCCCATATACACCCCATAACACACACACACGCACGCACGCACGCACGCACGCACGCACGCACGCACGCTCGCTCGCACGCACGCACGCACGCACGCACGCACGCACGCACGCACGCACGCACGCACGCACGCACGCACACACACACACACACACACACACACACACACACACACACACGGTTATCTGGCTCACTGTGTTCGCAACAATGACTATTTCGCTTATTTTAAGGCGCTCTGGATTAAGAGCGTCTGCTAAATGCCTCAAGAATAGTAGGATGATCCTCGCTAATGCTCATTATAAGATGCTTCAGTTTCTGTCAAGTGGCTCTACGTGCCTCGGAGTTGGGCTGTAAACAATCTACCAATGACATCATGTGGGGGTGGGTTGGGGTTCCAAGCTAACGAAGACTATACAGTCTTTGTCTTCCAGCAAAGTTAGCATGCTGAAATAGAAGCCATTGTCCAGGAAGTAATGTGCATCATCGAGGACTGATAGTAACTTCATACAGTAAGGTTGAAAAAAACTGAACATTTATACGATCCGATTTGCTGTTGTAGAGTACAATATAGTCCCCAACGGTGTGGACCTGCTGTAGCCAAATTTGGTGAAAATAGCCTATATGTATAGCTCATGTCACACCATCAGACTATACATTTGTTTTTAAACATCTTTGTCAATGCTGAATGAGAGGTTAGGAGTGGCTTATTGTCAGTATCAGATGCTAACGCATGGGAATCTGTCTCCGTTACCATGTGCTAGACCAGGGTTTTTCAACCTTTTTTTATCCCAGGGACCACTATTTATTCAGCATTTGAGCCACGGACCAGCATTTGATTACATTTTAGCACCACAGACTATATATTTTGCTTTTGTCCACCATTCAAGTTGGATTTGGGAAACAAAACAGTCAAACATACAGTTCAAAATGACCATTAATCTCCTACATTCTCTAGTTGTTTAGAGGATAATTCCATGGTGAATATTTTAACTCTGGAGAGTGTAAACATGAAACCAAGTGGGCCGCAAAGGGTCCATTTGGTTTCATTTTTACACTCTCAAAGAGTTACCCCTGGGAGATGGAATGCACACCTTCCTACATCATCTCCAGAATACTGTATTTGCCACACCCAAGCTGTGCCACTCATGCTGACTTGGCACTGGCAGTGCCAGGTATCAAACACATGTACTTGTGGTTCAAATGCTAGAGCTCTCTACTGACAAAAGTACTGTATGATGAATAGTAAATAGCGGTGCTGAATTACTACACAATCCATCCATGACCAGTGACCCACAGCCTCAGTTGCTGCTGTGGTCAACCAGAGTCTGGCAGCATGCAAACACATTTGTTTCGCTACATAAAGCTCTATCGCTGTTGTGATTTTGGCCTATGATTTGTTTTAGTCTGGCTCCGTGTTCGCTTGGAGCGTTTAATGCGTGTCCGAACGGGACTGGCTGTGCTTTTTATGATAATGGCTTGAATCATCAATATTAATCTTGTTTATTTGCCGCTTAAGGCGTGGCAGCGCAAGCAATGAATAGAAGGAGGAGATACACGAGCCATAATAGAATACAATACAATAGTTTGTAATGGGATACGATAAATATGACATCCACTCTTGTCGCAACAAGTGTGAGAGCAGAATTGCAATTGCGGCACATCTGTGTGTGCACGCAAGTACACACACACACATTGATGCAACAGGCACGCATAAAGCTAAAGGTCTGACTCAGAGAGTTTTCTGTTTTGAATGATGAAATGGTGTTGGTTTAGTAGTACGACAATTGTAGTTAGTAGCGTTAGTATTGTTTCAAAATCAAACTTTAATTTGAAATATCTTTGAAATTTGGGTTGTTTTGCATGTCATCATGTTTGGTGGGGCAGTCAGGGCATTTAGTGGGGCACTGCCCCCGCCATGCCCATGCGTAGATCCGCCCCTGACGCGTGCACATGGTGACTACTACATTACCAAGAACAAAAATGGGAGTCTTACCTCCAGGTACGGCACCACCTTACAGGTGAACTCCCCGAGCAGGTAGGACTTGGTCAGCTCGTGAAAGACCACCATGGGCAGACAGAAGAAGATCAGGACGAAGTCCCACACGGCCAGGTTGGCGAGCAGCGAGTTGGAGATGCTTTTCATGTAGTAGTTCTGGCACACGATGCACAGGATGGCCACGTTGCCCAGGATGCCCACCAGGAAGATCACGCCGGACACAGCGGTGATGGCGTACGCGCCGTACGTCTCGCTGGTCACCGGCCAGAACGGGTTCTTGATCTCGTTGCCGAAGTCCGGCGAGTTGGGAGGTGTCATCGGCGTGGCGTCCCACGGGTTGAGGTCCCGGTACGTGTAGTGATCGTCCCTCTGCGGGAAGGGGTAATTAATTAAATGAATGATTTCCAAAGAACATTAGATACAGGTGATCTTTTCAAGTCGAATTGTCGATTTGTTAAAGTATTTAGTGAATTGGGTGATTTGGGGAGAAAAAAACCTGGTCGGCCCCGGTAGCGCACATGCACTACAGGCGAGGAAGTGCAGCAGGCCAACAGCACGTGCACCAAGACCTGACCCCACTCATTGGAGGAAGGCCCCTCTCATTATGATTGGATGAAGGCTTTCTCACCTGCCACCAAAACTAGAACTAGATTTTTGTTTTACCCCATGGCGCGGAATGGGGAGGAGCAGCATAATCTCGCATTACTTTTCAACCAGTGATCTAAAGCGGCCTAAAGTAGGGATTTGACTTTAGGCCAGTGGTTTTCAACCAGTGGTCCCTGAGAGGGTTCCAGGTGGTCCCCAGGCTAAATATTGAAAGTTGGTTAACCAGATGTAACTCTTTCAGAGCGTGAAAATGAAACCGAATGGACACTTGTGGGTCCATTTGGTTACACTTTCAAGAGTTAAAATATTCACCATGGAATTAGCCTCTAGAGAATGTAGTAGATGAATGGTCATTTTGATCTGCATGTTTGCCTGTTTTGTTTCCCAAATCCAGCCTGGAATCGTGGACAAAACCAAAAGAAATCTTTAGTTTTGGAGTCTGTGGGGCTAATCATCAAATGCTGGTCCGTGGCTCAGATGCTGAATAAATAGTGGTCCCTGGGATCAAAAAAGGTTGAAACCCACTGATCTATATAGGGAAGATTATCAACATGAAAACGGTGATATTGATCGAAAACACGATATAGACTATGGATCGTAGATATAACTTGCCATCCTCGTGAAGAGGTCGGGGGGCATGTCGGTGGAGGTGAGCGCCAGCGGCCTGGGGAGCGGCTCCCACGGCGGCGCCACCGCCACTGCCTCGGACGTCAGTGGGGCATGGGCCGGGGCCGGGCCGGGGGCGCTGCTTTTGTTCAGCCGCGAGGAGAAGGCTGTTCTCCCCCTCTTGGAGGAGTTGGAGGAGGAGGCTTTCTTGTGCTCGTCTTTTGTGCCCCTTTTACGCCGGAGGTCCCCCTCCTCCTCCTCCGCCGCCCCTCCTCCCCTCGTGCTGTGGCCCATTGAAGCGGGCTTACGATCGCCCGTATTGTAGTAGTGGCGTCCTCCTTCGAGCGTCCCCGCGCCGCCGTCGTTCGCGCCATTCAACTTTCTCCTCTTGTTGTGGCGGCGGCGCGTCGGCGGCGGCGGCGACTCGTCGGCTCCTGTGTGAACGCCAGCAGCCCGGCCGTGCAGCAGCGCTGCTGCTTCGTCCGAGGAGGACGCACCTGTGGCGCGCCGCCGCCCCGCCGAGAGGAGCGCTCGGTCGCGGGCTTTGTTCTGGCGAGACTCCCGGGGAGCGTAGTGGGAGGAGGAGGACCCGTGGAGGAGAGTCCAGCCGGTGAAGTAGACCGTGGCGTTGTTGTTGTTGTCAGAAGAGCCTCCTCGATCTCTAGTGCGTTGAACCTCCCCGTTGCAGTTTCGCAGCGATAATAATAAAAATAATAATAAAACCGCGCATAACGTCCACGGCGGTAGACGCTGCATGGTGGGTCCACGGGGATCGCGAGCGGATAGAATCCTCTGTTTTATTTATTGAGTTATTTTTTTACAAGTGCATCGTCGGAGCTGTTGAGGATCACCGTGCTGTGATCATCTCTCTTTATTCAGTCAACACCCATATTCGCGTCGCGATCACACAGAACTCGTGCGTCCAAAGTGAAAGAAATTAGCCCACATGTCCGTCACGCGAATCCACGTTTATAGTGTATCAATCACTGTATAGTCTCCGTCTTCGGTCCAAACGGGGCGGCTGGTTTTCTCCCTCACTCCACCACACCTGCAGCTATAGCTGTCTCCCTGATTTGTATTTCTCCCTTTGATTTTAGTCCCACTGTAAATAAAGTAGTAGTAACGCATAACGATTCCACGTCACTTGGCCAAAAATCCGATCCGAACACAAGTAGCACATTTCAAAGTAACCTAATCAAAACGGCTGCACTTGCATATCCAGAGGCTGCTGCTGTGTGCAGATCAGTAGTGCACCCCGCGTCCTCGTCCGTATCCATCCGGGCAGTGCACGGTCGAGGCAGGGGATCAAGGAGGAGAGGAGACCGCTGTGGGTCTCCCCGCAGGCTGAATAGACACGCACAGATTGCATGTGATGCGGGGCTTCAATAGAATATATAGAATAGTTTCGCGGGGCTTGGTTGTGTTGGAAGAAGAAGCAGCAGCAGCAGCAGCAGCAATGCGGTGCTGCCTGCGAGCGCAAAGCCCCTCGATCTGTCTTGTGTTGGATCAGATGGATGTGCAGAGAGAGAGAGGGAGAGAGAGAGAGGAGGGGAGGGGTTGAAATCGAGCGAGGCGCGGCTTCCCTCTCGTCCCCGTTCCTCCACTACCACTCCACAGTCCACCACCGCTGTCCCCCTAGCAAAGAGCTCTTCCTCCTCTCCCCGCTGTCCCTCGGCGGCGGCGGTGGGCAGGGCGTATACGTCTCTCGTCTCGACCAAAGGAAAACGGAGCCCCCCCTCCCCTCCCCTCCCGCACCCCCTCCGGCTATAACCTCGATCTGTCAGTCCTCATCCATCATCGCGATTTATACGGAGGGGAAGCGCATCATCCAGCGAGCGAACCCCGGAGCCGAATTACATCCACGGCTCGCAGGCAGCAGCAGACGTGCACGGGGCTCGCCACGCCCCATCGTCGGGGACGTGTTATAATAGCCTATATATTTTGTCGCCAAATGGTTGGATTATGCACTCAAGCAGCGGCGCCGCTGTGAACATCGAGCGGCTTGATGCCACACATGCACTTAGAGTGAGGGCAGTAGGCTAATTGGGGACACCACCGCTGCACCCATCCTGCCTATAGGCTATTGTTAGGGAGACTGTTTGTGCAGGACGAAGGCAGACACTGATGTCTTTTTAACTGTGCGTAAATAATTCCATTTTACGGTTAGTTTGAATGGGAACTCTGTCCTCCTGGTTCAATATGCAGAATGTGCATATAGCCTGTACGAAATCTACACCTACAAAATGTCATTTTACTGTGCAATGCATTACAAGCAGAGTAGGCTAGCAGAGTAGGCTTGTTATTGATACTCTCGGCCTTAGTGGTTGAGATAAAAATCTATACATTATGGTGGCATCAGCACTAATTTGATTACCCAGATCTCTAATGTCATGCATGGATAGGATATGCATTATATAGGCCTCAGTTCCCAATCTGGGGGTGCATGAGTCACAAAATATAACATATTTTGTTGCAAATGCAGTGGTATTGGAAGCCATAGTGATGTTTTCTCGTGCTCGGGCTGTAATGGACTATAGTTGCATAACTGAGCTCCTGTCAGGTAAATGAAAAGAGACAAATTGTTTTTGAGCCCTTACAAGACAAGACATGCTGAGAAAGACCACACAGGACTACAAGACTCTCACTGAGTCATTTAACAAAAATGGTCTCGTTGGTTACCAACTCTTCCATCATTTAGCTGCATTGGGACCAACTATACCTCCACAAGTACCATTAGTGATCCACAGACTGGCTGGTGGAACTACTAATGTAACTTGTAGACATATACTCATACTCATACCGGCATAGACAGTAACATGTGGTAGTTACCTTAATATATTATTAATATATTAATATATTATATTATTAAATCTGAAATGTAGAACTTTTTTTGTAAAAGATATGTTAATACAGTATAGCTAGCAGTAGTGTAGTCCACTGAGACATTTGTTGGGTATTGGACACATGGGCATGGACCTGAAACTCACAAGTGACTGCCTCTTGACTAAAGGATATATATTGGCTTTGAATAAAATTATGGATAGCAGCTTTAAAGGATGCTGGTAAGGTGTGTTTGAGACTTCTCCCTGGACAGACTTTAGCATCTGATGTGATACTACACAGGCGATGCAATTTTGAGTACTGCTTGCAAAAGGAGCAGCAAAGATGTAGACTAAAGCACACTAACCAACTGGAAATGGGCAATTTTCTTCTGCCATCAATGTGCAAAGCCAGCAACAATGAAAATACTAATGCATTTGTATTTCCTCAATAAAACGGCTTAAGATGCTGGAAAGGTAGCAGCGATAGATTTATGTATGATATAGGCCTGCTGTGCACTTGAGGGTATAATGGCTTGTTGCAAAGTGCAGCAAAAAAGTTTCTTCACAGCTTTGCGAATCACTGACAAAAGAAGACATTTTATGGTTTGTGTCTGCATTAAAATACAAACAAACTAGGAAATTATAGCCTCCCGTCTGTAACCAGACATTACCAGTACCAGTATTCCAGTTTATAAGTCAAGCGCTGGTGGGAAGCTCTGATATCTAAGACTTGAAATTAGCAACGCTTCAATCAAGCTATCATATTTACTTCCTGTATATCCACACATCATTGTGTGCTTTCTGATGTCTTCATAAAGTAGAGTAGTGTACAGTTTCGTACCCTTATTCTCCCTTTGCTATAGTTCACCTTGGGATCAGCAATTCATCCATTGGTTTTAGGCTCTCTATTTCTGGCTGGGGACACATGGGCCCACCTTTACATGGTCAATGAGTGAAAACAACACCCTGTAATAGTGGAATTCATTAGATTTTCAAACTAGCGATAACTGTAAATATGTCTAACTGCATCATCACCTCTTCCTTGTTCAGTCAGATTGCAGTTTCTGTCAGATGGCTTATTGATTGAGTTTTAAGCCTGTAGAGTCTAGACAAATCTACAGGCTGCCCTGGCAGACAAATACATGAGTGTGTGCGTAGGCACGTGCACACACAGCGCACACACACACACACACACACACACACACACACACACACACACACACACACACACGCGTCACGCGCACACAGTGAGTGGAGCCTGTGGTTAACTAAATGTCCGGCAGAGATATAGCCAGGTCAATAAGTGAAGTGTGCATGCCTCGCTACTAAATGAAATGAGCACATTAGGCCTCAAGTAGCATTGGCGCTCACACCGCAGTGGAGCAGACCACACCACAACACACACGCCTTGTTGGCGTGACGTGATTGATACATACACAGTTGCACACATTTTGACACACTTCTGCATGCACACGCACAGCCATGCTGTAAAGGGAATGCATGTACATACACAGGCTCATGTTGGAACCGTTTGGAAGGAGAATTGAGGTGTACTGAGCAGTGAGCATATGCAATTACCAACAAATAATGTGCAGGTGTTGAGAGATTTCCGAGACAGCGAGAGAGAGTGAGACAAAGAGAGAGCGGTGGAGACAAAGAGAGAGGTGGGGAGAGAGAAGAGGGGCGTAGCCGTAGACAGTAAACATGCAGCAGGTGACCTTCTGCCTCAAATGGATGATCACACCCAGCCCACACGCACACATGTACACACGCACACATGCACACAGGCACACATGCACATCAGGTCTCCTGGGGGGGCATCTGTGAATAGCAGATAGCTGATGAAGGCATTTCTGGTTCTGGCAATCAGTCCTTCTTCGTTAAACTCCAACACCTAAACTTTCAAGATATATTATATGCCAGCACCTGCAGTGCCTTATGCATAAAACAATGGTCTATTAAACGAGACAAACTGCCAGGTAAAAAGATGATGTTTTTTTTTTTTCCAATTGATGGAATCCAGCTGTTCTGACACTTTGAAAAAAGCACAGTTGGATGTTACCGTATAGACACCTGCAAATTAAAGAAAATTATAAAAAAGCTATTGAGGGGTGCATTCAGCTGAAGGTTAATTGTGTTTCATTTAGGCGTTTCCTTTTTTAGAACAGGACCATTAAGAGGGCATGGCTAATATAAGCAACCGGGAATTGTTTAAATCCTAACGGGTTCTTTGACACCTAAATGCCTTATTCTAATCCTAGAAAACCCCATGTTTTCAAGATGCAAGATGTTTGCTAGTCAATATTTTGCTCATGGGGTTATTATAGGCAAAAATATGTTTAAATTAGGATTAAAACCTTAGTTGTAGTTTAACTCCTCGCATGCTGGGAGCGACGGTGTAGTTGGAATTTTACACGAGCATTTACACGAGTGCAGTGCAAACGGGGTGAAGCGTCTTAGATGAACAAGCCGGTCCGATTGGTTACACTCAATGTTAAGTCACTAGGTCTACAGCCAATCTACGCGTGACGCAAGTAACAGCATTACCAACATTGACAAGCACAGCTGATGAAGCAATGCGAGCAACTGGAAACACATATTGTGACGCTTTACGCACCTTAACAGATCCCTATGACAGCTTACTCATGATGAACACTCACACACTAGTGGGACGTTGAGTGAACCTATCAGCCTGTCACCATCATTGAAGCCTATCAAATGAAGCCTATCAGCATCATTTGACCACCAAAAATTGGTGGTCAAATGCGGAAATGTTTCCTCCATGAACACACCTGAAGCAAGGGATCATGGGAAGGGAAATGATTCATGAACGAGCGCTGTCAAGAACGAGCAAAGGGGGGAAAAAAACAACGGCATCAAAAAACAAGCTAGTGGGTTTGCTGTGGGCTTATTATATGCCATATAATACATCTGTTATGTTTTGAGAGGTGGTATGACGTGAACAACGGTGGTTTATCCAGAAAACAACATAAACACAAACTGCCATGTCCACGTTCACAACACAAACCAGTGTGCGTGCTCTCCTGGTGCTCGTGCATGAATTTCAGCCGCCTGCAGTTCCAGCACTGACCAGTGAGGGCCCGAGCTTCAAGCCTGGAGACTGCCTCTGGGGATGTGGTTCAGACTTGGTCACTTTGGGTGATTAAAGTGTTGCGATATGGCTTTCTAGTGATTTGTGTCGATTCATGTCGGTATGAAGAAAAAAGTCCCATTGCTCACGTCACTCACAGATTGGCTGCAGACACAGTAATGTAACATTGGGAGTGTAGCCAAATGGACCTGATCGTTCACCCAAGATGGCTCTGTTTGCCCCGTTCACCGCACACATGTTCGCGCCATAATTCGTTCATGCACCTTTTGTGTCTTTGCAGTAATAACCATATTGAACGTACCTTTAGTCTTCATCGCACCAGAATTCCTTGCAGGACAATAATTCAATTTTTCATGTTTGTCAGTATTTCAGAAGCAAATCCCACCCCGTCTGGCTTTAACAGGTGAAAATATAAATGCATATACAGTTACAGTATATATAGGCTTCATGTGGCCTTGAAAATAATGGTACGGGAGTCGGGGTCCAGTTGAAAGCCAGAGGCCAACTTCGTACATGTAATTAAAATGTTGCTTTGTGTTCAAGGCCCGCTGAGAGGAGACTACAGCAGCATGGGTCGGTGTGTGTACAGTCAAGATAAAGTGGGGAGAGTCTCTCATGTGAGCACAAGCTCTGAGATGCATGCGTGCATGCCACGCATGTGAAATCAAGCGTGCTTGCACACAAACACACATGAACGGATTAAAAAAAACACACACACTTGCACAGAAACAGTGCATGCACGCACAAAGAAGATAACAGACAGGCACACATGGCCGAACGCATAAATGAGCAGACAAACAACGAAGCCACAATGCGTACATTAATATATTATATAGTACCTTTATAAAAAAACGCTCCAAAGTGCTTAACAACATAATTAAAACAATCAAGCACTGCAAACATTGCAGCATTTGCAAAAAATATATACTGTATAACCGCACTAGCAGGGGGAGTCATAGTGAAACTGACACTGCTTTCACACAAATGACATTTTCAATTTACTTGAATTCAATTCAAAGGGCTTTGTTGCCGTGAGAAAACAGAGGCCTATTACATCACAATGCAAAAAACGCAATACAATCGAAACAAAATCTGTGCCTCTATGTACAGTACAGATGAAAGTCGCCTCGATTCGCTGCGTTTCGCACATCTGAAATGTCACTTCACAAATCAGTCTGGCCAGAGCTCTGCTTGACTTGCATTGCACTGACATCACCTGTTACATAGCAACGTTGTTTAAACGAACGTGAACTAGTGTTTTTTTTCCTCATACAAACCACAGACCAGATCCAGGCGACCCTAGAGGGGCTAGGACACACACACGC
Source organism: Benthosema pterotum (assembly GCA_039105355.1). Classification (NCBI taxonomy): domain Eukaryota; kingdom Metazoa; phylum Chordata; class Actinopteri; order Myctophiformes; family Myctophidae; genus Benthosema; species Benthosema pterotum. The sequence continues at coordinate 2,856,669 of CM076971.1, read as the reverse complement.
GCGCGTGGTTATCAGGACACTAATTATACACAATTTGTGAAAAGGTAAATTAATACATCATAAATACATTACTTAAATACCTGCATAAGACAATTGGCTCCATAACTGAATGTCTTGAGACAACCTGAACCAGATATTTTCCCAATTGTCAGCCCCACTCTAAAAGCCCCACATAAAAACAAACAATTCTCAGTATATGGTTACAATGTATTGATTATACACAGCAAAGACTAGAAAGTGTACCTTACAAGTATAGAAAAACAAGTAGCACAAGAATACGCACACACGCACACGTACAGTATATGGATTGCTAATATGATGGGTTTATTGGAGCATGCAGCAGTCTGAAGAGAACATGGCTGGCCCATGAAGATTTTATGGATGTCTCTCTGTGTTCCCTCTGTCTGACTGAAACACACAGGAGAATAGGGGCATCTGCCAACATGTATGTTTGGATAGTAAAGGATGATTGGTCTGGAATTTCTACTTTAGAACCATTATGATGCACTATTCTGCAATGTCAAAATATACTGTATTGTATTCATCTCTCAACATGTGTATCTTGCCAATCTTACCATGCAGTAGCACACATCATTTGCACATTATACAACACCACCACCCAGTGGTAGCTTAAAGAATGGCACACCACAGGTAACTATACCTGACCATTGTAACTGTAGGTTGCAGAAAACCTCATGTTACCATATATGGCCATTCAAAATCTAGAGAGGCCCACCCCAAAGTTAACAGCTAGTGAAAACTAGAGTTCTCAACAGGCCAGGCCCTTCACCCTCTTCGACCTCTATCCATGGATTGAATAGAGCATAATCACGAGTAATCACACGATCGAATACAACGAGTAGACGCAGATAACAGATACCCGCCGGGCAAGTAGATATTTTGTATTCATTGCATCGGTGGATCACGGCTACTACTAGTAGGGCGTGGCGAAGGAAGTTTTACTGAGGTTATGGTTAGGGTTGGGTTAGGTGTAGGCATAGCCTAGTTTTACTGAGGTTATGTTTAGGGTTTAGGATTAGGCTAGGGTTAGGGTTAGACGGTGCTTTATGCGGTTACTAACCCTAAACATAACTTCAGTAAAACTATGCTTCGCCCCGCCCTACTAGTAGTAGCCGTGATCCACCGATGCAATGAATACAAAATATCTACTTGCCCGGCGGGTATCTGTTATCTGCGTCTACTCGTTGTATTCGATCGTGTGATTACTCGCGATTATGCTCTATTCAATCCATGGATAGAGGTCGAAGCGGCTGAGGCCCCTCAGTACCTCATCAAACCCTGTATACTCAAGACACTGCCCCCACTGAGTGCTTTCTGTGCTTTCTGGTCCAAAGGTGCGCATTTTAGTACTTTTTTAGTATGTCCACACAGCATCTCTAAGGTACATTAACAACTAGTAAAAGAGTAAAATGTTGGAAATGGGTGGAATTGCCCTTTAAGTAAATCATCATCGTCGTTACAGCCAGCAGCAACTGACTGAACTGACTGAACTGATTGAACTAAATAACTTACCAACTTTCCTTCTCAACACTAGTTGGGTACACTAGTTGCTTGTTGCAAGCTGAAAAGAGAATGACAAGTGTCAGAGGCAGACAGACAGTGATATTTAAATGTGCAGTCCCATTGCCTGGGCAGATTGTCTAGAAGTCACTGCTCACCTCTCAAGCTGTAAAATGTAGATTACAACAGAGATACCCTGAACATAGCACAGAGATCTCAAATCTGAAGAAACTGTTTAGTGCTGTCCATGGTTCTGAAGTAGGTGCTCTCCATGGTTGCCCTAAATGCACAACCAAACATGATCGCATGCAAAATTCCTAAATGTCAAAGATATTTCAAATTAAAGGGTTTATATTTAAAACGGTTTGAAGCAACCTCTCTTCTCTCCCTCTCTCTCTCTCTCTCTTTCTCTCTCTCTCTCTCTCTCTCTCCCTCTCAATCTCTCTCTGTTCAGCACCCCCTCCCTTTTTATTCCTTTTATATTTAAAATTAACTGATGATTTCTTTCATCCCAGGTGTGGTGAGAATGGGGAGGTGATTCTTCTGTCTGCCTTGGAAATGTACAGACAACTTTGACTTTACATGTTCTTTGAAGAACATCTTTATTAAATGTGAAATGTACTTCAAAGCACCTTCACAATCCCACCTCATCTGTCTTTTGTGTACGATGGACTTAGACACATGCAAACACACACATGACTGATTGAGGGGGAGAGAGAGAGACAGAGATACTTTGGTGGAGGCAGGACAATCATTCACATGTGCATAGTGTTCTGTATCACAACAGTCAGACATCACTAATTGGTTAGGCACAGTGGGCTTCCATCTTCTTACTATCGCACCAGGGCTCACCTGCACAGTGCAGAGAACTGACCCATATTCCTCTTTGCGCTCCCACTAACTGTCTCAACACAAAAAGACAAAAGAAAAGATATTATATATTTTTACATTCTGTGTTCCTATAGCCTATTCAAATTGGCTTAATTAAAGGCACATTTCACGGAAGGAACTGCAGTCACTCAATGTTAATAGTATTTATACTAGATAACAGTAATTGAACTGCACTCTATGTCCAGAAAAACAATGAAGTCTATGCATTTCATAGGGTTTGAGTGTATTGCTGAATTCCTGCAAACAGGAAACAGATGGAATAATGTAAAACTCAGACATCTCAATGAAGTCTGTGTGTTTTATAGCATTTGACTGGATTGCTGAATTCCTACAAACACTACAAGAAATAGAACGTGACTTCAGGAAGGAAAGAGATGCAATAATGTAAAACTCAGAGATTCCAATAGTGACCACAAATAAATCACACCCGTGTGTAAATAAGTGAGTGGTACAACTCCATTCCTGACCCACAGCAACATGCCCAGGGGTCCCTTTACTACTCAACTATACTGTTACTGTACTGTCACCCCAAATTAGAGGTATATACAGTATATACTGTGTGTGTGTGGGGGGGGCATGTGAACAGTGACACTTGGTGGTGAACCAACCAAATGCAATTTTCAGCAGAATACAAGCAGCCAGTCATCCAGGCAGGGACACACATGGATGTACCACTCACAAGCATGTTGTTTCATGTTGTAATCAGCTTTGTAGTCATCAAGTAAATACTCTAACCACAAGGCAGAATAGAGGGTATATGTACTGTACGTGACATCATCGTAGCCTACACGTCTACAGTGGATTTTTATGAAACAAACACACAGATATGAGTCTAATTCATCCTTTTTTAGTGTTCACAAGCATATCTTCACACGCACAGCCAACTGTCTTAATTGTGTGCTCCGAGACTCTCTTCCCTGTGGAAGAAGCACGGATTTTTGATCCCCGGAGGTGGGAAATCAAGCATGCATGTGCAAACTCTATACAGAAGTAGTCCATGTACCCACTCATAATAGTGAGTGGCCTTAAGTCTCCTTCAGACCAGTTCATACACCCGAAAGGGAATGCTGGTCAGTCTAATGCAGGAGTGAAAGCAATGAAGGGAGTTTCGGTGTGCAAGGTAGCTGCTAATTTATTTATTTGATTGATTGTTTGTAGCTGCTTATTAATGCCACTTGCTAGGTGCATTTTAAACAGCTATGATGCTATGCTGTTTGAACTGCCCTAGACAGGAGCCTTAGGCCTCGTGACCCTATAGTAGGCCTATAGTTTGCTCATGGTGTAATTATATGCATTTATGTTCCCATCTAGCTCTGGTCCATAGCTCTACTACAAATTAGTTCCCTGCTATACAATTATTGGCTGTAACTGTGGTTGACCTATTATGATGCCCAGGGAAGGTGGCAGGTGACAGCTATCCCATTTATGATGTAATGTTGATGCATCTAATCTAATACTCACTATAGTGTAGTTTATTAAAGAGACTGTTGTCTGTAGCCTCAGCCACTGAGATGAAATGTGTGAGAGCAACACTACCCTCTTCTGGTGAGAACTCCATGTGTACTCAACCATTAAATAATTCCAGAGACGTGGAGTGCGATATACAGTAGTCCTCTGGTTTAGTATCCATGTGAAAAGTTGTGGAACAAAACGTCTATTTAATCAAATATCTCCACTTCTTCACGAGCTGCACAGGGACAACTTTTCCCTCGGGCAAAGGGGTTCATAACATAGACATATTATGCAGTAGACAGGACACCCTGAGGAAACCTTGAGGCGAAATGGACGTAGTGGCCAAAGTTGAGAATGCAGTTTGAGGAGCAGTGGGCCAATAACATAGACCTGCGCAGTGACGTCACCAGCCCTGTTCCACTAGTGGATTCCTCATTCATTTTCCTCATAGACTTTTCGAAAATGGTTAATAAAAACACGATTGCGCCACGGCCAAAGCCAACTCGGGTTGTGACAAATCATGACAACAAACACAATATCGTCATATAATATATAATTAGGAAGAAGTACAAAACGGCATGATACAAGACTTTTTGTTTCGTTTTTCATCTTAGAAATTATTTGATTGTCCCAAATGTTTGTGTGTGGCATCATGATTCGTCACGACTCGAGTTGGCTTTGTCCGCGGCGTAATCATCTTTATATAAATTATTGGGGAATGGGGAATCCATTTCTGGAACAGGGGCGGTGACGTCACTGCACAGGTCTATAGGCTCCGCCCCCTCCAGAAATCTGCAGCACTCTACGCACGCACGCGCCTCGCGTTCATGTCCTCGGCCCATTTTCCCAGAATGCACTCTGTTTTTTCCCCTCAAAGAGGAGTGAAATCGCGTCATGCGCTGGGTGAGCAATTTGATAGGAATTGAGAGAGGAACTTCCGGTGTCCTCTCTATTTAATATATGCTCTAAGGTTCATAACGCCAGCTGGACTTCATTTGTCAAACTTCCTGATCACCACAAAATGTCATCAGGGTAACACAAACCTTTGGGACACACAATTGTCTGGTGCATTGCGTTAGGGGCTGGGCAATTAATCACACCACCTGCCAATTGTGTGTCCCAAACCTTTGTGTTTCCCTGATGACGTTTGCGACGATTAGAGTTGGCATTATGAGCCTCTTTGCCCAAGGAAATGTTGTCTGTGTGCAGCTTGTGAAAAGTCGAGATATTTGACAAAGTAGATGTTTTGTGCCACAACTTTGACATGGATATGAAATTAGAGGATTATTCACACTCCAATTATGAATTATTCAATTCATTATTCACACTAATTATTTAATGGGTGAGTACACACGGAGTAGGTGTCGATTTAACATGGTCCAATAGACAGTAAACTATGGCTCCTACTTATGGAATACTGTATTACTGAATTTACTGTATGGAATAAGGGAGACATTCTAGGGCTAGGGTCCTCAGTAGAAACTGCCAACTGCATTTGAGAAATTTTCATAATTGGCCTAATTTGTCACCATACTGTACCAATAGCAACGTATAGAAGGCAAAAAGCAATTTCATGCTTTATGTAGCATGTGGTATGTGGCTATCTGAGGTGTCTTTATGATGCAGAATCCATTAGTCCATTAGAATTAGTTTTGGAGATCTGTCCATTTTGGACAGAATTTCCCCAAAATGTGCCGACTAGGCACCCCCTATAGTTAGACATCGCATGCTACTGTATATAAACTAGCTGAAATGTTGATGTTTGTTTGATGTTTGTCTTAGGTTGTTAATGGTATGTTTGCTGACAAGAAACGGCAGAAGAGGAAGATGACCACTGCAGCCAAGGCCACAACGAACAGTAACACTGACTTCATATGCCCTCACAATGGCGTGCACGAATTGGACTTTACAAGTCACCTCAAAACTCTCCAGAAGAAGAAGTAGAAGTCATCATCGATACGATGGACTACCATAAGTAAGTAATACTGACAAGCCAATTATGAAAATTGCTCAACATGTGCAAGTTAGCATCCAGCAGTTAATACTTTCCTACATGCTGGGGGACCCCTACTCAACATTTCTAACAAAAAACCTTGGTGTAGTCAACATGCCAGGGTCCACATTCTGGGAAATGCACTAATGTGAGGTTGGGATTTTTGTGTATGTGGGCTCTGGCACCTGATCCTGAAAAGTTTCTCCAGGACCCCCTAACTCACTCAAAGAGTAAGGACCCCCAGTCTTATTTCTCACCCAGTCTCTGTATAATCTATGGGCCACTATGTAGCATCAGAAACCCAGCCATGTTGAGACGAGTAGCAGTGTAATTGTACACTTTTGTGACTTTTGTGAGATACCCACAATAAATCCAGGGCCTATACCGAATCTAGGAATACATTCACAATTCCACATACACAATTTTGATTTTATTTGACTGTTCAATATTTCTGTTCATACTGTACATTCTGAATTCAAGCCCTTAAATCCTTTTGTAATGTACCGCTAGGATTTTGTAGCTTGGCCAAATCAGCTGTTGCTGTCAAGGCATTGGCCTGGATTTATCCAGGCTAAGGATTTTGCAGTGTCAACGTGTGTTGTGGTTTGCTGTCATTCATGACTTGTCTTCAGAATTGTGAATTGCACTAATCTGTCTCTGACATTAAAATACCGGTAATAGTATTTTGAAATGAATTCATCCTGATTGCCCTCGATCTCGCTTGATATTTGTCATTTTCATTACTTGTTTTGGTAAACTGGGCCCTTTTTGGGCCACCAAAACAAATACTTTAGTGTCAGAAAGTACCCAGAAAAGGAGCATTCCACCACTGGTAGACTCTGGCCTGAACTGCAGCAGTGCCAGTGTACAGTAATTTATTTCTATGAAAGTCGGGCAGAAATGTCTGTGAGTCCGTCACACACACACACAAGATACATTTGTGAACATTATATACACACATTGCATGTGTTGGACACTGTGTGTAAGATTGGGTGTGTTTGTTTATTCATTCACATGCATACAAGAGGTGGTATGGATTGTGAGCTACTTGATTAATTCCTAGCTGCAGTTCTTTAGTTGACCAGGCGATGTCGCTGTGGTACTACAGTGAAAGACCAACAGAGGAAGCAATATCCAGAGAGTACCCTGGCACTTGTAATGCGACTTGGAACCTTGAATTCAGTAATCTGGTCTTTTTCTTCCATCTGGAGACAGCAGAGGTCCTCGCTTCGAACGCTGGTGTATTTCTGTGACGTCATAGACATCTCTTACTTGCTTATCTCCCTGGGGTAGTCGTGACTGCAGAGGAAACAATTTAGGCTACTGGTGATCACCAATAAAGCTCACTCAAGCTCTCTGTTCACACAGGCAGGCATGAAAGTGTGGCATAGAGAGACTTGGGTGTCTTGTGCACTCTGTGTGTGTGTGTGTGCGTGTGCGTGTGCAGTTTTTCAGAGAGAAAGAGGAGACTGGGAGAGATTTTTGGTGTACCACACTTGACTTTTGATGGTGCAAAAATCACACTTTCATGAGACGGCATCATTAATTGCAGTTTCCTGGTGCATTTACAGGCATAGCATTTTTGTTTCCTATTGTGGACGCATGGGTCGTTTGTACGGCGCGATCAGACTTCAAGACTTCAATGCCAGGTTTTATCAAACTTCTTTATCTACACATTATGCTCTAGAGCCGCATCAGTAAACACAGCAACACCTGTCGAGACCATTTTGTTTTAGCTTGTAGATCGGCCTGTCGAGACTCCGTGTTAGGGTAGATTATTTGTGAGTTATCCATGTCCATTACACTTATACGAGATGGTTAACGCAGGTTGCCTTTTTTAAATAGCGTACAAGACATGCTCCCTGGGCGCTGTTTTAATAGCTCCCACTGTTCCTAATAGTTACCAAGCCCAAGGAGATGTTGATGGACAACTGCACGACTGAGAGGGCATATTACACCTCTGGTCAGCAGCACCATGTGGAGATTGTAGACAACTAATTGGATAATCTTAAAGCTTTTTTTCAATATATACTGTATATGCTGTATATTCTGTGATAAGTACTATTAATCCTACCTCGAAAGCTGTGCGTGTGTGTTATGTTCAATATCTGTATACTGGCATGGAGGCTTGTGTGTGTCCGTGGAGGGATGGATTATGTGTGTTGTAAGGAAGCGTGTGCATACACTAATGCAGTGGCGACCCTTACGGGTCCATTTGGTAAGGGGGCTCCAGGGAAATTTTCCTGTAACGTCATACCTATGTTGACAGGCACTGTAAAATGGTGCCCAAAGAACATATTATGTGTTTTAAATGTTCGATTCTAGTTATTTTCCTGTATGCCTTTGTCCGTGAGGACCTTCTCTATGTGTGCACACGCCTGTTTTATGTGCATGCTCTCTTGCCTCCTGCCACTATTTGTGCGTGATGTTGCATGTTCATGTGAGCAAGTTTGACGGACTCGTCCACAATCCATACGCGTGTGTTTGTGTGGTTGCGCGTGTGTCTACTAAGTGCTGACTGCAACACTCATTACAAAAGCAGTGGGGGCTCCCAGCGGACCTCCAGCAGGGCAAAGGGGAGAAGACAGAGACCGTGACCCAGACACGGAGCCCAGACACTGGGATAGAAAAGACAGCTCCACCTGGGCCCCCTGGGGCTCCTGTCGTCTCTTAGCTAGCAACCGTATCAGAGAGCAGGCTGTGCTGCTGCAGTATCGGTCTGTGTGCTGCAGTCTGCTATACCAGCAATGCCTTTTGTTTTTAATGGAGCAAAACAATGACGGTTGCACAGACCTCATGTAGCTAGGCTATATATACACCGCCAAATCCTCTCTGTAGTGAATACTCGTATGTTTGCATTTTCCACAATGCGCACATAGTTGATTTTGTTTTAGAATAGTGTGTGTATGGTAAGTGTGTGTTAGTACTAATGGTCGTGGGGACCAATTGTCCCCACAAGTGACAGTTTAAGAAATATGGACTTGGATCCATCATCTTCGTCCACAGTGAACTGGTTAGTTTATGGTTAAAAGGATTTGGGGGGAGTAAGGCTTACAATTGGAAAAAGTTTCAAATTAGTGTTAGGATTAAGCATTTAGACTAGAAGATTGAGTTTTCCCTAATTTATACTTACTTGCATGGCAGATGGCACACACAGAAAAGTAGTCGATTCAGAAGCTCGCCACATGTTGCAGTGCGCCGCATTGTGAGTTTGTAGATCTGACATTTTTCAACGATTTCTTGGATGCATGAAGTGAATGACATCAAGTGGAAGAGTGAGAGGCAAAGATTAACACTGTTTCAAGATGTCCAAGATATAAGATTCAAGATTCAACTATATTGCCATATCATCAAGTTAATAGGAATTTGTCTTGGTTAGTGCTCAACATATACAGACATCACTGTTTAATGCAGATAGGATCTTTCGAGAGACAGCGAAATAATTTTGCGACCGCAACCGGTGGTAACGACTGAAGGTCCATGGGTCGCCGCAGGTGGTAAATGAGTCCTGACTGATGCCCTGTAATGGTTGTGACCGTTACTATCGGACGGCAAACTCGGCGACCACTTATATCAGCCACGACTGATGGCCCATCAGCCTTTCTTCAACCGGTCGATACTAAACCTAACCCTAACCTCAGTCAAAACCTATGCCTAAATCAACCTATCTTTTTGGATGTATGGGCTTTCAAGGAGGCCTGGGAGGTCTAGATGTCCTCACTGCCCTGATTAAGCAGACATCTGCCTGCTTTCTGACCGGAGCGGAGGGAGAGTGGTGTGTCTTCCTTGGGCTTGTTGCCAAGTAATGCAAGGTTATCAACAGGAGGCACTTCGCTGCTAGGGGGATCATGGGTCAACCTGTCAGAGAAAGACCTTAAGATGAGGAAGGCAGTACAGCTCTAAACAGCACGGCCATTGCGCACTCGGCTCCTTCTCTGCGGCTGTAGTCTGCACTCCTATAATGACTCTGTCCACATAATGTGCACTGACACTGTGAATGGTAGACCCTGGAGCCAGCCCTGCATACCTGAAGCGGCGGGATAGTGAGTTGATGTAGGAGTCAGGAGAATGAGCCTGACTGGCCACTCACTTCCATAGACACTGTGAGCTCCCCAGACAACAAATTGGAGTAAACAACGCAGGCACCGATTACAAGGGTTCTGAATAACGCCCTTACAAGTAACGCCCTTACAGTAAGGGATTACTTTTTTCAGTAACTTCTAACGTAACTCCTTACATTTCTCAAATTCATAACGGCATTATGATTAGTGTACCATCATTACTATCATTACTCCGGCGGCGGCGGCGGCGGCAGGACTCGCTGCACTGCGTGCTGTCTGTCTTCTTCAGCTCGCTTCTTCACAGTCTAACAGAGTATATTGAATAGAGAAGGCACCGAAGGAAAGTTCCCCTCTCGTCCACTTGCATTGTTTCCTCCGGATGCCTGATCTAGTTTTAATATATCTATGTGTGTAACGTGACAAGTATAAGCCAATCAGAGCCAGTCTTATTCGTCGAGCAGAGCAGAGCCATCTAGTAGAACAGCTGCGACATTGAGGGGGCAGAAAAAATGCTTATGATCCCATAGACTTAAATGCATCCGGTAACCTCGGTTGTCCCAATTCAATAGAAGTGTATATAGATGAGCCGCCATTGAAGTGGCCCCATGAAGTGAACAGAGTTTTCGCGTAACTAAAGGCTCTGGCCTCTAGCACATAGACACAACCAGCTGTGTTGTTGTTGCTGCGCACACACTAGCATTTGAGCTGCGGTAAAATACGCTCTCAGACGCAATGATACGAGGACGACAGCGTGACTGGAGCCTTTGCAGCGTGGAAATATAAACACTATTTTACATTCTTGCTGGTAAAGCAGGGGTTTTCAACAGGTGGTCCGGGGAGGATTCCAGGTGGTCCTCACACTAAATGATGGAAAGTTGGTTAACCAGATGCAATACTTGTAGTGTAAACATGAAACCAAACGGACCCTTGCGGGTCCATTTGGTTTCCATTTCTAGTAAACACAGAATGGGGAGATCTTTATCTTGTCCACACAACATCTCTAAGGCATATTAATGTCAGTAAAATGTTGAAAATGGGAAGAATTTCACTTTAAACTTGTAAGCACGAAAACACCCCTTTTTTGTATGTTTTTAAAAAAAAGTAAAGTAAAGTAACGCCCTTACTTTCATAATTTAGTAAGGAATAAAGTAACTAGTTACTTTTTCAGGGAAGTAACTATAACTATAATTCCCTTACTTTTTAAAAGTAACTTCCCCAACACTGCCGATTACAAGGGAGTTCCACACATAGTTCTATCTGGACATAGTATAAAAACATTATCTGGGGAGTACAATAACCAGGGGTTCTCAGAGTGGGTCCCAGGGTTTAGCTTAAAAATGTAAACGGATCCCTGGCTAATGAGACAAATATGGATAAAATATGGATAAAATGTCACCATTTTATTGGCACCACCACTGACAATTTCAAGTGCTTACCACTCTACATTATACTTGCCCTCTATAATTAGCATTTGAACATTTAAAACACATAATATGTTCTTTAGTTTAAAAATAGTTCATATTTTTACTCCAAGGGGGTTGCCATTTTACTGTGCCTGTCATAGGGATGACATCACAGTAAAATGGCAGCCCCTGTGGGATAAAAATATGAACTATTTTTAAAATAAAGAACTTATTCTATGTGTTTTCAAATGTTCATTTCTAGTTATAGGGGGCACATATAATGTTTTTATCCATGTGAAGCTTATTAGCCAGGCATCCTTTTAACAAAATGGACCCCATTCAATTTGCACACTCACTTATGCACTGTCCTGAACTAAGAGGCTGCAACTTGTTTTGTTGTTTGTACTCAGGTGCCAGTGGCTACACCCTGTACAATAACACTATGTTTGGGGGGCATGGCCAGGTTTTAACACCCATGTGTTGCACATACCTTGAGCTAAACGTCTTGAAATTAATCAGTTAATTTATTATGTTAAGCGAGAGATGCGTGTGTGTGCGTGTGCGTTTCAGGGTGCAATGGAAGTTCAAGAGACAAACAAGCAGGGTCCCATAACTCAGAAAGGCACCAGACAGATTCGAAACAGCTCTAGGTCGTATACTCGCCCACCCCGCTCTCGCTCTCGCTCTCCACAGGCACGCCGTAAATGGGAGAAAAAGCTAAATTCCTTTCCTTTCCTTTTCCTCGTGTCTCCATAATGAAAGCAACAAACAACCGATGCATAATTCAGGCAGGCGCACGCAGCGGCATGCGGCGAACGGAGACGGAGGGAAGAAAACAAGACCAATAAGTATCATACATCACATGATGAAGAGACGAATTTACTGGATGATTCACACCATGCCCTGTATATGTAAATATACTTTTCACACATGCAGTCAAATCTCCAGTGTTAATTAACTGTCATGGAAGGTTCCGTTTTGTACACTCTCAGAGTTCTTCTTCAACACATTAAAGGTCCCAGCAGACTGCTGTGTTTTTTCCGGATTGTTTTCCAATATTTTTTTTCTTCTTTCCAGCATCTCAACACTTGAGGAATTGAGCAATGTGCAGCATGGAGACAGCCAAGTTGTCTCTCTCTTTATGACAGATTATTAGAGTACAACAAACAAGAGTGTGCGTCAGCAACTGCGGATTCCAGTTATGACAGTGACATATGAGTTATAAAGGCACACAGGCACGCACACACTTGTGTGCATGCACGCACGCGCATGCACACAGACACGTTGCATGCACACACATGCATGCACACGCACCACACTTTCACTTATGCTTTCCCAACTCTGCATGGGGTGCACTGCACACATAAATTCACACAGTACATAAATTTGAATGCGTAAATACTGCATAGAGAAACGCAAACACAAGTATGAAAAATACCAGTATGCTGCACCAAGGCTTTTCAGACCTTTTTTTGCATAGCAGAAAGCCTAATATTGTTTTTTTTTTTATCAGGCTGTGGATGATGGACCCACATTATAGTCTAATAGCAGAGGACTTCAGATAATGACATACCAGGGGCGGATGTAATATTTCCCCATTGGGGGGGGGGGGGGCAAGAGACGCTTCGCGCCACGGGCGATGAAGTTATGAAGTTGCACCCATACCATTTTCACTTACAGAACTTTTATTAGGCAAGTCTAAGCATCAATAATAACATCAGTTGTTTTTGAAGTTGCAACAGGCACGCAGCATGGAAAAGGCTAAAGGTCTGACTCAGAGAGTTTTCTGTTTTCAATGATGAAATGCTGTTGTTTTAGTGATGCCACAGCTGTAGTTAGTTAGTAGCAGTAGTAGGGTAACCAAATGAACCCGTTAGGTGTACAAATGGACCCGTTAGGTCCATTTGTACACTCTCTGTACACTCTCTGGTTCATTTGGTTCCATTTGTACGCTCTCAGAAAAAAGAAGTGAAAGAAGAATTAACATGGTGAAAATACATCTTGATGATGTCATCAAGATGTTTCACCATGTTAGTGGTTTTCTTCAGACCTCCATTTTTGGGAACACAGAATGCGGGAACTTTTTTTTATCATGTCCACCCAGCACCTCTAGGGTATACTAATGACATATTACGTTGTAGATTGTTGAAAATGGGTGGAGTTCCCCCTTAATTGCTTTGTTATTTTCTCAAGAATATCTGTATTTGGTCACATACCAGCGTCTAAATATACTGTATGTTGTTGTCCCAGCCCCACTTTCCAATTCCCATATATATCTATCTCAGCAGGGCATGATTGTGTTTGTTCTACTTTGTATAGGGTATGTCAAAAACTATAAAGACTTTTTTGGGGAGTTTCATCACAAAAGTAGTAGTTGTTGTTGTGATTTTGCGAACTGGACATTTGGGGCCGAATGATTCCATTTATGAAAAAGAATACATAGCTCATTCTGTTTTTGTTAAAGTTTTTTATCTATGTTGTTTCCCATAAAAGCATGTCCATAGTCCTTAAAGTTCCACTGCCGTCTGCCGTCCAGCCTTTCCTGTCCTCTACTGCGGAAACTTTGGGGTGGAAAAACGGGGACAGTGTGAGTTGACTTGTTACCCTACCCTTGTAACAAAATGACTTCAGAATACAGTATCATACAAAATAGTTCAGCATTCTTTCCCCTGAAAACCCTCGAATATTCTCTGTCCATGATAGCCCATTATTTTGTGAAGTCTGAGTGTTGTGTGGATGTTGTTAATGACATCAAAGCCATTCTTCTCCTCATGCATTCATTAGCTTCTATGTTTTCTTTGGCCATCTTACCGCTTCTCTCTATCCATCCACTTCAAACACATTTGTGATCTGAACAGTTGGGTGCTTTCATTCATATGAACAAAACACTTCACCCTTAATTTGCTTCTTATTTTCCCCGAGGAAAATATCCGCATTTAACCGCAGACACAAATCTATGTTGTATCACAACCCCTTCCAATATCTATTGAGCTACGGATGCCCTTAAGGATCAGCATGAACAAGTTAAGGTCTATAAAACAGCCCCCTGAGTGCTGCATGTGTGCACTGGGCTGGGCAGTTGGCAGCAAAATTGAGTTTGAGAAAGGTGCCTCAACTCTGACCATCTGCAAAGTCCTGGTGTTCAAGCAGGGACATTGGATTGCTCAAAGTGACTACAGGTCAGTTGTTCTGACGTCACATCAAGACCCTGCTGCTCATGGAGTTTTCATATACAGTACTAGGAAAACCAGAGGGTAGAAGACACCATTATCAACCTGCTCCAAAGAACCTACACAGACAAGATGCTCCATACTATGATAGTCATGTTACAGTCAGAGTAGCTGACATGAGTAGCTGACATGGAGTTGTCAATGATGGTAGTGGATCCATTTTGCTAGGCTTGGTTGCAGGCTACAGTATGTCACCAACTGGTACTCCCCAAGGCCAATGTTGAATGTGGAATATAATCATATTTCATTTCCATTTACCCCATAAACTTTTAGAGCACCTGGAACTCTCTCAAGGACCACTAGTGGTCCTTGAGAGAGTTCCAGGTGGTCCTCAGGCTAACACAATTAGAGAATGTAGTTTAAGGGTCATTTTGATTTGTGCAGTATGTGTGCCTGTTTTGTTTCCCAAATCCAGCCTGGAATTGTGGACAAAAGTAAATCTTTAGTTTTGTGGTCTGTGGGGCTAAAATGTCATGAAATGGTGGTCCGTCTCAAATTCTGAATAAATAGTGGGCCCTGGTATCAAAAAGGTTGAAAAACAGCTTTTAGAGGGCCAATACGTGCAACTAGCGCATATATTTAGATTAGAATTTTAATTTTTTAAGTAAATCCAAATGAGAAGAAGTGTAAACGCGCTGTGAAGCAATGCATTTTGAGCCTGTAGATCATCTATTCTCCCACTTAGTTTTGGTCCCGGGGAAACTCATTTCTACTTAGGACCTTGAGCTAAAAAGTTTGGGAGCCACTATAGGCTAATAATTAATGAAGAACTGCAGCGTTTTCATTACATCCACATTGGCTTCATCCCTATAGCCTGGGATGATATGCTGCCTGGTTAGAATGCATGTGCAGAGAGAGACTGGATGAATAATGCATGTAATGATGGTACTGTAGGCTGAGATTCTGTCTTATCTCTGAACTCTGTGCTCTCCTCAGAGGAACTCGCCTCTTCTGACCTTTTCATCGGCCTGCCCTTTCTCTCTTCTTCTCCTCCTCCCTCCTCTTCATCGTCTTGTCCTATAGCAATAGCTGGACACAGGGGCGGATCTAGGCATGGGCACCCAAATGCCCAGACTGCCCCAGCAAACATGATGGCATGCAAAACAACCCAGGATATTTCAAACTAAAGTGTATTACATTTAAAATGATCACTGAAAACAGAAAACTCTCTGAGTCAGACCTTTAGCTTTATGCGTGTCTGTTGCAACTTCAACAACGACTGATGTTATTATTGATGCTTACTTGTCTAATAAAAGTCCTGTGACTAAAAATGGTATGGGTGCGGCTTCATGGGCGATGAAGCCGGGCGATGAAGCTGCCCTCCCCCCATTTTCTCCTGCCCCCCCCCCATTGGGAAATGTTACATCTGCCCCTGGCTGGATAGTATACGAATTGCAAAATTCATTCTTTTTGAGGAGAAGGGGGGCTGGGGGGACCGGGGTGGTCCTGTATTTTCTGTATGTTTGGATATTGACGTTCACTCCACTCCATTTCGAAAGACAAATATTGACTCCACTATATACATTTTCTAGGAAGGGAAAAAGTATACATTATAGTGGGAAATATAGCACATCTCCAAACTCCAAAATGTGTCACATTGTGAAAAATCATTTCTTACTTTCTTTCAACATTTCTGGCATTTCTAGTACTTTACAAAGTGCTGGAGTACAAATTTGACTGACAACTTTCTATTTTATTGACACCAGTCAAGGTGAAGGAGGAGAGATTTCTCCAGTAGAGGTGATATAAATCTATTTGTCCTCACCTATCTATGCGCACGCACGCACGCGCACGCGCACACACACACACACACACACACACACACACACACACACACACACACACACACACACACACACACACACACACACACACACACACACACACACACACACACACACACACACACACACACATACCTTATGCCATCCGGAATAATTGCAGTTTATCCAACAACTGATAAAAAAGAAAATAATAACCATATCCATTGTTTATACAAGTATGCAATGCGGAGGCATTAAACAGTTATAGTTATAGTTTGGAGTGAAAACAATGTGAACATCAAGCTACTGTATGTGAACATTAGCTACATTATCAGTCATTTTGTCTGCATGGCTGCATGTGTAATGAGTTCAAGCACTTTACCACCCAAGAGTTTTGTGTGAGTTGCTTTTTCTTGTTTTTAGAGAGAATAGGAATGGGAGAATTACATTTTATTTGTCATAAAAAAGCCAACACTGAAGCAACAAGCTTCATGCAAAACTTGGCATATGCAGGCATTGAGCACACACACATACCGTTCAGACACGCGCATTACACACAGACTGCTACTGTCAATGAACTATATGTGTCTATAATGCATAGATTGGCTGATTGGTAGAATGCAGAATGGCTACATTTCGAGCAATACACAACTGTTGATGTGTACGACATCATGATAGAGCATCATCATGGTGAAAATAGTGAACAGGGTTCACTGATACAGCATCATCATGGTGAAAGTAGTGAACGATATTTTCATTTCACCAGAAAACACAGAGTGTGAGGCCATGTTAATCTCACCAGCAACATCCAGCCAACCATTGACTGTGCTGTTCCCTGTTTTATTGTGTAGTAACACAATGTTTTATTGTGTAGTAACACAATGTTTTCTCTTTTATTTTGTACTACAGTTTTATTTTTGCTACTCAGTACTCGGCCATCTGTAGCATGCTCCACTCCTTGTATAACGGGTTTGATTTTGATCATCTCAATGTTAAAGCACTATGAAACACTATTTATGGCATACATCACATCTTTATTTATTCAATGCAGGATAGTCCCATAAGGCTGTGGTCCTCAAGCTATTTGAATTGGGCACCCTGAAAAGTAATATTTAACCTGGGGGATGCCCCACCCCTCTAGGCCAGAATCATTTCAGCTTAGGCCAGGCTACCTTTTGACTGACACATGCCGTTTCAAACTCTAGACACAGCCACTCCCTGAAGCGTGTGAAAACTACAGTACGCAACTGCCCCCGGAAATTACGATATTTACCCCCTTATGCCATTGGTTTTGAAACGGTGGTCTGTGTACCACCAGTGGTCCTTGAGAGGGTTCCAGGTGGTCCCCAGGCTAAATGATGGGAAGTTGGTTCAGCAGATGTAACTCTTTGAGAGCACTCGCAAGAGTTAAAATATTCATCATGTGAATTAGCCCAAGACAATACAAATAGAGAATGTAGAAGATTAATGGTCATTTCGATCTGTATGTTTGGCTGTTTTGTTTCCCAAATCCAGCCTGGAATTGTGGACAAAAGCAAAACCAATATTTAGTTTTGGGGTCTGTGGGGCTCATCAGATGGTGGTCCGGGGCTCAAATGCTGAATAAATAGTGGGCCAATAGTGAGTCAAAATGGTCGAAAACCACTTCCCTATGCCAAAGCACCAGCGCTCGCCCAGCAACTGTCCCCCAGGTGGATGCGTACGCCATTAGGGCAGGGTCCCTTCTCACCCTGAGGCGTCTTACCGGTTAGGACAGTGGTTTTCAACCTTTTTCATACCAGGGCCCACTATTTATTCAGAATTTGAGCCACGGACCGCCATTTGATGACACTTTAGCCCCAAAGACTTAAAACTAAATAATTTTCTTTTGGTTTTGTTCACAATTCCAGGCTGGATTTTGCAAACAAAACAGTGTAGACTTCTTAATTAAATTAATGAAGTGCTAATTCAGATGAATATTTTAACTCTTGAGAGTGTGAAAATGAAACCAAATGGACCCGCAAGGGTCCATTTGGTTTCATTTTTACATTCTGAAGGGTTACATCTGGTTAACCAACTTTTCATCATTTCTCAAGGACC
>CM076971.1:2825776-2833276 GCA_039105355.1 Benthosema pterotum | reverse complement strand
TTTGACATTTGGGTCAGGAAAGATTATTAGCAACTGCAGGACGCGGACACACACACACACACACACACACACACAGACACACGCACGCACGCACCCACGCACGCACGCACGCACACACGCACACACACACACTCAACACTACAGTATGTATTCTGTATCCATCCATCCATTCATCGATCCATACATCCATCCATCCATCCAACCATCCATCTTCAATCATTTATCAGTAGTGGAATCGTGGGGGAAGCTTCACTACAGAGGGCTCCAGACTTCCCTCACCTTAGTAACTCTTCCTCCTGGGGGATCTCAAGATGTTCCAAGAGCAGTGCAGCGATGTAATCCCTCCGTCTCAACCTTGATCTGCCCCAGGGTCTCCTCCTCCCAGTGGGATTGAGGACCTCCCTAGGGAGACCCCTGAGAGGCATGCTAATACCAGATGCCGGAACCACCTGCTGGCTCCTTTCCAGGCCAAGAAGCAGCGACTCTAGTCTAGAGTGTCTCTCTGGTGTGCCATAACCTTCACACTCATCTGTAAGGGAGATGTACTCCAGACCAGTGGTTTTCAACCGTTTTTATTCCAGGGCCCACTACTTATTCAGCATTTGAGCCACGGACCACCATTTGGGGATATTTTTTAGCCCCCACAGACCCTTAATACCAGGCCTGATTTGGGAAACAAAACAGGCAAACATGCAGATCAAAATGACCATTAATCTTCTACATTTTGGGCTAATTCACATGATAAATATTTTAACTCTTGAAAGTGTAAAAATAAAACCAAATGGATCCGTAAGGGCCCATTTGTAACTTGTAACTTGGAGAGTTACATCTGGTTAACCAAGTTTTCATCATTTAGCCTGAGGACCACCAGGAACCTTCTCAAGGACCACTGTTGGTCCCCGGACCACTGGTTGAAAACCCCTGCTCCAGGCCATTCAGACAGAGTATACTGTAGGAACAAGGATGTACAGCATGTACTATGTACGAAGATGAATTATGTACAGTAAACCTTCCTTTTCACCATAGCCCCTCTTTTCTCTCTCTCTCTCTCCTCTGCCTGTCTGTATTCCTTACTTTTTCCTTTCCTTCACTCCTGTCCTAATTCCCTTCCTCTTCACCTTCTCTTCTTCTCCTCTCAGACCTTGGTGTGTGTGTGTGTGTGTGTGTGTGTGTGTGTGTGTGTGTGTGTGTGTGTGTGTGTGTGTGTGTGTGTGTGTGTGTGTGTGTGTTGTGTGTGTGTGTGTGTGTGTGTGTGTGTGTGTGTGTGTGTGTGTGTGTGTGTGTGTGTGTGTTTTCTGGTCAGAGAATCTCAGTGGCAATAAGGAGAAAGATTGCAGATGACCACACACACCCTGCACGCCCACACACACACACACACACACACACACACACACACACACACACACACACACACACACGCACACGCACACGCACACGCACACACACAGACACCATGGTACAGAGATATAAATGCTCACATCCACATTTCCGTTTGCAGTAAAGGAGACAGATGGTCAACAGCAGTCCTCCGGGGGCCGAGTCGTACTACAGCACACGCACACACACACACACACACACACACACACACACACACACACACACACACACACACACACACACACACACACACACACACTCACGCAGATAGTCGATAGCCAGCGGTGACTTGGCTAATGGAGACAAAGGACAGAGACCAGCCTGTGTGTGTGTGTGTGTGTGTGTGTGTGTGTGTGTGTGTGTGTGTGTGTGTGTGTGTGTGTGTGTGTGTGTGTGTGTGTGTGTGTGTGTGTGTGTGTGTGTGTGTGTGTGTGGTGTGTGTGTGTGTGTGTGTGTGTGTGTGATCCTAAAGACAATATGGAGGACAATCATCTTTTTTTACGAAGTAAACTCCATGCAACTTCTCTTATCTGCCTTAATATTGTTGGTTGAAAACATATACTGTAGACCATGGGTGTCAAATTCTGGCCCGCCGTGTAATTTCATTTGGCCCTTGAGACATTATCAAATTAAAGGGGAAGACCACCCATTTTCAACATTTTAATATGTAATTAATATACCTTAGAGATGTTGTGTGGACATGATAAAAAGTTCCCCCAATTCTGTATTTCCTAAAAATGGAGGTCTATAAAAAAACATTAACATGGTGAAATACATCTGATGACATCCCCATGTTAATGATTTTTCTTTCAGACCCATTTTTCAAAACCCATTTTTCATTTTTTGAAAAATTTCCTGAGAAAATTTTGAAAATGGGTGGAATTCCCCTTTCAAAGGTTAGTTCGTTCAAACTTGGCCCGCGGCTTTGTTCAGTTTTAAATTTTGGCCCACTCTGTATCTGAGTTTTAAACCCCTGCTGTAGACTGTAAAGAATATGAACACTTGGAGCTGAAACATCACTGCAGTCCGTATAATGCAAAGTGTAAAGTCCGGTGGAATAATGCGCTTTCTACAATTACAACAGGGGGGAAATAGCGGAACCTCGCCAGCTATTAATGGAAACTTCAGGGCTTGAAAGTATTATTGCGCTCATATCCAGTGGTGTTTCTCTGCCGTCTGAGTGTAACAAAACAACTGAAGGCTATTCACATGAAGCGTGTGTAATAATAACAATAATTATAACAGCAATTAATAAAAATATCTTGTCTTTTAACGGCAGGATCTTGCAAGGCCCCAGGCGGCCTACATGTTCAGTACCAATTTTCATAATAGGACTTCACTAATATAGATCTAAAATAGGACTATTCTTTTCTGCTCGGTCTGTTTCTCCCAGGAGGGCTGTGGGCAGTTCAGATGGTGAAAGCCTGCACTTTCTTTTAGTTTGGATTCCGCAGCGATGTAATTCATTATTGTACGATGAAATAGGAAATAGTAGGACGCTAATTTATGAATACAAAAAAGTTAAAATGTGGAGGATACAAGGTTTCTGCTTGATCTCGGCACCATAATAAAAAGGGATTGGGAATTTGGTAGGGAATCCATTGCAATATTCAGGGGTAGAAACAGTAGCGGTCCATTCAGCTACAGAACAGGCCTGTGGACCCACTAAACTCCAGCAACTCTGTGTGCAGCCCCAGCATATGGAAGCTATGCCATTTCATCCTGTAGCTACAAAGCACCTCAGAGCCCCTCCGCTCCCTTAAGTAAGATGTTTAAAGTAGCAACTCCACATATTTTATGAAGGCTAGCTATCTAGCTGTCAGACTTTGTTGCCTTTGGGGACACAGAGTAAATTCGATTTCGGCTTCATTGGACTCGGGCGCGGGGAGAAATATCATCATTACTGTTGTCGTTTAATCCCCGCCAACAGCGGGGAAATGAGGATTGTTTGAGGTCAACACTCACTTCATCGGAAGGAGGAGATTTTTTAACAAGCGGGGCAGAGTGTACGTTTTGGTGAGATCCTTCTGTCCTTATTTCTTTATCTCCACAACAATTCTTTTGTAAATTCGTTCTTTATCTTGTGCGTAAACATAAAGACATGGATTGAAGATAAAACCGGAGGAGAGGAGAGGAGAAATGGTAGGGGGGCGACTTCATCCGCACCCATACCATTTTCGGTTACAGGACTTTTATTAGGCAAGTAAAGCATCAATAATAACATCAGTTGTTGTTGAAGTTGCAACCGACATGCAGCATGCAGAAAACTAAAGGTCTGACTCAGAGAGTTTTCTGTTTTCAATGATGAAATGCTGTTGGTTTAGTGGTGACACAGCTGTAGCTAGTTAGTAGCAGTAATAGTGTTTCAAATCATTTTGAATATAAGCACTTTAATTTGAAATATCTTGGGTTGTTTGCATGCCATCATGTTTGGTGGGGCAGTCTGGGCATTTAGGGGGGCATTGCCCCCCCATGCCCATGCCTAGATCCGCCCCTGGGTGTCAACGGAGGACAGGAGAGGACCAGATGCCATGCGCAGAGCTGGGGGCATGATCGATGAGGGGACAGTGGGACAAGGCCACCAGAGGCTCGGGGAGGGGAAAGGATTAGAGGATTATGTGTGAACCATCTCCTACAACAGTTGTTCCCAAAATGTTTTCCTCCGAGCCCTTGAGTCTCACGTTTGACAGCGGCATAGTCATAGGGAAAAAAGAAAAGGCCAATCTACAAGATCACAAGGTGTCACATTGTGACGAGCATCTGATTTCTCACCGCTGTTTTTTTCTTTGACAGATTAGCAGAAAAGATAGGGTCGCTCCCATTAGGTTCAATAGTAACTAAATCGTTTATAGAAAATCCTCTGTTATGAATTTGTGCAAATGAATTGTATCCAAAGACAGGTTAACTTGTCTGTTTTAAGGGAAAAAATAAGTTGAGTTGATGTGTTTCAGTTTTATTTTTTTTTAAACATTTGACAAAACAGCCTGTATTTTCACATTTCACTGTTTCCAGGGCTCATTCAGAGATACATGCATTTGAAAGTTATATCATTTATCAATTATAGTTGTAAGCGTGTGAGGTGTTTTCTGGGTTTTGAGGTCACATCAACACTTAAAATACCTTATCAGATGGTGGCCAGCAAGTAAAAGAAGTACAACCCGCGTTTTCATGTGATAAGCAGACAACAGAATAATCAATCACACCAAAGCGCACGCATGGTAAATCTGTTAAGGAGTTAATAATACTTTTTTAAAACACTTTGAATGGCATGCCCGCAGGACAGAAAGCAATATAGGATTTTGCGAACATGAATGTGTTAAAAATGTGCCTTCACATTTGGGATTAGTAGGCTTATTTACATTTTAGAAAGTCAGAACCTTGAACTTGAATCTCCGAAGACACAAAGCCCAGTGGACAGCAGTCCTACTGGGCATTGTGTCGCAGGACATATTTCACACAGCACTCCGACAGTTGGACAGCGATAGAAATATGAGTGTCTTCAGGCTACACACGCACACACACACACACACATACGTGCGCGCAGATAGACAGAGACGTGCGAGCACGCACATACAGTATGTGCGCAGAGAGGGCAAAGAGGATGTTTACGCGCGGACTTGCACAGGTGCACGCACATGCACGCACACACACACACACACACACACACACACACACACACACACACACACACACACACACACACACACACACACACACACACACACACACACACACACACACACACACTCACACTTTTATCTATTTCTCACTCCAGTAACTCCTCTCAGCTTTTCATTCTCCCTCCAACTCGTATCGTTGCTCTTCCAGCTGAGCTCCAGGTACTAAAACAGCCAAACTATAGCGACGGGGGGAACTTCTTGACCTTGTTGCTGCGAAAGTGGGAAAGTCACTTTACATTTTGGGGGAAAACGCTCAATTTGTATTTGAAATTATAGCCAGAGTATAATATACTAATGATTTAATAATATTTTGTCTTGTGCAGGCACCTTAGGAGCGTGCTGTCTCAAATAGTGGGTCCCAAAAGAGAATTTAGATGTTTGCCCGGGTGACGGTCCGATCTATCTTCGTGTCATCTCACTGTAAGTTGTGGAATTGCTTTTTTACTACTTTATGTATGGGAATTATTTAGTGTTTTTGTTATACTTACTGTATGAAATTATTATGTCAGAATTGTTTTCAGAAGATGAAATGTTTTTCATCCTTTCTTACTTTTTCAATATTTTAAAGCAGTGGTTTTCAACCTTGTTTGGCTAATCCTCCCTACTATAGACTATAGAGTGTGATGACCATTATAAGGACTTCCTCCCTGTCCCCAATGAGTTCCTGGGGTCAATAAAGTTTTAGTTTCAGTTTGGGCTTTGGGATAAAAGCCTTTCCCCCCCATGCCCATATAGGTCCGGTCCCTTATAGTGAACTGACCTAATCTGATTAGTGAAGAATAGGAATGCTGAGGTTCACATGGTTAAATGCCCAAGTAGTAAGCCATTTTCAGTCTGTCCTATCGTGGGATTCCTGATATCATGACATTCTCTAAAGTTTTCCCTCTGTGACACGCTGCGCTCTCTTAGGAGGAAGGATTTGCATATTATTTGCGTAGGCCCTAGAGTTAAATACGTTTGAGAACCTCGCATATGGAGACGGAGGAGATAAATGGGGGAACTGAAAGAGTTTTTACATTTGCAGAAATAGCGAGAGAAAGGGAGGAGGGGGGGCAGATAAAACATTATTAATCCCCATGGGGGTATTTCAGTCCTAAAGAGAGACATTGTTCTTGCATGTGTTTCACACCTGTTCTACAGAGAGAGAGAGAGAGAGAGAAAGAGAGAGAGAGCAGTGTTGCCAACTGACAAAATCCGAAATGCACTAGAATGCGCTAGGTCAGTTTCGTACCAGGGCCCATTATTTATTCTGCATTTTAGCCACGGAGGACCACCATTTGACGTTGGGTTTAGTCTCTCTGACTAATTTAGGAGAGATAAACTGGGAAAATGTTGGTCAAAATAGCAATTCTTCTACATTTTCTACATGTGTAGATTCTTGATGTTTAACTCTTTGAAAGCGTCAAATTGTTCACGCTTTCATTTTACGATCTCAAGAGTTACAGATCTATAAGGGTCTATTTGGTTACCAATGGTCCTTTCTAGGAAGGAAAGATGACTCTATCATAGGAGGAAAAATGGTGAAAATTAAATTTATCTCTGGCACCTGTCAACCAATTTCGCCCCAACTCAGGAAAAAGCACTAGATTTTCCGCCAGGAATTTTTCCACTAATTGTGGCGCTGGGGGGGAGTCTGGGAAAAAAGCTAACTATAGCGACAAACGTGCAAAGTTGGCAACACAGAGAGAGGGAGAGGGAGAGGGAGATGTAAAGGAATACCAGTACTAACTGCTGATGGTGCTACTAACAGCACATGATTGCCTTTGGAAGACTCGCAGAATTAGAATGAGAAACACTTTAAACCACCAAGTATCAGTATGCTCGTAGCTCTGTCATCACATGTGGGGCAGATTCTCATTAATGAGCCCATTAAATAGCAGAAACTCACTGTTTTGTTCCTCCTAAGCCTGGTGCCTTCATGATGCATTATATGGTCTCTCTTTTTGGTCTCTATAGACCAGTTTGTCCAGTTTTAGAGATTCCTGGAGTTAATTCCGCCTGTCTGGGGTGTGTAACAGATTAAAGCAGCCTTTCACTGTTCATTTGTGTAGTCTCAAGTGTAATGTATCTGTGAGCATGTTAGATATCCAATATACAGTATATATATTTTTATTTCTTACATTTTAAGAAATTACGAATTAATGTTTATCTCTACCAATAGCGAGAGAAGGCCAGCTCAGTTTTTCCATACTAAGGAGTGTGAAAATTCCCAGTAAAATGGTTAAAGCACTATAGTAGACTACGTTATGTTGGCATATCAATGGCGGCATTTTTAAATCCATAAAGTCATTTTCACACTGGCACGGCTTATGAGCAAAGTTCCGCCAACTGCGCTGGAAACGACAGCGTTGTTTTATGTTTTGTAGACTAGACTTGTAAAGCCATGCATGCAGATCACAATGCATTGTTTATTGATTGTTAAGTCTACAATTTATTTGTATTG
>CM076971.1:2680776-2820776 GCA_039105355.1 Benthosema pterotum | reverse complement strand
TTCCTTAATGTGTGATGATCCATCCATTGATGCAGTACTGGGGTGGTACTACTGGGTAGGGTCCTCAGCAGCAGTGAATGAGCACATTAACTTGAGTCCAACATTGTCAGTGGCTTCGAATGAGAAGAGCAGCGAGCAGCAGATGGTGCTTTGTGGTCAGGTCGACTACATCCTCACTAGATCGTCTTGCAACCGAGGCCATTTGTCATTTTGTCCACTGCTTGTTGTAGAGCACAGTTCCACTGTGTGGAGTGGTCCAGTTGTTATTTTGTGAAAACACTCCTTAATTGCTGTTTCCCCTACACCAAAATACAATTAGAATGGGCCTAATGGGTGTTGTTCTCCAAGTTCACCTATTTACCGCTTTTTTGCTATATATTGTCTGTCCACTATTTCAGTAGTGTGTTAACACTAACGCTTTCACATTTGGTTCAGCAGTGGCTGAACCACTGCTGAATCGAAAGTGAAAGCATGAGTGTTAACACACTATTGTTATGGTGGGCGGCTGTGGCTCAGGAGGTAGAGCAGGTCGGCCAATGATCCAATGGTCGGCGGTTCGAATCCCGGCTCCTCCTGTCTACATGTCGAAGTGTCCTTTGGCAAGACACTGAACCCCACCTTGCCTCCAGTGGTTGCCACCACTGGTGTGTGAATGTGGGAAGTGGGGACGCTGGCGTTGACTGTTCGCCGCTATACTTCCCAATGTATGAATGAATGGACCATTGTAAGTGCTTTGAGTATACATGTAGTGCATAGAAAAGCGCTATAAAAATGCAATCCATTATTATAGCAATACCTTCGGGTTTCGAGAATGATCCTGTTGAGAAGAAGACAGGTACCCAAGAAGAACAACAAAATATTCAAAGTTTTGGGACACACAACAAGACCAGTGGTTTTCAACCTTTTTGATACCAAGGCCCACTATTTATTCCGAATTTTAGCCGCAGACCACCACATTTTAGCGCCACAGACCCCAAAATTAAAGATTTACATGTTTTTTTTTTTCACAATTCCAGGCTGGATTTGGGAAACAAAACAGGCAACCATACAGATAAAAATGACGATTAATCTTCTACATTCTCTAGTTGTGTAGACTTGGGCTAATTCAGATGATGAATATTTTAACTCTTGAGAGCGTAAACATGAAACCAAATGGACCCGCAAGGGTCCATTTGGTTTCATGTTTACGCTCTCAAAGAGTTACTGGTTAAGCAACTTTCTATCATTTAGCTTGGGGACCACCTGGAACCCTCTCAGGGACCACCTGGTGTAGACTATTGAGGCAACGGCAGATGAATTGATGACAAGCATGGCATCCTCAAACGTCCTTACAGTACATAATAGAAACCTGTATTGTGTGAATTTGTGCGCAGACCTGCACACCATGCGTGCACAGTACACACATGTGCATTTATTGACTGGATGCATGGTTAACCTCCAAAGAGAGTGTGCTAACTGCAAATTGTGTTTTATACGTCCACAGACACACCGAAATAAATAGGACAGCTGAGCCTTTTCACTGTGAAAGAATGAGAGAAAAGAACACAATAGAGTCATTTAGGATTTTTGTGTGCGTGTGTGCATGTGTGTGTATTTTCAGCGTGTGAGCACCTGCTGTAAGTGTTTGTTGGAAATGTCAATTAACTTAAAAAGTAGGTTACTTTTAAGTTTTTTTGCATTAATTATTTGAACCCTAGCATTCCTATCCCAGTGGAAACATTTGCAGAAAATTTATGATCTATGAGCTGACAGAGGAATGTGCTGCGATTTCTTTTAGGGTGAGGGAAGAGCAATACTAAAGGTTAAAGTGGTTAGAATATCTGAGTATGGCCATGAATCCAACAGTATTAATTCAAAATAAAACACAATGAGCCTGAAACACGGATTTAATGTAAACAATAGTTAATGATAATGCTGTCTGAACTCTGAACAAGTCTGAAGCCAACCTGGAATCTATGAAGATGTCATGGACATCTCTGCTTCATCTCTCAGATCATCTCAGATGGGGGTCCGCAGCCAAATATAGATAATTCTGGTGGTCCTTGGCATGAGATATGTTAAGCATCACTACACAGGAACATTTTTTTTTTCAGAAAAACTACACTCTAGCGTCAGAAACTAGAATGTAGCGTCAGAAGCTATAATCTAACTACAGAAACTAGAATATAGTGTCAGAAAATAGAATTTAGTGCCGGAAAGTAGAATCTAGCATCAGAATCTAGAATGTAGCACCTCAAACTAGAATCTAGTGTCCGAAACTAGAATGTAGTGTCAGGAACTAGAATCTAGCGTCAGAAACTAGAATCTAGTGTCCGAAACTAGAATGTAGTGTCAGAAACTAGAATCTAGTGTCAGAAACTAGAATCTAGCACCAGAAACTAGAATGTAGTGTCAGAAAATAGAATCTAGCGTCAGAAACTAGAATCTAGCGCCAGAAACTAGAATGTAGTGTCAGAAACGCGAATCTAGCGTCAGAAACTAGAATCTAGCGCCAGAAACTAGAATGTAGTGTCAGAAACTAGAATCTAGCGCCAGAAACTAGAATGTAGTGTCAGAAACTAGAATCTAGCGTCAGAAACTAGAATCTACCGCCAGAAACTAGAATGTAGTGTCAGAAACTAGAATCTAGCGTCAGAAACTAGAATCTAGCACCAGAAACTAGAATGTAGTGTCAGAAACTAGAATCTAGCGTCAGAAACTAGAATCTATAGACAGGACAACATGGCTTAAGGGCCCCCTTGGTCTATAAAGCACTGAAGACCCCTGGCTTTACTTTATTCTGATGTTCTACTAGTGTCAATTTACCTCAAAGGGTGACCAAATCACATTTTGTGTGCTCTCTGACGAGGCAGATGCATAACACTCGGGACGTGTGCCAGGAGGAGGCACTTGAGGACGTGCAATAAAAAAGGTCCCTTTGTGCGACACCCCTCCATCCACCCTCCAACTACTGAACACTGGAGTTCAATTAGGGGGCACTTCGTGTGTGTGTGTGTGTGTGGACGATGATCCATAGAATTTTATTGTTGGCCGTGCCTGCCCCGAGGAGAAAAAAAAAGACGTAATTCTTTGAGCTTGAAAGTTTGGGGCTGATCAACAGTCCGTCAGAATGCTTTATGCCTCCTGTGTGGTCGAAGCCAAGAGAAACTCCTACGACCCGCTCACACACAGTCACACCCACACCGTAGATCACTGGTCTTCGTTTTTTAGGTCAAGGACCCTAGCTGAGAAACAGATGAAACAGGGATCTCACTCCTACTAGGGGTTTTCAACCCTTTTCATATACCAGGGCCCACTATTTATCCTGCATTTTAGTCACGCTGGGGACCACCTGGAACCCTCTCAAGGACCACTGGTTGAAAACCACTGTACCATTGTATCAACTTGTGCTGCATTATGTTGATTCCATAGACTCTTCATTATCACCAGTGTAGCACATTCGTCTGGTCTGGCTCAGGACAGGTGGTGCTAACATGTGAGGGGGGGTGGGTTGCGTGGGGTGAGGCAGCATTTTAGCCAATCACAGCACAGCAGTCTCCAGCGGTTTCATAATGAGCCAATAGAGTGGAGGTGAGATGGAGTTAGATTCTGTTTTTAAACAGATCTGTTTACAGCGTACAAACACCACTTAAACACTCAAAGGTATACTTGTACTTGATCTGCTCTTTTTCTCCCTGCACACCAGTGTTTCTATGGGGCATGAGGAGGAATCTCCTCAAGAAGGAACTGGCTATATAACTTAATTACCAAACACATTATAGGCTACTATCAAAATACAACTTGAACAGCGCTTCTCCGCACTTTATCTAAAGAGTGTCGAGAGGCAGGATGCGTGCTTTTGAATGCGTGCTTCAAAGAAAGGGAAGGAGCCAGAAAATAAAGTATTGACTGTGTGCCTCTGGGTTTCTGTGTGTGTGTGTGTGTGTGTGTGTGTGTGTGTGTGTGTGTGTGTGCGTGTGCGTGTGCGTGTGCGCGTGTGTGTGTGTGATGATGATGCTGATGCTTCATGCTGTCTTCCCTCTGGGGAGCGAGGGATGAGATGGAGAGATAAATGATTTGAGAGAGAGAGAGATAGAGAGAGAGAGAGAGAGAGAGAGAGAGAGAGAGAGAGAGAGAGAGAGAGAGAGAGAGAGAGAAGGTGGGAGGGAGATAACAATATTTGTTTGCGTAGTGAATTAAACACTGCATATTAGAGAATGGAAGAGAGGAACTGGGGAGAGGTGGATATATGGGGCCGAGACAGAGACACAGGAATTGATTGATTCTCTAACTAATGTATAGCACTAGCAGTCATATGTCATACCTAACACTGTCTCTCCATCCACCTCCGCAGTCATTCTGCTGCTCCCCAGTAGATGGCGCTGTGGTTCCTCTCATTGCCTCCAGCCATGCAGCCCTTTTAAATGGCCTCCACAGCAAGACACATATTGAGAGATTGAATTCACAGGCAGGATTCTCACACATTCAACTAATGAGCAACACTGTGTTACGTAAGGAAGACATACTGTATCTCTCCTATAGTGCACACTGCACGCATTCTACTCTAGTCCAGTGACTGTGTTTAGACCTACCGTATATCACAGTGGTTTTCAACCAGTGTGCCCGGGGACCACCCGTGGTCCTTGAGAGGATTTTGGGCGGTCCCCAGCTAAATGATGGACAGTTGGTATAACCGAATGGACCCTTAGGCTATAGATCTGTCACTCTTGAGAACGTAAAATGCCATTTCATGCAAGATGCAATAGACTTTATCCATATTCAGCAACAGCAGTAAAACTAGAAGTGCACATGCTGAGTGCTGTGCATTGCACACAAGAATAGGCTGCACATGATGGCCATACAGTAGGCCGTGCCTGGCCTACTTGTGCGTGAGGAGAGCACAAGTAGGACGATTTTGCAACCCATGTTGGTTACATCACCATCGACAGTCAATAGAGGACCACTGTCGTGATCCCCCTATGTCTGATGTTCTGTAACTCGCTGTTTTATTGTGTCTTACAGGTAGAGGCCTCGTAGAAGCCCCTTGGGCTTTTTGCCTCAACCTAGCACTTCACCCTTCAGATTAATATGTTCTTTGTAATGTTTTATACTGTGCTAAATAAATAAAAAAAAAAATAGACATATCTTCATATTTACATGGGCCCTCTGAAAACTGAAATCAAATATCATGTCCCTCCCTGTGTTTCAACTTCAGCTATTGCTTTTCTCCATAACTGGATGTCCTATAGTCATACAAGAGTGTCACACTAACGTGGTGATGAGCAGATCTACATGATATGCATCACAATGCAACACATTTGTAGATAGATTTGTAGATCGGTAGTATTTTGTAGAGCCCAGGATCACATTAGGTGCTTGGCATTGGGTGAAAAAGGAAATGGGTTAAAAATTGTGGGTTAAAAACA
Organism: Benthosema pterotum; assembly: GCA_039105355.1. Lineage (NCBI taxonomy): Eukaryota > Metazoa > Chordata > Actinopteri > Myctophiformes > Myctophidae > Benthosema > Benthosema pterotum. The sequence continues at coordinate 2,815,371 of CM076971.1, read as the reverse complement.
AGTTATAGTAAAAGTTATAGTAAAGTAAAAAAAAACATTTTCTAGTAAAACTAGAAATGAACGGTTTTGAACATGCAAGTTTTCCATCTGACTGCGATGACATGGGCAGTCTGTGTGTCTGTGCTCACGTCAATCTGACAGAGAGGTAGATGGGAGGAACGTGAGTGTGAGTGTGAGTGTGAGTGTGAGTGTGTGTGTGTGTGTGTGTGTGTGTGTGTGTGTGTGTGTGTGTGTGTGTGTGCGTGTGCGTGCGAGCAGGAGAGCTGGACCTCTCTGTCACTGTCACCAGTGTTACAGGTGTTTCACGATGAAAGCACTCAGCACTAGCAGCTGAGTCCCATTCGTACCACACACACACACACACACACACACACACACACACACACACACACACACACACACACACACACACACACACACACACACACACACACACACGTTGAAAGGACAGACACGTGTCCTGTCTCTCTAAACATTCATGGGTTCAGGCTGGCTTTAGAGTGGAGATAATGTGCTGTCCCTGAGGAGAGGGTGAGACGTGGGCGAGTGATGGGAGGAGAGGAGCCTTGCTACAATAGAACACTGTAATCCCAAACTGCCCTTTCACTAATAAGAAATCACAAATCTACAGCTTATTGAAACAAAATTAGATTCATGCGGGATGGCAGGGCCGGATCCAGGCATGGGCATGGGGTGCAGTATGTCCCCCTAAATGCCCTGACTGCACCAAACATGATGGCATGCAACACAACCAACATTTCAAAGATAATTAATTAAAGTGTTAAAGTTAATAATTAAAGTGCTTATATTTAAAATGATTTGAAACACTACTACTGCTACTAACTAACTGCAATTGTGGCACCACTAAACCAACCAGCATTTCATCATTCAAAATAGAAAACTCTCTGGGTCAGACCTTTAGCTTCATGCATGCGGTGTGTCTGTTGCAACTTCAACAACTAACTAGAAGTTAAAAGTTAAAACTAACTGTTATTATTGATGTTTTACTTGCTTAATAAAAGGCATAAATGGTATCATCGCCCATGGCGCGAAGCGACATGGGCGATGAGCCGCACCCTATACCATTTCGTCCGGGCCTGCGGGACGGGATGACGAACCAAGGTGAGGGCGAGACTCAGGGTGAGGGGGTGTAGTCTGCTTTGCGATCTGCCATTGATCTACTCGGGGATCAGCTCCCTCTGCTCCGTTATGACATACACACAGAAAGGGGAGTCGAGAAGGAATCATGGATGCGGTTGGGGTGGAGGAGGAGGACCATGATGAATTTGAAATAAATTATACTATAAGCGCAGTACCTGTTGCGAAGCTGAACAAACAAGCCAGCCAAGAGATTGCAGAGGGGAGAACAAAACGAAAACAGAATCTCACTTGAGTTACTGTATGTATCTACACAGATTTGCGTGTGGTTGGGGAGCGCACGCAAGCAGCATACTGGGAATTATCGATTGATAACGGTCGAAGCGGGTGCTAAGACATGTTAATCAACTAAAATGTCACAATTATTATTTTTGAAAGAGTAGGCTACCTATTACTTGCTCATTGGGGAATAAACAAGTCCTTGCAAATGGTACACCAAGACAAAGCTACACAGATGCACAAACGCGGGTGCCGTGTGTGTGTGTGTGTGTGTGTGGGGGGGGGGGGGTATGTATGTATGTATGGTGTATGTGCGACTGGATTTGTTGGTGAGTAGTAGAGCAGATACGAAGGAGGAGAGATCAGAGTAGAGAGATGCTCAGAACCAAGATGCCAAATTCCAATGCCACTCGCTCACTCCAGCATGGGAGTATAAGCATGAAAATTGATGATCTGCCATGCACGGATTTGTGACCATCTTGTGGACTTCACATAACTTACATGGAGGTCTTTAAATACTGTATGTGGTGTCATTAGTGCAAAGTTGCTAATAAACAAACCACAATGACATACAGTATGTTTTGAGTACAATTGTTTTAAATACTAATAAATACTACTACTACTACTAATAACTAATCATATCATATTGTATATGCCCCTCAGCTGCTTTCTAATGATTGTGCCAAGATCATCACTCAGTGATAACCAGTCTTGTCTTTCTAGATAAAAAACAGGCTTGTTTCCATTCCATGCCAGCTTGGAAAAACCAACAATGGTGGACATTGTAAACAAAGTGGAAATACAAATTTGGAACTGAAGACTGACATGGGAGCACCAAAAACACAAAAAATGTCATGTTATTCCCCCTTTGAGTCTACACGCATCACTGCATGTCAACAATTTCACAGTAAAACCATGATGTTGGAGTGAGTGCAGTAGTGAGTGCTTGATACAGTATTTGGGTTATTGGAATTCGGCTAGAATGAACTTCTCCATATGAAGTGGAGCTCTGCAGCAGCCAATCGGCTCACTCAACTCAGCCGACTAATCAATTAGATGGTTGGGCAGACAAACAGCTGTCAGCATGCAGTCCGTCTGATTGACCGACTAGTCTTGCAGGAGGAATATTTTAATGCTTATTTACCCTCTGGCAGTCGGTCTCTAGTTCATTCAAAATTCAAATCATTGAGAGCTCTCTCTCTCTCTCTCTCTCTCTCTCGCGTGCGTCTCGTCACAGTCCAGCATCAAAACGCCAATCATATATCAGCCATTATTTTACTTCTGGTATCAACAATAATGCGGTTGATTTGTCCCCTTTGTGCCACATAGTCAATACGGTTGACAGCGAATGAAGTGGATCAGAAAGAAGGAAAGGGCCATAATAATGGAGGAATGTCATTGAAATATGCCAGTGATGAAGGGGGAGATGGAAGGCGTCTTTATACCCCAGAGGCAGACCTTTATCCCACCTGACCTGAATATCTGTATCTGTTGCCCAGGTTGTCTGAGGTGATAGAAAAGCAAAACACACAAATATCCCAACCTGCCTGGTTGAGAATGAAGCAATGGTTATCCTTGTTTTGGGGAGATTGTATGCATCGGCTTCCCTGATTGGGTCAACTGTTTAGTACCTAAAGTCTAATCCCAGACTATAGGCCAGAATGTTGTGCGGAGGCAGTGAGGAAACACTACTACTGCTACTAACTAACTACAATTGTGGCACCATTAAACCAACAGCATTTCATCATTGAAAACAGAAAACTCTGAGTCAGACCTTTAGCTTTGTCCATGCCGTGTGCCTGTTGCAACTTCAACAACAACTGTTGTTATTGTTGATGCTTTACTTGCCCAATAAAAGTCCTGTAACCGAAAATGGTATGGGTGCGGCTTCATTGCTCGTGGCACGAAGCGACACAGGCGATGAAGTCACACCCATACCACCCCCCCCCCCCCCCCCCCCCCCATCACCAATTGGGAAAGGTTACATCCGCCCCTGCCTCTGAGAAACACAAAATGCCACAGTGAACAAACGTTACAAAAACAACGATAAACATCCTCCCTGCCAAACCAATCACCCGCCGACGGTAAATATACGGTATGGACAAAAGAAGGCAGCACTCTGCCCTGTGTAGCTGTCATAGCCACGGGGCCAACGCAGTCGCACCCTGCACTGTGTGTAATTGGGCTGTCAGAATGCGACCGAGGCTATCGTCACATCACACAATGGCTGCCCATCCCGTACGCCGGAGTTTCTCAAAGTGGGTGCCATAGCACCGCAGGGTGCCATGACACAAGACCACGGGTGAATGCTTTGATAACATATGGAACGGAACAACATCACTTGAGTTTAATCACCACCTAGACCCTCTTCTCCCATATACACCAACTGTCTTCACCAAAAATAACAGATCTGCATGCATTGTGAGCTTTTAGATCTGGCTATTTTTCCGAATGTAATCTACAATATATAGGGGGCAGGCTGAACTAGCATAGATATACTGTATAATGCAAAAGAAATGTTGCAAGTATGCATGTTGTACAGCATGTTATGGTACATGGGATTAGTGCAATGGTGTGTGGACTAGAATCCAACCAAACGTGGACAGAGGGGGAAAGGAAGTTTGCATAAAAACAATGAATACCGAAAATATTTCCAATGTGAAACCAATGTGAAAGATACTATAGAAAACTAAAAACAAAGAAACATTCTGAGTCAAAACAAGCTGATGACCCAAAACATTGCATATACTGTACGTGTTGACACCTACTGTATAGGGGGACTCTTCTATAGGGGACTCTTCTTCAACAGAGATGGCAAATGCAAACATTATTTGTATTGTACATACAGTTGTAGTATACAAAACACTGAAGTCCTTAAACCAGAACCAACCTCTCACAGAGTTGACGCCTCAACCTAACCGTCGGTCCTATAATATGTCGGACAGAAGTCTGCCTCTCGTTAAATGTAACAGAAGTATAAAGTTGTTTTCTGTCCTGGCGTCCAAACTGATATTCTGTCAGGTTTTCCCCTGTGACATAAGTGGAGGAAAATGTGCATGTTGACGTATTGTAATATGAGATTCAAATTTACCGGCTGCGCTAGCTATTCCATGGCAGCAGCAACTGCCGGTTTTTGCACTCGCTCTCTCTCCAAAAAAACGTTTATTTACAAGAACCACTGTGAATAATAAAAACAAGTAAAGACAAAGTTTGAGAAACACTGGCGTACACCCCACCCCTACCTTGTTCGGGGCATACGTGATGGAAGGGGACAGTTTTTGTTAGCACAGCGGCCCAGTATAGTGATGCATGGGATCATTTCCATTTGCGTTCCGTCCTCACACGGCATCTTGCGGGAGTTTTGCGTCTCACTTAAAGGTCACTTCGCGAAAGGTCACATGCTGATAGAATGAGCAAACACAATACAAGATCGGGCAGAGCGGTCCACTGCGTTTCTGAGCAGTGTGTGAATAGGAGAGGTTAAACATTGACTCTGTGTGTGTGTGTGTGTGTGTGTGTGTGTGTGTGTGTGTGTGTGTGTGTCCCCTTTTTTCCAAAACTCATTTTTAAAATAAACAGTAAAGACAAAATCTGGTTATTATTATTATTTTAAACATTTTTTCTAGTCATTTTTAAATAAAATAAGTCAATCAAGTCTCAGGTCTCCTTGCATCTACATAATATTATAGGGGGAATGATAGGGTGAACTAGCAGCTAAGATTAAGTTGCACCGTTGCTGGTGGGACATTAAGAATAGTTTGTGTTTGTGTTGTATTGTGTGCGCTGTGCACTTGCGTGTTGTTTCAGTGTAGCACGGGGCGCCATCTATTGGTGTGGGTGTGTAATGGCACGCCAAAGACTAGACCCTGATTACAAGGCGAAGTTGATTTCTCTGGTTATCAATACTGAACCTGTCTTATATTCGGGACAATACGGTAACTTGAAAGAGTTGTTTGATCGATGTCAAAGCAATGAAAAATTGTAATAAGCATAATTGAAGATATTGGAACAAAGTTTCCACCTAGCAGCGACAAAACGAAACTATGTAAAGTATCTACTCTCTCTCTCTCTCTCTCTCTCTCTCTCTCTGCCAAAGTATATCTCTCCTCCTCCCTCGCTCCCTAGCGTCCAACGACCATATGTTGTTGTTGAGTCACGTCAGACTCCCATATGTTAAACTCTTCAACACTGGCCTGATGTCATTATCTACAGTACATCCATCCAACCAATTCATCCCGTTGCTTCAACCACCAGCTATTGTGGGTCGTATACACCTGCTGTTCTTGGCCATTCTTGCCGCACGACGCCAGAGTTATAAGTTAGTTTCACACACACACACACACACACACACACACACACACACACACACACACACACACACACACACACACACACACACACACACACACACACCATGCACTACAGGGACCAGATTAAGCTGTGTCTTGGACGCGGATCAGAATCGTAAATGAGACGTTAGGGTGATTAAGGAGTGCCACATTCTCAGCTTTTTCCCCCCTTTTTTCTCTTCTTTGTTATTTCAGAGTGGAAAGAAGATGTAAAGCAGTACACTTGATGATGGATGGATGCAGTGGCGTTTCTAAGCAATTTGGAGCAAGTTTTTCCCTGGAGCCCATGGATTTTCCCTGGAGCCTAGTCTGCCTAATAGCAAAAACGCCCCTGGATGGATGGATGGAGGTAGGTAGCAAGGATGTAAGGAAGGAAAGAAGGAATTGACGGAATAGATGAAAAGGGGTTTTTGCTTCGAGTTTCATATTGTTTCAGTGTGTCAGATTGTGTGAGATTTTCAGGGTTTGACGTGTGTGCTTGGGTGCCTGCGTGTCTGAGCGAAAAAAATGAGTGTTCCTGTGGTGTGTGACAGTGTTGTTGAATGTACACTGTAGGATCAATACTTGCCAAAAAGGTTAATGCTTTTACTGAGTTCCCTTGTTGTGGACTTGGGGGGCATTGAGTAAAAATATAGTCCCGGAAGTTTGCCTGATTTCACAAATAGCGTTAGGTTGTTTCTTAACAATGTATATGCAAAGCCTATACAAACACAACTGTGATTTGATTATTGTTGGCTGTGTGTAGTGTACATTAGTTGCCTTGTCTCTATGATAATTCTAAGCCTGCGATTTGATCAGAGAGAGAGAGAGAGAGAGAGGGAGATGTGGGGGTGCATAAGAGAGAGAGGAATGTGGTGGTACTCTACATCCCACACACACACACACACACACACACACACACACACACACACACACACACACACACACACACGCACAGAAACCACACTGCAGAGATTTCCAATAGTTTCCACCCTCACCCTCTGAAGAGCACCAAGGGCTCAGTGACATCATCATATTCTGTCATATTCACACAATCTGACAAGAATAAGAAGTCTTTCACACATTCATGGGCGTTTTCTGCCCATGAACAAGGAAGTAGAATGGTGTCATCATCATGCACCGTAAGGGGGGGGGGGGGGGGGGGGGGGGGGGGGGGGGGGGGGGAAATCCTGCCTGGGGCTCCAAATTAGAAATGCCACTGATAGAACACAATAACCTGCCTAACCTATTTTTCTAAACTCCTCACCTTCCATCAGGTCCATTGAAGCCCATCATCTGGGGGTCCCCAGGCAGTTTTTCAGTTGCTTGATTCAGCATTTAGATATTTGATAAATATACAGCAAACAATCGCAGACATTTTAAAGCGAATTTCATGAAAGGAAGAATGATGTTGGCACAGTGGTTCTTCAAAGGTTAGTGAAATCTAGACTGTCAACGTGGAATTGTGATGAATCAACTCCACAGTCGACTGTTAATCTAAATCTAACTGATGAATAACATGGCATTGTGAGAAGTGTCGGCATAAAAACCACTTCTTGTCGGCAGGTGATTTGAACTTCAAGGATGCATCATCAATGTTAACATCATAAGTTTTGCAGAACAGGTGGGTGACCTTTCCCCAAATTAATATCCTATCGCTGCTGAGTTCATATTCGCTGGGCAGTAGTATCTAAAGGAATTCATGATTAAGAAGTGTTTGATGTATGGTATACTCAGTGCAAACTGCCAAGTATGTTGTTGTGATTTTATAAATGGCAAAGTTGAGCTAAGAAGGAAAGCCTGTTTGGGCATCGTATATTGTGTGATTCATGTTGTGATCTTGTAGATTTGTTTTTACGATTTTTGTACTACAGTACATCAGACATTCATTGATTCATACACTTTTCATTGTGGTCTATTCATCAGTATACAAAATACAGATAAACAACTACAATTTTTAAACAAGTCCAGATACCCAACTACACTTAAGAAACCATACCAAATAAACAAGTACACTTTAGAAACAAAACTAAAGTCGCTCCAACACTCCAGGCTTTAGCTAAGTTAAAATAGGCTAATCTACGCTAGGCTAAGACATGCCAAGCATGTCTAAGCTAGGCTGACAGGGCAGGTAGCTATTAGCATGCTAGCTTAGCATTGGCTTCAATAATACAGGTATTAAGAGACTATGCGTGGCCAAACAAAATATATCCATGAAAAACATTTCAAACACCCTTCTTCAATGCAGCAACGCTTTACAGTGAACAACTCTCATACCAACAGTGTTTTAACATTTATCTGTGTACTTACAGAAGTAGCGACCAACTATTAGCAGAGCAGAGAGAAACTTCATTGCTTCGTATGATATATCTGATACGATGACACTTTCACTTCACTTATCCTGCTCAGAGAAACCTTTCTGGCAGTAACTCTGGCCACAGCCAGAGTTTATATCTGTTCTGAACAATAACGGTCTGTGTCCAAACATTTACCACCTTCAGACATATGAGCACAGCTTTTTACTGGAAAGATAATGAATATTGCGCTGCTGGAACAGGAACTACAGCATTTGCTTGTTATAATGCTCTCTTCACAGCTTGTGAATGAAGACTCGTTTTGTATGATTTTGCTCACTGAGGTTTTGGCCTTATAGAAGGACATGTGGCTTTTTATTGTGTTGTTTCCTTCAATTAGACTATAGTGTGAGTGTCATAGTCTGTGTTACAAAATACATCTGTAAATGTTTAAAAATACTTGACATTTTTACCATGAAACTCATGGACATTTTGGATTTTTGCGGCATGGCCCTATATAGCCTATGAACTTCATTTTCGGGACTGTTGACAACTGGGCCTGTTGACAACTGTAGTTTTCACGGGTTGCCGGGCATGGCTGCACTAATTACTTTGTGTCAGGCCCACCTAGAGTTTAGTTTAAACGGACATGTGGACAAAGTGGAATTCCACCCATTCTCATTTTTTTTCTGAGAGTGTACAAATGCAACCAAATGAACCCTAACGCGTTCATTTGGTTCAATTTGTACGCTCTCATAAAAAAATAAGTGTCCAAAGAAATCCATTAACATGGTGAAAATACATCTTGATGATGTCATCAAGATGTTTCACCATGTTAGTGGTTTTCTTCAGACCTCCATTTCTTGGGAACACAAAATGGGGGAACATTTTTATCATGTTTACCCAGCACCTCAAAGGTACATCAATTATTGTCAGGCTGTCTTTTATGGATTGAAACAGCTGTATCCAAGAAAGTGTCTGGAGGCTCGTATGAATTTTAGAGAAGGTGGACGGCAGATGAAGTGAGACACTGTCCACTATGTTTACGGTGAACTCTGTAATTCCCTATGTGTGTTGGCATTAGAAGGTTTGGTCAGATCGTCCAGAGTGATTCAGTGATTCTTCTTCAGGGGATTCGGAACAAGGCAGTTAGGTCTTCGGGGCACGACGTAGTAGCAATATACCGGTACCTAGCAGTAGTAGCTGGGTTGCGGTTTGTGGTGGGTCAGAGCTGTTGCTGCTGCTCTTCTGTCTCCATCCAGACCTCCAGAGGTGCTCGTCCTCTGCTGCATGTTCTCCATGTCTAAGATGACGCTGTGGTCCATCATGGCCATGTTGTAGCTGATAGCATTGCTGCCTGGCTGCCTGTCCAGGTCCTCCTCTGCCGCTGTCTCCATCGCCTCCACGTCATTCTTTCGTCTCTTACAGCTCTTGAAGCAACTCTTGAAGATCTGGTACAGCATGTCGATCACACTGAGCAGCACGGAGGCACCAGCCAGAGCCCCCATGTACCTGAGGGTCCAGGTCTTCTCTGTGGGACGGGGCATGTAGCAGTCCACGGGCGCTTGGCATTGATCGCTTGTCCTCTTGGTCCCTCATCTTCTTCTCCTTGTGGATGACGTGCATCACAAAACCAATGTAGACCAGAGCGGGCAACGCCACACAGATGAGCTGTAGCGTCCACAGGCGGCCGGGTGAGAATGGGAAGGCGTCATCGAAACACCTCTGTGTGCAATCGACCACATCCGTTCTACAGCGGAAACGTGCCTCGTCGTTGAACACATCGTCGGCTGCAAAGCCATGCACCATGATGCGTCCGAAGAGGAGAAACAGCCAAATTGTCCCGATTAACGGGGTGTCAGCGCCAGCACCTTCCAGTAACTTGGAAACGATTACCCAGTTTGCTGGCATGATCGTAAAAGATGAGAAATACCGTAAATATCAGGAGGTGTAGATCCCACATCCTCCGCAGTGGATGCACGTGCCTTTTATGCTATATGGTGCTGACTCAGTATGACATGTATCACGTTATGACATCACACTTTAATAGTTTATTATGGGCATTAAACAAACAAGTGTTGACAAATAAAGAGATCTCCTTATATGGACATACTGATAATAAGTTATTATCAGTATGTGTTATTATATAATATGTTATTATTATTAATAACATATTTCCATATGGGCATACTGATAGCAGGTATCTCCATATATGGGCATTAACAGGACAAGTACTGACAAATACAGATATTTCCTTATGTGGGCATAATAGCAGTCAGTTTTATTGACTTTTGACAGTCCACTTAAATACAGAACGGCAATTGTTTTTAAATTGATTTGACAATAACAGATCTATAATCACACACATTTTGAGCTTGTAGATGTGCTATTTCATCTTCATGTTCAAGGGGCTTTTGACCCTCCTAGATGTTTGTCTTACACAAACACTAAATTCCCATTGACCTTCACTTTACATGGGTGTGATTTATTTTTCTTTTCTCTTTTAAGTAATTGTTATTCTAACATTTTAACAAGTACAGACCAACTAAACCAGGGGTCGGCAACCCAAGATATTGAAAGAGCCATTTTCGACCCAAAATTAAATTCATTTCATATTTTTTTTTTCCTGAGAGTGTGCAAATGTGAACCAAATGGACCCTGGCGGGTCCATTTGGTTCCATTTGCACACTCTCAGAAAAAAAGGTCCTCAAAGAAAAATCATTAACATGGTGAAACACAACCTTTCTTCAGAAATGGAGTTTCTAAAAAAATAAATAAAGGAGTTTTACAGAACTCCATTTCTAGTCCACATAACATCTCTAAGGTATGTTAATGATATTTAATTAATGACAACTGAGTAAACCTTTGAAAAAGGATGGTTCAGATTGAAAGCTCCACCTCTGATAACTGCTGTGCTTTTTTGACATGGCCAAGTGCTACGTTTTGGGTGACTGAAATGTTTATATTATTTTGGTGCAGATCACCCCAGTGTGTATGTAATAATGCTACAGCCAGGGAGCCACTAGGGCTGTGTTCTGGAGCCGCATGCGGCTCCTGAGCCGCAGGTTGCTGACCCCTGAACTAGAAGATAAAATAATAAATGACAGTTTAGAAACAATACAAAATACCGTAGAATACCAACAGCCCTTACTCAAACAACCACCCACTACCAAATAACAGCCCATGTCCCCACACCATTTTGCATAATAATCGCCTCATCCAAATAACCGTTCCCGTCCAAATAAGCACCCATGAGCTGTTATTTGCAAACGCATTAATAGAATTATTATATATAGCGTATGGTGTTTGCAGACCTACTCATTTCTGCCTGACGCACCATGCCCTCAGCATCTCGCATGTCACAATGCGACAGCAGTCCTCCACCTCCACAAAATACATGCACAATACAATTCTGCCATACACAGCCTATCTGCAACGATTTTTTTATTCAAACTGCATACTCTGTCAAACGTTTAGGTCTACTGTCATTCCGTGAATCTACAAGTGCGCATTGAGAACTATAAGCATGCACTCACCATACAGAATCCAAGCGAGAATGGGAGATTCCATAGTACAGCAAAAATTGTAGATTCTACTTTTTAGATTTAGACATTGCAAAAAACATAATGCATTTTTTAATATACATTTTAAGCTTGTGAACAGAGAGAGGAAAAAGAAATCTATAACATATGTGTCCTTTTATGTTACTTTGTTAATGCAAGCATACCTTTAATACGGTGTAAAAGAAAAATGTTGAACGCAAAACTTGTACTGGTACACCTTCTATTTTATTTATATAAAAAAACAAAATGTAGTTCACCAACTGCTTAGCAAACTGTCACCATGAGTCATGACAGAGACAGTTTGATTGTCAATGTGTCTTTGCATACTTGATTACCTATGACAGTTTGAGTGTGCTCTTACGTGATTGTGTATGTGTGTGCAGACGGTACCTGTGTGCCTTTGAGTGTCTCTGAGTCATCCATCAGTTTCCCTACCTGCAATGATGCCATCTATTCTCATTATCCTTCCATCTCTGTGTGCCAATATATATTCTCTCTCTCTCTCTCTCTCTCTCTCTCTCTCTCTCTCTCTCTCTCTCTCTCTCTCTCTCTCTCCGTCCATCCCTCCTTCTTAAAAACTAATCCGGAAAATCAACTCTCACCCCAATGGAAACAATAACTTTTTTGTTGTAACCCATTTAGACAAAGTGTTTGAGAGAGAGAGAGAGAGAGAGAGAGAGAGAGAGAGAGAGAGAGAGAGACAGAGAGAGAGAGAGAGAGAGAGAGAGAGAGAGAGAGAGAAAGAGAGAGAGACAGAGAGAGACAGAGAGAGAGAGAGAAAGAGACAGACAGACAGAGAGAGAGATAGAGAGACAGACAGACAGAGAGAGAGACAGAGAGAGAGAGAGATAGGTGGATGTAAATAGGTTGAGATTCGATTGCTTACGGCATGCACTCATACATTCTGATGACACAGGGGGCTGCCCTGTTGATGGCAGTGACATGATATCGCATGCACACACACTCAACAATGCACATCTACACCTACACCTACTGTGACTGCCTTCCTGACAGGTTGACATGACTCTGCCGATCACAGCTGACAGGGACATCCATCTTGAAGATGCATGCACGCACGCACGCGTGCACACGAACACACACACACACACACACACACACACACACACACACACACACACACACACACACACACACACACACACACACACACACACACACAGTTGCTTCTAGGTTACACACTCACACATGTACATTCCAGGTGCACAACCACAATTGCAAAGTGCCAGCCACTGTGTTGCATTTGGGTGGAAAGTCTCTAAACCTGCATTATTCTCTAAAGCTCACAATAACAGAGCCTTGATCTGAAAAGAGTTGAAAACTATAGAACTAGATCAATACATGAATGACAGGCATATAGCATCTGGTTGACTGAATGTCTGAACTTGCTAATCAGCCATGCCTAACATACTGTCATCACTTAAAAGCATGAATGGCCAGTTTAAGATTCATCGGACGTGCAATGTACGACGCCACTGATAAATGGCTCGGTGCTCCAGCGCCGATTCTTCCTATACGCAGACTACGCACTCTGCGTAGGGCCCCCGAATCCCAAAAGGCCCCCAGCCAAAAGAACTAATTGAACTGAACTGTTATTTACGTAAATAACGCACAGCGGGGGCATGTATGTTTGGTGAATCGCTGCCATTTATGCAAATAACGTACAGCGGGCGCATGTACGTTTGTTGAATCGCTACGCGGTGAGGTGTACGCTAGATGCTAGTTACCACTCTAGTGCATGCTAGTACTGTACTTAAAAGGGAAATCATCTTCCGTAAACAGCATATTTTGAATCATGCCCGCTGTTGCCGTTTCCAAGTTTTACACCACGTAGAAACACCCCACTTTTGCTTAGCGTGTTTGGTCAACATCATCATCATGAAAAGGATTTATCCTTCAGGACATGAAAAAAAGCAGCAGCAGCAGCAGTCAGGTAGGCTGCCAGGCTAACGTTATGAATGGCTCTGCAGTGTTCTGTTGTGCTGTTAAAATGCCACGCTGTCGGTAGTGTCTTGTTGTGTTGTACAGTACAACATGCTTTTTGGTGGCAGAGATACCAGCTTGCTGTATTTTGTCAATACTAATATCTTCTATCATGCCCAAAGCTTAGATTATTATGAATATAGACAGTTACGCCAACTCTGTTCACTTCATGGAGCCAGTCCAATGGAGGCTCTTCTAATAGACGTTTTGTAATAGGCCTAATAGTGCCACATACATCCATACATAGTGCCATATAATAGTACATGCCACAACATCACAGAACATGTTGCACATGTTGATATTCCCTTTATAAGCCTCGCGGACATTGGACCTTCTCCTCTGACAGCAGAACGCAGCTCTTGGCGTCTTGTTAGCAACGTGGATGAGAGGTACGCTGCAGGGGCCTCACCATGGAAACCAGAGACGCCAGTAGGAGGGGTGGACCCCATCGGCGTCGCCTGCTTTCTTAACTACGTTGGGCTTCTGGCGCAACTGCGACGGAGCACACTTACGTTCTTGCCGTGTCCAAGTCCTAGAGACGATGTCCCTATTATCTGTGGAGAGGGACATACAATAGTGGTTGAACAGAACCTCTTCTAGTCAGCTGTGATAACACCATATTCCAATTGAGTACAGACTGAATGATGGAACCCACAGAATGCCAATACTTTGGGGTAAAACTTCAAAGCCCAGTGGGTGTTAGGCCCTCTGGAGAGGTCTGACAGGAGGACAAGGCTCTGTATCAAAAGTTGGCAAAAACAAAAGAAACCAAGAAAATGAAAGAATATAAAATAAAATAAAATCACCTGGGCAGAAAATGGCAATGTCAGGTCACAAGGGCTGACAAAAGGTTGCAGAGCACAGAGCACGCTACTACCAGCATAGAAACATGATATTTAAATGCAAATAAATACTGCATTCACAAAACATATATTTAACTTTGCCCCATGCCCTCTTCAGGCTATTCGACATGAACGTAATGAATTATACATTGTCAGTAGCATAGGATAGTAGGTATTTGTTCTTAACAAACATTTTGTTCTATTCTAGAGTCTAGAAGTCGGATGTAAATCTCACTGAATGCCCTGCTGTTGAGTCATCATATCTACCCGATCAGAATAATGATGATTTTGTCAATGGATTTATATTTTGAGCTGACAATACCCCTGAGAATGTTTTGTGATATCCCTCTAACCTTTTGGAGTGCATTTCTATCACTTTTTTACACAATCTCTGTTAAACTACTATGAATGTATCATAACAAAACAATATATAAATGTTTGTTTATAATGTTCGGAGACTATTCTTCTTCCCACATTTCCACAGTTATCAGCTGCTGAAGTAGGCTGTGGTGTTTGCCTGCAAAAGCACACTCTCATTTGTGATGAGATGTTTTGGGCTTTCAAACAACCATTAAAAACACAAAAACATGGTTAGTGTCCTAATATTTCCCGTAGGATTGGGAAGTCAGAGGGTTTAATACCAAATACTATGAAAAGGTGATTGAATGGCCCGCTCTTGACATTCAATAGCAAGATTTGGTTTGGGGTTAGATTTGGGGTAAGTTCCCATGATATGCAAGCACCTTACACATTTTCAGTACCGGTATTTACCATGATCACATGAACAACCAGTGTTGCCAACTGCCAAAATCCAAAATGCGCTAGTGGCACTTCCAAATTGCACTACAATGTACAAGGACAGTGGTTTTCAACCATTTTCATACCAGGACCCACTATTTATTCTGCAATTTAGACACAGACCACCATTTGATGTTGAGTTTAGTCTCTCTGACTAATTTAGGAGAAATAACTAGCCAGGAGTTTTTTTCACTAATTTGGTACTAGGGGGGTCAGGAAAAAAGCTAAATATAGTAACATAGTAACAAGCTAAATATAGTAACAACAGCCAAGTTGGCAGCATTGTGAACAACAAGGTTGACTTAATCGGTTATTTTGGTCAAGGGAAAAGGATGTAGCCTTGTATCCCTGGTCAAATCAATGCAGTATGTGTCTGTTCCCAGCTGTCTATTTTGTACGGACTGCAGGGCGGAAGTAACATTTCCCAATTGGGGGGCAGAAGAAAATGGTAAGGGGGCGGCTTCATCGCCTGCTGTGGCGCGAAGCGACATGGGCGATGAAGCTGCCCCCTTACCATTTTCTTCTGTAGTGTTTCAAATGCCTTTAGATATAAGCACTGAAATATCTGGGGTTGTTGTGCATGCCATCATGTTTGGTAGGGCAGACTGGGCATTTAGAGGGGCATTGCCCCCCCTGCATGCCTATGCCTAGATCCGCCCCTGACGGACTGTTTATATTCTTAGACCAGGAGCCCTAACAATCTCTCTGATTCGGTACTTACCAACAAAATGGAGCATGGTGAAAGGTGTTGGGGATTGTTGAGGCTTAAGTTATACGGAGATTACACGTTTAATCAGATTGCGTTTTGGCAACACCTGCGAGCCCATTAGTGGAAAGCACGATTCGCTCCTCTCACAATCTGCACCGTAACCCTCTTTGCACTGGGATATTATCTGTTGGAAGAAAATAAAGGTCTTTGCACACCGGTGCATATTACGCGACGGAAAATTGAGAGAAATCCAGAGTACGGGATAAAATAATCAGACTCATGCTATGTCAATCACTCCTACACGCCACTGTGGAATTACACATGCATAGAAAAAAAGTTTTCAAGCAAGGCTAAATTTTATCTGGATTCTGCAGCTCTACTGCATTATGCACGTCTGGGTCTGTGGGCACTCGGGACAGGTTGACAGCGGAGCTTGTGATTGTGATTATAGATTTGGGTAGAACAGAACCAAATCTAACCTGAAATCTACATTTTATGTAGTTTTAATAAAAGTACTACATTTACGTTTTCAATTTCCACTATGTGGAAAAGGCAACGCTATGTATGTGGGTTTCTTTCCTTGGAGAGAATCCTTGGAGACTTTCCTTGTTCTTGTGTTGTGAATGATGACCAGAAAAGCACATTATAGTGCTTTTGATTCCATAATACAGCCTACTAGAAGCCATGATCATCACTTCTTCTTGGAGCATCATTGAAAACATTCTCAATGCCTTGTGCATTGAGTAGTCATTAAATGGTAGGTCCCAATTCATGGGGGGTAAATTAATGTATGTCAAATCGGGGGTCCTTATTTGAAATTATAGGGGTTGAGAATCAGTGCGGTACAACAAAGCCAATTATGTTTCAAATCGGCTACACATGTGATTGTTTGCAAGTCAGCCAGGAAACTAAGATTGATAAGAAATGTGCAGTTCTGAAGCGGTCGGGAGTTCCTTTGCTTCTCATAAAGGGTCTGAAATGACCCTTCCTTAGAGCAGAAGGTGAGGATATGAACCCAGTATTCTCTCTTCCCTTTTCTCTTCTCCAAATGGGAGAAGGTAGAAAAAAAAATCATCATCACTGCTGCTGCTTGACTGCACTGCCTCTGGATGTCGTAATGTCGGATTCGTGCGATAATATTCCAATAATTAACGGTAAACGTTAAGCTTGAGTCTGATTTTTTTTCCCATTAACACCCATTGAATATATCACGTTCTTATTATGTTCGGCTGTATTTTCTAGCAGGCCCAGGGGTATACCAGACAACCTCCTTCAGGACGTAAATGGCCATGTTAACTTTTAACATCAAAAAATAATATGAGAAATAAAGACACAACACTGCAGTTCTGTTTTATTTTCCCCATGCCGGCAGCGATATGGAACTCAGTGCGAGTTCCTCCTCTATAGAGCTCTCTCTGGGGGCGTGCTGGCAACATCTCTGTGTGATCTCCTAGGATACAGTTGGGGTTCGCATTTTTTTTTTGTGAACATTGCATTGCGATGTGCCGCACACATAATTCAAAATTGCCCATGCATAATACATCTGTCTTGAGGATTGCAATACAAAAAGGGAAAACGGCAGCATTGCTGTGTTATGCCATTTGATTGTGTACATCATGTAAGTCTTGAAGAAGAACAGAAGATGTGGCACTGTGCGTGTCTTGTTCTTTAACAGTTTTCATGCCGTTGAAATGAATCTACGTCACCCGTTATCATTATGATTTACAGTAACAACTGATGCCGCTGACGTTAACACTACTGTACGTGACGTTATTACCGGCGCCGGTTTAATACGATCCCCATGCTAACAGCAGCTAGCAGCGACCGCGGCGACCATTGCTAGAGCATAACAAGGGACGGACTAACCCGGAACCAAAAGTGTGTGTCCGTCCACTAACTTGTCCGTCGGGAAACATGGACCGAAATATGAAATATGACTTTTAGATGAAAATCGCTGGCACTGGCGACCTCCAAAAATATGAAAAAGGGCTGGCACTGAGAGAGTCTTGTTCTTTAAGTGTAACCACTGAAACCCTATATCAAGGGCTTGTAGATCTGCTATTTTTGAAGAATGTTTGCCCCAAAATAGCGACACTAGGTTCCAAGTGGCTAATTATTACCTCATTATGAATAATTTTAAATCTATTATTTTTTTCCTGCTATTTTGTAACACATTGTTTACCCAGTGCCAATTCCTGGGCACAACTCTCCCTGGCTGAGAGTGGCAGTGGTTCAGGGGGTTGAGTGGCCAGTAGAGCGACCGGATGGGAACTATACAAAGTTCCCAGTTCGATCCCTAGTTTGAGGGTTCGATCCCCAGTTCCCCGGTTCGATCCCAAAATTTGAAGATACAGTAGCTACCTCTGCCATGTGCTGCATTGCGAGCTTGTACTCTATCTGCCAGTTTCTCTGTTTTTGTAGGTTTTTTATTTTGTGTCCCTTTGTGACATTTATTAGCCATGAACTCAGCCAGACGGAAACACTCACAGCAACAATAACAGGCCATCATTTCCTTGGTAATCATATTTGACATTCATGTAACTACATATGCAGATGGCAAAGTCCTCCTTTTAAAAACACATTTCTTGACGCAACGCTATTAGCATTTCACTTTGCTTTGCTGAGTGCGAAACCGCTGCGTGCTTTGAAAAAAGAAAAGAAAAAACACAAGTTTAAGCTAGAAAGGGAAGCTTTCTATCTATGTAAAATATGAGTCTATACTTTTATCTAGAGTATTAGTTTATTTGCATATAGGCTACATTACTTTGTCTCCACTTCCTTTACAATGAATTCATTATGAATTAACCACTTTCAATGAAACATTGAAAATTGTGTGTGTGCGTGTGCGTGCGTGCGTGTGCGTGTGTGTGTGTGTGTGAGTGTGAGAGTGTGTGAGTGTGTGTAATACTTGTATAACCTTTGCACAAAAATTCACTGAATCTTATCATCGAACAAAACGACTAAACATGATAGGCGTTAATGCAATTCACGCAGGAGATAGATACGGTTACTCTGGAGTCACAGACGGAGAGCTATCAGATACATACAGTAGTATCCCCCGTAATAGGGCAGACACACGGAATCTCCAGAAAGATGACAGTTCCCATTTGCTTTGAAGAGAGCATGCATGGTGTTTACCATTGTCACACGCACGCACACACACACACACACACACACACACACACACACACACACACACACACACACACACACACACACACACACACACACACACACACACACACACACACACACACACACACACTTTGCATGATGTGATTTCTGTTGCTGTTATTTTATGTGGCCCTGCCCTGCCCCCACCCCCTCTTTCCTCCATATACAACATGAAAATACAGATTTCTACAGGCGTTTGGGATTTGTATGCATAAAGTATCTAGATTTCCACATAAAGTTACATGTGTAGGAGTAGCTTCAGCGAATACTTAATTGATTGAAATTGATTGTCCGAAAACTCAAACAGGGCTGTACGATAATGTCTGAGCTTTGAATGCAGTGCAGTGCTTGTGTGCCACACACACAGCAGATGCAATTGCTTTGCTTGCAATAGTAAGAGGTGTCATAAATAAGTTGTGTTACTTTTTACATCTAATTGGGCGCCTGCAGTTGGTAGAAAAATGCAGCTGCTCGCCTATTTTCTGTCACGAAAACATATTTGACCACATCACCCCAATTTTAGCTGCGGCTTCAATGGCTCCCTATCATTAGAGTTTAATCTCTACACAGGCTGGCACCAAACTAGCTCTAAGAATTGTTGCTGCACCTAAACCTCAGTCAGAGTTCTGAGGTCTGCTGACAAGTTATACTGTCGGTGGTCTGGAAAACAAGATAAATGTTTAAATGTGCCGGCAGTGACTGCACCTTTGCTGCTGCTGCCCCCAGGCTTTTAAAAAGCCTTGCCCTTAATTCTTATAGATCCGCCCAGTCCGTTGAAGATTTTAAATGCATGAGTTAAGAGTTCCCCTTGCTTTCAATCACTTCCGAGTTTTATTTCATTTTAATCATTGTGCGCATGTTGTGAGTGCACTCGCTTTTGTATACTTCTTGATTTGCTTTGTTTATTTTTGTGCATGAAAACAACTGTTGCTTTTAAAAGTGTCAGGCTACACTTAAAGTTTGATTTGATTTAGATTTAGTTTGATTTGTTTCATTGGCTCTTTGACTTTGTTTCCTTTGACTGTTCATGAACATACAATTTTATGCCCAGTCACGTCTCAGAATCCTTCAAGAGGATATCACTAATGTGAGGAAAGTCTGGAACACTCACACAACTGAGCCTCAAAGCGTCAACATTTTCTTTCCTTCCACACATGCACAATATTCAAGCAATGGCAAATGAATATCTGCCAGAATTATGCGATGGACTGCATATAGCGCGATTTACATTGAGAACGGTGTTGTTGAATTGTACTGAAATATTGAGAATGATGCAAGTTGTGAATGCATGCCTCAGGTAGTAAAACGTGGGAAGAAATCATTGAGTAAAGACGGTGTGGTGTGGAGAGGAAATGATAAAGCCAGGTTACAGTACTAAACATTCTGATAACATCACACCTATGAAAGCCCCCTTTTGACTGTAACACGGAGCGTGATAAAAACATCCAATTGGATGGTAGCCAAAGCCACAGTTTATAATATCAATACAGCATGTTTAGAAAGTGAGGGAGATACTGAGGATGCGTATTTCCACACATCGTGTGACTCATCTCAGGAAGGGAAGCAATTCATATCGACATTCCTATCGGTAGCATTAAATCCTTTATAGGCTATCAAAGGAAGAGCACACACTGGGCAAAGGTGACCTCTCTGTGTACAATATCAACAT
The DNA here is from genome assembly GCA_039105355.1 of Benthosema pterotum. NCBI lineage: Eukaryota > Metazoa > Chordata > Actinopteri > Myctophiformes > Myctophidae > Benthosema > Benthosema pterotum. Next base: position 2,794,616 of record CM076971.1, on the reverse strand, counting down.
GGAAAAAACATTGATAATATCGTCACTTGTTGTTACAGTATAACTTTAATAAACGCCTTGTCACATACAAGACTGCTTTGAAATACAGAACAGCACAACATAATATTTTTTTTTAACTTTTATGAATGTACCCCAGTAGCCTACAGTAACATAGCTTAAGGCTATGAAGGGATTCTAGGCATGTGCTGTTGCTTAATATGCTTCAGGCTCCAATTCCCCATTTGAAGTTTATAGTTAGCAATGGTCCACTTCTATACACCCAGACATGCAAAGTTGCAAACACACTCACTCCCTCGATACATACAGTATTTGGTGCCGTTTTCGTGCATGATTAATTTGGAATTTGCAGAATTAAACAATAGCAAGAAAGACTCGAGAGTTGAGCTGGAGCATCCTTGATGGAAACACAATCATCCTGCCATTCAAAGTGCTGTTGTTAAGGAGTGAATGTGGAACATTTCCCTGTGCGTGCTTCTATTCATGATGCTGAATGAAGGCTTGATGTGAGGACAATTAGCGACCGACTGTAGGACAGAACATCAGCTGTGCCGTCTGTCCCCGAGGACACACTGTCAGGTGTACGTGACAAAACCAACACACTGAGAGAACAATGACATTAATTGAAGTGTGTGCGTGTGCGTGTGTGTGTGTGTGTGCTGGCATAGAGACCAGGAGGTGGGCATATTTCTGACAGCAGAGACCCTTGACTCTCAGCACACGCTTAGAAACTAGTGTAACCTCCAGAGACGCTGCTGTGTGTGTGTGTGTGTGTGTGTGTGTGTGTGTGTGTGTGTGTGTGTGTGTGTGTGTGTGTGTGTGTGTGTGTGTGTGTGTGTATACATACAGTATGTAGTATGTGCGTGCATATGCATTGCAATACCTTGTTAACAAAGCATACGTTATGCTCATACAGCTCCCATGCCCTGCCTCTCCTCACCCACACCTCTGACATGGTCCCTCTTCTAATAACCACAACCAGTGTTGCCAACTCCCAAAATCCAAAATGCACTAGTGGCACTTCCAAAATGCGCTAGAGCAGTGGGATTTTCATACCAGGGCCCACTATTTATTCTGCATTTTAGCCACAGACCACCATTTGAGAATTAAGTAATTCAGAATTAATTAAACAATTCTCTTGAGAACGTAAAATGAAACCAAATGGATCTCAAGAGTTACAGATCCATAAGGTACATTTGGTTACCATTGGTCATTTATAGGAAGGAAGGAGAACTCAATCATAGGAGGAAAATGGTGAACGAGTGTTTTTTCTTACTGGTGCCTGTCAACCAATTTCGCCTCAACTCACCAGCAAAAAAGCACTAGATTTTCTACTCCACCTGGAGTTTTTCACTAATTTTGGGGCTAGGGTGGTCTGGAGGAAAAAAAAAAAATATAGCGACGAATGCGCCAAGTTGGCAACACTGACCACAACAATAATCAGCTGGCACTAATGGCCTCTCTTCCTCATCTCTCCCACCAACATACAATCACTGGTGCATCGCCCATGTTTTAGGGGTTAGGGTTCCCAGGGGGCACATGCCTTCCCATGGTAGTGAGAAAAGTTAAATATATATATACTGTATATACAGTATTTTATTTTATTTATTTATTTATTTATTTATTTATTTATTTATTTATTTATTTATTTATTTATTTATTTATTTATTTATTTATTTATTTATTTATTTATTTATTTATTTATTTATTTATTTATTTATTTATTTATTCCTTTTTTCATCATTCATGCTTTGCAATGAACATTACACAATTTGAAAAAAGGAGAGTTAGCAGCAGCTGATAGGCAAACACAGTTATGTTTGTCACTTGGAAGTAAGTAGTCGAGAAATTACAGTAAATGCTGCTCTATATCTAGTTTTCCATATCAAGCATTATATCATAGATTAAAGTAGACAACACTCAAGCAGAGGTGGGCAACATTTCAATTAGTCAATGTTGAAAAGTTGGCTTCAAAATGTCATGTTTAATGACTGCAATTTGTGAGAGAAACCTCCTCCAGCCTATTAAGCAAGGCGTGCGACAGTCACGCTTTTTTCCTGAATGTTAATGAACACAAATAATGTTAAAAAGGATTTACTCATTAAAGCATAGCTTTAAAATGGCATGGCTTTTATCACTCACTGTTGGTTTAGAATGGGTTTGTAGTTACGCTAGAGGTGAATGAAAAATTGTACAAAACGGTAATGTTGCTTGATTTCTTTAACAGGTGGTCTCCTCTCATCTTCTACAGTAAATAACCTATTTATTTATAATATACTCTGTTTTTCCACTCTTATCCCATCCCACATTCTCTTACCTCCATCCTTAACTCCTCTCTGTTTTTACCACCCTTCACTCAACTATTATCCATTTCTCTTCTCAAAAAAAGAAATCCAGAGATATAATTCCCTCCATATATACCAGCCGGGTTTGTTACTGCATCCACTGTTTTATTGCCCGTGTTTGAACAAATTGCTCTGCCGCAACAGCCTGTCTGCTGGAATAGTCATAAACGATCCTTAAAAGAACACATTTTACATCAGCTGGCCAATGGGGGGGGGGTATTTCAAAGGGTTAGGGTTTTAGTGTAATCAATCGATTGTCTTGCAACTTGGATCAGCCTTGTCAATAAAACAAGACCTAAAATATACTTCCTGCAGTTCACCTTCAGCTTTGTCTATCTAGATCCCCTGAAGACTACGAGTGCTGCTCAGGCAGGCTGTTTGAAAAGGCCAAAGCCTGTCTATTTTCAAAATGACGGGCAAAATATTCTGGAAAGAAGTCAAGGAACTTGAAAGTTGTGGTTTCCCTGTCCATGAACGCAGATCGTTCACTCAGCAGATTGCTTACTTACTTAATAAGACAGACCACTAGTTAATAAAAAGAGAATTTAGGAAATGCTGATTCAAGATGTTAGGTGGCATGGCGGCACACTGGGTGCTGGCAGCGTGTCTACTCCACACACGTACCTGAGGTGGGGTTGGCGAAAGGGACTTTCTGCCAGGAGTTTGCTTTTTTCTTCACAGTCTATATCTCAGAGGAGGACTTTGGATACTTCATAAATCCCTCGTTGGAAACTTGTACCAAGGGGATCAGGTTGGGGCCAACATAAAGTCCCAGTTAGCCATCGGTAGACTTAGTTGCCTATATATTGATGCTGTTGAGCTTGTCTGACCACGTACAGGAGAATAGATGCTATGGTTGGAGTGGCAAAGTTCAAACTTGGCCTTAAGCACTGTATTTTAGTGTGCTGAACTTTCAAGCACATCCTCTATATTTGTTGTTCCTCACTTAAAAACAATGGTACAATGTATTGCTCACTCTGTGTCTGAGACCAGGGCTGTGGAGATTTTGCAGGAATGGTATGAATGGCCTTTGGTGTCAGCCAAATAGGTTGGGTCATTTAAAAAAAGAAGAAGAAAAAAAAAAAAAACGGACTTAGGTGTCTATTTCACCATGCTAACTGGAAGACAAAGGATGCTGATTCTAATAGGTTACTTGGAATCCCTGTCCATGATGTTTTTAGTAAACAGGTTTGATAGAATGACTTGACAGAAATGTGCCAACTCAATGGCCATGAGTGAGGACCAATTATTTATAGTACATGGATGAAGACCATGGATGAAGAATTGCTAAATTAAAGTTGTGTTACGTGTAAAAAAAAATACTGAACCCAGTGTGTGTGTGTGTGTGTGTGTGTGTGTGTGTGTGTGTGTGTGTGACTGTGTGTGTGTGTGTGTGACTGTGTGTGTGTGTGTGTGTGTGTGTGTGTGTGTGTGTGTGTGTGTGTGTGTGTGTGTGCGTGCACTTGTTTTGGTGGTTAATGAGGTCCTTGAATGAGGATACACGCAGCGCTATGAGGTACATTTTGGATTATGAGGACATTTCAAAAGTCCTCATAATTCCAACAGTATAGAACTGTTTCTATACCTTTAACCTACCTTTAAAAAGCTTAAATACAAAGTTTGAGCAAATGTCCTAATAAACCACATTTGCTTCATGAGGACTGGCTCACTAGTGTCCCCAGTGGCCGTTTGGGTGTATTGCACCTGCTCATGAATATTCACACAGGTGTATTTTTCGAGGCTGCTGATTGGCTGACGGCCGTATGTCCCCATAAACCACATTACCACCTAACCACCATTTTGTCCTCATAATTCTGTCAAAAGTGTTTGTGTATGTGTTCATAACCGGATTTCAACTTAGTAATTAACCAAAAAACAATTGACCAGGAAACCTTAACTGCCACAACTTATCCATGATTTTCAATCAAAAGACCATTATCTTGTGGAATACAAGACCAATCACTCTTTCCCAATTTAATCAAGTTTCATAATAATTTGTTCAAATCAATGCATTACCGCTACTATATACATTTAAAATATTCGATTAAAACCATGCATATCAGTGCCACAAATGTAACCCTAACAGTTAGACCTTGGTGATCAGTTAGAGTCTAACTGATCTACACTGCTTCACACCACAAGGGTCTAAACTTGCGGATCAGGTATGTGATTATAGTATTACATATTTTGTCACACAAATGACAATGGCCGGTATTCTCAGAGAGCTATATCTTAAGTCCCGTAGTGCAGCGCATGCGTACATATGCCCATAGGCCCCAAATGAAGCCTTTCGAAATGTCCATTGGCTCCTTGTACAGCAAATCAGAAACCATGTCCTTTTATGGGAACCGCTGTGTTTGACGCCAACATAGAAATATACATGTTAGAGCACGTCCAACATTGTGAACATACAGGTACTGAATAAATGTAGACGCAACCCATTTTTCATGGGCTTTTCAAACTATGCGCACACCTGTCTACCTGTGGCTGTATTAAATGTAAGTGGTGACTTTATTCACCTCATTTAAATATAAAAGCATAGTAATTGAATTAATACTTTTATTCAGCATCATCCTTAGATAATTCCAGACATATTTTCTATATCCTTTTAGGGTAATTTGATTAACCGTGAGAGCCCATTTAGGAAAATTCGATTAATAATTATAATCCCTGTCTGCGCTATCTTCATGCTGCTGTTCAATTGCAAAAAGAACATGATGTGCTATCTGCAAGCTGACACACATGCTACAGGTAGGCCTATTATTGCATGTAGGCGTTTGTCTATTCATTATCCACTCGACATTAAATCTTTGTTTAATTTCAAAATTCTCATTTAAAGGAGATGATTGACATGAAGAGAAGAGGGCTTATAATTTAATATTATGACCAGACGCAGTCTGACGCACAATATACCGGTAGTTTCTGTCATTCCCCAACCCACGATAATTTTAATTTTGTTGTTATTTATCATGTCATGATAGCCTATATGAATTGAATATATATAGGACTTGAGTTCATTGAAAGCAAGACTGCATCTCGCAACCACTAAAGCCCACAGTAGAATTACCGGCTTATAGTGTTTACATTTCTGATAATAAAGTATTCAATTGATAAATCAACAAATAAGTTGAGCAGAATATACCTCAACATTTTGGAGAGGTATCATTATAATAGGCGCATTTCACTCGACCGTGCGAGACCCAATGCGGCTTTGTTCGGAAAAGCAAACTGCAAGTACGTTGAGTTGGTTGTGGGCAGTGAGTAAACGAACGAGGAGCACCAAATGCACCACACACACCAGGTATAAACGAACGACAATAGGGCACACCATTGCGTTGAGGTCGTATATCCGAACGAACCCCAAATACACGCGGGCGGGCTTGTGCAGTTTATATAATCTAGTCCTTAGTCCTAAACTACTATAATCTAGTCTACTCACAAAATATGAACGTCTGAGGAAAGATTTCTATTGCACTGGACAAAGCAGTCAAGTCACTGTTGTGGCTGAAAATGATCCCCAATAGATCACTCATGCCGGCAGGCTAAGCCTGGGAGTAAAACAACTGTGTGACGCGCAACACAATAGACTAAAACACCAATGATAAAAACGATTCAGACAAGGAAATAAGTTTGAGCTGTTTAGTGTAATCAGTGCACCAATCATTACAATTATTCGTCAATTCAATAAATACAACTGTAATAAATATGTGCAAAGATACAAAACAGTGAGTAATACTATATGAATCAAATTATCAAAAGTGCAAAGTGCTAAAGTGCGTACGGTCAACAAATTATGTAGCCTCCCAGCTCACCCTGCCTCCAAGAACCAAAGCCATCCATGAAGTGAGCTGGGAATGACCATGCACTTGTAGCCTACGGTGGCCACCCACAGAGGTGCTTCGACCAATGAACGAAGCCCTGATGCGGTGCGCACCTCACCAACCCAGTGAATATACATATATCTATATAGAACGTCATTTTGGCTCCTACATTCCGGCCCCTAATTATGCCTGGGCACTAATTACAACTATCATTAATATGTAGGAGCTCGAAATTAGCCTTAGCAAAATACAAAATAGAAAATTCAATGCAATTCTATGCAAATAGTCAATCATCATGCATCATTATTTCTCGAATAGGATCTTCGTTCATCCATACTCTCCTCTCCGTCTGCAAAACAGGGAAATAAAGAGAGTGGGAGAGAGAGAGAGTTTAAAGAGCTCGGGAGCTCCGAGCAAGAAAGGATCCATAGAGCATGAGCTCTCCATGTGAGACTTCAAGGCCCCTCTGCTTCCTGAAGCCACGTCAATCAGCATTTCCTCTTTGCACACAGAAACTTCAGTGGTCTGCATGCTCTCATGTAGTTTCTCTTCATCAAGATCTGGCTGCGCAAGAAGCCTCCTGCTCTGAGCCAGGTCCAACATCTTCCTGACCCCAAGAAGCCAACCGACCATCTCTCCCAGCCAGAACCAAAGCAGAATGCAACTGGCAAACGGCATATCTTTCTCAGCATGAACTGCCCTCACGGAGACGTCTTTCGGAGAGTCCTGCTCAGAACGAGCGGATAGGTCTCGAGACTCCATTTCAGCTTGCACCCAAGTATTGGACGTCAAGGATTTCACACCGGCTTCACTGTCTGCCAAGCTCCCGCACACACAGAACTTAGTGAGATGAGGCTTGTAGAGCCAGGCTACCCATTGCTGGGCAGCAGTTATAGGCAACGCCTCACCTCTGCATGTCTGATCTTCACTGAGATGAAGTTCCTGGTGCCGGGCTGCCCATTGCTGGACAGCACTTATCGACAAAACCTCACCCCAGCCCGGCTTAGCTCTGCGTATGCCTTGAAGATGTTTCTCAGTGCCCAGCACCACAGGTCCTATACATCCTGTGCGATCTTCCTCGAGATGAAGCTCTAAGCGCCGGGCTGCCCATTGCTGGACAGCACTTATCGGCAACGCCTCATCCCTGCCTAACTGGCGTCTGCACCGTGTTTCCTTGGTACTGCACAACGCAGGTGCGGTGAAACCTGTAGGATGTCCAGTCACCTTCTTGTTCTGTCTACGGACACCAACCAGCTGAACAGACCTTGGGACAGACCCTGAACTAAGATCTTCTGTAGCCGATCCAAGTTCATCTTTTGCATCACATTTGGGGACGTCTGCCTTCGCCTGCTGCTCCCACAGCTGGTCAACTTTGGCGACTGCAATCCGGTTCACAGTGACGGGATTCACACCTGTGTTGTGAAATCTGCCGCTTCCTCCAAGGGGACCATTCACGGTCCAACCCAACATTGTTCTGACCGCGTAAGGACCACCACCAACACTCCTAACCACCTCCCATGGCTCTAGAGCCTCAGGAACATTGGTGCCAATAAGAAGATCCACCCCCGAGTCGATCTCTGTGATCTTGAGGTGTTCAAGATGTGGCCATTTCCGCAAGTCTTCCTGCCTCGGGATGTTACCTTGATGCACAGGCATGCTCTCCTGTGCGAACACTGTAGGTAGCTCACAGAAACCATCTGTGTCCAGCCCAGCTACCTCCAAGTCCAAAACAACCCTGCTACTGACCACCTTCTCCTGACCCATTGTCCTTAGGAGGATGTCAGTCTTCTTTCCTGAGAGGTTCAGCCTGTCCATGAGCCCCTCCGTGCAGAATGAAGCGGAGCTTCCAGGATCAAGAAAAGCATAGGTCACCAACGTCTGACCTTTCTTAGACTTCACTCGAACGGGAAGTATGGCAAGAGTGCAGTCAGTCTCTCCGGCCCCAGTAAGACCACCGGACTGCACTGTGATCGAATTGTTCTCCTCTGTCGTCTCCAATTCTTCTGGCGCTTGCACTGGACTCTCCTCCTCAGGGTAGACATGCAACATGGTGGGATGTCTCTTACCGCACACTTTGCACACCAAACGTGCATTGCATTCACGGCTTCTGTGCCCAATGCACATACATCCAAAGCACAACCTTTTCTCCCTCAAGAAGGACATCTTCTCTTCATGCGTCTTCCTTTCCAATAGACGACATGTGTCCAAGGAATGCCCAGCTCCACAAAGCAAGCATGTTTTGACAACAGGTAAGCAAAGTTCTTTCTTCGGTGCAGTGTCAACCTTTTTGTCGACTGTAGCGACAGTAGTCGCAAAGCTACTTCTGTTTACTTCTGCAAAGTACTGAGGTTTAGCAGGCCTCACTTCTTTCTTCGACACTGTGGGGGAGGAATCTTGGATATCCCCAAACAGTGGATCACTCGCAATCTTCACCTGCCATTCAATGAATTCAACGATGTCGCCAAAGGTGGCTCTGCGATGGTTCGTCTCCTGCAAGCTACAAGCGACATCTCTCCACTTCTCCCTGAGCTTATAGGGCAACTTCTTGACAACAGCCTGCATGTTAGCAGGAACATCCAACTCGTATGTGGATTCAAACTCCCCAAGAGCATTGAAGCAGGACCGCAGCAAGAAGCTGTAAGACTGAAGCGCATCGACATCCTCTGCCTTTATCACTGGCCACAAGAACACCTTGTTCATGTACGCAGAGGTGATCTTCAATGAGTTGCCGAAATGCTCTTGCAACAAGGATTTGGCTGTGGCATAGCCAGTTTCGGAGGACATATGTAGACAACTGCGAACCATGTCTCTGGGCTTCCCTTTCGTGTACTGCTCGAGAAAGTACAAGCAATCCTTGGCGCTGTGAGTTTTCTCCTCGATGCAGTGTTCAAAGGCTCTCATAAATGTTTGGTACTCCAAAGGATCACCATCAAAGGTTTGCATGTCACGTCGTGGAAGAAAGAACAAAGACTGTTGTTGAGCAAGCAAAGAGGTTATCTTGTTCTGCTCCTTTAAGACAGAGATCAGCTGATCATGATTGACGCCGTCTTGGACTAAAGGTGAAGGTTGTTGTGACTGCAGCTGTGACTGAAGACGAGCTTGAGGATCGGGCCATCCACTTTGCCGCACTGTAGCTGCCTCAGGCCTTGGCTGCGATTGCAACCCCAGACTAGCCACCTTAGACCGAGCTTCCAAAGATGGAGGATGTAGCCACTCACGTTGAGCATTCAAGGATTGTGAACGTGGATACTGTTCGCCTGCTGAACTGTACTGAAATGGCTGCTCTACATGCTGCCCCATGTTCTTCACCACCATAGCTCGAGAATCAAGCAAAGATGGACGTGCGGCTGACTGCTTAGGCCGTGCATCAAGTAGATGTGAACGTGACTGTGGTTCACCCAATACAGCATGCTGAGAAGAGTGCCCCCCTGACGGAGGAACAAAGGTTTCAGCATCAGGATCCAACGCTCGAGAAGACTTTTCTCTCCCTTTCTCAACATAGGAATTCATCCCATCTGACCTACTGGCTGAAGAACCAGACACCTGAGAGGAGGAGACTCTCAAGACCTTGAGCTTAGCTGCTGATGCTTCTATCTCTGTCTCCAACTCTAGCTGCTCTTTCTTCCTTTTCAGCTGTGCCTCTTGCTCTTCTAGAGCCTGTCTCTCTTTGAGCTTCTTCTGGCAAGCGAGAAGAGCTGCCATGTCTGCTTCTGCTATCAGGCGTGCGGATGCAGCAGAAGAAGTAGTGGACCTACACTTACTACCTGCAGTGCTTCTTTTCTTTGAACGCTCAACTGACACATTAGAAATACTATCATCGGGGTTAACATCATCAATGACTGAAGCTGCCGCCACACCCCCACGGTCATCTGGAACACAGGAAGCATTTGGGTTATTCACTGCATTAGATGTTTCAACAAGATGTGGGGGTACATACAACGGTATAATAGCCTCTTCCTGTAACTGCGCTGTACTTTGAACAGAAAGATTTTGCGAGAGCCATTTGTTTGCATTTTCAGTGAAATCAACTTTGCGTTTTTGTATGTCTGAAAACCAATTGTTTTGTCTCTCTTGTTCCTCTGGGGGAAGCAATGGAATAACTGCATCATGGAGATGGCTTGCTTCATCGTACAGAGCAGATACATTGAAAAGATTAAACTGGACAGCCTTTGCGTTGTCAGAGCTTTGCATAAGGTCATTAATTGCTTTTACAAGTCGTTCAATTTTGTTAACCTTAGCTTTTCGTTCCTTTTGAAGTTGTTCAATTTTGTTTGATAGTGCTTTCGCAGTGAGCGTTGATTGCCGTTTTGGCTCATTTACACTGGCGGTAGAACCTGGTCTTGATGAACAAGACATTTTGAATTTGCATTAAAATGAATCAAAGTCAAAATCATTTGCATCCAAATCGAAGCCCAAAATACACCGCAACAGCCCTAGTAGTATGTGCGTGTATGTGTGTGAATGCGTGGCTATTGTTCCCCACTAAACTGCCTAACGACCCGTAAACTACCAATGCAGACCCTGTGTCTTCAGCATGTAACGATAGGTACTTATGTGCCTATATATCTCTATAAAGAGACGGCACCCCTGGGCCACCCGTTCCACGGGTTTTAGAATGCGGGCCGAACCCGTTCATGCACATGAAAAACAACAAACAATAGCCCACAGCCAAAGCTATAGGCTAAAGCCACTTTGCCTATAGGGGAACAATAGAGTGTGCGTGTGCGTGCAACAAGTGTGTGTTTGGGGCGGGCCGCCGCTATGCGATGTATAGAACGTAACGTGGACTCGAAAAGCAAATGGATTAAACAATACGAGTGCAACCTATTGCCGCGGTGCACGTCCGTGCGTGGTCCATTGTTTAAACGCCGCGGGGAACCAGGTAGGTTAAACACCCGACACCAATAGCGATCCAGAATGATACAATTTGTTGACAATGTTGTGGCTGAAAATGATCCCCAATAGATCACTCATGCCGGCAGGCTAAGCCTGGGAGTAAAACAACTGTGTGACGCGCAACACAATAGACTAAAACACCAATGATAAAAACGATTCAGACAAGGAAATAAGTTTGAGCTGTTTAGTGTAATCAGTGCACCAATCATTACAATTATTCGTCAATTCAATAAATACAACTGTAATAAATATGTGCAAAGATACAAAACAGTGAGTAATACTATATGAATCAAATTATCAAAGTGCAAAGTGCTAAAGTGCGTACGGTCAACAAATTATGTAGCCTCCCAGCTCACCCTGCCTCCAAGAACCAAAGCCATCCATGAAGTGAGCTGGGAATGACCATGCACTTGTAGCCTACGGTGGCCACCCACAGAGGTGCTTCGACCAATGAACGAAGCCCTGATGCGGTGCGCACCTCACCAACCCAGTGAATATACATATGTCTATATAGAACGTCATTTTGGCTCCTACAGTCACCATCATCCAGAGTTTATTTCCTCGCAATAGATTGCTCTGCCCCACACCCCCCCTTTCTCTCTCTCTCTACTCACGTTTCAACGAGGGACCATGCAGACGCTAACAGTCTCCTCAATACTTTCTTCATTTTGTTCAATAGGCCTACATCTGCAAAGTTTAACTGGGCAAGCACGATGCATATAGGCGACGGGTGTGTTTGGAAAGGTTGTGCCTTGAAATGCGATCGTTTGCATATATTAATATAATGTGCGCAACGGCATTTTTCATAACCCACCCCGCCTTTCTCCCGCCACGGTGGCAGCCGCGGACCGCAGCAATAAGTCCCGCAAAATGTTAATCAGCGGCCCGCCCCAGCCCGCAAAAACAAAAAGTATAACGACGTGCAGGAATCTCAGTTTAAACACAAGAATCGACCCAACCTGCAGTCATCCCTGGAGCCCAAATTATCTGGTTATCAAGGTAAAATGTGCATTGGAATGATGATTGTATGGTCGAGAGAGAGAGAGAGAGAGAGAGAGAGAGAGAGAGAGAGAGAGAGAGAGAGAGAGAGAGAGAGAGAGAGAGAGAGAGAGAGAGAGGGGAGAGAGAGATATAATAATTATTTGGCTTGAGTCTACTTTTTGCGTTATTAAATAAATGTCCTCGCCCAAAGCAATTCTAGCCTATACCCAAATGTATTTCGCATTGCATAGTCAGACTCATTTTTATATTATGGTGGACAGCATTCAGATCAGGCTACAGATTGTAAATGAATTAATAAACAAATTCACTTGCAAATAACTGACAAATATCAGTCAGTACACCCACATTATACCCTCAAGTCCTAATTATCATTATAAGCATACTTTTAATACCATAGATTTTACTGTATAGTTTAAGCCTTTTTTTAAACAAAAAATACAAGCAATTTGCGCTTGCAGGCCGTGGGGCTGCAGGCCCTGCGGGCGGAAACCGTGGTCCACCTATGCAGGCAATATCTATGTTCACAGTGAAAGGGACCCACTGCGCATGTGCGACGACATACTCGCTGCGACACAGGGCTACGATACTGCTACGAGAATTGCACCCATTATTGTTAACCAGTGGCGGCTCTTGGTGATTTGGGGTGGGGGGCTATGAGACATCCATTATAATATGTTGCCTGCCAGGCTGGAGCATGAAAACCAGCAGGCCTGAGTTAATTACGTCCGTCAAAACAGATTTTGTCTGTCAGACTCCATAAATGGACATGACTGGATCATAACCTCTACACTAATAGAATCCCCACTATTGAGTAATTTGTGCGACCTCGTCCTTGAGGGTGAAGTCGCTTCCCGCCATCAGGTGTCTTACTAGTAATATAGGTTACTCATAAATCACTCAACAGCATCATTCACATTCTGACTGGACCTGTCAGGCTCTATTTGGTTCCATTTGTACACTGCCAAAGTTTAAGTTTTAAGTTTAAGTCTGAATCGCACAACATTTGAGGTCTCCTCTATAGATTATCAGAAGTTTCACCTGAGCCATGTTGCTCATCATAAAATGATGAGAAACAGGAGCCATATCTGAGGCCTCCTTTTGGGATCACATTTATCTCATTTATGCATTGAGAAACCAACGAGAAATAGACGAGCACTCAATCATGGATTCTGCTTTCCTCTGGGTATGGTAGCCCCCACCATCATTAAGGACACCCACCAACTGAATCACAAGCCAGGGCCCTCATCTCACCCCTCACAGCCTGGTTGTCCAGCTGCTCCTCTCCCTACTTTTTATGACTGTGAATAAACTCAAATCTGTTGCAAATTAACTGAGTGAGGCATTTAGGTGAAATGTATGTCAGCTTTGTTTTATGTGTTGCTAATACAGTCATAATTCCCTGAATTAATTAAAACATAAATTCTGCCAAAAAAGTACCTGAGATGAGGATGGATAGTTTCGCAATACAGAAGGTCTTTTTTTATATAGTTATACACAATTACTAGCTGTTCTGTAGATCTACATTTTGCAGTTATTGAGCTTCTTTAGTTTAGTGTGGATCTGTATTATGTAGCTAACATGCAACAGAAAGCTCAGAAACTCTGTAGAGTACAGCCGCCCATCCCCCTCTCAACGATCGTCAATTAAGAGAACAAAAGGCCAGTGCTCCCTAGAGACACTGCCCCTCCCCTCCCTCTCCTCTCAGTCACTCTTGGCTCTCTCACTGTCTTCACTTTTCCCAGTACACTACAGAATTCATAGGAATACATTGTGTGCACAACTTAGTTGTAGATCATCAGTGACCTCACTAGCATTCAGATATGACAGTGATGGAACTGATAGACACGTTGGAGCATTCCTGGTGGGAAATCACCAAATAAAGTGTCTCTTTCGGCCTGAATAAAACATAGCCTACTATCACGGTTGGTTATTTAGTAAGCCCATAGGGCAGGGGTCTATCTCCTGTTTACTGGAACACTGGCATGTCATCAGATAACTATAAAGCACGTTCGCAGTGTATTCAACACTTGGGTCTGGATTTAATAGGTGTGGCAGAAACGCATTTGACTGGAACTCATGTTGCACATATGGATGGATATACTTGGGTCGGGCAGAACAGAACTAGACTCCACCACCGAGCTTGCTCTGGTTCAGGCGGCGTGGGGTTATTTATCAGTGACAGATTGACTGTGGATTTCCACTGCGATATTTTAGATAACTCTGTGGAAGGTATTTTGTGGGTAAAATTGTCTACTAAATCCCATGTGAGATCAAGTCAAACCTTTTCTGTGGCAGTGTGTTATTTGCCACCTGCTAATTCCACCAGGCAGGTGGATGCTGCAGACTTCTATGAGAATCTCCTTGCAAATGTCTACAGATATCAGAAACTAGGTCCCTTTACCATTATGGGGGATCTAAATAGTCGTCGCGGGGATTATCTGGATTATATAGATAGAGGGTGTGGATATAGTGGCAGAACGTAATGTAGTAGATTTTACATTCAACTCATATGGGGAGCTGCTAATCCAATTCCTTATTAGTGCAGATTGCTATATGCTTAATGGGAGAAATTATTGTAAAAATGACTTCACATGTGTGTCAACAAAAGGGCTGTCAGTTGTTGATTACTAGCTTCCAAGCTGTTATGTAGAAATATTCCTATTATTAATGCTGTTTTACACAGTGGTTCTCAATTGGATTGCAGGGAATCTTGACTGTATACAGTCAATGTATACATTAATTATGAATATCATTGTGTCAGGTTAGATGATATGTCCATTTGGTTCCATTTGTAGACCATATATTTTTCTGTTCCATTTATAGAACAGAAACGTATAATATAGTATACAGTATACACTGATGTTACGGCCCCATATATGTCTAGGGGTTTATTGGACCGAACATAAGGGTAGACGGACACCAAGAGTATAAATCCAAATATTTATTTTATATTCTCTATATAATAATAAATATTTTATATTTTAGAATGCAAAAGGCTCGAGATATATACAATAATGACGGGGTTTAGATAACAGAAAACAAAAGACAATAAAAGGAGATTAACAAACAAAAGAACAAAAGGCTAAACAAACACTGGTATGCTATCAAACTAGTCGTGCCGCGGATCGGGGGAAGGACTGACGTCGCCGTTCCCCCCCCTGCCACAGCATGACAGGTCCTCTATGTAGGGGCTGGCTGAGACCAACGGCCAATGAGGACAGAGGGGTGATCAGGTCCACTATCCTCAAGCCAGCCCCCGATGATGACTCAGGACCTGCAGCTGGGCGAGATGACAAAGAGAACACCAATCAGACACCGGTTATCTAGACAGGAGTTCACTACCACTAGCACCATGCATATGTGTATATATATACATAAGGAGATATCCATGATATTCTATATATATATAATACAAATATACATTCCATAATATTACCTCATATAGATATATAAATTATAGGTAACATATAAATACATATCTATATTACAATACCATACCTCATATAAATATATATACTAATATGTTCCTTATACATAAACATATATACATTTATATTACCAATTACCAACCAATAAAATAAACAAAACAAAACACGAGACTCAGTCCCGTGACACTGAAGCTGTGTGTAAAGTTGGTCTGACCTCTTCAACAGCTTATGCTCTGAGTTGAACTGTCAGCTAGACTGCGCCCATCCCCCACTCCACTCAACTGTAGCACTCTGTAGCATCTTTCATTCAGTGTGGACTGGAGTGGGGGGTGGGGGGGGGGGGGGGGGGGGGTGCGCAGGTGCATTGATTACAGGAAATTATACTCCACTACATCTCAGAGCCAAACATTCTTAAAACATTAGGCCCATTGACCCACTACAATCATTTAAAAGGTATATTAAGTGATTTGTGTGATTTGAGAAATCCTCCAGTCCTACTGGTTACAAGATGTGCACATGCACATACTCTACAGTGGGGTGAAGTGCACACCTTACCATAATGAAGCATTTTAACAGAAACAATTCAGCATGGAACACACAGTAGGACAGGGGTCTCAAACTCAATTTGTATGATTCTAATGGGTATCCAAATAACATAATAGCTGGTGCATTCCGTATTCGAATAAAGGGAACTTCTTATTTAAGTAAATCCAGTTTGATCAGTTCAGTGAGTAGAGTAGAGTTGCTGCAGGAGAGAGCACCCCCCCTCTCCCCCAGTTAATTAACGATCTGCCATCATAATACTGCAGGAGAGTGGGAGAATACCCCCCACCCCCCACCCTTGCACTGCATTGATTGGGTCGTTAATTAGCAAAAACAGCAGAAGCCTGTCTGGGGTGTTCACATGAGACTGAGTAGACCATAAAATAGCCTGGCCTAACCCGAAATGATTTTGGCCATAAGAGGAATTGTAATAGTAGTGAGTACCATGAAATTATTCCATAAGATTAGCTGATCTGCAAGCCTACAATGTGTTGCCTCTGCAACACGTGCGCTTGTAGATCTGTTGTTTTCACCATATTTGAAAACACAACGTAATATCTCAACTGAATTCCTACAATTCCAAGACATCTCAGGGTGGGGGGATTTAGTAGTCAAGAATGTTGGCAGAGCTTGAGGGCACTGTAATAGCTGATCTTACTGTTGTTTCCATGTTCAACATAGCCGATGTACAAGCTCACTATGTGTTGAACTTATATTTTCAGTATGAAGTCAATCATACAATGGCATGTCTTTTATTTTTTTCTGGATCTCTTCTCCATTAGTCCCTTCCCCCCTAAACATTTTTGTCACATAGCTTTCTGTTATTTTAGAATCAGCACTCATTTTTCAGGTTCATTTACTGTCTAAATCAGACATGGGCAAACTGCGGCCCGGGGCCCACATGCAGCCTGTTAAGCCTTTTAATCCGGCCTGCCGAACTTGTCCAAATTATAATATCCTGCATGATATATCATGCAGGACAGTGACACGCTGTGTGGAACTGATTGATGAAGAAAAAAAAGGTGGTGACGTCAAAATGCTCCTGGCCCTGCACCTGCAAGTAACCCAAGTGAGCTTTTGAATGTCATTTATTCTGCTTTCTGAGCTGACTATGGCTTCTGGTTGGCCCTGCTGGTTTAGGACAGATTTTATTTGTGCTGGTTTGCCTGGATCTGACCTGCCCTGAACGTTTGCCATAGCAGGACATAGCATACATGCAAACACATTTGTCCAGTAGTTTCTTAGTGTCTCAATCAATCTGAAAGATGTTGCACATGACCGCAGCTGCGACATGCAGTGAGGCTCTCCAACTGACTGGCTGTAGGCCTATTGTTCTGTGCAAAATATAAAATCCCTGATAGATAAATGATAGTTTGGAAACAAATGCACCCTTATCGGTCTGTAACTACTGTAGTGTACAAATGGAACACATAGACCCATTAGTTTGTACCCGCAATCTGAAAGCTCACAACACGACTTCCAGGGGGTCCCCAGCTAAATGACAATTTTAATCCAAATTTACCCTTACCCTAACAACCACACTTTTTCATTGCATAATAATAATGATAATACTCTTATTAGAGTGTCAAAACACTGCCATTTACTACTTTTATATAGAAATTAAATTAATAGTATGCAGAATTTAGTACAGCCTTTAAGCCCGGCCCTCCATAATATTTTCTGTACCTCATTTGGCCCCTTATGAAAAAATAATTGTCCACCCCTGATTTAGCTGCTTATGAGCTTATTATCTATTATTATTATTAGCCTATTAAACCAGTGCATGAAAACATGCACTGGTTTAGTAATTTTTCTGTAACTAGGAGTAAGGATTTATTTACACAGGCTGGTTGTGTCTCATTTATGGATACGTCAAGAATAATTCCAGATCATTCATGTCTCACCTGCGTTATGGCTCTCCCCATAGGATCCCCCCTCTCTCAGTCATTAGCCCAGAGTAAAGAGGACAAGGTCTCTTTTACAACTTTTGATCTGTCCACTATCCCTGACCGCTTCCTGGCTAGTGACTTTTGTCAAATCGCATTGAGGAGCTGTATAGATCAGTTAGAGGCTTCTGCAGCTGATCAGCTGACGGTGGACTCTGTGTATAAGCAATTCTGTGACATTGTGAAACATGAGAAGTATATACAGCTGCCCCATAGGAACATTGTTATCAAAAAGGGTTGCTCAAACAAGAAGAGGCGAACAAAAAAGGCCTGATGGACAGAGGAGCATACTCTACTATGGAACTCTTTGTGTGCTGGGCAAAAACACTGGGCATCCTGCCCCCCAGGCCCTGCCAAGGTCAAGGCTAGGGCTATATTGAAGGACCCATATGCCATCTCCTCATTCACTTTCTCCCTATGTTTAGCCGCCCACCCTGTCATCATGTTAGTTCCCTGTTCAGACTCTCGACCCAAATACTGTATGATTTCTGATTTATGCAGTCTGAACAAAGCTAATGTTGAGGCATTAATGTCCTTTTGTTTGTTTTAATCATTTCCACAGACAAATGTGAAAATAGCAGATCTACAAGCTCACAACAACTCTGAGGAGTTGTGAGCTTACCACTGGACTATGCAGATATGGATTGTCAAGTGCTGAGGCCCATATAGCTGCATCAAATACACAAACTGCTATGGCCTACTGCAGTGGTTCCCAAACATTTTAGCCAGTGATCCAAAAGAGACATTTGACCACGACCCAAACTAATGAAAACAGCAGATCTACAAGCTCACAACGCGTCACTTCACGCCGCTTCGCGCCGCGTTTTGAGGTTGATGATGGAGGTGGCTACCATGTAATGTAACTTAACGTTATCTGGAACAGATTCAGTAAGCTTAACCATAGACTTACTGAGAACATACATAAGGTACTGTAAGTATTGTTAGTGTTCAATTGAAGCATCAATTTCTAAAGTGGTTTTGTAAAATAAGTTAATGTAAAGTAGACATTTGCTTAATTACTCTAGGTCTGGTAGCTTTATATAACATCAAAACCTTCCCTACATAGCTTGTAGTTATTTTATGTATATTGTCCTTACAAACCACCACAGTACCTATTATACATGGGCGGTCCCTATTATACATGGGCGGAGCTCATTAGCAGTGTCCTCATAATGTAGGATTCTATATCTTCTATTCTGTTGTGATTATCCAACATCTGAAGTGAGATGTATGTTCTGTGGCCCTAGCTGGATTTTTTGGTACCACCCACTTGGCTGTAGAGCCAATGGAAAGTGGTGTCCCTACAATGTAGTGAAAAACCCAGTGTCCTCACAAACCAGGAGAAACGGGTACGCGTGTGTGTGTGTGTGTGTGTGTGTGTGTGTGTGTGTGTGTGTGTGTGTGTGTGTGTGTGTGTGTGTGTGTGTGTGTGTGTGTGTGTGTGTGTGTGTGTGTGGGCATGCATACGAGTCATTCCTGAGAGCAATATCAGTCCATGTTTGCCGGCTGAGGAGACATCCTGATTGGAGCTGTGAGTGGGAAAGTCATTTGAAGCCAACAGCTCTTCAGTCCCAAAGAAATCCAATAGTCATCAAGTGGAGACCTGGTCTGCCCTCATCCTGGCTAAAAGGAAATTGATGTACACACACACACACACACACACACACACACACACACACACACACACACACACACACACACACACACACACACACACACACACACACACACACACACACACACTTGCTGAAGGATGAGTGCAAAATACTTTTGCCTTCTATGGATATTAGTAGAGGTTCTAAGAGAGGGATCAAGGCACTTGAATGTCATTAACACCTTAAGCTGACAGGAATGTTGTTAGATAAGGCTAATTTATAAGTAAGACAATGAGTAAATGAGGGTATGGGATGAATGGTTTGTAATTGCCCAAAGGTCACCAGCACATGTTGTTAAGATTTCCAATTCTAGAGAGCAAGGAGTGAAGCCGGGCGGGGACCGATCCTTGTTGCTGCATATGGGCTAGAGCAGTAGTCCGGGAACCACCAGTGGTCCTTGAGAGAGTTGCAGGTGGTCCCCAGGCTAAATGATGGACAGTTTGTTGACCAGGTGTAACTCTTTGAGACCGTAAACATAAAACCGAAAAAATATTCACCATGTGAATTAGCCCAAGTCTACACAACTAGAGAATGTAGACGATGAATGGTCATTCATGATCTGTATGATAGACTGTTTTGTTTTCTGGTATTGTGGACAAAAGTAAAATAAATCTTTAGTTTTGGGATCTGTGGGGCTAAAATGACATCAAATGGTGGTCCGTGGTACAGTGCTGAATAAATTGGCCCCTGGTATCAAAAAGGTTGAAAACCACTGGGCTAGAGCCACATCAGTGGGGAATGTTGGACACGAGGAGTTGGATGGAGGCAGTATGTTATCCGGCAGAGTCTCATCGCTGGCTGGTGAGTGCTAATAGGACACAAACTTAAACATAGAAGTATGTTGGGATGAAGTAGTTAGCATACATTGCTTTGGAAAAAGTGGGAGGAAATATTTGGCTATACACCTACACAGGACAACCTCAGGCATCGATGAATGCCCAGGTGAACATGTCCTACACCGTATAATGTTGCCGTCCTCCAGCATCACATGAAAGCAGCAAAGACAAAAGATCTACACGTTCGAAATGCGTCCCGAAAACTTTTGAACATAGGAGGTTCCCCAGCCAACGGCGTCAACAACACTGTATGCACTTAGTTATCACCTAGTGCAGGCTGCATCGGCGCTGAGGGGCAGAGGGGGATGCGGTAAAGGCAACAATGGCTGCCGGATGAGTCATGCCACATCCCCCCTGCTGGCATTTCATGTAGGACGCCGCAGTGAGCCCATGACGCATTGCTATTACAAGCAACAGAAAGCATTTTGGGCCTTTCGGTTTAAAAGCGTGGCGAGGCTGTGATATGACTCAGGAGCCGTCCTCCCCTTTGTGTCAGTATTGGTAAATAAAGTCTTATCAAATGGCAGCAGCCACACTGAGGGGACAGATGCCGTTGTCCTTTTTTTGCTCTATTTTGTCTGTCCCTCTGCTCTCTCTCTCTCTCTCTCTCTCTCTCTCTCTCTCTCTCTCTCTCTCTCTCTCTCTCTCTCTCTCTCTCTCTCTCTCTCTTGCTTTCATGTGTCTGCACAAGTCTCCCGCGGGTTTACACTTATTTTCCAGCTGTTCCGATGGGGCTTGCTGTCCCTGCTTGCCTTGTTGTCTGTCTGTATGTATCTCTATCTGTCTGTCTCTTTCTCCCTCTGTAGTGGAGGATCTACAAACCCACACATGGCAGAGGTGTTTTTGCCATTAGGCAGGCTAGGCAGTTGCCTGGGGCACCATGAGGATGGGGGGGGGGGGGGGGGGGCATGCTTTAAAACAGAGGTTTTCAACAGGTGGTTCCTCAGCGTTGTGACAACGCTGAGGAAGACCATCTGGGTCGAAACGCGTTCGTTGACTGCACGTGGAGGTAAATAAAGATACACAAAAAGGACATTCATTGAGTGCTGGCATTTCTCTTTTTCACTTAGTAAGTTCAACCCGTTTGTTTTATAGTCCTTTGTTTAACCATCGCCATTTTCAAGGGCAATACTGTACTTTGTACATCGATGTTTTACATTGCAATGCTGGGTAATCATGCAACCAATGAAATTCATTACGGGTCCATTTGGTTTCAATGAATTTCATTGGTGAGGGGGGCTCCAGGAAAAAAAAAAATCTTGCCTGGGGCTCCAAATTGCTTAGAAACGCCACTGCAGTGTGACTCAAAATGGTAAATGGTGCTTTTATATATAGCACTGCACATGCAGTGCATGACATTCTCCCATCCGTACACCGATGACGGAGGAAACCATGCAAGGCAGCACCAACCTGCACATCGGGGGAGATTATATTAATATGTATAAGACGTTGAGAGTCTTGCTCAAGGGCACCTTCTCATTAACTCTGAAGTATATAGCCACGGATCCAGCTGCTTGACCGGCCACTCTGCCCCTGAGGCACTCCGACTCTGCATCTGTAGTAGCACACTTTTATCTGTTATGGATTAATATTACTCTAACTGACCCCTCTGGTCCAACCAATTGAACCAAATTGAACTTCCACCTTCTGTTGAATCTGTATGCTGTATCTCTATCAAGTGGGAATGACACCGTGTAGATAACCTTTGTATAATGATGAGATTTTCCAATCAGCATAATGCCCTTCACTCCTATACGCACTGTAGGTCAGAGGGAGTGGGAGGTGGTGTGTCAATCTTTGTGCATAATATGTCAGGGATACCATTCCTTTTGAGAATACTTCATCTGATGTTAAATGTATCTTAACTCATGTTCAGCCCCGTTTGAGTTGTAACCCAGTAGCACAGGATCATAAATAATGTCAAACGCAAGCTTTGCAATGCTAGTGAAATTTTGAGGAACGCAAAACATGCTAAATGCCATCATGCTATATTTCACGTTTTTCCTTCTAAAGGTTAATGACTAGCACCCAGACTTTGACCTGTTTTTTAAATTTTCAACATTTTAGTACATTAGACACCATTAGAAACGCAATGGTGAAGATATGTCTTGGTAACAATTTAGTTCCCTATAATTGGTCAAATATCTGATAAAGTGCCCTATCTCAGTGGTCCGTAGACCACCAGTGGTCCTTGGGAATGATGGAAAATGGGTTAACCAGATGTAACTCTTTGAGAGCATAAAAATGAAACCAAATGGCCCCTTGCGGGTTCATTTGGTTTCATGTTTACACTCTGTAGTGGATTTTTTTGAATGCCAATTGTTTCTCTGTATTCCCAGTGTGATCCGAGACCATTCTGACTGCAGCTGTCACCTGACATGCTTACTGCCACTAAAGTACAGTACTATTAGGGGACACAGCTATTTGTAAAACAATCCTTATATGAACATCCTGTCTGTGAGAGCTAGACTATAAGTACTATCTGTGAAGAAGGTTAGGGAGGCTTGCATTAGACTCCCTGAGTGTTTGTGTTCCGGTCACAAAACTCTTGTAATAAAACTGGATATTGATTCATCTCCATTCCACTCCCATTTGTATTTCTTAATCTTTTATCTTACATTATTTTGTAAGTTCCTAAGAAATCTAGTACAACTCTCAAGAGTTAAGAGAGAGAGTCTACACGACTAAAGAAGATTAATGATCATGGTGATCAGTATGTTTGACTGTTATCTTTTGAGTTGTGGACAAAAGCAAAAGAAATCTTTAGTCTTGGGGGTCTGTGGGGCTAAAATATCCTCAAATTTGGTGGCTCAAATGCTGAATAAATAGTGGGCCCTGGGGTCAAAAAGGTTGAAAACCCCTGCCCTATGTAATGGTGCCGAAAGCAGCTGAGGGCAATACTCATCTGCAAAAAGAAATGCCTCGGCACAAGCAAAGGCAGAGAGTCTATCAGCAGAAGTGTCCGTCGGAACACCCGTCAAATGTACTGTACTTCCCCTGGATTTGGTGCTACTTCTGCCAACCCAGCATCTTCCACAGAAGCACAGTGTGGTGTCCGTCCAGCACAGCTGGGCGCCTTAGGTATCCTGTCGACAACTTTGATCTTAAACCTGTTCATAAAGTTCAGCCACGACCTTCATAACTGAAGTAGGAGGGGAATTTCACAGCCGGGGCCATGGGGCGTTTAACATGTTTTCTTTATGCATCTGCAGAGACTGTGGCCTCTCATGTCTGCAGGTGAACATCCCAGTAGATTTACTATACTAATAGTTTTAGCCCAAACTGATTCTGTAGTAAAGGACTGCTCCAATGCCATGCTAAGGAAGTTGTTGTTGAGCAAGCTTTTTCTTTGCCCCTGCCTTTCTCATGGCATGGCACCTACAGTACACTGTTTCGTCCACCTTATACGTTGTACTTCTTCTAACATTATTATAATTTATTATGTATCAATGTGCTCGTTGGGGGCATTCCCTGCTCACCAGGATCACTGCTTTTTTGATATGCAAGCTTCCGTGATTGATTTTGCCAGGATTAAAAGATTTAACATAGCCCCATTCCTCAATGTGAACACATGACAGCTGTTGTTTTTGCATACCGGTAATTGACTAATCATCGTGCCTCAGAATAAACACAGCGCACATTTGACTTCTTCATCACTGCAACTCTGAGTTAAGTTACGGCCGTTACTGCAATTATATTTTGTTTATATTAGTAAATTTTTACATGGAACAAAACATTTCTGCAACAGGAACAACTTGCTGAAATCCGCATCAATCAGGACTATCATGACATTTTCTTAGTGATTATTCCACCAGCAATTGGATTACAGGGAGTGCCATTCACAATAACATAATACTGTAACATTCATGCTAGATAAAATCAGGCTTGTTTCCAATCCCTGCCAGCTTGGAAAATCAACAGTGGTGGACATTGCAAATAAAGTAAATAAAGTAAATAAAAAGTGAAAATGCAAATTTAGAACTACAGACTGAAGGAGAGGAGGAATTATACACATGGTGCATTTATGACATCATTATGAGGCCAAAATCAAAAGAGCTGTTCCTGAGAGCAATGTTCATTAAAGCTCCTATATGATATAAAAAGCCCGAAAAGCACAAAAATCCCCTTTAAACATCTTATAATGGCTATAACACAAAGCACAATCCCACAATCTCCAGATTACTTCGGGGTAGCTGTAGCTCACTCGTCCAATGACCCGTGGGTCAGTGGTTAGAATCCTGGCTTCTCTGGTCTACATGTTGAAGTGTCCTTGGGCAAGACACCGAAACTTGCTCCCATTGTGCCTTGCATGGCTTCCAACTACATGCATGTGTGAATGTAATGCACTATGCAAAGCACCTTGGATACATTCCTTTGCCTGTAAGTTGAAGTTTTGTAGATGTCCTTCTGAAAATTGGTCTTTGAAGTAAAGAGGGTTGAAGGGTGGGTTTTGAACCCACAATCTCCAAGAGATCATGCTCTATACGAGAGTGTGTGTGTGTGTGTGTGTGTGTGTGTGTGTGTGTGTGTGTGTGTGTGTGTGTGTGTGTGTGTGTGTGTGTGTGTGTGTGTGTGTGTGTGTGTGTGTGTGTGCGCGTGTGCGCGTGTGTGCGTGTGTGCGTGCGTATGTTGCAAAAAGCATTGTGCCTGCACCTTGTCTTGTCTGTTTCTTTTGTGTTTTTTTGTTGTTTTTGGCAAAGTAAATGTCGTGAAACCCTTGCGCTATACCCGAAACAAATAATATAAATGTGCAATTCTGGTGAACGGTTTTCAAAATGTTTTGTTTGTAATTGAATTCAGGGAAATAGAGTTGTTGTCTATAGAGGCGGTAGCCGACTGCAATTATTCAACTATTACACTTTTCAGCTGGAGCAGTTGGGTAGGAAAAACAAACTAATGCCGCATCAGTGTAACAATTGATTCTAATTTTGTTCTACTGTATAACTACAACAAAGAACAGCTGTTACTTTTCTCTCCAAAACAACAAAGAGACCAGATGGTGAGATCTTGAAGACGCTAAAAGAGTTTGGTAATGAATTTTAATGATAGAGCAAACATTTAAATTGTGAAGCAGCATCAGATATGTGTGCGCATTTATTCTACTCATTTACTTTGTATGACTCATACTGGGCACTGATGTGCCATTAAAACCACTCATGCTTGGTTTACTGAAAACTTTCAGAATCCTCAGGGTTCGTTGAAGGGGTACCAAATGTACCCCCACAGGTTCTGAAACTCCTCAGAGCATACAAATACAGGTCCGCTTTGTTCCATTTGTCTCACTTAGAATTTGGGTAAACGTCCTCTCCGAACAACTCAGGGGTGGACACTAACTCTCTCCAGTTCTCACTGATACATTCAGTTTGTAGTTGGTCGGTCACATTTATGTGTAATGTGCTGGTTTTCAAAGTTGGGTCGAGGGAAACCTCAGAGTTTCATGAGGTGGTTCAAAATGAACCCTTACAAGTTTGTAGTTGAGGGAATGTAATGGAAACAAATGCCCAGAGCTGTTGACATGAAAAAACAAAACAAAAAGTTTGAGTGTGCTACAATGCATGGTCTATGCTTCCTCTACATTTACAATTGCCTGCCGCCTGTAGACACAAAAAGTTTTTTTTCCCCCTTCTGCTCCAATGCAATGCATTCTGAGATAGCACTTTGGCAAGACTTTAGTGAGGGGGAAGAAATCCTTTGTTGCAATTTGATTTCTATGCTAGGGAGGCCATGGAGACTACAGGGAGAGCAGCTGTTCACAAGTTAAAGTTCCACACTGCTGAACGAACCAGGGATGCAAGTAATCAAGATTTCTTTTTAATCGAACACATGAACCAGTTCCCCTATGAGCGCCCGCCTCGCTCTGTGCATGTGTGTGTGTGTGTGTGTGTGTGTGCGTGCGTGTGGGTGTGTGAGGGTGTGTGAGGGTGCGTGCATGTGTGCATGCATGCGTGAGCATATACTGCATGTGATGTTGTCAGGCTGTGCATTCAGTAGCGAGACCATGTATAGCTGCACTTCATTCCATTAAAACAACTCACTGCCCTTCTCATGTGTCACAGTTACACAGTGACGCACCGATCCTGCACAACACCCACCTGCGTTAACATTTGTGATAGAATCTGGTGCTTTGGACCTCATGTCTCCCAAGGCTGTTTTCCTTTTAGAGCCATCTAAAGTTTTTTTTTTTTTTTCTTTTTCGTTTTTTGGCTAAAATCGTTTTTAATAATTAATTAAAAACGATTTTAGCCAAAAAACAAAAAAATAAATAAATAGATAAATAAACTTTAGATGGCTCTAAATGGAAAACGGCCTTGGGAGACATGAGGACCAAAGCATCAGATTCTATCACATTTGGTAACAGTGATGAGCCAGCGGCCATCTTTAGTTGCTGCATTCTCCACACTAGCATCACAAGTGGCTGGTTAGCATAATCTGAGGACAGTGTTGCCAATTTGGTGCATTTGTCGTTATATTTAGCTTTTTTCAGACCCCCCTAGCGGCAAAATTAGTGAAAAGCTCCTGGCGGAAAATTTAGTGCTTTTTGGCAGGTGAGTAGGGGCGAAATTGACTGACAGGCGCCAGAGATAAAACCCTCATTTTTCACCATTTTTCCTCCTATGACAGTGATTTTCAGCCAGCGGTCCCAGACTAAATGATGGTCAGTTGGTTTACCGGATGTAAGTCTTTGAGAGCATAAAAATGAACCCATTTTTACACTGGCACTAGTGCATTTTGGATTTTGCCAGTTGGCAACACTGCCTGAGGAAACCTGCGTGACGATCCGTAATTCCACCATCCCATTGCTCCGACTGCATGGCTTTGCGTGGTTATCGATTGGTTGTTATTAATGGGGCGAGGCGGCACAACACAACGGCAGAACGATGACACAGCACCAGTGACTGGTGGAAGAACATGATTATACAGGGTCTACGGCAGAACACAAACTGGTTGGGATTCCAAGGGGAGCTGGGAGGGTGACATTGCAGGAGAGACATACTGTTGTAAAAAGCTAGGAGGACGACAGCATAGAGAAGCTGGGATGGAAACGTCACAGGAAGACATACATTTGAAATAATGGGGTAATATATAATATATACAGTATATAAATATATACCAATTATAGCAATTATATAACCTTTACGGTAACAGGTCAGGTGGGTGGACGGGCATTTACACACGCAAACACACAATACAAAACACACAAGATGAAATGAGTAATGTTTCTAAAACTTCCTCATGTCAAGGACCACCGCATTTTTCAATTTTCTTATTGAAAATCGTAGTGAAAGAAAGAAAGAAAGAAAGAAAGAAAGAAAGAAAGAAAGAAAGAAAGAAAGAAAGAAAGAAAGAAAGAAAGAAAGAAAGAAAGAAAGAAAGAAAGAAAGAAAGAAAGAAAGAAAGAAAGAAAGAAAGAAAGAAAGAAAGAAAGAAAGAAAGAAAAATGCTTTGTCATTTCGGCAACACAAATCTTGTATGGGGTCCCTGTCTGACAATTATTATATTAATGGAAAGGTTTGAGAACCGCTGGTCTTTGTTGTCACCAACTCAGCACTCTTTTCCAACATTCTATTAAACAATGCTTATACGGCGTGGACATCAGTGAAATGAAGAGAGAACAGGACTTGGCTTAGATGGAGTTGGCACAAACCTGCATTCCTCCAAATAGTCCTTCAGTCTAATGATCCATTCACACCCTCCGGCCCCCCGCCAGGATTGATTTGGACTGGACAGCTGGCTGCCAATCACACTGGCAGGAGAGGACAGAGGAGAGGAGGGTAGGGGAGGGGAGGGGAGGAGAGGAGAGGAGAGGAGAGGAGAGGAGAGAGAGGAGAGGAGAGGAGAGGAGAGGAGAGGAGAGGAGAGGAGAGGAGAGGAGAGGAGAGGAGAGGAGAGGAGAGGAGAGGAGAGGAGAGGAGGGGAGGAGGAGGGGGGGAGAGGAGGAGGAGAGGAGAGGAGAGGAGAGGAGAGGAGAGGAGAGGAGAGGAGAGGAGAGGAGAGGAGAGGAGAGGAGAGGAGAGGAGAGCAGGGGGAGAGTGGTACTACAAGTAGCAGTACCAATTCATCGATCAACCAACATCGATATACTTATGCATTGTAATTAATCTTATAAATAAAAACATGCAGAAGAGACTGCGCAATAGAAATGTAGACTGGAGTATTGTGAATTGAGGTAAAACTGTACTCAAATAATAATTACTGCAACTGAGGTATTAGAATTCACTCCTAGCCAAAGTTCTCTCCCTTTCTCCTATAAATACCACTAATAATGAGATAATAAACACTAAATACTCCCCATTTACAGCACTAAACAGAGAAATAACTAACAATATCTAAGATAAGATAACTAAACTGTAATAAAAATATAATTTAGTAATAGATTCTTATAATTCCACCCACATATATATATATATATATATATATATATATATATATATATATATATATATATATATATATATATATATATATATATATATATATATATTACCATGGGAGTTATTTCTCATTAAGGTTCCATTGTCACAATCCATTACTGTCAAGTGGTTTAGTACAAAATAACAGAGAATAAATAAATAAACAATACAAGCCTGGGCTATAAAAAGACAAATAGTGTACTGCATTGAAGTAGACATAATTCATTGTTTCCTAACAGTGATGGATTACATCAATACGTAAATGTAAAAAAAAAAAACAGAAAGAGCTGGAGTTTTCTATACACAGTGGATCTGTACAGGTGCATGTGACTCATTCATACACTGTAAGTCCCTGTGTGTCGCGTCTCTCTGGTTCATAATGTTGTTGTTCATCAGACATGGCATCCCGCTGTAATCATTTGACGTAAAGATTTCCCCTTGAGATGTCATTCTGATCCAACTTCACGAACTTCATGAACTTCACGTCTAACCCAAATGCACTGCAGTGTTTTTGAGGGGTCCTAGAAACTCCTCAAAGTCCCACACACCCGCTTAAAGTTGAAAGGTGACCATGCATTTTGCTTCTTGGTCAGTGCTCCAAGATTGTGGAACACCAGGGGTGTTGTGTCTACACCAGGGGTTTTCAACAGCTTGTACAGGGACCACCAGTGGTCCCTCAGAGGATTCCAGGTGGTCCCCAGCTAAATGATGGAAAGTTGTTTAACCAGATGTAATTCTTTGAGAGTGTAAACATGAAACCAAATGGACCTGCAAGGGTTCCTTTGGTTTCAAGAGTTAAAAATATTTGGGTTCTGTGGGGCTAAAATGTCATCAAATGGTAGTCCGTAGCTCAAATGCTGAATAAATGGTGGGCACTGGTACCAAAAAGGTTATAGCATGGAATGTGCTCAGCTGATTGGCTGAGCATAGAATATGATGTTAAGAGCGACCCTCACTGCTCACAAGTGTCATTTTTATTCTGTACTATATCAATAAAATCTTAGTATTCTTCCAATTTTGGGGGGTATTTACCATTCCCTCAAGGACAAACAGTGGGCCACGGCTCTAGAAGCCTGGATGGGCATCGGTCGAACTTTACGCAGCATGAACGTCAGGCAGGCCTTCCGGAAGGTGAGGGTGAGGTGAAAGTTACACCATGTTCCTGTGACAGATGTCATACCATCTTAGGAGATCAGAATTTTGCAAGCCCTTCTGTCCACAGATCTCCCCCAGGAGGATAGAAGTGTGTGTGATGTTTGACAAAATGTTTTTTGGAGTAAATCCAACTACTGCACCCCATCATCGTCACATGATTACAGAGATCATGTATAGCCTACCGATTGGCATGGGATGTGAGTGAAATCTTTGAAATTGCCTTATGGTGGCGCTATAACTAGAAAAGGTGGGGATCCAGAAAAAAAGTTTTTTTTTTTCCATGGCTGCTAGGGAGTTTGCATACGACATTGTACACAGATCGATTGCACTTATAGGTAAAGACATTGCACTGTTATAACACCATGAGACTGATTTACCTCCCAAAGTAGTGCTTAGTTAAGTAGTCATAGGAAGAATATAAATATAAATAGAATAAATACAACAGTACCAAAACTAGTGCAGTTCTAGCAGCATCATACGACAATCACAGTCTTCTCCTCCCTCCCCTTGCCCCCTCAGCAAGAGAATTATTGAGGAGTGAAATGGACATTGGTACAAAGGAGTATTTAAATCTATTATATCTCCATTTTGGAGCCTCGTACCTCCTACCTGACGGCAGTAACCTAAACTCAGGGTACAGTATATGAGAGGGATCAGACACAGTTTTCTTTGCCTGCCCTAGTGTGGCTTGCTCAAAGATGGTCTGCGGGGTGTTGGGAGGTGTTGCCATCCCCATAATCTTCCCGGCCGTCTTTACCAGTCTCAGGATTTCTGATTTAAACTTAAAGGAGAATTCCGGTGGAACAGGCTTTCCTACCTGAATTTCTAGTTGTTAGAACCCAATACAGGTGGTCCAGGTGTCGGCTTGTATAAATACGTTGTTTTGCGGGGACCCCCGACCCCTCCGTAGGCTTATAGCGGGGCCGATGGGCGTTGCTCAAATTCGCCTATTTCCAGCGCAAAAAAAAATGCTTTTTTCGCTATGTATCGACTCCTCATGCTTTATATGTTATTGTGATGCACTGACTTTGCAGCATAGCAACCTGTTTCTATGTGTTTTGCCGTAAAGCGGAACTGCTGCCATAAAGCGGAACTGCTGAGACCCGCCCCCGGAAGTGCCACCAGCACTAGCTTTGTTTACCATAGCCATGCTGCCAGAGCCTCGCTCATTCTCCCTGCAGTCTCCGCTGTTGCTGTACGCTTCGCCCACATACATAGAAGATCATTTTATTTAGCAGTGCTATTGTTTTTAGCAGCGTTTGATCATGAAGCAGTGTGTTTTTCCCGGGTGTTTGAACAAGAGAAGCCCTGGAACTGCGTAAACTTTGACTCGCCTGGGAACCCCAAGCTGTTCCCAGGTTTACACCACGACCATCGCAGGTAATTTTTTGTTGATTTATAAGCTATTCTTTACCAAGCCCTTCCCACGTTATCTACAGTAGGTATGTACTGTATGTATTTATCGACATTGTATAGATACTACTGGTAAAAGAAATGTTTTGTGTTATGGTCGCATAGTCATAAAAATATGGGCGAATAGTCATAAAAACAGACTTTGTTTGCTTTCAAAGAAGGGGGGTGGAAGAAGGGTCCACAACGTCCCCATTCTCACCTATTCGTTTCTGGGCAGACCACATAAAGTACTTTAGCATACAGAGAAGGGATGCTGGGGGGATGGGATTCATCAATTCACCCCCTTGTCACGTACTACAGAAAACCACTTCTCCAATGGAGTGTTTACATTTCACAATAACTTACTTTTTCAGTAGAACTGTTAGAACATTCACATGTTTGATTACAAGTGGTATGTAGCAATAATCCAATAAATTCCCAAACATTTTCATTGTAAGTGCACCATGTAGTGAGTATGTAGTAAATAAAGGCAAATGACCATCAAATGTTTACAAATCAAGTTATGTTTACTAGTCGTTTTCAGCCAGTTAAAAAAAATCACCTCTCAATAACACTGGGCCATTGACCAAAAGTAGTGTTCCTCAAAATTTCTGAAATGTATAGTGACATATGTCCTTCCTTTTATTTCAGGTTCTTTGGAAGTGTTCCATTCCACCATTCTGAAATACACACCAAAAAGAATACATTTCTTTTACGACAGCATGTTGGCTCGTACCATGCTGGGACGAGAGCTGGCCACTACAAAGAAAAGTAACTATAGAACTAAAGGTGACTTTTACATATATTTTTATTCCCTTTAGTAAATCATCAGCCAATCATCAGCTTCTATGGTATTCATGGGTGAATAATGGGATGCAATTGTAATATTGTCATTGCAAAGATGTGTCCTTCTGTAAGCAAATAATTCAATTGTTGATTTATTGTCACATTCTAACTACGATTGGATAAAATTGTATTTGCATTACAATGCTAATAAAGGGGAGATGCCTCTCTAGATCAGATTGCTGTGTACTTTGACATTCTTTTCATTACAATGTTTTGTTCTGTTTTTTCCTTTTCCCTGTAGGAAAGGAGAAGATGAAAATACAATTTTCAGAGGCATCAAAGAGCTACGTTCTGAAGTATCAGTTTGAGGCCACAGTACAACTGGAGTTCCGTCTACAACTTCTGCATCGTGTGAAGGAGTTGAGCAAAGCAAAGCCACTGGAACCTCTGAGAGAGAAAGGGAAAAAAGTTCCCCTGGCCTAATATAGCAAAAGTCCCCAGGCCAGACGTGAGTGAACTAAAGTCCAAGGTTTCACGTAGATTCAGCCATCAGAGGAAATAGATGTGCAATCATTTGCAAGTAAAAGTAATTTTCTTTTCTTCATTACTCAATACAAAGTACGATGCAGTGCAGAATCATTGAATGTCAAATAATATAGTCCCCAAATATAGGATATTCACATTGGAAACACACTGTCCTGTATGCTGGCCAACAGGGTTTTTTCATGTCATCTTGTTTTAGTGTTTTAGTGACTTTTTTTCTTTTCCCAATATTATTTGAAAGCTTATACCATTTAAAAAAAACTTTCATTTATAAGACATTGTTGAAAATAAATGTTTATATTTTGGTAAATCATGGATTTCTGTATTCATTATGAAATATGGCGATGCAGTAATAGTTTACAGGGAAATGATTTTTGTTAGACCAGTGTTACCCAAACATCGATAAGAGTACCATGGACCCCTATAAGGATTTTACTTATCCAAAAGAAAATGGTTCTCAAATAATAATTTAGCGTTAGCTGGGAACCCCGTGGAAGTCCAACAAAAGACCCAATATTGTGAAACAGTAGATTATTTTTTGCAAGTTATTAGTAAATGAACACTTCAACTGCACATAATTTGACTTTATTTTCTTGATGGACTATCACATGGTGTTGACGATTTCACATGAGCCACAACAATAGAGTCAATAAGGTGGGGTGGTTTGAAATAGCTGCTAGACAAAGGCCATCATCAAATGAATAGAGATAGGTGGGACACAATACAAAATAATTGCAATGGCTGTATAAAAAGAGGTAGATGTGTGTAGTGCAATATGTGATTGTGTATCGCAGGAATCTAAACAAGGGTCCAATGATATGCATCAATGACTCAATGGATGTTGTTTAGTGTAGAGGCCAAGTGTATTTTGCTCTGAGATCTCCAGCTTCCTCTACAAATCCATGGTACAGTCCTGAATCGGAAGGGTATTTTCTTCTTACGGCACCAACGACACAGCAAGGCAGAATAACACGGTTTCCAGCTCCAAGCTTTTCACCTTTCAGCAACCACTCCAGAAGAATTCTGTAGGAGGCCAGCCGGCACTGACTGTGGAGAGAAGAAGCACATTAGCCTACTGTTAGACAATGATATTGTTGTATAAAAACATTTCACATTACCACATTACAAACATATACACACACACATACAGTGTATATATATATATATATATATATATATATATATATATATATATATATATATATATATATATATATATATATATATATATAGTCAAAGTACACAGCAATCTGATCTACGAGGCATCTCCCCTTTATTAGCATTGTAATGCAAATACAATTTTATCCAATCGTAGTTAGAATGTGACAATAAATCAACAATTGAATTATTTGCTTACAGAAGGACACGTCTTTGCAATGACAATATTACAATTGCATCCCATTATTCACCCATGAATACCACAGAAGCAATTGGCTGATGATTTACTAAAGGGAATAAAAAATATATGTAAAAGTCACCTTTAGTTATATAGTTACTTTTCTTTGTAGTGGCCAGCTCTCGTCCCACATTGCACTACATGATGCACTTACAATGAAAATGTTTGGGAATTTATTGGATTACTACATGCCACTTGTAATCAAACATGTATGTGAATGTTCTAACAGTTCTACTGGAAAAGTAGGTTATTGTGAAATGTAAACACTCCATTGGAGAAGTGGCGTTCTGTAGTAGACCCTTCTCCCATCCCCCTTCTTTGAAAGCAAACAAAGTCTGTTTTTATGACTATTCGCCCATATTTTTATGACTATGCGACCATAACACAAAACATTTCTTTTACCAGTAGTATCTATACAATGTCGATAAATACATACAGTACATACCTACTGTAGATAACGTGGGAAGGGCTTGGTAAAGAATAGCTTATAAATCAACAAAAAAATACCTGCGATGGTCGTGGTGTAATCCTGGGAACAGCTTGGGGTTCCCAGGCGAGCCAAAGTTTACGCAGTTCCAGGGCTTCTCTTGTTCAAACACCCGGGAAAAACACACTGCTTCATGATCAAACGCTGCTAAAAACAATAGCACTGCTAAATAAAATGATCTTCTATGTATGTGCGCGGAGCGTAAAGCAACAGCAGAGGCTGCAGGGAGAATGAGCGAGGCTCTGGCAGCATGGCTATGGTAAACAAAGCTAGTGCTGGTGGCACTTCCGGGGGCGGGTCTCAGCAGTTCCGCTTTATGGCAGCAGTTCCGCTTTACGGCAAAACACGTACAAAGCAGCTGCTATGCTGCAAAGTTAGTTGCTCACAATAATATATGAGGCATGAGGAGTCGAGATCTAGCGAAAAAAAGCACTTTTTTGCGCTGGAAATAGGCGAATTTGAGCAACGCCCATCGGCCCCGCTATAAGCCTGGGGAGGGGTAGGGGGTCCCCGCAAAACGGCGTATTTATACAAGCCGACACCTGGACCATCTGTATTGGGTTGTAACAACTACAAATTCAGGTAGGAAAGCCTCTTACACCGGAATTCTCCTTTAACCGTCAGGTTTCCAAACCAATTGGCGATACCATATCTCACAATTGACTCAATACTAGCTCTGTAGAATATCAGCATTATGTTCGTACTTACTCCAAATAGTCTTAGTCTTCTAAGAAAGTGCAAGCGTTGATGTATTCTAGCACAAAGATTTTCAACATGAGTGTGCCAGCTCATTTCACCATCGATTTGTACACCCAGGTACTTATATGAGGTGACCTGTTTGATATCATGACCATGTATCCTGATCATGGTATGGTCACCTATGGATTTAGGATCCACAACAATCTCTTCTGTCTTTTTCGTATTGATTTGTAGGTAATGGTTGTCACACCATCCTACAAACCTGTCTACTCCATCGGTGTAGCTACTTATGCTACAGTCTTTTTTGAGTAGACTAAGAACAACAGTGTCATCAGAGAACTTAATGACGTAATGATTTGGTTGTGAGCTGACACAATCATTTGTATACAGGGTGAACAAGAGAGATGAACTAACTGTCCCTTGAGGGGCCCCTGTACTGCTCACTGCCTTGTCAGAGAGCACAGAGTTGAATCGCACTTGTTGTTCTCTTTTAGAGAGAAAAGAAAAATACCACCTTATCAAGAATGGGTTTACCTTCATACTTTTTAGCTTCTCTAAGAGAATGTCAGGATGTATTGAATTAAAAGCAGAGCTAAAGTCGACAAAGAGAAGCCTCGCGTAAGTTCCATCACCCTCTAGGTGCTTTAAAACCCGGTACGTTAAGGTGGAGATTGCGTCACTAGTTCCACGATTTCTCGCATAAGCAAATTGATATGGATCCAGTGATGGCTCAGTGTCTTTTCTGAGCTCTTCTAAGAGTATTCTCTCCAGGGATTTCACCACGTTTGAGGTTAATGCTACTGGTCTATAGTCATTGTTTTCTAACGGACACGGCTTTTTAGGCACTGGAACTATAGTTGACTTCTTCCAGATATCAGGCACTGTATGCGTGTCAATTGACATCTGGAACAGACTGTGCCATGCAGGCGTTAATTCCTCCGCACACGTTTTTAAAAGAAATGCATCCATCCCATCAGGACCTGCCGCTTTGCTGGTCTGCAAGGCTCTAAACACTTTAGTAACAGAATCCGGTTCAATAATTATTCTATCATTGAACTCATTACAGGGTACAGAGTTGATCACATCATTGCATTCCTTTTCACAATCAATTTCAAATCTCAGAAAGAAGTTATTTAACTCGTTTGCCTTTGAGCTCTCGTTCTGAGCAACCATCGGCTTCTTGGTGGACTCTGTGTTGGTCATTTTCCTGATCGAGTCCCACAGTTTTTTGGTATTTGAGTTTGCCAACTCCTGCTCAGCACGCTCAGCGTGCTGTCTCCTGGACTCTCTCAGCTGCCGAGAGAGTTCTTTCTCTGCAGCCCTTAAGGCTACAGAGTCCCCAGCCCTGAAGGCTGCCTTCTTCCTCCTGATGCAGTCCTTTACTCCCCTTGTGATGTAGGGTTTATTGTTTGGGTATTTTGTAAACGTTTTCTGGGGTAGTATGGACTCCACACAGAAGCTGATGTAAGCGGTTATTGTTTCTGTGGCTAAGTTAATATCTGCATCATAAAAGAAAACCTCCCAATCAGTACACAGAAAACACCCTTTCAGCTCCTCCACTGCATCATCAGACCATACATGTATTGTCTTTGTGACCGGCTTGCTAGATTTAAAAACGGACTTATATGTGGGTGCAAGATAGACAGTGTTATGATCAGAGTTCGCTAGTGGGGCCCTAGCTTTGGCCGTGTAAGCCTCTTTGATGTTACCAAAACACTTGTCCAGGATGTTACTTTTCCTCGTTGCACATTTCACATACTGCTGGAAACCAGGCAGATATTTTTCTAGTGGACAATGGTTGAGATCACCCAGGACCAACATAGGTGCGTCCGGTTTGTTTTGAAGATGGGAATGTACACAATCTGCTATCTGGCCAGCTGCACTAGCTGCCTTTGCATCCGGTGGCACATAGACAATACATACAAATATGTTTGTAAACTCGCGTGGTAAATAGAATGGTCTCAACGTGATGCACAACAGTTCTAAGTCAGGGTTGCAGATCCTCTCTCTGACCGCGTAGTTCCTACACCAACTGTCCTTAATGTAAACACAGAGACCGCCCCCCGTTCGTTTCACCGAGCTTGTTTTGTTTCTGTCAGCTCGTATAAGAGAGAAACCATCCACTTGGACCAGACTGTCCGGTGTTTCATTATCAAACCAGGTCTCTGTAAAAACAAGTAGTCCAGACTCACGGTACTCGTAGCTCACCCGCGTTTGAGTACGAAGCTCATCCAGTTTTTTCCTCAGAGCGCGAGCGTTGCACAGAATCAGCGGAGGCAGTGGTAGCTTCTTAGCCGTCCGAGTACGTTGCCTGACGCCGCCTTTCCTTCCTCTTCCTGGGTCTCCCGGCACTGAACGGTGCTTGTTGCGGCTGTCTCAGCACCTCACCGGGGACCAGACTCAGCAGGTTCAGCGTGGACGATGATGGTCCTGCCTCTCCTCGCAGACACAGAAGTTCCGTCCTGGAGTATACCAGTCGGTCTGCTTCCAGAGATAGGCATTCAGCTACCCAGCCAGACAGCACTAGCCCCGCTAGTAATAGTAGCCACGCTAGCGGCAGCCGGCTTTTTCGCCGCTCCATGCCGCGGCTCCACAGTCCACACAGAAAGAAAGAGCAAATGTCCTTTTTTAGTTCTTTATCGTCCTCCAGTGTAGTCCCGTCGACAGTGTACAAATCACTCTCCAACCAAACAATCAACACAAGAAACGTGACATAGAACAGGGACGATAAACAAAAACAAACACCAAAACAAAACAAAACTCAGCTGCAGAGTCTGTGTCCGTGTCGCCACAGAGCAGCGCCACCGGGTCATATACATAAATGGTTCAGGTCTGCGTATAACAGGCTGTTGTTGAAAATGTGGAGCAGAGGTCTCTGCCAACCGTGCTGGAGATTAGCTGTACATGGATGGGCGGAAGGATGGATATGTTAGATTTTCACTACCACACTTCTTAAAGGAGAAGTCCACCCATTTTCAACATTTTACTATGTCATTGATGTATCTTCCAGGTGTTGGGTGGACATGATAAAAAGGTTCCCCCATTCTGTGTTCCCAAGAAATGGATGTCTGAAGAAAACCTCTAACATAAACCGAAACATCTTGATGTCATCATCAAGATGTATTTTCACCATGTTAATGGATTTCTTTAGACGCGTACAAATGGAAACAAATGAACCCGTTGGGGTTCATTTGGTTGCATTTGTACGCTCTCAGAAAAAATGTTGAAAATGGGTGGAATTTCCCTTTAAAGATTTGATATTTAGAAAAATAAACTAGAATTTATTTTTTAATTTAAATACATTGTTGTAATTTCATATACATACAGGCCTGTCAACAGTACCGAGGCTGACGAGATGCTGAAGATATCATTCAAACATGAAGTCAGCCAGACAGCTTTGACAGAGTATGCATGTCATCTTCCAGCATCAAGCTGTTTTATATTCAGTACCACCTGTCCAATGTCTGCTACTGGGAATTAGCCAGTATAACTATACAGCTTTGTAGCCTAGGGCAATGGATCTCGACCTTTCTCAGGCCCCACTTGACATGGTTGAAAGGATTAGCAGCCCACCAATCTGCCCGTACTGTGTTTGCATAAGGGTGCGTTCACATTGAAGAAATCTGTGGAACTGCAACATTTGCATAAGGGTGCGTTCACATTGAAGAAATCCATGAAACTGCAAAATGTATTCAAATTGGCCATCTTTAGTCTTGCTCCAGTCACATGGAAGGACAAGGAAGGATAATTGGCAGATTTCACGACTCCACTGGAGGAACCTATTGGCCGCTCTGGTCTAGAAGTGGGAGTCAACTCTTCAGAGTTGGTGTCGATCCAAAAGGTGTGTTGTAGCGCTGCACTTGGGGGGAGAGGAAGGTCTGGGCGTGGTCTCAGCCGCGACCCGCCCCTCTAGACCAGACACTAAACTAGACCTAACACATTAGCAGTGGTGGTCTATATTACTTAGGAAAGTAACTTCTTTACTTTACTCGTTACCCCTTAGACAAAGTAATATCATTACTTTACTTATTACTGGATTTGAAGAGTAATATATTACATATTACGTTATTACTTTCCCAAGTTTCAACACCGCTTTTGAAAAAATAGAGAAGTACAACATAATCAGTTTATTACAAAATACAGCAGCAAGCGATTTGTAGTGTACATAACTGCGCAGGATGCAGCGTGTGGACTGGATCTACAATCTAGTGCACATCTCTGTTGTTACAGTACCTGTCAATAGCTTGTACATCTGTTCTATTTTTGCATGCAACAACAAGCTCATTTTAAAAAAGTAACTTGGCGTTACTTGCAAAGTAATGCGTTACTTATTACCCATTTTTGCAGAGTAATCTCGTTACTTTACTTTTTGGAGCAAAAGTAATAATATTACAGTAATATGTAATCTAAAATTAGTTACTGCCCAACACTGCACATTAGCACCGGCTAGTGAGCTAACCAGGCGATGCTTTCACTGA
This sequence comes from Benthosema pterotum, assembly GCA_039105355.1. NCBI lineage: Eukaryota > Metazoa > Chordata > Actinopteri > Myctophiformes > Myctophidae > Benthosema > Benthosema pterotum. Next base: position 2,754,800 of record CM076971.1, on the reverse strand, counting down.
CACGCTTGATGACGGCAACGACTGTGCACAGTGTGAACGCGGCATAACTGCAACTGCTAAATTGCCTTGCAATCATTTCAATTAGTTGTTATTGTACATCCTCACATTCAATTCAATTACATTTTATTACTTCGAGTTAACTTTAATTATCCGCCTTTGCGCCTGCACTCCATTCTGTTCCGCTCCGTTCGTTTTTGCTTACAATCGGGATTTCAGAACTCGTGCGGCTGAGAGTAATTACTCACTGAGACGCAGGGTATTACGAAGCCGCAGAGAATCCCTCCATCTTTAACTTCTCATCTGAAGTTCCTGCTCTCAGTTTGATCCGACGCACGCGGAAAGACATTTGCAATTCCAACAGTAATTCGGTTGACGGAACATGGAGGTGTATGTCTGATCGTGTCCAGTGAAGTTTCTCTCATCTCAGGGTTTTTCTCGTGTTCTCTCTCGCCTGCTCGCTCGTATAAACCTTATCTTGTCTAATAAACCCTGTAGCTCGCTGTGATTACATTGGAGATATGGAACCTGGAGGTTCAGTGGCAGAAAACCGTCCCAATTACATGTCCAGTCAGCACTTATACGATAGTTAATGTGACAGGTTACCAGCGCCTGACCCAATCTCAGTCAAATACATACTGGTGTGATTGGATCATTTTAATACCCAGAGTCGAGGGATGAGCTTGTAGTTCCTTGGAGTGCAAATTAAAAAGTCCCCTACACACACACACACACACACACACACACACACACACACACACACACACACACACACACACACACACACACACACACACACACACACACACACGCACAGGGCAGTGACATAATCATCACTCAGTGCGACCTTTACATTTCACATTTAATGAGGGAAGACGTGGTTCATGAAGAGGGAATTATGAAAGGAGGGCGAATCCAGTGGACGTACTCTAGTAGGAAAGGAATGGAAAATGAAATTAAAATAGCAAAGGAATGGATATAATAACATGCAGCCATGGAGGAGAATGAAGGCTATGAGAGAGGAAGGGCAGACACATGGACTGAAGAGGGAAGAAAGACAACATCGAACAGGGGCGGATATAGGCATAGGCATGGGGGGGGGGCAATGCCCAGTCTGCCCCACCAAACATGATGGCATGCAAAATCAGTGCTTATATTTAAAAGTATTTGAAACACTACTGAAAATGGTATGGGGGCGGCTTCATGAAGCTGCCCCCTTACCATTTTCTTTTGCCCCATTTGGGAAATGTTACATCCGCCCCTGACATGGAAAGACAAAAGAGGAGAGATGAGATAGACGTCTTAACTCTACCCCTCTGAGTGTCAGTGGCTCAGGGGGTAGAGCAGTTTGCCCAATGATCCGTGGGTCGGTGGTTCGAATCCCGGCTCCTCCTGTCTACGCGTCAAAGTGTCCTTGGGCAAGACACCTAACTTGCTCTCGTTGCACCCGATGTTCCTTGCATGGTTCCAGTGGCGTTGCTTAGAAACGCAGTGGTATTTCTAAGCAATTTGGAGCCCCAGGGAAAATCTCCTGTGACATCATACCTATGACAGGCACAGTGAAATGGTGCTCCCAAGGGATAAAATTATGAACTATTTTTAAACCAAAGAACATATAATGTGTGTTTTAAATGTTCAATTCTACATAGAGGACAAGTATAATGTACTCATCCATATGAGGCCTATTAATTAGTCTGGGATCCTTTTAAAGCATGTCTGGTGGTCGCCTTGGTGCCCCCCTCCCCCAGTCATGGCGCCACAGGCAAATGCCTAGTCTGCTTAATGGCAAAAACGCCCCTGTGAAGGTGTGCGAACTGAACGGGTGAATGTGTTCCTCCCTCCCTCCCTCCTCCTGTCTGTCTCTCTCTAACGGACCAATGAGGAGACAGGTCAGAGGGGCTGCCGAGATACCGTCGCCCTGCACCTCCCCTCCCCTCCTCTCCTCTCCGGGCCACAAGGCAGGCTGGAAAAGGCCTCATATCGACGTTGTAAATCATCATGGGACGTCACCCCTTCTCACCCACCATCACAAAGGTATATGCCTCCACTGCCACACTCGAAAGCGAGAGAGATAGAGACGTGAAAGAGTCTAAAAACCCGGAGGAGAACAGAGCATACAGCTTTTTTTTCTCTGCCCATGGAGGTTCACATACCCTTGCCCATAGCCTTTGTGTGCTGCCAACCACTTCGCCGCCACAACCTCCCTTTTATAGAGACGAGGCGAGGAAGAGAGACAGGGAAGATACAAGCGTTGCATGCCTGACAAGCTTTTGCACCAACTTAAGAATCAAGCCGGTGTTTCCACAGTATACCGTATGCAGCTGTTTGAGAGACGCGCGCAGGCGACCCGACAGTACCGGGGATTTCACAGCCGATCGCACAAACAACACGTGTCACAGAGCGCCTCGGAGCGGCCTCACGCGGCGCAGACAGACGCAGATTGCCGAGACTATTAGATGGGGTGCGACGGTGCGGTGCATCCGCCATGTGGAGGCTTTGCACGCGGACCAAAACCTGTGATTGCACGTCGTGAGTTTGTGCACGTACGTGGGCGACGCGCCCGTCACTGGTGAAGTGGTTCAGAACTTGTTGTCGCTCTTCATGCTGGCATGATGGCGAATGCTGTAAGAGCTGCCTCTTTCCTCTGTTTCCAATGCAATGCTTGTCTCTCCCTCTCAGACATCCCTTTCAAATGTATGTAAATATAAAAACATAAAATATCGTATCGTTTGAGTTTGTACTATAATTTATCGATTTGCAATGTAAATACTACTGTACAATACTAAGTACTTATTGCATTGTATTTAGCATTTTTAAGAAGAAGACACTTATTTATATCCATTATAATACACTTTTCACACACATTTAATGTATTTGCTAAATAGTTACTGTATCAATTTTGGTTCATCGAATCGTATCACCAAGCTGAACCAATATCGTCCGTGTATCGTCAACAAATGCACTAAACCCACAAACTCACAAACTAATACACTGCAAAGAAAAGCCCATTGCAGTCAACTGCTGTGTCAGTAGAACTGAGCATTTCTCTTCACCTGTTTCATATAAGTGAGGCAGCTGCTGTATCAGATATACAAGGTGATTCATCACCACACTCACATCACTAAAGACCATAATCGAGTTTGACGAATAATTGAATGTCGCAGTGCAGCGAATTGAACATTCTCCCTCCCAGGCATTACTCTGACTCGAAAAAGAAAATATATTTCTTTTTGTTTTTACATCAGGGACACAAGTTAGTTTCCGCTCCAGCAAACATGGAAGCGTGCATCAGAGCAATGCGAACTGATGCTAAGAGTTAGTAGAAAAGCAACACAGCCAGGAAGGTTAAAAATGTAGCAGAACCATTTCTCCCCTTCACTCAGATGTTGCTGTCATTATTAATAAGGGTAATAATAATAAACTTTGTTTGTATAGCACCTTTCATACAGGATTACAGTTCAAAGTGTCAACATACAGTTCAACATAGAAAACAGCAAACATGGATAGGATCACACAAACAGGATCAATAAAAATATGTTTTTTTTTTTTTTTTTTTTTTTTTTTGCTTGAATATGTTGATGGAAGTGGCCTCTCTGGTTTCCTGGGAAATTGTGTTCCATAAAGTTGGTTCATAAAAAGAGAAGGCAAACTCTCCAATTTTCTTTTGTGGTTTCTTTTTTCCTTTGGTCTGTAGTAGACCTGATGTAGAGGATGTTAGGAGACCTGTTATGTATGCTGGGCCTTGGCTATGTAGTGTCTTGTAGATTATTAATAGTACCTTGAAGTCTATTTGTTTGGGGACCGGAAGCCAGTGGAGGGTGTACAAAACTTTTCTTTGTTTTAGTTAATAGTCTATAGCAGCAGAGTTTTGTATGAGTTGTACTCTGTCTACAGGTATGTCCTTTTTTGGTAAACCTGTGAATAGAGCATTGCAGTAGTCTAAACGGCTGGTAACAAAGGCATGAAGGATTTCCTCAGCACCCGGTTGTAACAGGAAGGGACGTATTTTAGCTATATTTCTGAGATGAAAAAATGCTGATTTTGTCATTGTTGCGGCGTCTGCGTCAATAGGCCGACGGCCTGCTGTTATAGCCACCGGTAATGAATATATATAGAGGAGCTCAGAGACGAGGACCAATCAGAGTCAATCTGTTACCATGGAAAGGGAACCAATCATGAAGCCTCAAGGGCTTCGCACCAGGACCCTCTCTAGCTACCTCGATGCCTGGAACATGTTCCAGAGGTTTCACAAACACACTGGCATCCCCTTCACCTCTGCTGACGTCTCTGTTATCGCTCCATCTCTCCCTCAACGCCATTCACGCCTGCTTCTCCGCATCTCAGCCCTGCACGTCTATATCGGCGGCATCACCCTCTTACGTTTGATGAGTGGTTCTCTAAGCCTCCACGTCACCATCACCTGATGACAGACTCACTCATTCTCTGCCTGCAAACTATCCACACCGGCGACCTCATTCCTCTCATCTCCTCCTTCGGTTTCCAGTGGTGTTTTAGTCCCTGGTAACAGATGGGCCTCTGATCGGTTCTCGTCTCTGAGTTCCTCTATATATCCGTTACCGGTGGCTATTGTTAACAGATACCTGATGAAGGTTGTTTGGACCAAAACGTCTCTGAATAAAACTGCTGATTTATATGTGAAGACTGTGCGGGATGCGCTTTCTTCTCAAGTAGACGTATCACTCATTAAGATAATCTTAAGAGATTCTCTACTGAAATTAAATCCAACACAAAGTAGCCCAGAGCATAATGATACTGTGACCCCAGTTAACTCTCCATCTCCCTTTCTCTCTCTGTCTGTGTGTGTGCGTGTGTGTGTGCGTGTGTGTGTGCGTGTGCGTGTGCGTGTGTGTGTGTGTGTGTGTGTGTGTGTGTGTGTGTGTGTGTGTGCGCGGGTGCGTGTGTGGGTGTGGGTGTGTGTGTGTGTGTGTGTGCGTGCGTGCGTGCGTGCAGGCATGTTATCTCTCTCTCCTCCAGTACATTTTATCCTCCTCCACACTAGCCTATAGGACCAATCACCTCCTGGTCACCACGAGTTCTCTCAAAAATTCACCCATTAGCCTTGGTCCCAGAACTTGCTCTTCTGTATAGACACAAGCCTGGCAACAACCTAAGGCGGAGAGAGCATATCAGCTGGTGTCAGGCTGGAACATTACAGTTACGCTGTTCATGGTACAAAATCCCACAACTCCTGCTCCCAAAAATGATGCCCAGCGTGTTCCACTCGTTCAATTCAATTCAAAGCAGCTTTAGTTTCAAGGTTCACGTTTTTTTCTTATTATTTGTTACACCAGTGTATGTCGAGATATATACAAGGATGAAATAACGTTTCCAGCTCTTCCACAGTGCCAAAGACAATAGGCAAAAAGACAACAATAGAGCAGCAGCATAGAGCATGTTCAAATGTGTGTTTTTACTCCGAAAAAGCAAGTGTCTGTATAATAAAAACAGTCGGATGTGGGAAAGGTATACAGGTATACAGTTGGACAGGTTTGTCTCGTCTATATTTTGTCTCGACCTTGTCTTATTGCACTGTCTATTGTCTTGACTATTGTCTTATTGCACTGTCTTGTCTATTGCACTGTGGAAAATGGAAACGCTATTTCATCCCTGTATATGTCCTGACATACACTGGAGTGACAAATAAAAAACCTTGAACCTTGAACCTTGGATGGGGTACAGGCTGCATTGTTTAACATTGCATCATTATATACATGTAATGCAGCAACAGTCTTTTGCAGTTACTGCAAAAGATTTGGGACTCACTTCGGGACTGGTTTACTCACTCTATGCATGCCTTCAGCTTACACATTTACAGTATCACACATCACTTTACACCAGTGGTTTTCAACCAGGGGTCCACCAGTGCTCCAGGGACCACTGGTGGTCCATTTGATTTCATTTGGTTCCATTTTACGCTCTCAAGAGTTAAATTATATTTAAACATCTGAATCATTTAAGTAAATTAAATGATTCTACACATTTAGAAAATGTAGAAGAAGTTATTTTGACCAACATTTTGCCAGTTATCCCTTCTAAATTGTGGACGACAACTTTAAAATCCTTAGTTTTGGGTTGAGAGACTGAACTCAACATCAAATGGTGGTCCATGGCGAAAATGCAGAATAAATAAATATGAAAAAGGTTGAAAACCTCTGCTTTACACTAAGGTAAAGTAGGTTACACAGGTTACTAGCAAACAGCTCACACATTCCAACCATACAGTATGTGGGTCTGTCTCTGCTGCATGTGCATATTGACCAAAGCCAACAGTGCAGAATAACGGAGCAAGCAGTCTAAGGAGGAACAATGTTAGGCAGAGATGACAGGAAACTGTGTCTCTGCTCAGGGCGGGGGGCATGTGACATGTTCACCTGGGTGGTCCCAGCAAACGTCGACAAGCAGGATCCAACGTAATGCGGTGAAAGTGTGACAGAACATTAGCTTTCTGTCAAGCATGCATGCGCACAAGCACCTGGGGCACCAACACACGCATGTAATAATGTTCTCCGGGACATTTCATGCTAGCGGCAGCAGCTCTCAAAGTGGGGTCCGGGGACACCCAGGGGGTCCTTGAGGGAATACCGGGACCCTTGTGGATCTGTAACTCTATACAAACAGAGATTTAATACAATATAAATTGGGGTTCCAGAAATGCCATTAGATAGCTTGCTGCCTAATCCTAAAGCATGTCAAGGTGGGCGTTCTTGAAATTATAATAGTTGAGAATCACAGCCGGACCCCTTGCGGGGGATCGATGTCACTTTCAAAGGGGAGTCTGTGCCGAGTGCCGACTAATAAGTGTCACTGTGAGAAGCACAGACCCTATAGTGCATGTCGTTGCAGCATGCCGGGGTATAGTGCACTCCATGCGCAACAGTGATCACTGTGAAAGATGGCCGGGGACACATTTCCTGCCAGTGAGGCCACTGAGCGTCAAACGCCATTATTCACTGTCTGGCAGTGGGGGACTGCCCGCTGCTCCCAAGGCCCATTATTCTGAAAACGCCAACAGTTGGGGGGAAAAAAAATGTCCATGCCGCCGTCCACTGATTATGTCAGTAGAATGCCTAATGGCTCTCAGAGCTGCCAGGGTAGTTTTCCCTGGACAGCGTTCTTATGGTAAATTCAGTGGTGGACAAAGTACTCAACGCCCGTGAAGTAGTTCACTAAGTATAGATCGTCCTGGTCAAATGTTACTCCACTACAAGTGGCTAAGTGACGTTGGGGAGTCATTCGTAATGTTCCTTTTCTCTATAAAGCTGTAGTAGAGTAAAAAGTACGACATTGTCAAAGTCTCAACTAATACACAAATAATGTGTAGACACTAAAAGAAGAGTACAGTAGGACTGTTCAAGTAAAAGTGCTTTTAAATTGTGTTGTTTTTATTGACATTTGCCTACCGGCCACTCCAATTAAGTGTGGTGTCCAGGGAGCCAAAGAGCAACGTTGGGGTTTTCAATTTGTCTCTTCCACTTTTGCACTGTAAACACATAAATGTCTGATGCAATCATATGACATTCAGCTGTTGGATCATGTTGAGAGGCTACGACAGTGGCTGTCAACCAGTGATCCGTGGATGATGGATCACTTTCCTTGAGGACCCGTATTGGTCAATTTGGCTTCATTTTAGACTCTCAAAAGAGTTAAATTAGTGTTAAACATCTGCATTTAAGACAATTAAGAGAATGTAGAGAAATTGTTGTTTTGATTGTTTGCTCGCATCTCTTCTATATTAGTTGCCAATATGGCTCAGAACCCTCGGACACTGCCAGTGCTGGGCTACTAGCCAGGGTGCCTGGACCACTGAGCCCAGGCCTGAAATGTTTTACTTTTAGTCCAGTTTTAGTCAACTTAATATAACCTTCAGGTCAAGTAAACAAGCCATATCTTTTATTTTCAGACCTGAGCACAACCAAACAAAGAATTACACATCCTCTAACTTCTATAGAGCTCAGTCACGCCCCCTTGTGATGTCGCTCCTAAGTCCTGTTCCAGAAATGGATTCCCCATTGATTTTTCTCATAGACTTTTCGAATATGATTCATTTAAAGATGATTATACCGCAGACAAAGCCAACTCGGGTCGTGACAAATCATGATAGCGCACTCAACGTTTTGGGACAATCACGTAATTTCCAAGAAGAAAAATTAAACAAAATGTGTTGTATCCTGCCGTTTATTACTTATTAGTCAGATATTGCATGATAATATTAGGAAAATGAATGAGGATTCCACTTCTGGGACACAGGCTGCGTCATGAAAGGGGCGGGACTGCCCAGCTCAACAGACATTCTCTGTTAGCATTTCAGTCTCCATGCATGTTGTCATAACCCCAGTACGTCTCACATTCTCCCTCTCCATTCTTTTTTTTAATCTTTTTCTTTCTTTCACCTCCTCCATCCATTCCACTCCACTCTTCCAATATTTCTCTCGGCCCTCTCAATCCCATTATTTTTACACTGTACCTCTCTTCACCCCCCCCCTCCCCTCCCCTCCCCATCACATCACATCGGTGCAGTGTTGCCAACTTGACTCATTTGTCGCTGTGTTTAGCTTTTTTCCAGACCCCCCTAGCGCCAAAAAATAATGAAAAACTCCTGGCAAATTGGTTGACAAACATCAGAGATAAAACGCTTGCTTTTCACCATTTTTCGTCCTATGATAGAGACCTCCTTCCTTCCTAGACAGGACCATTGGTAATCAAATGGACCCTTATAGATCTGTAACTCTTGAAACCAAATGAACCCGCAAGGGTCCATTTGAATTCATTTTACTCTCTCAAGAGTTAAATTATATTTAAACATCTGAATTACCTATTTTTCAAGAATCTGCACATTTAGAAACATCTAGAAGAATTGCTATTTTGCCAGTTTCTCCTAAATTAGTTTGAGAGACTAAACTCAACATCAAATGGTGGTCCTCCGTGGCTAAAATGCAGAATAAATAGTGGGCCAGCTGGTTATGAAAAGGGCTGAAAAACACTGCTCTAGGGCATTCTAGTGCATTTTGGAAGTGCCACTACGATTGGATTGGATTGGATTTTGGCAGTTGGCAACACTGCATCGAGTGTGTGGCTGTTCACTTGATATGCATTAGATCTCACACCTTTTCTGGCAGTTATCTGATTCCAACTCAATACACCACCCTGGGAAATTGAGGCCTAAGGAAGAGAGGGGGGGTGAGGCGGGTGTCTGCAGGGGCGGATGTAACATGTCCCATTTTTTGGGGGGGAGGGGGGGGGGCAATAGACCATGTTGGAGGGGCAAGAGAAAATGGTATGCGGGCGGTTACAGGACTTTTATTGGTCAAGTAAAGCATCAATAATAACATCAGTTGTTGTTGAAGTTGCAACAGACACACAGCATGCATAAAGCTAAAGGTCTGACTCAGAGAGTTTTCTGTTTTCAATGATGAAATGCTGTTGGTTTAGTGGTGACACAGCTAGTTAGTAGCAGTAGTAGTGTTCCAGATCATTTTAAATATAAGCACTTTAATTTGAAATATCTTGGGTTGTTTTGCATGGCATCGTGTTTGGGGGGGGGGGGGGGGGGGTAGACTTGGTATTTAGGGGGGCATTGCCCCCCCATGCCCATGCCTAGATCCGCCCTTGGGTGTCTGGGGAGAAGGAATTGAGAGATAGTGGGGAGGGGGGAAGGTCAGACAAGAGAGGGTTCTTTTGCCTGTTTTACAAATTCATTACAGACTCCATCCGCAGCCTTCACAATGGAACACTGCCAGGCCACAGAGGTCTGTGTTTAAGTAATACAGCAACACACACACACATGCATGCACGCACATGCACGAGGGAGAGAGCTGAGGTGAACAAAGACAGTTATACTGGTATATTGCTCTGCTATGTATAACATCTATTGCTATCTGGTTGCTGTATGATTGAGCATGTCTGTCACATTCCATCACTACCGTCACTTAAACCAGGGGTTTTAAACCTTTTTCATACCAGGGCCCATTATTATATACCAGAGCCACGGACCACCATTCAAGGACATTTTAGCCCCACAGACCCCAGAACTAAAGATTTATTTTGCTTTTGTCCACAAACTAAACTGGACTGGATTTAGTTTTGTTCACAAACTAAATGGATCCTCAATTAAGGGTACAAGTAAAGCATCAATAATAACATCAGTTGTTGTTGAAGTTGCAACAGACACGCAGCATGCATAAAGCTAAAGGTCTGACTCAGAGGGTTTTCTGTTTTCAATGATGAAATGCTGTTGGTTTAGTGGTGACACAGCTGTAGTTAGTTAGTAGCAGTAGTAGTGTTCCAGATCATTTTAAATATAAGCACTTTAATTTGAAATATCTTGGGTTGTTTTGCATGGCATCGTGTTTGGGGGGGGGGGGGGGGGGGGGGGGGCAGACTTGGTATTTAGGGGGGGATTGCCCCCCCATGCCCATGCCTAGATCCGCCCTTGGGTGTCTGGGGAGAAGGAATTGAGAGATAGTGGGGAGGGGGGAAGGTCAGACAAGAGAGGGTTCTTTTGCCTGCTTTACAAATTCATTACAGACTCCATCCGCAGCCTTCACAATGGAACACTGCCAGGCCACAGAGGTCTGTGTTTAAGTAATACAGCAACACACACACATGCATGCACGCACATGCACGAGGGAGAGGGAGAGAGCTGAGGTGAACAAAGAAAGTTATACTGGTATATTGCTCTGCTATGTATAACATCTATTGCTATCTGGTTGCTGTATGATTGAGCATGTCTGTCACATTCCATCACTACCGTCAAACCTTTTTCATACCAGGGCCCATTATTATATACCAGAGCCACGGACCACCATTCAAGGACATTTTAGCCCCACAGACCCCAGAACTAAAGATTTATTTTGCTTTTGTCCACAAACTAAACTGGACTGGATTTAGTTTTGTTCACAAACTAAATGGACCCTCAATTAATGGTCCATTTGGTTTCATTTTCACACCCTCAAAGAGTTGCATCTGGTTAACCAACTTTCCATCATTTAGCCTGGGGACCACCTGGAACCCTCCCAAGGACCACTGGTGGTCCCCAGACCACTGGTTGAAAACCACTGACTTAAACCATATGTTTACCATATGACCACATGGCCGCGGGAAGATATTTGCAGTAGGGGGTGCTAGACGATTACTATGGGGTGCTGCAAAATACGCTAGCACACAAAACTGGAGAGGAGAGCTAAGAGGACTGTTCGTAATTTACCGGGGGGGGGGGGGGGGCTGGTGCGTAGGGGGGGAGGGCCATGATGAAAAAAAATGAGGTGAGGGGAGGGCCATGGCAAAAACAATCGGAGTTTAGGGGAGGGCCATGGGGAAAAAAGGAGACGGAGCTTTAGAGTATAGACTGAGTTACGTTTACTCATAGAGCTAGTAGACCAATGGCGATTCTTCTACATTGACTTCAACTGCAGTTTGTCCCTATTCAGGCCATTTGAACAGCGCTCAAGCGCTCAGTTTCTGACTCCTCAATGTCGTGACTCCGGGTGGACTGCCGCTTCCGTGTGCGTTAGAATATTGGGTAGGTGTGAAACGGTGATACATGAGAAACGTTCCACTTCAATGGTGTGAATATTTTCTGGGCTTACAGTAGTCTTTTTATTCACAGCTAGACATTTCAGGGGACCCCAAGTTGAAGTCCTGGGGTCCCGACCCCAGGGTTGAAAAACACAGCTATGCTCTACCAGAGACCTTTGCCATGACGTTGAAGTCTGCAGCTACTGTAGATTGCCCGCGCTGTCTTTCTTTCACTGTATTGCTAGTGCTACGGAGGAACATTGAGCATCATCGAGATGATAGAAAATGCCCGTGAACAAATATCAAACTAGCTGAGGTGAACTATATGGGCTAAACAGTTTGGGAAGTTTTGACAACGAATTGGATGGGCATTTCCAGAGGAATTTTGGAGAGGTGTTGTAGTCAACTGGTGGTCACAGCCTCTGGTAAGTCATGATTTTATTTATTGGCACCGCCGTGTGCCATCTGTGTTCAATATAGGCTACGAATGTTTTTCCACCGAAGCAACTTGTTTAAGTTGTGCTACTAGAAGTGATTTTGTTGTACCGCGTTGGATGTTGAAAAGTGCCGAGCTTCATCTGCCCCGTTGTTGAGGAATGGGTGGTAGCGGCTAGGTAGCATGTGTAGGGTCTGAACCATGTATACTTTCTGATTGATGGGCTGTGAGAGGCATGATTCCGCAAGATTGACCAAAAGGGACCTGTCAGCGTTTTATTTGTTGGTTAAATGTCAGTGTGTACTGGGATGCTCACGACAGCTGGCATGCTCATTGAACTGAAGAAAAAATCTCAAAGTAAATGGCGGGGCAATTTTGTACCTGTAGGGGGAGGGCCATGGGAAAACAACATTGAAGTGGGGGGAGGGCCATGGGGAAAAAATTGAGGGGGGGGGGGGGGGGGGGCATGATTATTTTTTTTTTGACCGGACTTCCAGCGCACCAGCCCCCCCCCCCCGGTAAATAACGTACAGTCCCTAAGAGGAGGGGAGGCCAGTGCAGACTCTGGCAGATTCGCAAAAAACTAGACCACTCTGTACACATAAGAAAATAATTCATGTTTACACACATGACCACAGCGTCTGTGCTTGGTGTAGTCGGTTCCATTATCGGTTACAATACTGCAGAGCATACCATTGCAGAGCCTCGCGGACTGCGCTCTGTGAACGAAACAGACCAATTTCGTGTCAATTCCGCACCCAGTGTAGCTAAGCCCTTCGTGGTAAACATGTCAGCTCTGGCACAGGACAGCTGGGTTCCAAATCCAGGCTAAAACCAGCAAAGTTATGTCCAATTCAATGACTTTGGCACATATGTTCCACAACGGTTTTTATGTTACTCTGGCAAATGTCTGGTCTCGCCTCAGGCTTTGACTTTGGCCTCATCCCCACTACTATTCTGCCATGAACGAGAGAGAAGAGCTGGGCTGGCTGCGATGCCGTGACATAAGGCGGCCTGACAATATTTCAGCTTGACAAAGTTAGCGCATAACAGAAAACACTGCTGCTCTTTTATTACGGTGTCCAATTCCACCGGCAGGAAAGTGAGGGATGACTTCAATCTGTCTCTCTTGGCGGGGAACACGTTTCCAGGAATGCACTGAGAGCGGTGTGATGGTACCCAGTGTTGTGACAGGTGATAAAATCCGATCCAGAGAGGCACTCATCAACGCGCTAGACTAGTAGATGCAGACTTGCAGACTTCTCAGCGCAGGATTCCGGGAACCCACAGGGGGTCCATTTGAGGCAATTGAAGGTGGTGCCCGGCTTTTTAGGCGGTGCAGCCGCTGCTACACACAGCTATGTGTGTCTGTCTGTATGCCTGTTTGAGCACGGAATTTCTATTAGAGTCTAGGTTCTCCTAGCCTTGATCTCCAGGCTTACATCCGCATTGCAAAATGAAAGCCTGGAGACAGGGTACCCCAGAGAGACTATCAAAAGGCGGGACTTCCAGTTTGTTAACATCCCCCGGAATTTGCCATTTTTCAGCCAATCGCTGCACGGTGCTCTCGAAAAAGTATACCCCGCAAAGAGGTGATTTCTCCCTTTGTGCTTGCAAAGCTGTTGTAACGGTGTTGTACGGTGTACAATGTTGTTGTAAATGTGCACTTTGCTATAACTGCTTTGTTCATTGAAATATTTTTTTTCTGAAAATAAGAGTGAACAAATCAAGTCACTAGTGAGGACTGAATAGGGTAGTTTCGCTGGGGACTGTAAAATCAGTATCTTCGCAACTACCGCTAGCAACTTCTGAAACTACCGTTGATAGGAAGTGAGAGGTGAGGTTCAGGGTGAGTTTCTCCCTGGCTTGGGCCATAACATACAGAATGTCTGTGGCATCATGGTGACATCATTGTGGTGAAAGGCACCTCTCACTTCATGGTTATTAAATGCATGTTTGAAGCATCAATCAACTTGCATATAGGCCGGAACCGGAATGCACACCTTAAAATGTGCTTTCCCGAATTTGCTGTTGCCGATCACACGCCAAACGCTCAGTGGGGAGGTAATTTTATTTGTTTGACTAAGGATAGGCTTAGAAATAACTGCAAAGCTCGAGTAATCTGTTTTTATATTTTTGTTTCCTCATATAGCCTGCTCTACAGAGCGGGGCGGCCAGTGGAGAAGACGTGAATGAAAGGCGAGGAGTACCAGGGGAAACAATTATTTTAGAGAGAAGAAGAGGCCTCCTGTCGATAGCAGTAATTGTGTGATTCAGTCAGCCCGGGTTTGCGTATGCACACCGCTGGTGGTCTGAATCACACTTGACGGCTCCCCGTCAGAGCTCATTGTTTGCTCTGTTTTCTTTGCTTTGATGTCCACTTGATAAGAGCTGTTTAAAACCCCTTTTTTATGCAGCATTGTTTTTCTCATGTTGCAACTACTGTAGGCCTCAGATACAGTAGCTACTGTAAGCTACTCCTGTCCTGCCGTGACAATTCTAAGTTCAGCACATTAGTAACTTGTTCAGCCGCCTCCACTATGATTTTTTTCGATTAAGATCATTCTGTTGCTAGGTTTAGTTGTAGTTTTGGTTTAGCTTGTGTTAGGGTTGAGTTGGTGCCTCACCATCTGTTGTTACAAACCAATAAAGCTCGGCGTAATTAGCTGAGTAATATATGATAAATAAAGGAGGACAACCATTGAATACTGTATAATTAAGTGATTTATTAACAAAAGCAAAAATAATGAATAATTCACATGCTTGAACTGTAACTGTAACTGTGGTTACAGGACACGAGGCTGTGACAAACTGAACATGGAAAATTGTATAAACAGCTTTTTGTTTTGTACAACCATTGCTACCACAATGATAAACACGGCCTCACAGCCAGAGCAATCTGTGTGTATTAAAAGCAATAAAGAAACAAATAACACCTTACAGCCGAGCGAAGCAACCAGCCACTGTAATAGTCCAACAATAAGGTTCCTCAGAGATGTAGCACCCCCCATTGTTGCTCGCATAACAAATATATCCATCAGTTAATGTTGAGTTCCACAAGAAACTTACCTAGCTTAGTCCCCCATCTGTAGGAAGTAAATAAAACCAAGCAACTGCTATACGCTGTTTCCATCACCCTATGAGTGTTTGCACTGTGTGTGTGTGTGTGTGTGTGTGTGTGTGTGTGTGTGTGTGTGTGTGTGTGTGTGTGTGTGTGTGTGTGTGTGTGTGTGTGTGTGTGTGTGTATGCATGTAAAAGACCCGTGCACACACGCACGCATGCACGCACACTGCACACACACACACACACACACACTGCACAACACACAAATGAACTTTTGTCCACATGGAAATATGCCACTTGCCTTGCCTTAATAAATAGGGATCTATTCTCAGACTTGTGCTGATTCCCAGTCTCTGCCTGTCATTCTCCTCGATCCTCTGCATCCAATACTGACATGAATACAGATTCAGGCAGCATCTATATCACTCTAGTGTCTGTAGCAGAGGTAGTAATTCAGGTAAGTAAGTATTCAATACTTACTTTTGTCTAATATGCTTCATGGATATGTGCCTGGGCGGTAGGGGTGGGACGATTCACTTACCTCACGATACGATACAATATACGATTAATATTTATTTAGGGTTCTGAATCAATTTATATTGCGATTCTTAGTTATGCTGCGTAACTTTTTCAATTTTATTGTACTGAAATTGATTCAAAATGCTTTTGATTTTAAGGCCACAATATAATGTTGACGTTCACTGTGTGTGTGTGTGTGTGTGTGTGTGTGTGTGTGTGTGTGTGTGTGTGTGTGTGTGTGTGTGTGTGTGTGTGTGTGTGCGTGTGTGTGTGTGTGTGTGTGTCTGTTGCTTTGAGTGCAACTGGCTTCCATTCCCGATTCATTTAATTAAACAATGTGAGGGCTAATCCATTCTTGCACATAATGTTAATTAAAATGATTAAAATAAAAAACAATTTGCACAGTAGCTCATACGTAGACCAGAAGACTTACTTTATTTAGCCTGTTTACTCATTAATGTGGCTATAGCGGATTTATTTTTGTTAGCGCAGGCTTAATTAGGAGACCCCCGCCCCCGTATGCATGTGTGTATATAAATTACAATCATGTTTGTGTGTTTGTGTGTGTAAAAGCGTGCACATCTGGATAGTTGGGATAGTGAATACGTGATTGTTTGTGTGAATGCAGTAGTACACACACACACACACACACACACACACACACACACACACACACACACACACACACACACACACACACACACACACACACACACACACACACACACACACACACACACACACAATCTACTGAATGGACAAAGGACATGTAGACATACAAGGAATCAAAGGCACAGGTGTCTGTGTGTGTGTGTGTGTGTGTGTGTGTGTGTGTGTGTCTGTGTGTGTGTGTGTGTGTGTGCGCGCGCCAGTGCGCGTGCATGCACTCACTCGTGTACCTTCGCTCCTGCGGTCGTGCGTACGTTCCGTGCGCGATGGGAGTGTCGAGCGCCACCAATTCCCACATAATTTGTGCTAAACGCCGTTCTTTGACAAGCGCAGTGAATCCCTGTTATTACTCCAAACCTCAATCACCATTAGCTGAGCTCTTCTCTCCTCAACACAAAGCGGACAGAGAGCGGTGATGGCACCACATGCCACAAACTGTCACTACACCGGCGTACTGCTCACCAAAACAACACTCTATTAGCAGAAAATGCACTGAAAGGTCACACAATCATTTGAATGCAATGTGCCAAGTGCCAGATTGTTGTCCAATGCCGGGGAGTATGTGAGTATGTCAATGGAAGAAAATTGAGCTTGCATTCTGCCAATCAGAATAAAATGTCACGAGGATTATCTGCAGGAATTGTGTCTATTTTTTTAGGGTTCCGCCAACGGCACACATGCCATCTTTCTCAGGCTGTGGGCACAGGAAAGGTTCCCATGTTTTTCTGTTTTGCAGAAATATAATTGACAAAGCTGCTATAATGACAATTATGTGAGGGGAAATTATAAAAGAAACCCTTTAGACTGTATTTCTCTTTGTTCCTACATTGAACATAGTGGTGGGTGTAAGTTGAGTTTGGTTGTTGGCAACAAAACAACAGGCTGGCCTTTGCAACCAATGAATGTGGCAGTGTGGCAACCTTAGGATCATTACAGTACAGATAATGGGATGTTGGTAATAGTGCTTTCTTGTTTGTTTGTTTGTTTGTTTGTGTGTGCTTTGACGGAAACTGGCAGTAGAGTATCTCCTTTGTGTACTGGTTGTGGTGAACCTAAGATACATTTCATAATTTGGGTAAATTTGTAGGCCCACTCATGGCTCACCTACCTGGCATGACCCTGTCTTACCCAGTTTCACTTTCACAATGTTTTACTTTTCACTTCTGCCCTCTCTGTAAACTCTGTAAGAACAAAATAAATCTGAGACTGAAAGAGAACCAACACTTTAGCTGCCTCGTATACAGCTGAGCATACATTTCCTCCACAGAGAGACTGCTCTTTTTGCTGTCCAATCAAAGGCCTTAGCATGACAGCTGAGCACATAAGCATAGCCAAAAATGAACAAGAAATCCACAAGCTAAAAACTGAAAAGAGGGGGGAAAAGTCCATCCAACTCCTGCCTCCACAAACTTTCATTCAGTGGTGAGTGGAAAAGTTCCTTTTTTATTACCAATTTTTCAAAATGGCCTATCTTCAAGCAATGCATCAATGTGCTAAGTACCTATATTCAACATTATTTCCTATGCAGTCATGCATAGGAAAAACATATCGGATGTGATAGACATGTCATTCAGATTGGCTAGTTAGCTAAAGAGTGTTGGGTTGTGCCTCGAAAACAGCTGGTCTTGGTTGTTGGTGGTTGCCAGGGTAAACAAAACAGACTTGGGGTGAGTTGTTAAAATCAGTCTGAAAGCACAGATGGGATCTGTGTAACTTGCTAACGGTTTATTTTTGTCTGTTAATTGGCTCCATTGAATCCCATCATGCAGAAAACTACCCCCAAGTATGGGGAGGAAATGGGTGAGAAAAACAATAAGGCTGCTTGATGCTCCATTTATTGACACTCACAGATCTTTCCACCTCGCTGTATTATCTTTTATCAGTGGACCCTCAAGGGTTGTTTTGGCCTCCAAAATCTCCCTCTGCATCATGTACTACCAGAAAGCAATATGTAGCTGTCGGAACAGTTATGTTTCTTTTTATGAGCTGAGCAACACAAGAGGTCAGAAAGGCAGGCGTCTGCACAAGACCCACCGTGCTTCAAAAATAACTTCAATATCCACTCAAACATCAATCGCTCCAATCAGTGCAACACAAGGTGCTGTTCACCCAGGGCCGGATTTAGCCAGCCCTACTAGGGTGGGCTGGAAGGTTGGCACGTGGGCACCTCCAAAGTTTTTCATATGAAGCAGTGGTTTTCCACCTTTTTGACATCAGGGCCCACTGTTTATCTGGCCATTTGAGCCATGGACCACCATTTGAGGACATTTCAGCCCCACAGACCCCCAAAACTATAGATTTTATTTGGCTTTTGTCCACAATTCCAGGCTGTATTTGGGAAACAAAACACAAAACAAACATACAGATCAAAATGGCCATTAATCTTCTACATTCTCTAGTTGTGTAGACTTGGGGCTAATTCACATGATGAATATTTTTTACTCTTGAGAGTGTAAACATGAAACCAAATGGTTCCACAAGGGTCCATTTGGTTTCGTGTTTACGCTCTCAAAGAGTTACATCTGCTTAACCAACTTTCCACCATTTAGCTGAGGACCACCTGGAACTCTCTCAAGGACCACTGGTGGTCCCTGGACCACTGGTTGAAAACCACTCATATTACCTTTCTTTGGGTGGGCAGGATGCACGTTTGGGTGGGCACTGCCCACCCCTGCCCCCCTCTGGATCCGGCCCTGTGTTCACCACCATTAGTGGGGCTGTTGCCAGGTTACATTACAGCCTATTTGAGGACTGTTTCCACATCAGGTCAGACGGCCAGTCGGCCAAGCTATGATGCCACGTTTAGCTTTTTGAATGGGTGTGAATGACACTTCTGGCATGTTGCGGCTCGTATATTTCGGCGACGGGAGGCTTTTCCTGCAGCCTGGTCGCGGCCAAAAATGCAAGTAGCGACAAGCTGGAAGTGCCTATTGACAACCTTTCAAAAAAGCAGGACGTGGCATCACAGCTTGGCCGAAACCACGCGCAGTACACAAGCAAGGTGTGGAGGCACCCTGACTTGTAGTTCAGGAAGGAAGTTAGACCAATTTTTGGTTATGAACACAGCATCATGTATAAACAGGGGCGGCCTTAAGGATCGGGGGGCCCCTTGCATGACGTCATCATATTAATAATCCATACTAAAATTAAGGAGTTGTCTGTCCGAATGTCTGAAACACAAATATCTCCGCGACGGCTCCAGCCATCGCTGTAAGTTTTCACACAGCCGTTCACCATAATGTCATGAAGAGACTGACGGTGCCCTTTTGCCAAATTAACACACCGTTGATTTATAATGAATTTATTTGTGCGTCCCATTAGCTTTATATGCGGGAAGCGACCCGCCCCCTATCACACACGTCACACCGACCCAACATGGAATTATCATTGCGCATGGAGACGAGTGAGACGCGAGCACAACAACTACAACGAATCGCCGACCCTCCCTCAACGCCTTGCATTGCCTGCTCTGCTGCTCCGTCAATGAAGAAAATAAAACATAACCTCGACTCGCGGCGTGTCGGCTGCTTTAGCCTACTCGACACGGTGTTTTCTATGGGAGCAGCAGGACGCTGCTAGCAGCCAAAGCTACCATCATCCACTTAGCCACATCCAGCCTCTGCCGCTGCTGCCCAATGTCCATGTTACACCCTGCTAGCAGTCAAAGCTACCATCATCCACTTAGAAACATCCAGCCTCTGCCGCTGCTGCCCAATGTCCATATTCCAACACTACACTACCCACTGCAAAGTGCAAACACGATCGTATTTCACTCTTTTTCGAACAATGCCTATCACACACGTGTTGTGTTGTCTAATAATAAACTGTATGTTCGACTACGCGTCTGTCCCTATTCAGGCTGCACGAACAGCGCTCGAGCGCTCAGTTTCTGACCCCGCAATGTCGCACGTATTACTCTACATGCCATTGATGTCGCAACGTTGACTCTGCATGCCCTTGAACGGCCAGAGTGTTACAGACAGTAGACAGAGTTGCGACAACTCCATAGACATGTACAGGCAGTTCGCCATCATGGCCATCATCGTTTCTTTTTTTCTATGCGTGTGTGTGTGTGTGTGTGTGTGTGTGTGTGTGTGTGTGTGTGTGTGTGTGTGTGTGTGTGTGTGTGTGTGTGTGCGCGCGCGCACGTGTCGACTCTACACTAACACCGTGGTTTTCAACCAGTGATCTAGGGACCACCAGTGGTCCCTGAGAGCATTCCAAAAGGTCCCCAGGCTAAATGATGGAAAGTTGGTTAACCAGATGTACTGTAACTCACATCGCACATCATGCCACAAAGAAGTTAAAGGGGTACTCCACCTTCAAAAAAACTTTTGGTCATTTTATGGTCTACTCAGCCTCATGTGAACACACCAGACAGTTTATAAGTTACTCCTTTCAGTATTTAGATATTTGATGTTCATTAGTCTGTCGGACCCAAACCCATTATAACTTAAAACTCCATTTTAACCATGACAGATTATTCCAAAACAACCCATCTTTTTTCTGGTGACTGATATTGCACACACATTACCCACGCTTCGCATGATTTGGACTTCACATATTAAACAGGTAAGGTCCTAGTTAAATAAAAGAACGATTATTAACTATAAAACAACGGCCGCGTTTGGTCCGCGCGCCGGCCCATTTTGGTCCACGGCCCATACGTTGCACATCATAGCCTCGCAAACAGCAACGCCTCCTCCTCCTCTGACACAAGGAAGCGACAACAACAACAGCATGGAGCTCTGAGCTGCGATGCAGGCTTGTCTCGTGTCGCACCTCGTCCGACATGCACCTCTTGTCATGGATAACAGCCAGGGGCAGGGAGAAGGCTCTGGGGAGACCCGGAGAAGTGGCATTGTCCCTTGTGTTGGTGCGGAGACAGACGGACAGGACATCCTGTTTACTGCGCCAAGCCACCGTCAACTTTTAGATGTGTACAATGAAAACACGTGGGTTCTATACGCCTTATAGAACCATTTTCTCTAAAGGCCAAATAATACTGTCCCCCGTGCCCGGACCACTTTTGATAATCATAAACCGCCGGTTGTGACAAAAACTCCTTTCTTCCTCTCTGGCTTCGTGTCGTCTGTGTGTGTGTGTGTGTGAGAGAGAGGGGGGAGCTAATGGGCGTTCCAATCAGTGTTGCCAACTGCCAAAATCCAAAATGCACTCGTGACACTTCCAAAACGCACTACAATGCGCTAGAACGTGGTTTTCAACCATTTTCATACCTGGGCCCACTATTTATTCTCCATTTTAGCCACCGCCATTTGATCTTGAGTTTCGTATTATTTTACGATCTCAAGAGTTACAGATCTATAAGCTAGGTTCCATTTGGTTACCAATGGTCCTTTCTAGGAAGGAAGGAGGACTATATCATAGGAGGCGCCTGTCAATCAATTTCGCCCCAACGCACTAGCAAAAACGCACAAGATTTTCCGCCAGGAGTTTTTCACTAATTTTAGTGCTAGGGGGTCTAGAAAAATGCGCCAAGTTGGCAACACTGGTTCCAATGCGCTGATGCAGCTGCTACACTACACCGTACGACCGTGCGTAACCGAGAAATAGGCTACATTCTCCGCAACTATAAATGAACGCAAACCATATATACACATATAAATCGTGGGGCCCCTGGAGGCTCGAGGGGGCCTTAGGGAGGCTCGGGGCCCCTTGCAATTGCAAGGGTTGCTATGTGTATAAAATATCTTTGTGTCCTAAACGTCATCGAAATAACATCTTGTTCCCAATGGGATGAAGTAGCCCTTTAAAAGACAACTTTTTCAAACATTTTTTTCAACCAATATTCAGGTTTTAGGTTATTAGTTATTATTCTTAGTGATTTTAGCAGTTTTTGACAGGGAGCAGGGGCCTTCGAACATAGGGCTAAATATCTATATAATATATAATAGGTCCATATAATATTTTGCAAAATTTGATAGCAATTTATGTTTTTATTATATACTATAGTCCTACTAGACGTCAGGAAATTTCATTTGGTCACAAACGATCGCAGTATCTACTGAATCTGAAGGTCATATGAGCCAACACAGAATGGCAGCCCCCTATAATTCACAACAGTAGATCCTGCAATCTTTTGTGATCAGATGTAATTTCCTGGAGTCTAGTAGGACTATAGTAGATAATAAAAAATAATACATCACTATCAAATTTTGTCAAAAATTACATATTTAGTAGCATGTCCGAATGCTCTCTCCTCCTGTCAAAAGAAATTGCTGAAATGAAGGAATGCAAATAAATAAATAATAAATAAGAAAAAATAACTCATCTTTTACTTTCTCTAATAACTACCTAAAACATGCATCATGGTTAATAAAAAGGCAAACAGAAGAAGGAGCCAGCAACTGTTGACAAGTGTATAAAACTTTGCAGACACTACGTGCACTGAAAATCGATCTGTCACCCTCATTTCTATTTCATCTTTTTCAAAGAAGTGCTTGTTTTTCTGCCAGGACAGTGTGGCATTGAATTTAGGCAATTTCCCCTGCTTCCTTGATTGTCACACTCTGCCGTCATGATTGTTTTGGACGGCAAAACAAAACAGATTACTGCCCGAAATACACTGCTGGAAAGTTGCTAGCTGAAAATACTATGAGAAACTTCAAGAAGTGACTCATACACATCCTAGTGACTGACAGATAGACAGACAGACAGATTTCTATCTTCCATCATCCACAAGGTCCACAGGTATCATGTGTGAGCTTGTATATTGCCAGTTTTCAATGTCGGGAACACATACTCTTTCCCTCCTGGCCCCAAAACTATTGAATGCAATTCCCATTGCAATCAGAACCGCAGACTCACTCCCTATCTGTCTCCATCTCAGCCCATAGCACTTGCAGTACCAAACTAGGTGTTTTAGATAGCATATTATGTAGACACAGTTACCATTAGGATGGCAATGTATTACTGTGTTTTAGTGCTTAAATTGTAATCATAATTGTAATAATTTGTAATGTCAACTAATCTGTAGGTCTACACTCTACAGTATGTATGGTATGTATGGTGTGTGTATGGTGGTGTATTGCACCACCATTTCTTTGCATGTAAATCGATCTGGATTAAGAATGTCTGCCATGGGTAAATACCTAAATTGTGTAGTGAGCTTGCAGACTATTTATCCTTTTCGCTGCTTTCTACAATTATAAACATAGCTAAGCTGCAGCTAGACACTCATGCTGCATATCTTCGGAAGTATATTTAGACGTTGGTTATATTTATCATTGCGCCAACACTTTATTTACCTTGTAGCGTGCCATTGGTCGCTCATCTGCGTGCTGGTCTCCTGTGACAGTTTGTTTAGTATTATTAATCCATTGGCTCCCGTTAAAAAAACAATAATATCCTCCGTTTCTCCATTATATCCATTCTCTGGCATCTAGCCATGGCGCGCTGCCTATATTCAGATAGCCATTGCCTCATAATGTTGCAACCATACAGACATCCACCGGTTTATAGCAACAGCTAAAGAATAACAGCTAGGACTGGGACTGCTACTGTGTTCATAACAACATCCTGTGTCATGAACCCGGAAGGTTAAAGTGACGCTTCCCATAATGGTGGCGAATCAATGACTAATAAGGACAAGAAGCCAAGACACCTATGGGGGAGTCCACATTGGTTCATGGGAGGAAACAGACATGCGCAGTACAGACCAGGAGGTCAAACCATCCAAGAGACCAATGGCATGCATGGTTTGCAAGTGTCAAACTTCCTGGAATGTACTGCACATGTCTGTTTCCTCCCATGAACCAATGTGGACTCCCCCATAGGTGTCTTGGCTTCTTGTCCTTATTAGATAGTCATTGGTGGCAAATGGGTGGCAGTGTAGTGTATAGGGGCCACCAGAGCACAGAAAGAGTAAAAAAAAAAGAAAAAAGAAATGAAACCTTTTGACAGCATATACAGTATCTTGTATGGTGGTCCCTGGCAAAACATCTTTTCAGATGGGGGTCCATGAGTATTAATATTAATTTGGGGGTCCTTGACGTGATTATTTATGAAACACTGACATAAAGGGCACTACTGTGCATGTGAATGAGACCCCTATGGCGTGATCAAATCAAGCACAGAAGGGACCATCGCGCCGGTCGAGCAACTTCATTGAAACAAACGGGCACAGGGGATTTCTGGCGTCCACTCCGGATTTTTTTTTACCATAACTCATGTGACTCTTGGGCCGACTCCTCCTTTCCGGCAGGCACGTAAAGCATGAAGGTCTGATACGGCCTTCGCTTTCTTTCACCAACCACCACCAACCAGGAAAACAAGCTACACTGCAGAGCCACTGG
Source organism: Benthosema pterotum (assembly GCA_039105355.1). NCBI lineage: Eukaryota > Metazoa > Chordata > Actinopteri > Myctophiformes > Myctophidae > Benthosema > Benthosema pterotum. Next base: position 2,730,265 of record CM076971.1, on the reverse strand, counting down.
AGCGGAACTGATAACAATCCACTGTAGACATGACAAGTTATACACAGAGCTGCTGCTCAGCTCTGTCTGCTGGCTGCCCTGGAGGAGGGCCCTGACACAAATCCCCAGAGAGACGGAGATATAGACGGGGCGTGTGTGTGTGTGTGTGTGTGTGTGTGTGTGTGTGTGTGTGTGTGTGTGTGTGTGTGTGTGTGTGTGTGTGTGTGTGTGTGTGTGTGTGTGTGTGTTGGGGGGGTTGAGATGGCGAAGAAATAGCAAAAGAGGGAGTAGAGAGAATTGAAGGGAGAAGAGACAAAGAGGGAGGTGGATGAGAAGACATGACGAGAGAGAGAGAGAGAGAAGGGAATGGCCATGATGGGGAAAAACATGCAGGGAGGGGGCGCATAGAGAGAGAGAGAGAGAGAGAGAGAGAGAGAGAGAGAGAGAGAGAGAGCTCTGCTTCTTGTCGGTGGGTGACAAATAAAAAAAAATAGTAGATAGATAGATGGATTAGCACTGCGCAAAAACACAGCTGTGTATACAGGAGAGTCCCGTTTAACTTACTAAAACTCCCCTAAACTCCCCTAAATTGTACCTTCACATCTGTTATATTACCGTATATTACTGTATTCTCCCAAATTGTTGTCATCACACCTTGAGATTTATGGGTAGATCCAGTGCCCATAATTGTTTGTTAACCCCTCTTTTCACTTTTATTAGCTCATACAGGAGAAAATCAAAGCCAGTGGGAACATGTGAAATGGAAAACAAGTGAATATGTGAGCGCTAGAGTGACAGTGACTAACAGTCCCACCGGTCTTGCTTTCTCTCTCTCTCTCTCTCTCTCTCTCTCTCTCTCTCTCTCTCTCTCTCTCTCTCTCTCTCTCTCTCTCAGGCCCAGATGTAACATTTCCCAATTTGGGAAAGTTGTTGTTGAAGTTGCAACAGACACACAGCATGCATAAAGCTAAAGGTCTGACTCAGAGAGTGATGAAATGCTGTTGGTTTAGTGGTGCCAGTTGGTAGCAGTAGTAGTGTTTCAAATCATTTTAAATGCACTGTATAAGCACTTTCATTTGAAATATCTTTGGGTTATCTAATTTGGGTTGTTTTGCATGCCATCCCGCTTGGCGGGGCAGTCAGGGCATTTGGGGGAGGCGGGGCATTGCCCCCCATACCCATGCCTAGATCCGGCCCTGCTCCCTCTCTCTTCCTGTCACTCTCTCCAGTGCTATATTCTGTCTCTCCACACAGGCCTGCCTCTCTGCAGTCAATCCACTGAGTCCTGCTGTGAGCTCTATAAAGTACCAGACTGGAGAGAATGGATCTCAGGGAATGTGTTCTCCACACTGCGTGGCATTTCAGCACATCTCTGGAGTCAAAACACAGTATATGCCGTACTGGGGAAAAAAATAGTGAAGTCATGTCATTATTATACAGTATATCATCAATGTTCGAATGTGTTACTACCAGGAACATGGACACAAAAATAACACATTATGAGGTTGTAGATCTGCGTTTTTTCTACTTTTCCTTGACACATCATATATATACAGTCAGTATATATATATTTTTTAACCATTCTATACTTTTGGTGTTTTAACTTTCATTGGAAAAATAGCAGGTGTTCACGGCTCATATGAGCCGTGAACGCCTGCTATTTTTTGGGGAGAATGTGCAAATGCAGCACAAATCTTTCAGTATGTTCTTTCAGAGCGAATGTTTTGTAGAATCTACAATGTCACACGGAATGGGTTAAGGGAAATATGGAGATTCAGCCGAACAGCAAGAATGCATGCTTCGTGCATGAGAGAAAGTGTGGACTGGAAAAAAAGCATGCAGTATATGTACAGTATCTGGAATTCCAGTCATCCGGGTCTCTTTTATTGTCCGTCTCGCTGTCGATTTATAATAAAAGCATTTAGCAGACGCTCCTATCCTTAGTGGCTTACAGGTAGGCTACTAGATCAGAGTAAAGATCCACTTCATTTTCATTCATTTTCCCCCATCTCTCTCCTTCTCTCTCACACAATGCGACATGGTACAATGAATGACTGCCGGTTGGCTAAACGTTTCCCGGCGGACCCCGCCGTGGCAGCCGGATAGGGGCCAAGATGGAGGAACACTTTGTTCTTCACAAAGACCTGCACTTCATCAAGTGCCCCCGGGAGCGTCCAAAAGGGTCCCTCCAGGACCAAACACCGAGGGCAAAACAAAGGCCCGGGTAAAATGCGCTGGAGGACTACATACGCTGCCCTTAGCTGTGCTCGACCTCGAATAAAGAAAAAAACGAAACAGAGAGAAAATTGTAGAATGGTAGGCAGTTTCATGGCCGTCACAATTATATCCGCTGTATAGCTTTGTCTCCAACACACAAGGTTACGTGCTCGAATGGAAACTCTTGAAACTGTAGCCTTCTATTTATCACGTCGATATAGACATTTGTATGTATATAACTTTCCTATAAAGCATAAAACAAGGTTAGAGAAGACATGAGAGCCTGTTCGGAGAAGTATATAATAAGATTTTCACCTATAATGATATTCCCAAAATAAGGATGCAAGCGGTCATATGAGTTAAACCAGCCTAATCCAGTGGTTCTGAACATTTTTAGAGAGCAAACCAAAGGTCATCTTATCTGCAGTCCTCTCTTTTCATACATGTTCTCAGATGTTTTTGTACTACACTATAGCCTTCCCACAGTGCTCTCATCTCCAAGTAAGCCCATATGCTGTATAATGCCAGACCCATTAAGATCAATTACTATCCCAAAGTGACAGATTAAACTCTTTCATTATTAAGTGGCTGTGTTGATGACATTCAGGAAAATTAATACCCAGTGTTCACGATTGGCGTCAAGAGACAAAGGGGAAACGTGGCGCTTTGGAAGGAAGATTAAAAAACGAATAATAAACCCACAACTTTTAAGAGGTCTTCATTTAAGGTACTCTCGGTAATATAAATTGGCAAAGTAATGGTCGACAGAATCTCCAATTATCCGCCACCGTTACTCGTGTAAACAGCATTTTTCATGGGCAATATACAATGTACAACATCAACGGTATTGTCATGTGAACACATTTGTTATTTAACAGTCTGAGCTATTGTTCCTGACATGAAAGCCTGAGAGCTTAATACATCTGTGGACCTGTTGTTCGTTCACTGTGCAGACAGCCTGATTATGGTTTGATTAATTAGCCTCCTTTCACTTTTATGAGGTGAAACCATAATTCAGTTTGTGAGGCCCATAGCCCCAGCAGTTCAAATACACTGAGTGAGTTGGTTACAAAAATAATAACAAAAGGGTGTTATTGCCAGGACCTCTTGGCCTCAATGGACTGTTTTTGCTCACAGCTGCATGTGCTAATATACAGTATTGTTGCCTGTGTCGGGCACAACCTCATATTTCTGCCTTTGTTTTGGTTTTGTAAATGAATGCAGTTCATTGCCACAAAAGTATAAATAATGCTGATCTACATGATCACAACTTCACTCATTTTTAGCTTGTAGATTGGGCAGTGTATCTATTAGTGCTGGGCCGATATCGGCAATATCGAGCTATGTTATGCACGACTCATGACACGTGTTAGAAAAAACATCAGCGTTATCTGCACTAGACAGATCTAGAGTTTGTCCCTTTTCGCGATTGGTTTCTGACCCCCCAATGTCGCAACTCCTGCACTGGGGTGAACCAGGAAGTACTTGCCATGGTGCTGGGTGACAGGAATAACATGCTGAATATGTAAACAATGTAGGTTACACACTTTTTGGATTATATTACAGTAAACATGGTAGATGTTTAATTAATTGTATTAAGTTTCATGTTATGAATCATCATCTCCAGCTGTTGTTATACTGTCTCTTTTTTTACATTTTTTTTTTGTTTGTTTGTTTTTTTTTTTTTTTTTTCAAATTTAACGACCTGGCGCAGGAAGCTGGCAAATACAGTACAACACTTGTGTGGACTGTGATGATTTTATTGGTGTGTTGACATGCTTAGTATTTCATGTGTGGGTGCGTGGGTTTGTTGGTTGGGCACTGCGGTGCGCGAAGTAGCACTATTTATTAATGAATGAGTTGATTCATGGGTGAAGCCAGTGAAAGCCGATTCTGATGCTCTACTGTGATGTTTGCTTGTTTCTCAGTGACACTGAGAAACAATATTTCTGGATTTATTTATTGTATCCATTGTCTTAAAGTATTGGCCCTATAGTGCCTGTATGATTTGCAACTACTGCCAACTGCAGTAGTTGGCTTTGTTAGGAGGAAGATACATTGATAAGTAAAGGTTTTTATTGGTTGTAATTCATGCCTGCACAATCAAATCTGCGATTAATCACGATTAAGAAAATGTATCCATGCCCAGGCCTAGTATCTATACATTACTAATACTGCACCTTCTATCAATCCAGACACTAAATAGTCTAAGACACTAAGCATCTCCCTCATTATATAGAGGATAAATGTCATCACTGAAATCTGCTTGGCTTTGGGTGAACATGAAAAGGTCCTCTACTAGCTTGTTCAGAGGACACAGAAATGAAAGAATGAAAGTGGAGATTTCCTCTTCCTAACCTCTCCTTCTGTCCCTCCTACAAGCACAGTTCCCTCAGGCCGTGCCTTACCTAAATAATATATCCCTTATGAATAACGTGTCCTCAGTACACTTTGCTGGATTGAAGAGGGGATCTGTTTTCCATCTTAAAAACATAAAATCAATATGGTGTAAGATTTGTTTTTGCTGCGGTAGTCAATATATAAATTATCAGCACTGCATTCATCATTGAGTGAGCGTATGCCTCCCAATAGACGTGCAGGCACTGCGCCCCCTGCGGCACAATATGAACAGTCAAAGGTCATTGTTTTTTTTTGCTCGGTTTCACTTTGTTTGTTCCTGCGATGAACTCCAATGCCTTTGCTGCAAAGCAGGGGCGGATCTAGGCATGGGCATGGGGGGCAGTGTCCCCCTAAATACCCAGTCTGCCCCCCCAAACACGATGCCATGCAAAACAACCCAAGATATGTCAAATTAAAGTGCTTATATTTAAAATTATTTGAAACACTACTACTGCTACTAACTACAATTTTGGCACCACTAAACCAACAGCATTTCATAATTGAAAACAGAAAACTTTCTGAGTCAGACCTTTAGCTTTGCATGCTGCGTGTCTGTTGCAACTTCAACAACAACTGATGTTATTATTGATGCTTTACTTGACTAATAAAAGTCCTTGCCCCTCCAACATGTTCTCTTGCCCCCCCAAATGGGACATGTTAATCCGCCCCTGCTGCGAAGACTTCTGAAAACTATCTAGCAAGTGTGCATGCTCAAACTTGTTGGCCTAATGTACCGAGAGCAAAGAGAAGTGGTGTGAAGTAACTATGAGGTCTTAATGGGTTCAGACATTAATGCAAACATGTGGTATGTACACATGGGAAATCTAGTCCTGCATCTGGCCTCTTTTTAAAATTCTATGTAAAGAAAAAAAAATGCACATCTGGCAGAGTAAACAGGACAGGTGTGGTTCTAATGAAGATGGTTGTGTGCTCAGAAATCCATTTGTTTTGGGCCACGATGGTACAGTCGGTATAGCGCTGTCATGTCACCTTGCATGCCTGTATCGTTCCTGCATTGTACCTGTATCAGCGTTTGACAAATACATCCTCTTCTCTCTTGGATCCCTTTGCCAGCATCATTCTTGTGGAAAGGGTTGTGCAGCTGTCTGTTGGTTTGCATCATTTATGTTGTTGTGTACAAGCCTTGGTGCTTGTTTTAGATCTATACGTACTTAATGTCACTGATATTGTTATATAGAAAAAAACACACCCAAAACACGGGCCTCCATTTTTGTCACATGCTAAACCCCTTATGCCTAAACTTCTTTGCCTTTTTCACTATTTTGAGTAACATTTTAATAGTTAAAATGGCCAGTGCACATGCTCACAATGTGTCAGTGTAGACTGGCTAGTTGAACTGTTCCAAATTATTTTGTAAAATAGTAAAAAAAAATAGCAAAGAGGTTTAGGCATAGGCAAGCAGTGATGAAAATGGAGCCCATATAATAGTGTTCTTGGGGAGGAATGAACACAGAAGGGGGAGGAGCCAAACTGAGTCTGTTTCTACCCAACAAAATGGCTTCCCAAAATCGCTTTTCAGACTCCCTTCATTTTGGTTTGTTTGTTTATTTATTTATTAAATGGCAAGTACAGTTCAAAGGAATAGTTTCATCACGTGATACGAGCTGTCAGTTCTACTGAGTCTCATCTCCTTCCTCTCTTTCCAATCAATTAGAGCGGTCGTGAAACGTGTTACAGTTTGAAGCAGGGTGGTTCCGAACACCTGGGTGATTAATTAGAGTGGTTAATTGATGCCCGTTTGATGTGCTGATTCAATTAAATGACATTAGCGCTTGGCTGCTGCATGGCCACAGGGTTAGCCGTGGGGGGCTTATAGCAGACCGACTGGCAAGGGTGCAAGGCCTGGTCACTGCGAAGGAGTCCAAACCGTGCCTGTGTAAACTAGATTATATACACGCACACACACACACACACACACACACACACGCGCACACACGCACACACACACACACACACACACACACACACACACGCACACACACACTAAAGAGACAGCGCTGCTCCCTGAGCCGTAACATAAAACAACAGGTGTGCTCCGTTAAACGGAGGTGATACTCTCGTACAGTACACATGGCAGCCACTCACACCTCTCATTCTGTCAACACACGACTAGACCAGTGGTTTTCAACCTTTTTGATGCCAGGGCCCACTATTTACCTTAGTCAAAAATCCTATAGGATTCCTCCTATCAGATTTTGGAATTAATCACATTGGGTTTCCAATAGGAATCCAATAGGATTCCAATAGAATCTTATAGGATTTGGGGGGAAATCGTATAGGATAAGAAAGTCCTATAGGATTTTCTTTTAGTATTCCTATATAAGATCTTATAAGATCCAATAGGATTCTTATAGGAATCCTATTGGAAATCCAATAGGATTTGTTCCAAAATCTGACTTTTCTATTGGAAATCCTATAGGGTTTTTTGACTAGGGTATTCAGCATTTGAGCCCAAGTTGAGAACCACCTGGAAGCCTCTCAAGGACCACTGCTGGTCTACGGACCACCTGTTGACTAGAAAGATAACTAACTATATACAGTATATGAGAATCTACACTGATGCCGATATCTTCTGTGGCACCAAACATGCAGACAAGTAAGGGCCAGTAACACCCTTAGTCAATGTGGAATTAAGACAACAGTATAGATATACAGTAGATAAGATAGAGGTGTGGTTGCATCTGTGCACTCACAGTTAAATGAATCCATAAAATGTTCTGTATATGATCCCTGCATTTGTAGTTTCATTACTTTCTCTTTTTTTGTTATAAAGCTGCAGTTTTCAGCCTTTGCTGGATCAGTTTTCCTGCATATAATTGTCCGCAAGGCCTACCCATCTCATGGATGGTCTGCATGCTTTTTCAGAACGTGTTTATCCATTTTGGATCAATGGATCTAACGTAGTATAATTCAGGTTCTTGTTCATTTGCATCACAGACACGAGTAGAACATTTGCGCTGATATATTGTCCATCTGCTTGTGAAGGAATGTCTCTCCCATAGTCAGGCATTACGTTCTTTCTCCCTCTCTCTCTCTCCACACGCCTCCCTTGTTTTAAAATGTGTGTGTGTCCGAACCGCTTGTGTGCCGACATTCGTGAGTGTATTTCTTTCGTGGTTCCCATAAATCCCCCCTCCTCGTATTACAGAGATGATTGTGTTGTTGGAGAGGTGCTGACCGTCATCTATCATTGGTGCAGTGCAGCAGCTATCCCTCCATTGTTGATATTAAAGTCTATTAGAAAGAATATCCTTTTCACGCAGCCACCTAGTAAAAAGAGCAGGGAATACTGTATGTGCAGGGCTGTCATTCGCCCACCTCACCACAGACTCATGCATGCACACACACAGACACATACGCACGCACACATGTATGCACAAACACACACAAGCACACACAGTTTGAGGGTCAGGAGAGATGGCTCACCAGTTGCACTTTGAAGACTGTTTAATGCTGACAGACACACCTGTCAAACACACACAGAGAATTAATAATTGTATAGCTCTATCTGACTGAGAGAGAGAGAGAGAGAGAGAGAGAGAGAGAGAGAGAGAGAGAGAGAGGGGGGGGGGGGGGGGGGGGGGGGGGGGTGAAACTCTAATGAGCTCTGTGTGTGTGTGTGTGTGTGTGTGTGTGTGTGTGTGTGTGTGTGTGTGTGTGTGTGTGTGTGTGTGTGTGTGTGTGTGTGTGTGTGTGTGTGTGTGTGTGTGTGTGTGTAGACATAAGAAGTCATGGGGTCTAGCGGCGTGTGTAGGCTACCTCTTGTGCATGTGTGCGTGCCGGCATGTGTGTTCCTGCGTGGCATTATAGTGAAAAGGTGGAAACAGAGACAGCAATACCACAGAAACTGAAAGTAAACAGAAATGGCTGATTGAGAGATTGGCCTATGACCCATTATTATTATTATTATTATTATTATTATTATTATTATTATTATTATTATTATTATTCTCCCTGTGCTTTGTGTAGTGTGTGTTATTTGCGCTCGTGTTCCTATACACCAGTGGTCCATTTGGTTTCATTTTCACGCTCACAAAGAGTTGACCAACTTTCAATCCTTTATCTGGGGACCACCTGGAACCCTCTCAAGGACCACTGGCGGATCCCGGACCACTGGTTGAATACCACTGCTATACACCACCAGCAGCCTGCCTGGATTCAAAACATACTGTACAGAGATCGTGAGCGGAGCGGAGCGCGAGCGGAGCGGGGAGTGGAGCGGGTGGATTTTTAAGTGAGCGCTGAGCGCGTTTTCAAATGGGTCGGAGCGCGCTCTGGAGCGAGAATTATCCTCCGCTCCAGCCCGCTCCAAGCCGTTCAGTCCAGACAACGGCACACGTGTTCAGTAGCACAGCATAAACGTGTGGTTGTGGTTCAGATGGCGACTATAGGCCTACAGTGCCAGCAGCAACACGATCAAGACATTTAAAATCCTCTCCGAGGTGCGGGAGGAAGGAGGAGATGATGATCATGATGGAAATTGGAAAAAAGAAAAAGTAAGCTGACTGTCTTGCTGTCTATCTTGCCTTAGATGCGTCACCTCGCTATTTATTTTGAAGCACTGCACATCATAACGGCAACGTATTTGAGCGCAGCGACCCCCCCAATTATGTCCAATTCCCCCACAGTGTATCATCATCAATAACCTATTATCCCGTATGGCATTTTGGAAACGAAATAGCGCGGCATAAGATTATTCGCCGCACCTGTCTGGGTTAATATAGACAGTAGTGTAACTGCACATTTAACTCCTGTCTTAAATGTTTATGCTGTGAGGGGGGCAAATGGATGTAATCGACACATATTTGGAATGTCGACGAATCGCGGCCCAGTGTCAAAATGTTGTCGATTTTTTTATTTTATTTTTTAGCCCGCGGCGCCCACGGGACCCAACGCAAAATGTTGCCATACGGCTCACAACGCAGCCGTGTGCATGTGTTCTGAGAGAATCAATGTCAACTTGGCTACTGTCACTGTGTAGCCTACCTTTTGCAGTATTTTATCAAAGATTTAATCCATAACGCGGAGGGGAAAGAATGTCCGAGGTCGCCTTCGTTCTTGCTTTCCTTTTTTCTTTTTTTCGGCGCATTTACAGAGCCGGATAAAAGGCTGCGCACAGGGGGGGAATGCCCCCCTAAACGCCCTAAATGTAACTCTGTTGTCCTATAAGATTTTCGCCTGCCCCCCCCCGAAATGTGAAACTTTATATCCGGGTCTGACAAAAGCCGGCGAAGAGAGAGAGAGAGAGAAAAGAAAATCTTCCGAGTTTGAGCGCACCGCACGCCCCGCTTCAAAGACTAAAGATTTGGAGCTCGCGATTTGACAAGAAAGCAGTGACATGTTCACAACGTCGGTGGTGAACTTTAGGTGTTTGTGATGTGCCGTGGTTCCAAAAAATAAGCAAATAAGCAATCATAGCCGTTTGTTTGAGACAGACTGTGGGGGAAGGAGGAGGAGTATAGGAGGACGCAGCACAGACGCGCACAGCACAGACATTGATAGTAGCCTAATGCCCGAAAGCAGCCTAATACCCGACAAAGAAAAAGCAGCAGCCTTTTTTTTTCCAGCCGTCAAATTTTGCTCCTGAGCGGGCCGGGCTGAGCGGAGCGCGGAGCGCGGAGCTGCCCAAATGAATAAGAGCGCGGAGCGGAGCGAGAGCGGTCTGGGAGGGGGTCCACGGGAGCGGATTGCGAGCGGGACCAAATACGTCGAGAGCGATGAGCGGAATTCTCGGCCGCTCCGCTCCGCTCACGAACTCTGATACAGTACGTGCGAGCACGTGTGTGCATGATGTGCGTGTGACTTACTGTGCCAAGAGGCCGTACCTGCATTTGCACATTTGTATGCTTACTGGTTGTTAATGACTGCAGCCAGTAGGGGTTGTTCTCGGTGTGAGGAGAAGGCAACTAGGTGCAGTTTAGCAGAGGGCGTAGTGGTGTCTCACAGCCACCTAATGAGCACCGGCCTCTGATCCAAACACATTCAGCCTCCAGCATGTGTTCCTCACGGCATTCAGCACCACTTCCATGCTTATGGGAAGCACTAGACGCACATAGACGTGCATTATATGCACCATTTTCATTTCATATGAGCTCATTCACAAGCTGTTGCCACATTCAAATTGATGTTCTGCAGCGAGAAGGAGAACTGATGGCACTGCCCGACCCGTTGTTCATTGCTAGGGGGCCCGGAGTGGTTGATATAGCCATTTTTATCCACGTTGAATTCAGTTCACACTATTGAGCAGCAACCCTTTTGAATGAAACCGGCGAATATTTCAGTCACATTTCCTCTCCCTATCCTATTACAATCTTATCTCACCTGAGATTACACCGGGACTGCAACAAAATTAAATCTGACTGAGTTATTAGAACTGGAAATCCCCTCTGAGTCCAATATTGGGCAAAGGCACTCAAGGCCATCAACTCTTCATTGGCTTGTGCTAGACTCCCCTTGATCCAGTTCAAAGTACTACGGCGAGCCCAGAATGTTCACAGTATATCCACAGATTCATGTGACAACTCAAGTGCCATCGGTCACCAAGACACTGTCCAATATGTTTGGGAAAATAGCTTATTTTCTAGATCAGTGGTTTTCAACCAGCGGTCCGGGGATCACCAGTGGTCCTTGAGAGGGTTCCATGTGGTCCCCCAGCTAAGTTGGTTAATCAGATGAAAAGTTGGTTAACCAGATGTAACTCTTGATAGTGTAAAAAATGTGAAACCAAATGCATTTAGTTTCATCTTTATTCTCTCAAAAGTTAAACTATTCATCATATGAATTAGCCCCAACTCTACACAACTAGAGAATGTAGAAGATGAATGGTCATTTTTGATCTGTATGTTTCACTGTTTTATTTCCTAAATCCAGCCTGGAATTGTGGACAAAATCAATAGAAATCTTAGTTTTGGGGGGGCTTTGGGGGGCTAAAATGTCCTCAAATGGTGGTCCCTGGCTCAAATTCTGAATAAATTGTAGGCCCTGGTATCAAAAAGGTTGAAAACCACTGTTCTAGGTGGCTGAGCTGCCAATCAAAATGACTGTTGGCCAACAATGGTGTTGTGTCCGTTCTTCCGGGACTTGGTAGAACCTAGTTATACCTCTCACCTCCGTAGAGTTGAGAATCCCTGTCTAAAGGCTGCTGTAGTGTCACGTTGCATGGGTCGCAGTGCTCCATCCTAACAGCTACAGCTGTAGCCGTTGTTCCAATTACAACTAAGTGTTCAGGGAGGTCCACTGCTGTACACAATGCATGGTCACCTGGGTGGAAACAGTAGTTTGGCAATGGGAAGAAACCAGTGGGGACTTGGGGGAAACGGGTGCACCGAGGCAGAGCGGTGTTGCAGTGGCCCAATTAGACCGAATGCAGTGACAGTGTTGCACCTGGATTCGATTGTGATCAATGTAAACAATAATAATAGCAATCATGTTAGAAATAGTATTTCATCTAGTGAAAAAAATGTGAATGCAAATCTAATCTTTGCTTCGGAGAGGGTCTGCAGCCAAATGCATTATAATTTGTGGGTCCTCACTGTTTTTTTTCCTGAATTTTGTAGAATCGGGTCGTCAGGTCTGAAAGTGTTGAGAGCAGTGTTTGCTGTGCATCACAATGGTGTTTTGTAATCTCCAAACTGTCGTGGTTTATTGTAGAAGGGCCTGTGATCCAAAGTGTCAAGTACTGTATAGAAGAGTGAGACAATTTGCGACCACAATGTACGTCATAACGGGTGGTCGCTACCGTTATAAATTTGCCTTGACCGGTGAACCGTCGCGTTTTTGGCCATCGGTGGTGACCGTTTATCAAATGGTCGTGGCTGTTGATGCCACGAAAGTTGAAAACGGAAGTTGAAATAACTAGGAATTTGGCCTTCGGCCGCGACCATGTAGGCCATCTGTTGTGGCATACTGTATGTTGCGACTTATAGTGTATGTTGCAGTGGCAAATTGATTTCACCCTTCCTGGTAGAAGGGCATGCGATCCAAATTGTCATGGTAGTACTGGTAGAGATCAGCAGATTTTATTTTATTTTTATTTTAATATTTTATTCCTCCCCAACCGCCATCTGACTGCATTAATTAATTCAGTAAATTTATAATCTGCATCCATCCACAATCCACGGCATGGAAGCAAATAAGTGTACTGTTACTGTATTTATCCAGCAGTATAGACAATCTCCAAGCTCACAGTGTGCAGTTTGCTTGCTGTGAGCGCATCGGCTATTTAGAATTCTAGACAAGTGCAGCCAGGTGGATGTCTTTTCTTGTGACATATCCATCCTTTACTCCCATGCGATGCAATGTCACCAAGTCCCACGCCAAAAACTTACATTCAATCCTTGTGTTTTAGTTAGTTAATTCTCTCAGTTGGCTGTTATCAGGCTATCAGTAGCCTAGAAGTCGACTTCTCTGTTGTTGTGGGTCCTTCCACCAATATTATAGGTGTCTATTCTGCTTGATGGAATATAGTAATTATAGGCTACGCTCTCTGAGTTTATAGCCCATAGATTGTTGCCATTTGTTTCCGTTTCAAAAGCCTATACATAAACAGATACCATTAACTCCTTAGACCCCAAGGACGATAAAACGAGTTGTAAACAAGGTAAACGAGGTTGTTTACCTGTGCCAAGAACGATAAAGCGCCATTTGTTTACTCCATTTAAAGGCACAGTCACCTGTCTTATACAGTATGTAACCTTGAAAATGTATATGACTGCTGCTGGTGATTTTTTGGTTTTGAGAACCATAATGGTAATACATATAAATGGACCAAACTATTAATTCTATATTCCATTGACCCTAATCCATTCTAAACCACCATGATCCACAGAATCTGCGGATAAAGTGTCATAGTACTGTATAAAAGGCCTGCAGGAACTGTAACAGCTCCTGATAGCAAACTGATGTCCTTGCAGAGGGTGCACATTCATCACTGACACATTAACTCAAGCAAACCACCAACAGCAGATGCTGGAAATTATCTTGAGAGGAGGAATTAGCAAATTTGGTTAATACGCCTGACGCTGGTCTTACGAGAAGAGTTTATATGAAATGATTCAGTGATAGCAAGCCACACAGACCAGCAGTATGTCAAAGAAGTCCTGTACCAATGTTGCCAACTTGGCGCATTTGTTGCTATATTTAACTTTTTTCCAGACCCCCCTAGCACCAAAATTAGTGAAAACCTCCTGACGGAAAATCTAGTGCTTTTTTGCTGGTGAGTTGGGGTGAAATTGGTTGGCAGGCGCTAGAGATGAAACCATTTTGATCCTTCCTTCCTATAAAATACCATTGGTAACCAAATGGACCCTTATACGTCGTAGATCTGTAAGTCTTGAGATCGTAAAATGAAACCAAATGGCCCCTTACGGTTTACTTTTCAGGAATCCACACATTTAGCAAATGGAGAAGAATTGCTATTTTGACCAACATTTTGACAGTTATTTATCCTAAATTAGTCCAAGACTAAACTAAACATCAAATGGTGGTCTGTTACTAAAATGCAGAATAAATAGTGGGCCCTGGTATGAAAATGGTTGAAAACCCTGCTCTAGTGCATTCTAGTGCATTTTGGAAGTGCCACTAGTGCATTGTGGATTTTGGCAGTTGCAACACTGGCCTGTACACAGAGACACTCCCTTTTTCCTATTGGAGTGTACAGTGGAACAGCTTGCATCGACAATGCTTAGTGTGTGTGTGTGTGTGTGTGTGTGTGTGTGTGTGTGTGTGTGTGTGTGTGTGTGTGTGCGTGTGTGTGTGTGTGTGTGTGTGCGTGTGCGTGTGCGTGTGCGCGCGCGCGCGCGCGCGAAAGCGAGAGAAGAGATAAAATGATGGGAAAACAGAGAAAGAAAGAAGAGAAACACTAATCGACTGACTGACATGTTTGCAGCATGTTGTTCTCAAACGCCTGTGTCAAAAGGAGAAAGTTATATCATGCTCCTACTCCACAACATCAATGGCAACATAACTGAACATCTCAGCTTCATTAATGTGCCTTCCTTATACTCCCGTAGATCCCCTCCAGGGGAGAACTAAAACATAATAACAGAGAGCCTGTACGGATGGCATGCAACCCCTGACGTGAGTGGAACACAGTCAGCACATATACAGTAGTTCAAAGAATGATAATGGCCATAGATCTCTCGCTGGGTCCATTAGGTCTGGGTATAGGCTCCATTTACTTGGCATTATTTGCTTTGGCTTACTATAGGAGCACCTATTCATTCATTTTGTTTCCGCTTTTTTTCCCTCCCCCAAAACTTTCCTCCCTTACCAGCTCAGTGGTCTGGTGGTTAGAGATTTGATACCTGTCCGAGTCATACAAAAGACTTTGAAAATGGGACACCCACTGCTTCCCTGTTTGGCACTAAAGGATTGGATTGGGTTTAAGTCCCTGCGACATACTAGCATCATGTCCAGGTGGTGTACTTGTACATCAAGCTGCCTCACGCTGCATGAACAGGAGATAGCTTCGTGGCCAAGGCTTACTGCTCCCTAGACATACATGCACTTTCACCTAGAAATTTCAATTACACTTTTAAATATTTTATTATGCCAAAATTATATCATTCTTTTTTCAAGATGTATCCTAGAATAAGAATTTTATTTACAGAACTAGATTTTAAAATGTAGCATTTGTAGCGTAACTGGCATGGTGGTTTGATAGAGTCAACATATGAGCTAGATTAGGCCTTATTCAATTCAAAATATTTCAAACTTCATTACTGTAAATCTAAATTTGCAACAATATGTCTTGAAATTGATAGATGTGATGCGTGTGCCTTCTCATCAGCTAATCATATTCATGTTCTGGTCTAACCCCGGTTTGGAGCCATCACCCCAGAAAGCAATTTTGGAGTACCCAGGGATTTTGCACCTCTAACCGCAAAGCAATCTAACATGGTGGTGTTTGACACACTGATAGTGAGACGTAGAATATTGTTGTTCTATAGCTATAGCTCAAAGATATTATGTTTAAAAAAAAATGGAGCTACGGCTTAACCTTTTGAAAACCACATGAGCGCAGGGGTGAAAATTGCACATCTGCAGCTCAGAAATTGCTGCAATGTTACACACCGTTGAGTGTGTATACGCCGGCTATTACTGTATACTTAGTTCGGAGTGAAAACAGAAGGGGGCCTGGTACAGAGCCCTGGGGGGCTCATTAGCCTTCCCTTTATCTAGTTAGTACTGTAGTTTAACGGATGAATGACATGTGACGGGGTTTTGTGAGACAATTAACTAATTAGGTTCAAAATATGGATACCCACTCAGCTGGGCTACTGTATTTTTGCAAAAGAAAAAAGTGGAAAACCAAGTTAAAAGCCACAGTAACAGCCTTGATGTCATTACAGACAGTAAGTTTACTTTGTACAATTGTACAATTCACTTTGACTGCCTCCTGCAATTCAGTAACTGCCGGTGAGGCTATTCTGAATTAATAATAACCTAATAAAATAATAACAAACTCATCCTGGGCCATCTGTAACGTTGCTTAAAACTTGGCATTCAATGAGATAAATTGCATGAATTTAAAGTTTGTGTCATTCACCACAGTTCCGCACTCAATTCAAGTATTACTTGTCTAAAAAGCATCCTAATTATTTTTTGGAAAACATGTATCTAGTATCTAATTCTAGTATCTGTATCTAATTCTAGTAGCCGAATCAATGAGGTGTCACCAAATTTGATGTAAAATAGTCAACACTTTCACAGATTGTTTCTTCATCATCTTCCCTATGTAGAGAATGTGAAAAAAGAAACTTCAATTTAGAGAATGTACAAATGAAACCCCAAATGGACCGATGGACCTTTTATCCAAGGCACTCTACAGAGATTGTGTATTACAACCCCCCCCCCCCCCCCCCCCCCCCCCCGCACTGCTGCCACCATATTATTATATTACTAATGAATTGAGCAAAATGGATCCCAATGTTGTTATCCTTTCAGCATAACCTTTGACTGTACTACATGTATGGTTAATAAAGACTTCAGTAAAAACGAAATATTGACACTTTTTGTTTTTACTCTCAGAGTTAAAGTAACGCTGACTGCTCAGACTTGGCGCTATGATTAAACATGGCTGCCAAGCAGACCGTCCTCTCTCTCTCTCACACACAGTCTTAAAGCCTGGGGAATGTATTTTTTATGGGGGAAAGGGAGAGCTTTATTCACTTTGGATAAAGGCGCAATATAAATGCACCATTTACAGTATGTAATACAACAAGCCATGATGGAGGTCAATGACTCATTCACTTCCAAGAGCACTCTCTTCTGAATCATGAATCTGATAACCAGGGGAAGAGACTCCCACAAGATGCATTGCGAGCAGCAGTGAACACAGAGGACGACAGCTAATCGACTGTCTACAAGACGCAGGGGTTTGCCAACTGGAAAAAACGTCCTTGGCAGAGCCATAGCATTGTCTGAAACGTCTTTATTAGGAGTAACCCCTTGAGGTGAATCATCTCCTTTTCACGGACTTTCAAGGACTTTGCAAATTACAAAATCCACTTCATGCATAGAGACTTCATGCATATAGAGACCCCTTACCAAGTGGACCCCTACGGGTCCACTTGGTAAGGGGCTCCAGGGAAAGTCTCCTGTGACGTCATACCTATGACAAGCACAGTAAAATGTGAACTATTTTTAAACTAAAGAACATATTATATCTGTTTAAAATGTTCAATTCTAGTTATAGAGGACAAGTATAATGTATTTATCCATACTAGGACCTTACCCGTTGTGAATATATGTACAGTGTAAAGTGAATAAATAGATCATAACAGTGTGGGTAAAGAGAATTAATAGATTATACCAATGGTCATGTAAGTATCTGCTTGCTTTAATGTAATTGTGAGCATGGGGGAATGGGAAAACAGTTATAGCAAAGGGTGCACAGGAAAGTGTTGATAAATCTGATAATTACTTACAAATTACTTTTGTTGCATTAAAGTAGCTGTTTCTCTGGACAGTAATGATGAAGCCACTGGCAAATGGGGAGGGGGGTGTAATAACTGTATGTGTGTGTGTGTGTGGGGGGATTCCTGTATACCTTAATTTGCAAAGTAGGCTATACCAATGCATAACGCATGCATAGGGAAATGCGGAAAAGTTATGCTGTCATCGGCATGCAACCTGTCCTTGCGCGCCTGATGCAAGAGTCTTTGTTTGTTTGGCTTTGTTTGGCTGTTTTTAGCTTGTAGATCTGTTTGTTTTTTGGCGAACACCGCCGCTGTATCATAGCAGTATAAATGTAGTCACAAATGCGATACCCAGTCGACTGTAGAGCCCTGGGCGGGGTGTGGCGTGCCTCCTAATCCTCCCCAACACCAACACCACATGTATATGAATGGAATTGTATAGGCCACTATCAGTTCCTTTTAAAGCATGCCCCCCTTGCCCCTGCCGTATACACATAATTTTGATAGTATAACTGTGATCATTACACAGTCTCTTTATGCATAAAGGACCCTCTTATCCAGAGCAAAATACTGCAGGAATACATCTAAATATAAATTGTAGTGGGAGTCCTTTTAATGTTTTGTTCATCTCCTCATTTAGTGGTCTGACAACCTAAGCTCACACAAACCTTCATTTTTTTCAGAGGTTGGGGAAATGGGCCGAAGGACTAATGGGCAGCGCCCTAGCTGCCATACATTGCCTGCGGCCGTCAACAAATAGATCAAGTGTGTTTGAAGCATCTCCCTGTGTCCCTGAGTTGTCAGCTAACAGAGGTGGCTGAGGGTGAGGACTCGACTCACTACACATACAGTAGGCTACTCACCGTGTGTGGGAATTGTTTATATCTCAGGAACACAGAGTAACACGCCACTAATATCATTTAATGCAGCGGAGACAGAGATCTGTTTGGGGGGGAAAAATGTGGTCGGGTGTGTGGTGTAAGGATGTGTGATTGTCTTTTGGCTATTTCTGCAATTTGTCGTAGAAGTATTTTGAGCTTAAAGGACACTTAATTCAACCAAGGCTCATGTTTTAGGTTGTTATTAGAGAAAGTAAAAGATGAGTGTTAATTGTTTTATATTCCTTACTTTCTTTAGTTTTGGGGATTTTAGTTATGGGAGGGAGCATTCGAACATGGTCCTAAATACATCTTTGTTTTTGTTTTTTTTTTTTTTTTAATCTACTACAGTCCTAATAAACCCCAGGAAATTATAACCGGCCACAAATGACTGAATGCGACAAACTGCCATATTGAGCCTTTGGTCAGGCATACCAAAATATGTAGTGTGTAAAGTGCAGTGTGGTGTGCTGCAAAAAATCATGTCTTCATAATCAATATGTTCTTCATTTTCTTCACCATCCATTTCATCAACAGTTTCCTCCAGTGGAGTGGGAAGGATTGGCCCACAGGACCACACTGGTTCTAGGGTTCCCTCATCATTTTTCGCCCAGCTTTGGTTTGGATCATAGGGCTTTGGGCGCCAGAATATTGTGGCTGCTCGCTTATACATGGCCCGGCAGTGGTTGACGCAGTGAATGTGTGGGACTAGTTGTTGGTGCTTGGTGGGAGTCTAGCAAGATCCACTTTCAATCTGGTGTTGAGCATCTCATCCTCTCCAATCATCTTCCTCAGCATGATGCTTCGCACATTGTACACGTTTTTTTGTGGACGTGGCCATACATCACACATGTGAATCCCTCGAGTTCCTCCAACACTTCGATCACCAAGTTCTCTGAGGAAACAAAATTGATTGCCTTGCCAAGCTGAATAGATCTACTGTATACTCACCTGAAGGCTGCATGATAACTTGGATAGCGCTGCAGCTTTTTCAGAGGCCCAACCTTTCCCTTACCCATAACCCATTCTGAACTGAAAAATAATTCAAAGATTTGTGCCACATTTTCACCATTTTCAAAAATATCAGACCTACAAGCTCATAGCGCGCCACTCCCTGACACGCTATGAGCTTGTAGGTCTGATATTTTTCAATAAGTAATTTTAATGATGCTATATAATTATTAGTAATGCTAATAATGCTTAGAACAGCAGAATGCGTACCTGCCCACTGTGGGGGTAAAGGTGCTAGTCACATCCTCTCCTGTAAATATATGCAGACCGAGTAATGTCGTGCAGTATAGTCTGCCCCCCTTGATTCTGCCAGTTCACTGACATTTATAAGGCACCTATGCTTTCCAGTCCCTACGTCAAGGTAGATCTTCAGCGGTATGGATTGGGCATGGTGCAGCAGGATGAAAAAAATGTCAGTGTCTGGCCGCCTTGTGCCCCAGTTGGGCTGCATACAGCAGGTACAGAACAACCCGGGAGTCTGTCTCTTCCTGGGATGACTCCTGCTCAGGTATCTGTCATGTGGTCACCTAAAATAAGTTATTAAAAAGGTGACATTAGTATATCAAGGCACCGATGTATCGTCTACAAAAATATAGTGGGACAGCCTCACAGGTGATCTATTTGGTTACCAATGGTCCTTTCTAGGAAGGAAGGAGGACTTAGGGGAAAAATGTTGAAAAACGAGGGTTTTATATCTGGCGCCTGTCAACCAATTTCGTCCCAACTCACCAGCAAAAAAATCACTGGATTTTCAGGGGGGTCTGAAAAACGCTAAATATAGCGTCAAATGCAGTAAATTGGCAACACTGGAGACAACAGCTTAGTTTACAACACTGTTTGTTGCTGTTTGTTGACCTGCAGCCCACGGCAATGCTGACAATCAAACACTGATTTTCCAATTAGACTGTCTGGCAAAACCTATCATGAACTGCACGCAGGGAGAAAAATGCTTCAGAAAGAGTTCTGCAGCAATTAACATTGATCCGCACTTATTGATTAATTGTCTCGCAATTTTCTCCAAATGCTGAATTCACAATGGAAGAAAACACTGTGTGGAAATGTATCTAGAAGCCTTTGTTATTTGACACAAATCAAATACTTTAATTTTTTTTTTATTAAATCTAAAGTGCTCCTTTGAATGGTTATGTTAAACCTAGGGATTTAGCTGACGCTATTAAGAGCAGCTCGGGCTATTTGAGACTGCTGCAGTTTTTGTCTGTAATCGCACGCGCACGCACGCACACGCACACGCACACACACACACACACACGCACGCACACACACACAGATGCTGGGAACATCACACATCCTCCATACGGTCACGCCTATAGTGACATCACACCTCCATATACTGTATGGTCATGCCTTGTCACAACACCAACAAATTCTTCTATTACCACCGCGTCACAACGTTGGCTGGTGCGTTATCCAAACAAGTGTATCACATCAAAAAAGGGGAGGTGGGTCGCACGACAGGTTGCAGGAGAGTTGTAGTTTATTGCTTTCTGCTTACATTTCTTTGTACTTTGTACACACAACAGTTTCGGCCGTGCCGGCCTTCTTCAGGTGTGGACACCTGAAGAAGGCCGGCACGGCCGAAACTGTTGTGTGCCCATCTACTGCAAAGTACAAAGAAATGTAAGCAGAAAGCAATAAACTACAACTCTCCTGCAACCTGTCGTGCGACCCACCTCCCCTTTTTTGATGTTGTCACAACACCACAAACGTTGTGCACCATTATGAAGATCACAAGACTGGCCTCATCCCAACCTGGAATAATCGTTAAAGTGTGTAGTTTTATTTTCTTTGAGAATAGCCATTCTACAACATTCACATCTTCTGTGAGCTTATATCTGGGCACTATTCTTCCTTTGCCAACCTGGGGAGTGAGTAGGCTGCTTCTTATCACCTCACAGCAAGTTTACCCAGTAGGACGTACAGTGTAGCACAGGGGTTTTCAACAGGTGGTCCGGGGACCACCAATGGTCCTTGAGAGGGTTCCAGGTGGTCCACAGCTCAGTTGTATGACCAGTTGTAACTCTTGAGAACGTAAAAATGAAACCAAATGGACCCTGGCGGGTCCATTTGGTTTCATTTTTACACTCTCAAGAGTTAAAATATTCATCATCTGAATTAGCACCACTTAATGAAGACGTTTACACTGTTTTGTTGGCAAAATACAGCCTGGAATTGTGGACAAAACCAGAAGAATTCTTTAATTTTAGGTCTTTGGTGTGGAAATGTAATCAAATGGTGGTCCGTGGCTCAAATGCTGAATAAATGGTGGGCCCTGGAGTCACCACTGATATAAGGGATTCTCAGCGGACCAGGGGGAGGCAGTGTAGAGACCAGGATTACTGCATGTTTTTTTTTTTTTGGTAAGGGTAACCTAGAACCTACCGGGAGGGAACAACCCCAGCCATGGCCACTTGTTTCTTTTGCAAAATCTGAAAAACACAGTTGGGTGGCTCTCTCCTATCAGAGCAGCCTGTCAGGCAGCCCAAGGACCCTGGTGAATTCCACAGAAAGAACAAGTGACAGAGAGACAAAGAGAGAGCAAGCAGAGACAGACAGAGGCATGGAGATAACGAGTGAGAGTGGCATTAC
The DNA here is from genome assembly GCA_039105355.1 of Benthosema pterotum. Taxonomy (NCBI): domain Eukaryota; kingdom Metazoa; phylum Chordata; class Actinopteri; order Myctophiformes; family Myctophidae; genus Benthosema; species Benthosema pterotum. Next base: position 2,708,232 of record CM076971.1, on the reverse strand, counting down.
AGAGAGAGGGAAGAAGAAACAGCTGAAGAGGCATTAACTATCCACTCTATCGATTCACTGGGTAGCATAGAAGGCTGTGTCCGTGTGTGGGTGGGTGTTCTTGTTGTGCCCAATATTCCATCGCTCATTCAGTATGTATGTTGCTTTACACCAGTGTTTTTCAAACTTTTTTCATACCAGGGCCCACTATTTATTCAGAATTTGAGCCATTTGATGTTATTAACCCCACAGACCCCAAGAACTAAAGAGTTCTTTTGCTTTAGTCCACAAAACCAGGCTGGATTTGGGAAACAAAACAGTCCAACATACAGATCAAAATGACCATTAATCTTCTACATTCTCTAGTTGTGTAGACTTAGCTAATTCACATGAATATTTTAACACTTGCGGGTCGATTTGGTTTCATTCTTACACACTCAAAGAGTTATACCTTTTTTACGCTCTCAAAGAGTTACCTACTGGCGTTACACCTACTGGTCAGTTAACCACCTGTCCATCATTTAGCCTGGGGACCACCTGGAAATCTCTCAGGGACAACTGGTGGTCCGTGCAACCACTGGTTGAAAACCCCTGCTTTACACCTTATCCACACTGCCAGAAATACGAGTGAGCAGAAATGAAATCTCATTATAATACATGTTTTTCAATGAGACATACCGCGAGCGACAACGCCTCGTCCAGCCACGTCATCCACCCCTACTCATATCCACCCTCGCGAAGGCTCTATTCGAATGCAATTTTCTTGCATTTGGTTGGTCTTGCATTTGCTTTTTATTGGTTGATATCTACACTACTTTTGACTGGTTTACAGTGATGGGCAGTTCAGCTACAGTACATAGCTTAAGTACATTTTCCCGTATTTTCCCGTAGCTTGTAGTGTAGCTTACTATATTTGTTCTGGGAATAGCTTGTGGTGAAGCGACACTACTTGTTACTTCGAGTAACAAGGATTGTAGCTACCTACATTTTCCCAGTAACTCCATCACTGCTGGTTTATTTCATCGGTTCAGACTACGTTGCAACACAATGACCGACAGCTATAAAGGTCTTACTTAGGTCTCCATTACATCATCACCTAAACTGGCCAATCGGTGTGCAGCCGTGGGTATTCGACCAGTGACACCGACCACCCACACTGCACACCGATCGTTTAACTTGCTCGCACTCCGCTCATGCAAGTAACTAGTGCAATCAACACAAAGCTAATACTTCATTCACTCTCTGTCTGAGAGACTGTAATAGCAGATGAATAACAGAAGACCTTGGCTGCTACTTCACTCGGTATTTCACTCGACATGTGTAAGAAAACACCCTGTGCGAGGGGAATATTTATGTTGAGCGCCAATGTTACTTTGTAAATGGTAAATGGACTGCGTTCATGTAGTGCTTTTATACAAAGCACTTCACATTGCAGTGCACTTTACTTCACGTTCACGTTCACCTACACAACAATAAGGCACCAACCTACTCATCTGAAGTCACTTGGCCTGCCGGTGTTCTCTTGGTGTGAAAGTGGTGGGTCTACATTCAGTAGAACCCCACCGTAGCGTCATTTTGTTACTTGCATGAGCGAGCGCAAGTTAAGCGATCGGTGCGCGGTTGGTGGTCGTCGTCGGGGCACTCCGATTGGCCGGTTTAGGTGATCACATCACAATCGCGCACGAGTAGGCCTTGGCCTACCTGTGCACAACGGGCAAGAAGAAGAAGGAGCATTCAGTGATTTGGGGGGACAGGATGTTCACATGCACAGACTCAGATGAAGGCAACTCTCATCCTGATTCTAGGAAGGATTTTCTCCCAAAGCTCAAATTGAAACTAAGGTTTTTTGACACCAGGGGCTCACTGGGGACAGGGAGGAATTCCTTATATGGTTAGCAGCACACTCTATAGACTTATGATGAGACAGAAGGAAGCCGACAATGGCTGCCAACAGTCATATCAGCCACCAAACTCCTTCGGGAATTTGAAGTCAAGCGGTCATACGATATATTCTACGAAATTACATTATCACTCAATGACATTACAGTGTCGTCATCATCGCAATCAGGTCCTTTAAAGGGGATGTCAGAATAACAACACTTACATTGTGAAGGTGCAACAGTTATTCGGTCGTTCTCAGTGGGAGTTCATCCGACACCGTCACTGAAGCAAACAAAGCCAAACCAAGTTGAATAGAGGAGCTCCGCTTGCAGCCGTCATGCCACCCAAATTCGATCCCAGCGAGGTCAAGGTGGTGACCCTTAGGTGCACGGGAGGGGAGGTCGGGGCCACGTCGGCCCTGGCCCCCAAGATCGGACCCCTGGGCCTGTCCCCCAAGAAGGTGGGCGACGACATCGCCAAGGCCACGGCCGACTGGAAGGGCCTGCGCATCACGGTGCGTCTCACCGTGCAGAACCGGCAGGTGGCCATCGAGGTGGTCCCGTCCGCCTCTGCGCTCATCATCAGGGCCCTGAAAGAGCCCCCCAGGGACCGGAAGAAGGTGAAGAACGTCCGGCACAGCGGCAGCATCACGTTCGACGACGTCGTGGACATCGCCCGCGTCATGAGGCCTCGCTCCGTCGCCCGCAGCCTCTGCAGCACTGTGAAGGAGATCCTCGGCACGGCCCAGTCGGTGGGCTGCCGCGTTGACGGCCGCCCTCCTCATGACATCATCGATGACATCAACGATGGCAGTATTCAGTGCCCCGAGGCCTGAGTCAAGTCCATGGTCCCTGCCGTGGGTTTCAGCTGGAGGTTGTGTTTGTGAAATATTTAACCCGGAAGTATAGCTATAGGCCATGACAGATATGTCGCTAGATGGATATAAAAAACATAAAATCCTAAGAAATCGAAGCAACGTTATAGTTGAAGGGAAATTCCACCCATTTTCAATTTTCTTTTCCTGAGAGTCAGAAAAAAAAACACCATAAATGAAAAATCGTTAGCGATTTTTCATTTATGACTGATGTCATCAAGTTGTGTTTTGCCATGCTAATGTTTTTTTTTTTTCAGACCTCCATTTCTAGGAAACAGAATGAGGGAACATTTTTATTCTGTCCACACAACATCTTTAAGGTACATTAATGACAAAATGTTAAAAATGGGTGGAATTCTCCTGTAACCTAAAATATCCCCCAAATCTAGCTTTGTGTACCCATGGCATGTCATGATGACATGGTGATAATCAGATAACATTGTCATGATAAAAGGCACTCAAGTTCACCTTTTTATTACTTCATTTTTACCTTTTTTTCCTTTTTGTTTCCTCCTAGGTCTACACCAAACCTTAGTGAGCAGCACCTTTTGGTCAAATGTTCTGTACAGTGCTTGGCCTACAAGCACTGCACAATTTTATATACACTATACTAATGCCCATCAAATTACAATTACTGTACTTGTCCTTGTTGGACTGGTCATTACTTAACAATAGGATTGCATCTTCTGGTAGTCAATTATGGGATTGTTGGCCAGGTCTCTGTTTGAGGGCCTCCAGAGGAAAGAGGCTTTCTGATTGAGATGATGCCTGATGATAAGAGCGCCCCTCACTTCACATGGGTGTGATTTCTCATTTCCAATTGCAACACACCATGTAGTCACTCATAGGCACACATTCATCTTTCTGTCATGCATGTGTGTGTGCGCACACGCACACGCTCTTTTAGAATATTAATTAGTCCTAGGCTACAAAGCTTCTGCTATGTAATTAGAAATACAAAGCCTTTGGAATAATAATGAGCTGCTTTGTGATTAAAGATTAAATGTTATTACCGGTTAGTTGAGTAACCATGTATCACCACCACAAAGGAAAGGCTTCTCGCTTCCTGTGGGTGGGTGTGTGTGCGCGCGCATGGGTATGCACACGCGTGTGTGAGTAAATTGAACGTTGATGCGCTCAGTCACAATGTGGGACAGGCTCTCCATTTGTGGGACGCTTGAAAAGTCTTGGAAATGAGGGACTGTCCAATGCAATGCATCTTCCCTGAGAGGAAAGGCTTGGCTCCAACTATTGCCATGTCAACAAGTTGATAGGAATTAGTCTTGGTTCATGTTCTACATATACAGATACACACAAGCAGACAAGACAATAAATACAGTGCGAAGTTGGTTGTTTAAAGTGCTATATGCATTGCATATATCGCCACATACTGTACACGCATGATAATCCCCACTGACTGGAAAGTAGAGTTCCAGGGGTCCTGTGCATAACACTAAACCGCACAGGGATGGTGGGGGATTAAGTCTGGAGATAAAGTTTGTGCGATTCTGTAATTTTTTTTAACAGACTGACACTGTGCAGTTCAGTATCAGCCAGTCATTCAGTGGGACACGCTGAGAGTGCAGAGATCAAAGGAGAACGGCTGCAGTCAGATGGTTTGAATTAAGGCTGAACTCCGATGCAGCTGCAAAGGAAAGAATGACTTGTGTCTGTGACAATAACCAATATTACAGTTCAAATTCTGAAGAATAAATGTGAACACAAAGGTAAAGGTGCCGGCAGGAGTCGACTTGTGTTAAAGAAATCGATGCATCGTTAAGTGGATGTTTTTTTTTGGTTGATGAACTAACACAAACACACACACGCACGCACAGATGTGCACTCACCATTTTATTTATTTATCTTTCTATTCTCCTTTGCAGGAATCCTCCACAGAACGACGGTGCTATACAGGGTTGGAGGATATTTAGGGAACGTCCCTTTCCGTGCGTGTGATGCTCAGACTTCACTGTCCGGTTGATCACGCAGCCCTTACTTACACCTGTCTTGTCTGGGACTCTACTGAAAGGTACGAACCCCCTCTTAGGTTAGTCACAATAGACCTTTACAGTCACTATAGAGATAGACCTTCCAGTAAGCCCCGACTTCTCCCGAACGCTCTACCGGACGGGTTCATTCATGATGTTGACTAGGTTTAAGTATTGTAATTATGCATCCATTTTTGAACCCATTACAGTGGAGTGACTCATAAAAAAGGCATATTTACCATTAAATGGCTTGGTTGGATATCACTGATTGGACCATTGGATGGTCAAGTAAGTAGGTTATTTCAATATGTTGCGCTATATGCCCGCTGAGCTAATAACGTAAAATTCAAAGGCCCAGAACACTTAAAAAAAAACCTTCTGATTTCTTTTTGCCGTTTTCAACATTTCAGCCCCATTGCAATTAATTTCCCAACAATGCCCTGTAATTTCTGTAACTGATTGCGGTTGGAGTTGAGGTGGAGGTAGAGAGAGAAGAATTGTAAAGAAATGGTAATACTCAATGACCCCTGGAGGCTTCATTCGTCATGCACAAACTTTTCCCTGCTGGGCGTAATTCAAAATGGTGGGAAATCTAAAGACCAGAGTTCATATATTGCAGACCAGAGTTCAGTATGTTGCATGAAATACCATGAAACTCTATTTTGATTATTTGTGAATTGGACATTAAGGGGATAATAACAAAAATGCTCAAGGCTTATGTCACTATAGGTACCCTCAGATGAAACTAACTTCAGCCAAAAAATCAGACTCCGGCTCCAGGACTACAGTAGTAGATCTTGCTGAGCTGATCATTTTTGAAAGATGCTCACAAGTCAAAAAAGTGTGGGCACCTTAAAGCATGAATCAAAGTTGGTAGGTCATTGAGTGATGTCAATGAATCGGTAGAGAATGAGTAAGAGAATGTGTACTGTGAATACAGATACCCAACCTTGGAGAAAGAATAAGGGAATAAAAGGAGGTTTCGAGAGACACAGCAAGTCATGACTTCAGAATAATTTACAGATCACTAAAACACAGAATGTAAGCTTTCATATGATGCCACGTTCAATGAAATCTGAGGACATTTGGTGGAGTTATAACCAATTTCCAAACTGATTGTACTCAAATTCCCTACTGAGAACGAGGGTTTAGAACAGTGTTTTCCAACCTCTTTTTTTATCCCAAGACACACATCTCATAGCCTCGACACCCAGGCTTTCATTTTCGTCCGCCTTGCGCGTAAACGGAAAGCCTGGACTAACGCGCGTTGGAAAGTGGCCTTGAGGGGCGTGTCAACCTTCCGGGGTGGGCGTCGCTCTAAATAATGTGACGTAGAACAGCAGTGGACGGGCGTGGGAGGGGCCGGAGATGACGACACGTTAGTGAGATCAAATCAGAGCGCAGCACTTCCGCCGTGGGTATCCCACGACACCCCCGCCCCCAAGGCCAAAATCATTGAGGGCTAGACCAGGCTACACATCTCATAGCCCAAAAACGTCAGGGCACAGCTGTGTGTGTGTGTGTGTGTGTGTGTGTGTGTGTGTGTGTGTGTGTGTGTGTGTGTGTGTGTGTGTGTGTGTGTGTGTGTGTGTGTGTGTGTGTGTGTGTGTGTGTGTGTGTGTGTGTGTGTGTGTGTGTGTGTGATGGATGTCACCATGGTGGGTTAATGGTCAACATCGAAAAGATTTGATTGGGTGAGAAAGGAACGTGGTGTATGTATGATTATTTTTATTTTATCAAAGTAAAATACCAATTTGTCCAAAGAGTTCATTGTTATTGGGGAAGTATGAAGGAAGTGGAAAACGAGCCTGTGATTTTTAATAATTGTTAGATTTATTATTATTTGCTAAAATGAAGGTGTGTGTGTGTGTGTGTGTGTGTGTGTGTGTGTGTGTGTGTGTGTGTGTGTGTGTGTGTGTGTGTGGTGTGTGTGTGTGTGTGTGTGTGTGTGTGTGTGTGTGTGTGTGTGTGTGTGCGCGCGCGCACACACACACTGTGGGAGACACAGTACACGTGTCTCTCACTGTCAGGGTGTCCAGGGTGTAGTGTGTAATCTCGGATATTAATCAATAGCCAAACACAGGGCCTATTCAAGCTTTTTTCCCATCCAAAAATATTCAATTTATTTCCAAACCCTTTCAGGCCTAGAGAACAGTTTTACTAATTAAACATATTTCCAGGAATTGCATGACCGCAGGAAGTGGGAACCCTGGTGAAACTATTTCTCTGTGACAGATGTTCCAAAAACACCATTTGTCATTATCATGATGTATGTCACTGTAACTGCTGCTGGCAGGACCTCTCTGCTTTGATTTTTTTTTTTTTTTTTTTTTTAATATTATTATTTTTTGCTCTACCCCTGAATTTGTGAACAGTGATTTTTTGCTAATTACTTTTATCAGTCAGTATAGGGTGGAATTGCCAGATCTACTCATAAAGCCAGAGGAACTGCAGAAGGCCCTAAAGGTTGACTTGGGTACATTCTCATCCTTTGAACATTACAATAAACAGGCCTCTGAGGCACATATTATCAATACTTCTCCCAGAATTTCCCAGGGTTAACTGATCTCATTATCACAAAAATATTTCAGAATATTTTTGAAGTACATTTCAATATTTGCATGATGTGCTACCTCCAAGGCTATAGAATTCATTATTCATTTGTCATTCGTTATTCATGAATCTACTTGAAAGGCTAGAACATGCAGTATAACTGAAGTGCCAAAAGAGTTAAGCATTCGCGTGACTCACGTTCCTGTCTCTGTTCATTACCGTGTGTTTTTTAAAAGTACATGGTCCATTCTTGGTCAAAAGGTGTTTCTTAGATCCTGAAGCAGAATGTGAGTGTGCTTGTAAATTATGTTCAGCTCAATTTAAATGATCTGCCCACTAGACAGTAAAAAGTAATTGTAAATAAAATAAAACAAAATATCCTAAGCGGCAAAGAGAACCAAGCAGGTGCAGGTGACAAAAGTTTGCTGGTGGTTCAAAGATAAGTGTGGAATACTAAAGGTATGATACCTACCCTGACTCTAACATTTTAATTTCCTTTATTTTATATCCACCCTTTCCTCATTTTTTACTGTGCTCGAATCACTGCTTTTCTTCAGCATGAAATGACGTAAATCATGGGTGACACAACTCCTAGTTAATTTGTGGATTTTATTTATTCATTTATTTTTCCAGGCCATGCCAAGCCCACATGTGTAAGTAGAGGATCAGAGCTATTTTGTGAATGCAGTTCAGGTCGTTTCTGCTTTATTTTTAGAGAGAGAGGGAGAGAGAGAGAGGACCTGACAGCTCAAAGTAATTAGGAAACATCACAAGTTTAATAACACTTCATGCAACACATGAGTCATAGTGGTGGAACAGTGGAGTTTGTACAGTATATGCTTGTCATAACCATGCAATGCATGTCCAAGTACAAACCTCTGTACACTTTACTATAATATTGGAGCTACTGTATAATCATGGTGTTACAGTACAGTATACATGTAGGTTAAATTCTGAGTTCACTTGTCCGCACTGTGCAGGTTTAAATCTTCAGGCAAATCAATCTCTCTTCAACATTTTCCTGTATGTTATAGTAACTCATGTAAGTTACTGTAAGCTTTGGATTACATTACTCTCTCTCTCTCTCTCTCTCTCTCTCTCTCTCTCTCTCTCTCTCTCTCTCTCTCTCTCTCTCTCTCTCTCTCTCTCTCTCTCTCTCTCTCTCACACACACAACTTTAGTATCCACAAAATCCTAGTTATACATTATAAAATTGAAATTGCTTCTCCAATGAACCATTTGTGAAAACATCATAGACTATGTTGACAAATTCAAAAGTAACAAAAAAATGAAATGAAATGCTGTTCTTTTGGCATTCACTCTTGTTTTGAACTTCAAGTGCTGACAGGTATGTGACAGTCACAGATGTGTGCCACTCAAACACAGGTGTGTGCCAGGCACATAAGCATAGGTCCTTTCACTTTCTTGACTTTGTTTACGCTCCAAGCAACAGCAACACAAGAAAGAAAAATGCCACATTTGTCCCTAAAGGATAAGGGCTGTGCAATAGAGCAGCCCTAGTGCCACGGTGGCAACAGTCACCAGGGGAGGATTATCCAAGCAGCCTGTTGGGACCGTCCACGTGACCACGGAGAGGCTGAAGCTCAGAGTTGCCCCTAAAATGAGATAACAGTGAATAGCAGTGGCGCACACAATCCTTGATGCTTTTATGAACAATGGGGGGCTTTGGGTGTCAGGGGTCCATGGCCCCGTAATTTCTAGATCCGCCTATGGCTTTCACCGCCCAGGTAGAAGGTCCTGCGTTCAATTCCCGCTAGGGACACAGTAGGTGCTGGCGGCATGTATCCTCCTCCTCCGCATCATCAGTGTCCCCTCTCAGGCACCCTCTCAAAAACATGCAGTAATCCTAGTCTCTAGACTGCCTCCCTATGGCCAGCCTGGGCGCCTGATGGAGGGGAGTGAATATGCATCTTTGTTTTGTTTTTGTTTTTTACCTGGCTTACCTGGTGTACAGATTATGAATTTAGTAGTACATTGTTTAGAGTACTCTGAGGCTGGGTTTTTGGTGTAAGTCACTCTGGATACAGTGGACAATGTCTAAATTGTATTTTAGAGCACTGTATGTGAGTCTTGTATGTGTGCATACAATACTTTTTTAGGCTCTCCCAGCAGGGGGGGCACTTGGACCCTTATAGATCTGTAATTCTTGAGTGTTAAAATGAAACCAAATGGACTGTTATGGGTCCATTTGATCTCATGTTACACTCTCAAGAGTTAAATTATTTTCATCTGAATTACGTGATTTTCAAGAATCTCCACAATTTGAAAATGTAGAAGAATTGTTATTTTGACCAATGTTTTGTCAGTTTATCTCTCCTAAATTGTGGACAAAAATGTGGAAATCCTTGGTTTTGGGCCTGAGAGACTAAGCTCAACATCAAATGGTGAAATGCAGAATAAATAGTGGTCTCCAAATGGACCCTTGCGGGTCCATTTGGTTTCATTTTTACACTCTCAAGTGTTAAAATATTCATCATCTTAATTAGCCCAAGTCTACACAACTAGAGAATGTAGAAGATTAATGGTCATTTTGATCTGTACGTTTGACTGTTTTATTTCCCAAATCCAGCCTGGAATTGTGGACAAAAGCAAAAGCAATCTTTAGATTTGGGGTCTGTGGGGCTAAAATGTTCTCAAATGGTGGTCCGTGGCCCCAGCTAAATGGAGGGCCCTGGTATCAAAAAGGTTGAAAACCCCTGCTAGAATATAAGCAACTATGGTAGAAAAGTAATTATTTTTCTAGGTTTGGGCTTATTTACACGTAAATGCCAGGGGTGCCACCCCTGGCACCCTCCTAAAATCGCCAATGTATGTGTGTCAGAGCGAAGGCACTCACTTCAGGAATGTAATTAGTTCAAAACTAGAGCTTCTAGTACTGCAGGCCCTATTTGCATATTTTCCCACACAAGCTTATTCTTGCTTTAGGTTCAGTCATCAGTGTATCACTTATCTGATGGTTGTGTTGTGCTGTGGAGCAACAACCTGGTATAAAATCACAGATAGGCTCATCTCACAGCATGTCACAATGGAAAGCATTGTGAGCTTGTAGATCGGCCAACTACTTTAAAAATACGTAATAGTTAGATGCAACTCATGCGTGCTTGCATACTTGCGTGCGTACAGTGGCCTGCTTCCATGTAAATATAGCAACATTATGCTAATCATTGTTTTGGAGAAAGCTAATTAGAAATAACTGCCCGGTAATGAGGGTGTATTTATGGATAATGTGAGGCATTTTTTGGGGTTATCTTATCTAAGGAGAGCTCAGATCAAAGGAATGGATGTCAAATATTATCCTGTATACTGTATACAAACATATGCTATATGTGAATGAATGAATAGTTGGCATGGTGATTGACTAGGCACTCACCCAAACTACTTAAATTAGTAGATGCTTCTAAAAAAGTGCTTAATGACTGGAGATCGTGGGTTCAAACCCCACTCACTTGTTTGTTTTCCTGACCCATTTCCAGAAGAACAGAGGTGCATCAGAGTGCAGAGAGGCATTGCTAATGCTACGATTTTGGTGGTGTCAGTTTTGTCCGCTGTGGAACTGATTCAACCAATTAGTACGTCATTTGGAACACAACCCTGTTAAAGGGATTCTAACAAGCTAGATAAATATGTATCCCAAATGTCTGGATATAGTGTATGTATGTATGAGGCCTATTTTGAGTTTCTGAAGTATCCAGTCATAAGTCAAAACTTGGAGGCGTGGCAAAGGTGTTTGGCTATTGCCAAACACCTTTGCCACGCCTCCAAGTTTTGACTTAAGACCCGATACTCAAAATAGGGCTCTATACATATGTTTTATTAGTATGTGTCCATGAACAGTCAGATTAGTTGTAACTTTGCACAGTGAGCCTAAATGAATAAAGACAAAACATCACATGGCAAGATTAAAGCCTTTGGTAACAATGCCTATTCATACACACACACACACACACACACACACACACACACACACACACACACACACACACACACACACACACACACACACACACACACACACACACACACACACACCAGTCCTCTCTGTCCAAGCGCTCTACATTATTCAGTCACCGACAGCAAAACAAACATTAACATATCAAATATTTACATAAACCCCCATGAGACATTACACTGCGCAGTTTAAAAAGGGCAATTTAGCAGCACATTTGAAGTTGGAGTTGAAAGTATGTGATTAATTAAATAGGAAAAAGAGAGGAAAAACAAGGCATAGTTTGATTCTGTAAAAACAGCATGACAGAATAGAATAGAGCCTGGCTATGCTCAGTAGTAAATCCCTTTACTACTGACCATAATGGAGGGCAAATGTAACCATTTTAAGGTAGAAAAGTACAGCAGGTTAAATACATGGCAGGCAAAACAACAAAGGCAACTATCACCCTCCTGACAGGCTGCGAATGCAGGAGAATTGAGCCTGTATCAACAAAGCTGTACACATCACAGTGTATTCCAACCTGTAAACTCTGCAGTGGCAGGTAGGCAGTGTTGCCAACTGCCAAAATCCAAAATGCACTAGTGGCACTTCCAAAATGCGCATTGGTTTTTCAACCGTTTTCATACCAGGGCCCACTATTTGCTTACTTAGTTATTTGAATTTTAGCCACGGACCAACATTGCGCTTAGTTTCTTGGAATAATTTAGGAGAAATAACATTGCATTGCATTGCATTTCCACAAATGCGTGTTTAAGAAGAAATGTTTTAAGGCCCTTTATAAAAGTGTCCACAGATGGTGCAAATCTCAGATTAGCTGCTAAAAAGGCTGAAACGGCTGAACAGCCTTGTCACCTTTAGTTTTTAGCCTGGTGGCTCAAGCAGCCCCTGTTGCGTGGACCTAAGGCCCTACTGGGCACATAGCGTGACACCAGAGCTTCACGGGTCCATTTGGTTTCATTTTATGATCTCAAGAGTTAGAGATCTATAAGGGTCCATTTGGTTATACCAATGGTGCTTTCTAGGAAGGAGGACTATCATAGGAGGAAAAATGGTGAAAAACGAGTGTTTTATATCTGGCGCCTGTCAACCAATTTCGCCCCAACTCACCAGCCTAAAAGCACTGGCGCTAGGGGGGTCTGGAAAAAAGCAAAATATAGTGACACATGTGCCAAGTTGGCAACACTGCGGGCAGGTATTTTGCCAAAGCGCCACCCATGTGCAGTGGAACATTAACAAAGGCTGGGTATGCAATACATCATAGAGTAGTGTACATACTGTGTACAGCCTATAAAAAATAGCACAGTATACTGTGTATAAAATATAGCACATGTACCTCACACGTGTACAAACTCCTACCATACAACACATGCACATCCGTGTGGGGGGGCTTCACTGAGAAAATCAATCAAGACGATAATACTCTCTGCTTTTTTTGTTTTTAATAACGATCTCACGCAGCACTGTAATGTACTCACTGCCAAACAGAGCATTGTGCAAAGTGGGCTGCACATTGTCAGAGAGATAAATACAGTAAGCCTTCTTTCTGTTCCCATGTGATACAAATCACTAATTAAGCAGCGTACAATGGCGGGTATGAGGTGCAGCACCGTGTGCTTGTGAAGGCATGGTGTGCTCCATGCAGTGATCGCTCCCCAGGGAGGGGGTCGGGGCTCAGCGTGCAGCCAGGCCTGTTTGGAGTGTTAATCAGCCGTCCTGATGAAGAGGAAAAAGGGAAATGATAGAGGAAGACATAAGTTTCTTTGAGACATGATCACGAAGCGGACGAAAAAAACATGAAACTAAATCTGCATTGTAACCACTGGTGTATCTCATTTGGGCCATCTTGTGGGTGACAAATGATCAGAGAAATTGTGCTATATCAGCACATCGCAGTGCAACTGGATTGAGGAGAGTATACAGTAGAGTGAATAAAGTCAGACGGATATCACAGATCTCTAGAAATCTAAACCAATGTATTATCCTGCTTGATTGGACGGATTGGGGAGGGACTTAGTGAAGGGCTAATTAGTGTGAAATTATTTTTGTTTTTGTCAATGGCATTTTTCTATATTGACATGATAATTAGCACATAATGTTAAGGAGTGTACATAGGTACACTCTACTGTGCGGTATATCTTTCAGTCCCTCTCTCTCTCTGATCTATGACGGTGGTTTAACTGTCAGCTGCTAAAGCCTCAATTTGATTGTCTCCTGCCCTTGAGAGGTGTGTGTGTGTGTGTGTGTGTGTGTGTGTGTGTGTGTGTGTGTGTGTGTGTGTGTGTGTGTGTGTGTGTGTGTGTGTGTGTGTGTGTGTGTGTGTGTGTGTGTGTGTGTGTGAGAGAGAGAGTGTGTGTGTGTGAGAGAGTGTGTGAGAGAGTGTGAGAGTGAGGGAGAGAGTGTGAGAGTGAGGGAGAGAGGACAGACATATTATAATGGTCTTGGTTTTATCTAGTGACTCAATGATTCAATGCAAAGTATCACTTCCAGTTGCCGCCTGCCGGTTATGTCACTGATGATTTAGGTTGATTTATTTTGGCTAATTTTGACTAAACCACTGGACAAAAAACAGGGAATACATCTGTGTATATCACAGGAAAGTCCTCTTTAACTTACCAGCAAACTCCCGTAAACTCCCAAATTGTATACCTTCACCCCTGTTACATTATGGATGCTCAGCAAGGGCCTGGTCCAGAGCCCGGGTAGGGGACATTTTGGGGCGGCTCTAGACAACTGTGTGTCTAACCGACTCAACACAGGGCACAGCACCACTGTTGAATTTGAAGAGACTTGGTGCATTTTGTACATATATACATATATTTCAATGTGTCCTTTCATTCAGTAGCAAAAAAGGTATACTTGACGAAGATCATCACAGTTTCAGTTGACAAAATAAGACCACTCTGTTCAGATATGAGGCAACAACAACGTGTTTTTGTTTACAGCTATATGGATTAGTATTTGCATTCTTGATGCTAATAAATAACGGTTAATCAAATAGAAGCAGCTGCAGTTCAGCTGGGCAGTTTGTTGAGTGGGTGGATCCACTCTTTAAAACTCAGCACATCGCTAACCTTGAGGATGTTCTGCTTAAGCACACACACTCACGGCTACACACACACACACACACACGCACACACACGCACACACACACACACACACACACACACACACACACACACACACACACACACACACACACACACACACACACACACACACACACACACAAGCCACTTTGTTCAATGGACCACCCACACACATACTGCATGTATCGGAGCACCCCAAGTGACAAACATAATCATGAAGGTGAACACACACACACACACGCACACAGTCCATGAGTCATATGCTACTGTGTGAACACTTAGGTTTTGTGTGAGAGAGGGAGAGAGGTCCAAGAATCTCATTGTCATGAGAACTGTGTGAGCAGTGTGTGGAGAGACAGCGAAATCCACCAGCGACTATCGACCTGGTTGCAATGTAGTCGCGACCGCAGTTTCTTACTGTGAGCAACTAGTTGCAACCTGTTTGCGACAACTTTCTTATGGTAGGTTAGTTTATAGGACGGGGGAGATGCGCCGAAACCTTAACCGCAAGTGTGGTGCAGTGCATGTTCACCAACCTGGTCGTCCCATGGATTGTGTACCAGGGGTGCATGTAACATTTCACAATTGGGGCGGCGGGGGGCAGGAGTAAATGGTATGGGTGGGGGCGATGAAGCCACACTCATACCATTTTCGCTTACTGGACTTTTATTAGCCAAGTAAAGCATCAATAATAACATCAGTTGTTGTTAAAGTTGCAACAGACACGCAGCATGCGTGTCTGTTGCAACTCAGAGAATTTACTGTTTTCAATGATGAAATGCTGTTGGTTTAGTGGTGAGACGATTGTAGTTAGTATAGTAGTGTTTCAACTACTTTTAAATATAAACACTGTAATATCTTGGGTTGTTTTGCATGATGCCATCGTCGTTTGGTGGGGCAGTCAGGGCATTTGGGGGGGGGGGGGGGGGGGGCATTGCCCCATGCCCATTGCCCATATACCTAGATCCGCCCCAGTTGTGTACAGGGGATCCGTTGAGTGGATTTGCTGGCCGCTAGTAGTTTTGTGGTCGCTAGTGGATGCAACCTCGTTGCGATGTAGTCGTTGTGTGTGTGCCCATGTGCATGTCAAGGTCAATGTCACATTTATGGAGACAAAATGTGGATTGCATGGTAACACATGATTGCATGTGAGTGTGCGTGGCTGCGTAAACGTTAGCCTGCTCTCTAGTCTTTCTGACCACTCACATTTTGCAGCATTAGTTCACTCACTTCCACTTATTGGCCAGTTAAACCCTATTTATCAGGATTCCCCACATGGAGTGTTATGAGATTGGGTGCAGAGGGAAAAACTAATACTACCTTATTTTTTTGCCTGTGATTCTAGGACTGGTGTCCCTGATCCAGTGTCGTACTTAGTACTAGTTGAAAATCTGACTACAGCAAATGATTGGCCGACAGCCCCGTCACTCAACAGTGTCAAACAACAAACATTTCGGCCGCCACTACCCCCACTATTCTGATTGGTTGGTAGGAACCAATCACTGAAGACTGCAATGAAGACTTCTTCTTCACGTACATCCTGGGACCCGTAGATGGACAATGACAAATGCAGAAGTGAAACATTGCTTGGTGACGATGACTCCAATAGCTGGTGAATTAAATCATTAGGGCCTATAAACTACTGGCTCATCCTAGGCAATATTAAGCCGGTGCAAAGAGAGTATCCACACATACACTGAGCGTACACATTTATCCACATGAAATCGGAATCGACAAGTCATACTTTAAGTAATCTGTTTTTTTGTTTGTCACATTAAATTGTGCTCCTCCATTGGACATGAGAGAAAGAAACGATGCTGTATGTGCTCATGAATATCCCTCTTCCCCTCTCTCTTGTTGCCTGCAGGGTCAATTCATCAATACCGTAGCCATGAAAGAAGTGGGATAATGTACAATATGACGCAGCAGTATAGTCGTCAAAAACACAAAGCCCTTCAAGATGATTAAGCACTTCATTTTCTCAAAGACTACCACTGCGTCACACGTTATCCCTGGTGAATTGTGTAGACTGAAGTAATTAAAGTGGGTCATGTCTATGTTTGGAACAGACATAATCAATAATGTATTCTGATATTAACCTGCATGTGGGCCTTATTGAGTGAAGGAGGACGGGTCGCCGGTCGCTCATGTACAGTATGGGTTCAAATCTGTCCAAATGGCTGTCACTATAAAGGAGTGGTTTTCAACCAGTGGTCCTTGAGAGGGTTCCAGGTGGTCCCCAGCTAAGTTAGTTAACCACATGAAAAGTTGGTTAACCAGATGTAACTCTTGAGAGCGTAAACATGAAACCAAATGGACCCGCAAGTGTCCATTTGGTTTCATGTTTACGCTCTCAAGAGTTAAAATATTCATCATCTAAATTTGCACCACTTAATTAAGAAGTCTCCACAATTTAGAGATTGTAGGATTTTAATGGCCATTTTGATTTACTGTATGTTTGTCTGTTTTGTTTGCAAAAATCCAGCCTGGAATTGTGGACAAAACCAAAAGAAATCTTCAGTCGGTGGGGAGAAAATGTTGTCAAGTGGTGGTCCGTGGTTCGAATGCTGAATAAATAGATTGGGCCCTGCCATCAAAAAGAGAACGGCGAACGGAGAGAGGATGCGGGAATTGAGGGGACTGAAATGATCACAAGAGAAGGAGAGAAGGAGCAATGCGAGTAGAGAAGCAGTAAATGTGTCTAGTTGAAAAGAGAGGAGAAGATGAGCGGAACGGATGAGAGGAGAGAGGACTAGCAGAGAGGAGGTGAGTCCAGCCGTTGAGAGATGTAAGATGTCACTGTGCTCACATATAGTCTTGGTGGAGAATTACTACCACGCTGGACACTGGAGAGTGTGTGCGTGTGTGTGTGCGTGTGTGCGTGTGTGTGTGTGTGTGTGTGTGTGTGTGCGTGCGTGCGTGCGCGACAAAGCATTTGAAATGCAGCAGTAAATACAATGATAATATGTGACATGACTTACCCCCCACCTTTCACACACATGCACGCACTCGCACACACGCACAAGCACACACACGCGCACGCCCACATCCCCACATGCGTGTGACAAAGGGGCTTTCAATTTGCTGCCCCGTCAATAGCGTTCACCTTTTCTGTCAATAAAGCACGGCGAAATAAACTGGAGGCGTGGAGTAATGGCACTCAGACAGAACATGGGGCTATGGCCAGGAAACTGCCAGGGCGAGAAAGACAAATTATCCCTCGGCAGGTTTCGTCTGGTCTACCGTGATTGGATCCACTCCCTCCAAAAGTAGTGAGGGACCAACCGGTGGCCAGTATGAACATACTTGGACGGTTTGTCACCGGAGGTTGCCATATCAAGTGGACAGAGGTGTGTGTGTGCCACGGATACTTTTAAGATTTTTAATTCTATGGCCACGATCCAGAAAAAGGGTTGAGAACCACCAGGGCCGGATCTAGGCATGGGCATGGGGGGCAATGCCCCCCTAAATGCCCAGACTGCCCCCACCAAATATGATGGCATGCAAAACTACCCAAACTTCAAAGATAAGAGGGGCGTGGGGGGGGGGTGCACACGGGACAGATTTTAAGTTGATTCCATTTGTGGACCATGTCAGCTACCTTGTCGTCAAGACGATAGCAGGGGGTGATCTTGGCCTTCAAAGATGGTTGCCATATAATATCTATAAGTGCCAGTATCTCTCCTTCCAGGCTACTTGTAAGGTCAAGCTTGGTGTCAAATTACATGTTTTGGGGTCCAGGAATTCATCAGAGATTCAGGAATATCTGTAAGTGACTATCTCTGCCAATATTTGGTTCGTTCTGGCAATATCTACAACTTTGCATGCTTCGGCTTGATTATGCACAAGGACTTTCATTCAATTTGTCAGATCTGATTCTTATTTCCTATTAATTAGCTAATGACTTACATCAAAGCACGTGTTGAATCCCCATTCAGTTGTATCCTTCATTTGTTTTGCTCCAGCAGTCTGCAAGTAATAACTGCAGAACTATGACAAAGAGCAATACATGGATATTTTGATAAAGTTCCCACACCGATGGTGGCAAACTACCACCCACCATTGGTGGAAATGGAGTCGAGGAGAAGCCAAGGTGTCGAGAAGTTAATTGATCAACTCAACATTTGAGTAGCACAGAATGGCGATCCGAGGGTAGCTGTGGCTTCATTAGGTAGAGCAGGTCGTGCAATGATCTGTGGGTTCGCGGTTCGGATCCCGACCCTCCTGTTTGCATGTCGAAGTGTCCTTGGGCAAGACACTGAACCCCAAATTGCCTCCAATGAGTTGGCCAGTGTGAGCTTGCCACCACTGGTGTGTGAATGTGGGGAGTGAGGACGCTGAGTGTTGAATGTTCGCCACTTCACCTCCCAATGTATGGATTAATGGACCAGTGTAAAGTGATTTGAGCAGCGCTGTAAAAATGAAATCCAGGGCAGGGCTTGACACTAACACTTGCCCGCTTGCCCGGGGCAAGTAAAAAAAAATGGTGGGGCAAGTGAAGACTGCTACCTGGTTGCCCGATCAGGCAAGTGTGCAACTTAGTCCACTATAACACAACACAAGATAAATTTGTCTTGAAGGCAGTCATTGCACTCTGCCTCTGTGTCTTTCCCTGCTTTCTAGCTATCTCTCTATCTCTCTCCCAGGTTCATTTGTTTCCAAACTATCATTTTGCTGGGGTCAGGGACCACTGGGTCTGTGACCACTATGGGCTAATTAAGATGATGAATTTTAACTCTTGAGTGCGTAAAAATGAAACCAAATGGACCCGCAAGGGTTTCATTTTTACGTTCTCAAGAGTTACATCTGGTTAACCAACTTAGCTGGGGACCACCTGGAACCCTCTCAGGGACCACTGGTGGTCCCCGGACCGCCTGTTGAAAAGCCCTGGCTGGTTTAAAGCACCCAAGTAGGAAGTAAACTTAAATGCAAAATGTACAATATATTTTTGGTGGGCAAGTGACCATGACCTGAGGGCAAGTAGAACCTGACTTGCACTTGCCCGACAGGCAAGTGCCTCGGAGACCTTAGTGTCAACCCCTGCCAGGGTGACGCAAATCGTACTGGAAGTTGATGCTGCTGTATGTGTGGCACTCATGTGAGAGGCTTATCAGTTGTTACCAGGGGCGGATTGGCCATCTGGCGTACAGGGAGTTTTCCAGGTGGCCTGCGCCACCTAGTGGCCTGGACAAGATCCAAAATGCACTAGTGGCACTTCCAAAACGCACTAGAATGTGTTAGATTCTCGCCTGGAACATACAGATCAAAATGACCATTAATCTTCTACATTCTCTAGTTGTGCAGACTAAGTTGGGCCAATTCACATGGTGAATATTTTAACCATATTATACAATATTTTAGCCAAATGGACCCGCAAGGGTCCATTTGGTTTCATTTTTACGCTCTCAAAGAGTTACATCTGGTTAACCAGCTGCCCCCCCAGGGTGGCCTGGCAAAGGCAAAATTGTCCTGGTGGGAAAATATGTGCCAATCCGCCCCTGGTTGTTACTTACAGATTATCTCAACTGCAATGCACTAGATGCTGACAACCGGATCTGGCTTCCTGTGTGAGCATTCTACTGGACTAAACTGAACAAGTGATTGTGGTGCAAAGTGCTCATGCAATAAGGTATAGGCTTACTGGAATTACACAGATCTTTACAGTTGTCAATGTGATGAATGTGTTGCTATCATAGAAAGTGAAGATAATACACTTGAATTCACTCCATGCATGTTATCCAATGTCATGCTAACCAATATGAACATTTTGTAAATTAATTGCTAGGATAAACACATGTTATTGGTACCTGATGGTTTTATTGAATTCCTTGACCACAAACACATATATTGTGTTTGTGGTCAAGGTGTGTGTGTGTGTGTGTGTGTGTGTGTGTGTGTGTGTGTGTGTGTGTGTTGTGTGTGTGTGTGTATGTGTGTGTTGTGCGCGCGCAACGTATAGTATATGGTGCTTTTGTCATCCTCTGTGCTGAGAAGAATGTTCTCAAATCTGGATCTATGAGCAACCTGAATAACTGACAGAAATAAAATGTTTTTCAAAACTTGGCAGAAGAAGTCAGATAGTGATATTCATGATGCCTTTATTGAATTCCTTTTATACAGCAACAAAAATGACAACAAGCTTGACCTTCCAAGTGCCTTGGAAGCAGACATATTGGCACTTCTAGATATTACATGGTGGTCATCTTTGAACATCAGGACGGCCATTTCTGCCAACTTGATGACGTGCCCCACTGCCCCCTTTCCAAAATGAAATGTATGGTTACGGAGAGCATGTGGAAAAAATGAGCTTGGATCACATCCCATTGATTGATTGATTGATTAAAGGCATTTGGTTGCCATTCATTGTGGCTGACGCCAGTCTTTTATTCTAGTTTCTTCAATCAATCAAGCATATCTTGTCAGATCTGGCTGGCTCAGAATGGCTTATAGCTATAGCTTTATTATTTCAACTGGTGGTGAAGACGTCCTAGAAATGATATAAAGATCATCCCCATATGGGCTGTGATCTGGCCTAGTCATCAAAGTCACCAGAGGACTCTGGTGACGTTCAAGACTAGGCTAGGGTTTTTAGTTGTTTTCAGGGATTTCCGAAGACCATAGCCTGTCATTTTTCCTTGATTTCGTCATTTTTCAAATTCATGTAAATTAATGTGATTGCTGTTGAACCTGTAAATGACAACAAAACTAAAACTAAGGCACTGGTTGTGGTACTTCTGGTTTACCGGAACGGGGTTCAACTCCCTGTGGTGCCCTGCTAATATGTTGTAATTTACATGGTTTATTCTTATATCATGCTCATTGTGTTTGAGGATTCTCAAAAATTGGCGAAATGGAGGAGAAACCAATGGCTATAGTTCCTGGTCTCAGAGGACATATTAGAATATGTCTGGGATGGCATACTATAGTACAGTATGTAATTTTAGACATTTTCGTTTTTTTTCAAGGATTTTCAAAGAATGACAAAATCAAGGAAGTACAACAGCCTATAGTACATGTTCTAGGATGATTTTCAAAAAATGACAAAAACTGGGGAAAACGACAAGCATGACAAGCATGGTCTTAGAGAACATATTATAGTATGCCGTTTTTCATCGTTTTTTGAGGAATTTTGAAAAATCTAGAAAAAAACAATGTATGGCATTTTTCATCGTTTTTGAGGGTTTTCAAACAACTTGCTATAGTACGCCGTTTTTCATAGTTTTTAGGATTTTCAAAACATGTTGAAATTGAGAAATTTCAACCTACTATAGTAGGCAGAAATTTCTCAATTTCTACAGTTTTTGAAAAATGCCAAAATGGAGGAAAAATGACAGGCTGTAGTACACGGTCTTGGACAACATACTATTGTATGCTGTTTTTGATCGTCTTTGAGAAATTTAAAAAAAAATGTCGAAACCAAGAAAAAACGACATATTATAGCATGTCATTTTTTGACGATTTTCCAAAAATGACGAAATCTGGCAAAAACGACAGGCTATAGTACATGGTCTTGCACAACATGCCGTTTTTCATCGTTTTGAGGATTTTTGAAAAATGTCAACATTTCGAAAAAACGACATAGTATAGTATGTCATTTTTCATCGTTTCCAATGATTTTCAAAAAATGACCTAACCTGACAAGAACGCAAGGCTATATAGCCTCATGTTTTTGCACATCATGCCGGTCTTCATCGTTTTGAGGATTTTCAAAAAATGATGAAACCTGGTAAAAAACGCAAGGCTATAGCCTGATGGTCTTGCACAGCATGCCGTTTTTCATCATTTTGAGCATTTTTGAGCATTTACGAAAAATGTCGAAATTTTGAAAAAAGGGCAAGGCTATAGCCTTACTGTTTTTCATAATTTTGAGCAATTTCAAAAAATGACGAAAACTGGCAAAAACGCAAGGCTATAGCCTTACGGTCTTGCACAGCATGCCGTTTTTCATCATGTTGAGCATTCTTGAGCATTTTTGAGCATTTTCGAAAAATGTCGAAATTTTGAAAAAAGCGTAAGGCCTTACCGTTTTTCATGATTTTGAGCGATTTCGAAAAATGACGAAAACTGGAAAAATGCAAGGCTATAGCTTTATGGTCTTGCAAAGCATGCCGTTTTTCATCATTTTGAGCATTTTTGAGCATTTTCGAAAAATGTCGAAATTTTGAAAAAAGCATAAGGCTATAGCCTTACCGTTTTTCATAATTTTGAGCGATTTTGAAAAATGACAAAAACTGGCCAAAACGCAAGGCTATAGCCTTACGGTCTTGCACAGCATGCCGTTTTTCATCATTTTGAGCAATTTTGTGCATTTTCGAAAAATGTCGAAATTTTGAAAAAAGCGTAAGGCTATAGCCTTACCGTTTTTCATGATTTTGAGCGATTTCGAAAAATGACGAAAACTGGCAAAAATGCAAGGCTATAGCCTTACGGTCTTGCACAGCATGCCGTTTTTCATCATTTTGAGCATTTTTGAGCATTTTCGAAAAATGTCGAAATTTTGAAAAAGCGTAAGGCTATTTTGAGCGATTTCGAAAAAATGACGAAAACTGGCAAAAACGCAAGGCTATAGCCTTACGGTCTTGCACAGCATGCCGTTTTTAATCATTTTGAGCATTTTTGAGCATTTTCGAAAAATATCGAAATTTTGAAAAAAGCGTAAGGCTATAGCCTTACCGTTTTTCATAATTTTGAGCGATTTCAAAAAATGACAAAAACTGGCCAAAACGCAAGGCTATAGCCTTACGGTCTTGCACAGCATGCCATTTTTTCATCATCGTTTTGAGCATTTTTGAGCATTTTCGAAAAATGTCGAAATTTTGAAAAAAACGCAAAGGCTATAGCCTTACCGTTTTTCATGATTTTGAGGATTTTCGAAAAATGACAAAAACTGGCAAAAAAGCAAGGCTATAGCCTTATGGTCTTGGTCAGCATGCTTTTTTCATCGTTTTGAGCATTTTTGAGCATTTTTGAAAAATGTCGAAATTTTGAAAAAAACGCAAAGGCTATAGCCTTACCGTTTTTCATGATTTTGAGCGATTTCGAAAAATGATGAAAACTGGCAAAAATGCAAGGCTATAGCCTTACGGTCTTGCACAGCATGCCGTTTTTCATCATTTTGAGCATTTTCGAAAAATGTCGAACTTTTGAAAAAAGCATAAGGCTATAGCCTTACCGTTTTTCATAATTTTGAGCGATTTTGAAAAATGACAAAAACTGGCCAAAACGCAAGGCTATAGCCTTACCGTCTTGCACAGCATGCCGTTTTTCATCATTTTGAGCAATTTTGTGCATTCTCGAAAAATGTCGAAATTTTGACAAAAGCGTAAGGCTATAGCCTTACCGTTTTTCATGATTTTGAGCGATTTCGAAAAATGACGAAAACTGGCAAAAATGCAAGGCTATAGCCTTACGGTCTTGCACAGCATGCCGTTTTTCATCATTTTGAGCATTTTTGAGCATTTTCGAAAAATGTCGAAATTTTGAAAAAAGCGTAAGGCTATAGCCTTACCGTTTTTCATGATTCTGAGCGATTTCGAAAAATGACGAAAACTGGCAAAAATGCAAGGCTATAGCCTTACGGTCTTGCACAGCATGCCGTTTTTCATCATTTTGAGCATTTTTGAGCATTTTCGAAAAATGTCGAAATTTTGAAAAAAGCGTAAGGCTATAGCCTTACTGTTTTTCATGATTTTGAGCGATTTCGAAAAAAGTGACGAAAACTGGCAAAAACGCAAGGCTATAGCCTTACGCTCTTGCACAGCATGCCGTTTTTAATCATTTTGAGCATTTTTGAGCATTTTCGAAAAATATCGAAATTTTGAAAAAAGCGTAAGGCTATAGCCTTACCGTTTTTCATAATTTTGAGCGATTTAAAAAAATGATGAAAACTGGCCAAAACGCAAGGCTATAGCCTTACGGTCTTGCACAGCATGCCGTTTTTCATCATTTTGAGCATTTTTGAGCATTTTCGAAAAAATGTCGAAATTTTGAAAAAAGCGTAAGGCTATAGCCTTACCGTTTTTCATAATTTTGAGCGATTTCAAAAAATGACGAAAACTCGCCAAAACGCAAGGCTTTAGCCTTACGGTCTTGCACAGCATGCCGTTTTTCATCATTTTGAGCATTTTTGAGCATTTTTGAGCATTTTCGAAAAATGTCGAAATTTTGAAAAAAAAAAAAAAAAAAAAAACGCAAAGGCTATAGCCTTATCGTTTTTCAAGGCTATAGCCTTGCTGTGCAAGGCTATAGCCTTACGGTCTTGCACAGCATGCTGTTTTTCATCGTTTTGAGCATTTTTGAGCATTTTCGAAAAATGTCGAAATTTTGAAAAAAGCGTAAGGCTATAGCCTTACCGTTTTTCATGATTTTTGAGCGATTTCGAAAAATGACGAAAACTGGCAAAAATGCAAGGCTATAGCCTTACGGTCTTGCACAGCATGCCGTTTTTCATCATTTTGAGCATTTTTGAGCATTTTTGAAAAATGTCGAAATTTTGAAAAAGCGTAAGCTATAGCCTTACCGTTTTTCTCATGATTTTGAGAATTTCGAAAAATGACAAAAACTGGCAAAAAAGCAAGGCTATAGCCTTACGGTCTTGGTCCAGCTGCTTTTTTTTCAATCGTTTTGAGCATTTTTGAGCATTTTTCGAAAATGTCGAAATTTTGAAAAAACGCAAAGGCTTAGCCTATACCGTTTTTCATGATTTTGAGGATTTTCGAAAAATGACAGAAACTGGCAAAAAAGCAAGGCTATAGCCTTACGGTCTTGGTCAGCATGCTTTTTTTCATCGTTTTGAGCATTTTTGAGCATTTTTCGAAAAATGTCGAAATTTTGAAAAAACGCAAAGGCCTTACCGTTTTTTCATGATTTTGAGGATTTTCGAAAAATGACAAAACTGGCAAAAAAGCAAGGCTATAGCCTTACGGTCTTGGTCAGCATGCTTTTTTTCATCGTTTTGAGCATTTTTGAGCATTTCGAAAAATGTCGAAATTTTGACAAAACGCAAAGGCTATAGCCTTACCGTTTTTCATGATTTTGAGGATTTTCGAAAAATGACAAAAACTGGCAAAAAAGCAAGGCTATAGCCTTACGGTCTTGGTCAGCATGCTTTTTTTCATCGTCTTGAGCATTTTTGAGCATTTTCGAAAAATGTCGAAATTTTGAAAAAACGCAAAGGCTATAGCCTTACCGTTTTTCATGATTTTGAGGATTTTCGAAAAATGACAAAAACTGGCAAAAAAGCAAGGCTATAGCCTTAACGGTCTTGGTCACATGCTTTTTTTTTTTCATCGTCTTGAGCATTTTTGAGCATTTTCAAAAAAAAGTCGAAATTTTGACAAAACGCAAAGGCTATAGCCTTACCGTTTTTATGATTTTTGAGGATTTTTCGAAAAAATGACAAAAACTGGCAAAAAAGCAAGGCTATAGCCTTACGGTCTTGGTCAGCATGCTTTTTTTCATCGTTTTGAGCATTTTTGAGCATTTTCGAAAAATGTCGAAATTTTGAAAAAACGCAAAGGCTATAGCCTATAACCGTTTTTTCATGATTTTGAGGATTTTCGAAAAATGACAAAAACTGGCAAAAAAGCAAGGCTATAGCCCTTACGGTCTTGGTCAGCATGCTTTTTTTCATCGTTTTGAGCATTTTTGAGCATTTTCGAAAAATGTCGAAATTTTGAAAAAACGCAAAGGCTATAGCCTTACCGTTTTTCATGATTTTGAGGATTTTCGAAAAATGACAAAAACGGGCAAAAAAGCAAGGCTATAGCCTTACGGTCTTGGTCAGCATGCTTTTTTTCATCGTTTTGAGCATTTTTGAGCATTTTCGAAAAATGTCGAAATTTTGAAAAAACGCAAAGGCTATAGCCTTACCGTTTTTCATGATTTTGAGGATTTTCGAAAAATGACAAAAACTGGCAAAAAAGCAAGGCATAGCCTTACGGTCTTGGTCAGCATGCTTTTTTTTCATCGTTTTGAGCATTTTGAGCATTTTCGAAAAATGTCGAAATTTTTGAAAAAAACGCAAAAATAGCCTTACCGATTTTCATGATTTTGAGGATTTTCAAAAATGACAAAAACTGGCAAAAAAGCAAGGCTATAGCCTTACGGTCTTGGTCAGCATGCTTTTTTCATCGTTTATTGACATGTTTGAGCATTTTCGAAAAATGTCAAAAATTTGAAAAAACGCTAAGGCTATAGCCTTAAACCGTTTTTTTTCATGATTTTGAGGAGTTTCGAAAAATGACAAAAACTGGCAAAAAGCAAGGTTAATATAGCCTTACGGTCTTGGTCAGCATGCTTTTTTTCATCGTTTTGAGCATTTTTGAGCATATTCGAAAAATGTCGAAATTTTGAAAAAAAACGCAAAGGCTATAGCCTTACCGTTTTTCATGATTTTGAGGATTTTTCGAAAAATGACAAAAAACGGCAAAAAACAAGGCTATAGCCTTACGGTCTTGGTCAGCATGCTTTTTTTTCATCGTTTTGAGCATTTTTGAGCATTTTTAAAAATTGAAATTTTGAAAAAACGCAAAGGCTATAGCCTTACCGTTTTTCAATGATTTTGAGATTTTCGAAAAATGACAAAAACGGGCAAAAACAAAGGCCTTTATAGCCTACGTCTTGGTCACATGCTTTTTTTCACGTTTTGAGCATTTTGATCATTTTCAATCGAAAAATGTAGAAATTTAGAAAAAACGCAAAGGCTATAGCCTTACCGTTTTTCATGTTTTTGAGGATTTTCGAAAAGACCAAAACTGGCAAAAAAAGCAAGGCCTAATAGCCCTTAGCGGTCTTGGTCAGCATGCTTTTTTCATCGTTTTGAGCATTTTGATCATTTTCAAAAATGTCGAAAATTTGAAAAAACGCAAAGGGCTATAAGCCTTACCGTTTTTTCATGATTTTGGGAGGATAGTTTGAAAAATGACAAAAACTGGCAAAAAAGCAAGGCTATAGCCTTACGGTCTTGGTCAGCATGCTTTTTTTCATCGTTTTGAGCATTTTTGAGCATTTTTCGAAAAATGTCGAAATTTTGAAAAAACGAAAAGGCTATAGCCTTACCGTTTTTCATGATTTTGAGGATTTTCGAAAAATGACAAAAAACTGGCAAAAAACTAGGCTATAGCC